>CM074735.1:137295538-137944133 GCA_037367245.1 Phrynocephalus guinanensis
CAAGATCAGAAAGCTCTGGTCTAAGCCCAGCAATTTTTCTTCTAAAAGCAGCTTTCCGGGGTGTCACAAAAGAGGGCGTTGCAGGCCAACCATTGCCATGAAGGAAGGGGTGAAGATGGAGTCCTCTACATGAAAAGCATGTTGGGTCAATGGTCCTTTCTCAATAGCTGAATCAGGGACTGCTTGCAACACTGCCTGTTATTGCCTTAGAACTTCTTTTGAATACACTTTCACCTTGGTGCCCTGGGATGGTTAGAATGTTTTTCTAGGACTACGGGGGGGGGGGGGGGCTGATTCGAATAATTCCTTATCTATCAAACCTATCATCAGTGATTGGTCTAACGGTAACCAACATTATAGAGTAGATGCAAGGATCGGAAGGGGCAACCATTTGCATCATTCCAAGCACCACAGAGGAGGAATAACAGGATATAAAATAAAGCAACTACAGGTGAAACTAAAAAAAATAATAATATTGTGCAAAAGTTCATTTATTTCAGTAATGCAACTTTAAAGGTGAAGCTAATATATGAGATAAGACTCATTACATGCAAAGCGAGATGGTTCAAGCCTTAATTTGTTATAATTGTGGTGATTTATGGCTTACACCGTGCTTATCTGGAAGTCTATAGGACTAAACATACCCTCATTAGTATTCAGAACTACCCAGAACTGCACTGGGAATCAGAAATATCTTGGCACTGGGATGCACAAATAAGATGCTATGCTCGAGGCCGAAGAAGCAGGTGGCAGGGTGAAAAGGAAAGCCAATGTGTCCACCAGTTAGCCTTGTGAATTTTAAAGACACTGGACGATCCTATGAGCTGGCCCGACAGCAAGTGTCGCTGGATTGATTTTAGTGTCTCTCGTGAGAATCTGGAACATCGTGGCAGCAGGTTTGTCAAGGGAGTGATCTTTCCAAACCTCATCACAAATCATACTGCTTTTCTCTAAAATCTCTGATGACCCTGTTTCTTCAACCACCACTATATGGACCCTAATCACTTGTAATGGCATTTGTTTATCCTCAGCAACTGCTACCATTGCCCATCTCTTCTTGTTTGTTCCCTCTGCTCCTCCTGGTCTCAGCCTGAAGCACCACACACACCAGTAAAAACACGGATGATTTCCATCCTGATGAGTGAAGTAATAAACAAAGAAGAGATCAATGTTGAATCTATTGCACCTTGGAGCCCCATTAAACTTATTTCCAAGTACCCTGATGATTGAAAGGTGAGACCCCTTCATATGACCCATCATCACCTGAGGACTAAGAGCAACTGCTTTTGTGTCAGTTAGTTGGTGATGAGTTTTTTGGGCTGTTTGGCCATGTTCTGGAAGTTTTTCTTCCCGACGTTTCGCCAAACTCTGTGGCCGGCATCTTCAGAGGGCAAGGAGCTCAGGGAACTAGGAGCTCTCTCTGCGCTGTGGGGTATATCCTCTGAAGAGGCCATCCACAGAGTCTGGCGAAATGTCAGGAAGAAAAACTTCCAGAACACGGCCAAACAGCCCGAAAAACTCACAACAGCTATCAGGCTCAGCGGCCGCGAAAGCCTCTGAGAATACATTGCCTTTTGCGTCCTTTTTCGTGCTTCCTGTGAGCCAAAAGACTCACAGAATGCAAAGGATCCCAAAGAAAAAAAAAATCTTCTTTTGTACCGCCAACCCCCCTTTTCAGCTGGACTTTTAAAATTACTATTTAATTAAAGGTATTGCAAAAGAAAATGAAAGTTCAAAAGCAGACCCAACGCTTCAAGGAATATCGCAAAACAAAACCATATCCAAAATTTAAGAGACTAGGCAACTCTAGAGCAGACCTTGCAGAAGACAAAAAAAAAAAACTACCCATATATACTCGAGTATAAGTCGACCCGAGTATACGTCGAGGCCCCTAATTTAACCCCCAAAAACTGGGGAAACGTATTGACTTGAGTATAAGTCTAGGGTGGGAAATGCATCAGGGCCTGGCAGCTCCTCCTTTGTAAGCTGGGGGAGTGGTGTGTGATGTTTAAAATGACTTTTAGCCACTGACCCCAAGCACTTGCCAGGCCCTGCTGCACATCCCACCCTAGACTCCCCTGTGATGCAGAGGGGGGTCATGAGAAGCGGCACACACTGTTTAAAATGACTTTTAGCCGCCGACCCAAGCACTTGCCTCAGTGGATAAAAGCACTGACCCGCATATAAGCCGAGGGCCCCCTTTTTTCAGCCCGAAATTAGGGCTGAAAAACTAGGGTTATACTCGAGTATATACAGTAATTCTGACTTATTTATGATGAGCCTCCCCAGGGCTTTCCAGGTAGAGAGAACTGGTTTCATATTCCCTTCTTCTGGGCGAGTCTTGGGGGCTATGCAGCTTAGCCAAGGCCACACAAGCTGGATCTTCTCCCTGGAGGAACAGTGGGGAATCGAACACCCAACCTCTAGCTCCTTAACCACTGGGCTATCCAGCCAGCTAAAAATAAAACCAACTACCCTACACTAGTACTTACAACACAGCCAGGTTCAAACATCATTCCAGAGAATATACAGCAGAATAAGAAGCAAACTTAAGTGTTCACCCGAAAGAGATTAAGCTGAACTACTCCATTATCTGAGCTAGTTTTATACCCTTCCACCACCTTTCTCACTCTTTTTCATGCAATCCCACCAATAAGATCCCATGTTACACTGAATTTCTAGAAAGGATTAACTTTTCTTTCAAGTAACTTCCCTCTTTCCTCCTTCCTGCAGTTCAGCTGAAACCAGTTTATACTAATTACTGTACCAGGCAAGGAAAAGCCTTTTTGAGGCTGGGGCCCACCAGATAATATCCATCTTCCAGTTGTCTCTTAATTAACAGTTTGTTGATTCCTTCCCCCTCCCCCACCCACTTCTACCTCTCTATGACACAAGTCAACAGGCCTAAGTTTTTTCAGGGCAACTGGAACCCTCAATCTCTCTGTTGTCCATTCCTTCACAGATGCATGCATTGGGACATGGAACTTGTTAATACTGAGCAGGCATTAACAATGCTAATGCCCTGTTCTGTAGAATTCGGGAACAGAACCTAAGAAGAGCCCCTGCTGGATCAGGCCACGGGCTCACCTAGTCCAGATTCCTGGATCTCCCAGTGGCCCCACCAGATGCCTCTGGCAGCATATGAGACAGCTAGATCCCTGTCTCGTGATGCCACTCCCTTGCGTCTGGCAGGGGAATAGCCATCAGTTAGCTGAAAGCATGTAACACTACTGAAACAAGTTTTTTTTCCCCAGAAGCAAAAACTCAGGAACAACAGGAATGAAAGCAAGCAATAGGAGTTAAAAACGTATAAGGATGCAACTTCTCCTTTCTGCATGAAAAAAATATCGAGGCACAGCGTGCAATGCTAGCCCCAAGAGGCACAGGAGCTATTTTGCAAAGCCAGCATGTCACATCTATTTACACCTAGGTTAAACAGGGATCGTGCCGCAGTGGTTAAATGCCTGTACTGCAGGTAAAACTGTGCTCACGGCCTGGGGTTCAATCCCAGGTAGCCGGCTCAAGGTTCACTCAGCCTTCCAGCCTTCCGAGATTGGTAAAATGAGATTTGTGTGTGTGTGTGTGTGTGTGTGTGTGTGTGTGTGTGTGTGTGTGTGTGTGTGTGTGTGTGTGTGTGTGTGTGTGTGTGTGTGTGTGTGTGTGTGTGTGTGTGTGTGTGTGTGTGTGTGTGTGTGTGTGTGTGTGTGTGTGTAGCTTGCATACTGTAATTAAACTGAAAACCGCCCAGAGACTACTTGAAGTGGTATGGGGCGGTATATAAGCGGAACACTTTTGCCTTACAAATGGTTGTTCATGGGGGAAAGTTGCCTTTGGCAACCACGGAATGGATTGAAACCACTACTTAGGAAGACTGAAGTATAAAATATGATTTTTTCCCACACAAAAGAAGTACATTCTTGCTTGCTATAAAGTTAACACACACTTTCACAATGCACATTTTTTCACAATCCCCTTGTCCAGACTTGACTCCATCTGTAGGATGATCTTTTTTTCCCCCCATGCCTGAAAATGCACTACCACAAGTTTACCCACGTGAAACTTTATGCACCAAACTACAGAGAACAAAACTCAACAAGTAAATTGGGAGCATGCAAATCATGCAAGAAAAAGCAGCAACAGGAGAGGTGCTTTTCTATGGACAAGATAAGACAAGAAACTAGATTTCAACAGCTATTTTTAAGGAAGAAAATAGCATAAAACATGGAAGTGTTATGTGGAATGTTGACAATCTTGGAAAAGGAGAACTCACATTGCAGAGAGGTATAGTGCCTTCACTAATTTAAATTGTGAGGTGGGGGGGGAGAGAAATATGGTGTTTAGTCTTGGTTAGTGTTTGTCAACACACGCAAGTGGATCACCACCAGCCCTCCAGATGCTCTGTCTTCAAAACAACCGCAAGAGCTCAGCAAACATTTCCATAACTTAGAGGGAGTCGCAATTCACTGTGTGTAATTTAGACACAAGGGATGGAGCAGCCGGGCGTAGAAGATCACACGGGATGACCCGTTAGAGTCCTAAGGAAGCATGTGCTTGACTGCCTGAAAGAGTGAAAGGGCAGTGTGAACGCAGGCAGGGCAGGCAGATATGCATATAAGTCCTGTACTGAACAACCCTATACACCAGAAGGTACACTAGAGCATCACACATTGAGTGCGAGGATCTGCAGAGGACTTCATAACCACTTCCTGCTCCTTTTGGCTACAGACCTCTCACTACTGGGAAACCTGCCATTATCAGGCATCCTAGGGCCTTTTTACACGACCCCTAAGATCCGCTGGCCACTTAAATTCGGACCAGAGATCTTAGGGCTTCGTCGCTCTTCGGGCGTTCCCACCCCCCTCCGCACTTCCTGGTTGCTGGCTGCGTGAGGGGAGGGTGAAAAAGAGAAAGAAAAGCATGCCGCTCACCTCGTTCTGCCCCTCGTCTCTGTAAAAGTAGCTCTTAAAGGGGCAGGAGCCAAAAAACAACAAACAGAAGCAAGGAGAGCCCCGCACTCACTATCGTTACACTGGATCAAATAATTTTCACCTCCAAAGAGCAGGTACCTGAAAGATGCGCTGGGACGCGCTAAAGTGGGCGGGGTCACACTTAATTTCCTGTTAACTCCGGAGCTGGTGGGTAAACATTTTTAAGCTCCGGAGCTGGGAGCCATTTGCCCCGGAGTTTAGGGGTCGTGTATAAACGCCCCTAGTCATAGGTGCCCTGTAGCCATGTTCAGTATGCACCTACAAAGTTCTCTAAGCACTTTCACATGCCTCTGATGCCACAGGGTGCCTTGGGACATGGAGGAGGGGTTAGGAGGCACGCATATGCCCAATGCCCATTTAGCTCTACCTATGTTCCGGTGAACACATGAGGGCTCATGTTATCTTGCCAATTCTCACCACGGCATGATTTTGCATAGTGACAAAGAAATGCCAATGCTCAAAAAAGGGCCATCTTTTGCTGTGCTTGGAACGTGTTGCCAGGACTGGCCATCTACATCTCCTAACCTTCAAAGAATCCAAGGACAATGCAAACAGGAGCCAAAGCTCCTTCCTCTTCAAGCTGATTTAGATGTCATGCTTTCATGAGTATGCATTTGTAGTACTGTTTCAACCCAAAATGCTGGGAGTTCTTTGCACTGCACCAGAACTGGACGCTCGAGAAAATACTGTGAACGCTAACCGCAATCTGCTCCAATGTTTGAGCCAAACTACTACAGCGGAGCAACGGAAGCCATGTTTTATGCTATTTAGAGTCGTGCAAAATTGCCTAATCTGCGCAGATCACAGACATGCTGACTATGATCTAGGAAAATGGCAGATAAAGAGGCCACTGCGTGCAGGATTCTTACCACCAGCAAGGCACTATCATCAGTGTGCTGAGACCTTCTGGATGGAAAGGGACACTGGGGGTGTGGGAGAGACAGTCATGTCAGAAACAGAAAACAAGACAACGTAATATGCAGTCAAAGACAGATATCCCATCTTGGCAAGGCTCTTTGCTATGAAAGCACATGGCACTAATCAGTGCAATGTAACTGGAACAACACCAAAAGAAAGAACCTCATTAGGCTCTTAATAATTTAAGCAGTAAACACATCTGCAACTGATTTACAAGCTACTTGGCTTTTGGATGTCTCCAAAATAGAGCACAATTCGGTATCCAAATGTTGTGTAGAGAACAAGGCGGTATTTAGTAAGGAACACAGACAGAGACATAATATGGGAGGAACTAAACCAAAGATCAAATAAAAAGAAGGTAATTATCTAACACCAGTCCAGATTCCAAGACAGCAGACTTTAGGAAAACACCTTCCAATTTATCAGTGGCATAATGTGCAGTATTCAGAGTTGGCATACCACACAGTAAAAATAATTTTCCACTAGGAAAACAAGGCAACCTGGCATAGTGGTGTACAAACTCTTTTGAGTGAAAAGACCAAGGAGCGTGGGGGGAGGCGGGAGGGAAAGAATCAACAACATGTCTATTTCACCACATCAACATCAGGCTGGATTACTTGCAAACAGTACAGGCTTGTGAGGCTGCAGAATTCAAGAATCACAGCTTGCAACAAAGCCAAAATGTTATGCGCTGAAGCAAGTGCTCTTTTCCCCTTTTGCAATGGATGTGGCAACGTAATAAAGCAGAGTTGGGCTGTTCAAGTGGTGTCAAGAAACATCTGTAAACAGCTGGTCTTGAGTGACAACTGGTAGGAATACAAAGGTTTCTGGGACAAATATCAACAAAGATGGTTGAAACTTAAGCTCCTTCTTTATCCCTCAATGTTTTTATTTCGATGTCCTTTCCAATGACTCTAAACCGTTTCTGCTTCAATAATCTGCTCGTGGTCACCCTACTTAAGACCCCAGTCTCTAACACAAAATGTGTAAGAAATGACAAAAAGCCTTCTATTCTTACCTCACTGTCCAGAAGATTCTGCTTCTGAGGAGTCTGGGATGCCTTTTGCTTTGGAAGGAAAAAAAGGACTACTTTAATAGAAAAAGAGCTATGTATAAATTTGTCAATTGTATGAAAAGCAACTGGTGTTCCCTATGATGAAAAATTGAGAGACTACTGCAATGCCCTCTACATGGGGTTGCCCTTGACTCTCCTCCAGCGCCTGCAGCGGGTGCAAAATGCGGCGGCCAGGCTGGCGGCGGGTGTGCGCCGCTATGACCACATCACCCCAGTCCTGGCTCGCTTGCATTGGCTACCCGTTGCGGCCCATATCAGATTCAAGGTCCTGGTTTTAGTTTATAAAACCCTCCATGGCCTGGGACCTGATTACCTGTCAGAGCGGATCGCCCAGCGACCAACATCGGCTTGACCAATCCGGATGTCGCGAGCGCACTCGCTCCGGGTGGCCACCCCCAGAGAGGCCCAGAAATCTTCCACCCGAAACCGGGCCTTCTCAGTGGCCGGCCCGAATCTTTGGAATCATCTGCCTAGCGAAGTGCGCTCTGCAGAGTCCCTGATGGCCTTTCGCAGAGCACTAAAAACTCTGCTCTATCGCGAGGCCTTTGGCGACCTTGCCAAGTTTTTTTTTTCCTCCCCTGCCATCTGTTATGCTATTTTAGAGTATAAGAATTTCTGCTGAGGGTGCACATTACGTTTTAATTTGTTGCAGTGTTGTGATTATTGTATATTGTCTGTTTTGTCGGCTGAATTGTTCTGCCCATTGTTAGCCGCCCAGAGTTCCTATGGGAAGATGGGCGGGATATAAATCTTATAATAAATAAATAAATAAAATAAAATAGAATACTCGCTTTAAGCTGAACACCTAAAACTAAAATTGCAAGGTCTCTCTGTTTGATAAACCTCTCTATTAGTGCAATGCACTATTTTGGGCAGTTTACAACATAATAAAATAAATAAACAGATAATAACAAACATATAACTAAATAGTGAAAGAGCCACTGTGTGAGACAGAATGCTGGACTGGATGGACTGTGGCCTGTTCTAGCAAGGCTGTTCTTATGTTCTAAAAGTTAAAAGAGGCAAAACATTGAAACCTATGACACTGAAAGCACACCATCTCTGTAAGAGCAGAACAAGAGGTGTAAAATCAAGCAGGCTTCTCTTTAAAAGCAGGGGTCTGAGTTGCTTTCTAACTATTAGAAGGGAGGGCCTTCCACGTGTAGCTCCATTGGGAGCTGGTTCCACCGATGGTGTCACTGAAAGGAAGTTTTAGGGGCTTCTTTGATCTAAAGAACCTTCCAGAATGCAAACAGTAAAACAAGTAAAAGTCTTTCAACAAACAATTCAGTTCCTCCTCCCAATTGCTTTAGTTCCTTATGGAGCTCAGCCAGCTGCTTCCAAGATAGAAGCTAGAAAGAAACTTGTTTGTTTGTTTATTTATTTATTTATTTATTCATTCATTCATTCAGAATAATTATACTAAACCAAGATGGCAAAAAAACGGGCGGACATACAAACTCATAATCCCTACTCATATAATAAATCCACCCCCTTGATCGCAGAACGCAGCTGTGTGTAAAGCCAGGTTTTTTAGCAACTTTTTAAATGTTGGGAGGGACTCTGCAGTCCTAATTTCACTCGGGAGATGGTTCCACAATGTGGGACCCACCACAGAGAAGGCGTGGTTCCTGGTGGAGGTTTTATGTGCCTCCAGGGGGGGGTGATCCGGAAGGTATGTGACTGTGATGTTCTGTTGGGTTGGGCTGACACTGACCTTAGGATGATACGCTCTGTCAGATATTCTGGTTCCAAGCCATGCAGGGTTTTGTAAATCAAAGCCAATACCTTGAACCTTATTCGGGAGGCAGCGGGCAGCCAGTGCAAGCGAGTCAGGATGGGAGTAATGCGGTCGTATCGACCAGCACAAAGTAACTAACATACATGGCAACCAGGGAGACAACACAGAAATATTTTTAAAAAATGTAACTGTAATGAACTCCTTTTGGGGAGGGGTTTCTGAGGATGTTTTGGGATATTTTATAAGTTTATCATTTCCAGCAGCAGAAGTTTTGTCCTGCTTGGGAAAGCACTATGAAAAGAATGTATTAAAGTATTATGAAATATGAAATATTAAGGAATAGGATTGCGATCCAAATTCTGAAGTAGCTTTGCTGGTTTTGGAACCAAGTAGATCAGTGTCCTTCCTCATCTCTTGTGAAGGTAGTTGGAGCTATTATATCACAGTATAATAAGTATATCCCAAACAATGAAACTGGCAGAGCTTTTTAATGTTCATACAATCTGTTTTATAAATAATTCTGGACCTTCATTATCTCCTATTTTATCTCTTCTTCTATCTAGGGCAGGAGGTAATTTGATAGGTTTTTGTCATGCTCCACAAAGCCACCAATGGAAAAGCTCACGTGCTGGATGGTGAAAACCCACAAAAACAAAGGCACTGAGAACAATGGGAAGCGATTTATTTTTGTACACAACAGGAGACACAAAACAAAAAACTCACTGTTCAATAATTAATTGTGCAAAGTCTGTAACTACAGAGGTAAGATGAAATCAAAATCTATCTTATCGTCTGTTGCAAATGATAATAGCTCATTGATTTTAACAAGATTGGGGTAGGGTTTAAACCCTAGATGGGATGCCATGGATGCATGTTATGGTTCCCAAAATATGTTTTTACCACTACTAAGGTGCAATGCTCATCAATACAATGGCAGGTGTTATAAATTTCTCAAGAGAGCCTCTACAAGGCAGGCCAGCTTCTACTCAAAGCAGCTGAGTGTCTTGGCCTGTACACTCTTTTGTGTTACTATGATGAGATGACCTACAGCTTCTTTGGGGATCAGCAAGGGGCAGGGGAGGTCTCTTCCTTATTGGACCACAGCCTGGAGTTTGGGAAAGGTATTATCCATTAGAGATCAGTAGGAATTAATTTGGATCCCTCTCCAACCCCCACTGGGGGGGGGGGAGGGTAGGGACCCTGCCCATACCCCCTGTACTGGAAGAACCACTGTTCTTTAGCACACCGCCGGGTTCCTTTGTGGCCGGTGGCACACCAATCCAACATTGGGTTCAGCGGTCCCATCCCACCTCGGTCTCCTTCAGCAGATGACTACTCCTCAGTTGCGTGCTGGTCGGTGGCCAGAGATTGTCCCAGATGCCAGCACCACCAGCAATGAACAATTCTGACAGTGTGAGATGAAAGGCAGGTGGTTTTGCCAGTCTGGGGGTGGGAAAGAGGGTCTCTGCGGCAGCTGGGCTGCTGCGTGACAAAATTCATAGAGGGATCCAAATTAATTCTCTAATATGCGTCACTGAGACACTTCCCATTTCCTACAAATCCGTGCCCCTTTGTCCAAATTGTGTTTTCTGCTAGAGATGGGCACGAAACGCACATTTTTTCGTTTCCGTTACCGTTTGTCGTTTCCGTTACGTAACGAAATGACAAACGAAAATTGTGATGAAAATGAAACGAAACGAAGAGAACCACGAAGATTTTGTTCGTACGTTTCGTTTCCGTTACTGGCGGCGTGCAATGAAATTGAGCTGTTTTAAATGTTAAAAAACGCCCTGGACATCCATAAAAACGCAGCAATAATTATTTATACTGCCTGATAATACCTACGGGGGGGTTGGGGGCCTTAAAACATGCATTTATGTCTTTTCTCAGATCGCTGTATTTTTTTCCTTTAAGGGGAGTTAGGGGACATCGACCCAAAATGGCTCCCAGATGCCTAATATTGATTTCTTGGGTATTAAAACGCCCTGGACATCCATAAAAATGCAGCGATAATGTGATAATTATTTGAAATTATTACCTACCAGGGGGTTGGGGTCCTTAAAATGTTTGTTTTTGTCTTCTCCCATCGCAATGTATTTTTCTTTTCCCTTTAAGGATGACAAAATGGATGTCGCCACTCCAGCCACAACATGGAGGCAAGCCATGTGATGGGATCATGTAAATTACTGGACAACTTCAACCAATAGCATGCCCAGGTTGCAGACTGGGCAGGTCTGGCAGCCACAGAGGGCATAAAAAGCTCTGGCAGCTCCCGGAAATGCTTTAAAAATCGCGCAAAAAGCAGGTAGAAACGACAAACGAAAACGAAAATTTTTCAAAAAATTCGTGAAAAACGGAAACGAACTGAAACAGACCTCTCAACGACAAACGAAACACCATTTTTTTTATTCGTGCCCATCTCTATTTTCTGCTGTTTTAGAGTGCTGACTTGGGTTTTAGTTGTGTCTATTAGCATATGTGATGTTTTATTATAAGACTGTAATAAAAACTCTCAAGGTTATGTGAGCAGAAATGGAACATCTCAAGGGGGAGCCTGAAGAGGAGGAATGCAAACCTGCTGTGCAAATGGCACAGAAGGACCTCACCTTGACAAAATCAAGGACGGCGTCCCTCTGGATATGTTTTGTCCTCATCTTCTCCTCCTCAAACTGTAAGGCAGCAAGCTGTGCTTCTCTCCGGGTCTTCTCAACTAAATGTTCACGCCTTTTGTGGGGCTCTGCCTCCAAGTGGGATACCTAGAACAAAATTGTTTTGGGGTGAGCATAGAAAGGTAAGCAACCAGCCAGGTGCGAGATGGAAGGCACAGCATTTCAACACATGCCACATAGAATCATGGAATCATAGACTCATAGAGTTGGAAGAGACCTCAAGGGCCATCCAGTCCAACCCCCTGCCATGCAGGAACCCCCATCACAATATTTCCGACAGATGGCCATCCAGCCTCTGCTTAAAAACCTCCAAAGAAGGAGACTCAACCACCCTCCGCGGCAGCATATTCCACTGTCGAATAGCTCTAACTGTCATGAAGTTCTTCCTAATGTTCAAATGGAATCTCTTTTCCTGTAGTTTGAAACCATTGCCCCGAGTCCTAGTCTGTGAAGCCATGGAAAACAAACCTGTTCCCTCTTCAATATGACATCCTTTCAAATATTTAAACATAGCTATCATATCCCCTCTCAGTCTTCTTTTAGAAAGGCTAAACATTCCCAGTTCCCTAAGCCGTTCCTCATAAGACATTTCCTCCAGACCCTCAACCATCCTGGTAGCCCTCCTCTGCACCCGCTCGAGGTTGTCAACATCCTTTCTAAATTGAGGCGCACAGAACTGGACACAGGATTCCAGGTGGGGTCTGACAAGAGCAGAATCGAATGGTACTATCACTTCCTTTGATCTAGATACTATGGTTCTGTTGATAATGTAGAGAGTCTATTACCTGATTATGGGCGTTGGACAGAATACACGACGAGTCACCGGAGCCTCTGAGAGGAAAACAGAACTTTATAAGGAAACAAAACATGCATTTTCTCTTTGACAGTTCAACGTATAATGCTATGCCACTTTCCACCCAGGTTGATAAGTAAAGCTTTGCCCCCAAGGCTATCTGCGCTGACCCAGGTGCACTGTAAGCTTCATCCCCTTCAGTTATTACTCCAGCAAAGCAGTTTTAACTCCTGAACAATTCCAAAGAAAAACTAGCCTTTGCTGACTGATGGGCAGCATGTCAACCAAACAAACACATGAATGCAATTTTGACAGTTTTTGTCAAAGACATCCAAACCAAGAGGTGTTCTCAGACCATAACACAATGCTCAGCACTGTTCTACAACACTGTAAGCACACTGTCAGTTCTTCTCTTGCTAAGGCTCTGATACTTCACAGAGCTCTACTAAGCACAACAAATAATGCTACCTTTTCCATACATACACATATTAAACAATTAAAATTAAGGGCGAAATATGGTGTAAATTACAGTACAGTACATTATTCCAGAATAACATGGCATTTTGGGTGGTGTGAATGTGTAGAAAAGGAAACTGAATAGTAGAGAATTCACAGTGCCTGGTGGGCATCATCAGAAAATGCACCTAAAAGCGAAGCCCCAAACTATCTCTCAGTTTCCATACTCTATGGGCCTTTTCACACGACCCCTAAGATCCGCTGGCCACTTAAATTTGGACCAGAGATCTTGGGGGTTCGTTGCTCTTCCTGCGTCCCCACCCCTCCGCACTTCCTTGCTCCTGTCTGCGTGAGGGGAGGGAGGAAAAAAGAGAGGAAAAAATGCAGGCTCACCTCCGAAGCTGCCCGGAGCCCCGTCGTTCTCCTGATTCCTTCTCTTCTGTTTTTTTTTTTTTGCCTCCCACCCCTTCTCTTAAAGGGGCGGGAGGCAAAAAAAAAAACAGAAGCGAGGAGCCCCGCACTCACCAGATTAAATCCGGACCTGGGGATTTTCACCCTCCTAGAGCAGGTACAAGAAAAGTGTGCTGGGACGCGCTAAAGTGGGTGTGGTCGCACTTAATTTCCTGTTAACTCCAGAGCTGGTGGGGAAACAATTGTAAGCTCCGGAGCTGGCAGCCATTTGCTGCGGAGTTTAGGGGTCGTGTACAAAGGCTCTATCTCTCATTGCCTGCTCATGGGCTGCTTTGAAAGGTTCCCCAATACTCCTGAGCTGAAATTGGTGGCTTTGGAGGGAACAGAGGGTCTTTTCAAGACTTGCCAATGAACCACGTTTTGTCAGCACAAACAGGCAACTCCATCCATTTTGCAGCAAACTGGATAATACAATTTACTGTACCAAGCTAAGAAGGATGGAAGGCCGAGTGAACCTAGAGCTGTTTACATGGGATTGAACCTGGTTCATGAGCAGAGTTTTGGTCGCAATACAACAGTTCAACCATTGAGTCATGAGGGACTCTCCCCATCACTTCCTTACCTCTCTGCACGGTCTAAGTAGCTTCTTATCAGTTGCTGTCGCTCTCTATCATGCGATAAGCTCAGGCTTTCAGGTCGTTTCAACTCATCCACATCTCTACAAACAATATTCAGTCAGAATGGTTAAGAAAAGTTGAATGAAATGATACTAATGGAATTGTTCAGCTTACTACTATACAAAATAATCCCTTCTGAGAGATTAGTAGAATAATGATAACTGATTCTAAAATACTTATGTTTTTTTTGTTTTGTTTTTAATTTATAATTTTATTGGGTTTTTGAGGGGGGGAAAAGGGAAAAGGAAAAAAGGGGAGGGATAGAATTTAAAATTTACATTGAATATGTCAAGCAAAGTAAAAGAAAAGTAATATAACATATTGATAAATTGCCAAATATTATCACAGTACTAATAAGTTTGTTACTTCTTGCCATCTTTTCCGAGAGATCTCATCATAGTCTCCCTTTAAATAGCCGGAGAGTCTATCGATTTCGATACATTCTCTTATCTTTTCGTGGATATTCTTCTCTGTTGGCACGTTTGGTTGTTTCCAGAATTTCGCATACAATATCCTTGCAGCAACAATTACATGGTGAAGTACATATCTCTGATCATATGAAATATTTATATTTACTATATTTAATAAGAAAAGTTCTGGTCTAAGCTCTATCTTAATTTTCAGACATCTTTCTAAAAATAGTTTTTACCATTTTCCAATATGCCTTTGCCTCTTTGCATGTCCACCACATATGGTAAAAAGTACCACAGTCATGTTTACATTTCCAACATTTGTGTGAGCAATTATACATCTTAGATAATCGGTGTGGTGCAAGATGCCATCTATAGAACATCTTATAACAGTTTTCCTTAAAAGAAATAGATTTAAAGATTTTAACTGTATTCCACAGAGAGTCCCATTTGTTTAGATGAATAGGATAACCAAAGTTTTCTGCCCATCTTATCATAGTGTCTTTAACCAGTGTATCAATCATTTTTTCATTTAACAATATGGTGTAAAATTTACTAAGCAGCTTAGCATCGCCAGAAGAAAGTATTTTATCAAGTGGAGTATCAGTAGTCGTGAATCCCCCCTCTTTGGTGAGGTCTTTGAAGTGTGAATATATTTGTTGATACTTCCACCAGTCTAAATTGTAACCTTCTGATACTAATTTCCCTAATGGTTTCAATGAGAGGTCAACATTCAGAAGGTGTCTATAAGTTATAACTTTTGGAGTTTCACTTATATGGGAGCTATAAGTCGCTCCCAGCGGAGATAGCCACAGTGGTGCTTTAGGGTAGAATTGTTTTTTAATCAATAACCATATTCTAACTAGGGCGTTCCTTATCCAGTGTTTTTTGAAGAGAGTAGGTATGTTGCCCTTGTACCACATGTAATAATGCCAGCCCTTGTCTAGGCCATAACTCTCAAGCTGCAAAATTCTTTTGTTTGTCATCAGAATCCAGTCTTTAATCCAGGTCATGGCAGCAGCCTTGTAGTATAATACTAAATTAGGAAGGGCAAAGCCACCAGTTTTGGTTCTATCCTGTAGATAGAGATTTTTAATCCTTGCTTTTTTCTTTTGCCATATGAATATACGTATACTTTTTTCCAGATCTGTAATGATCTTAAAATTAGGTAATATAGGCAAGGATTGAAATAGGAAAAGCAGTTTAGGTAAAACATTCATTTTAACTGCAGCAATTCTGCCCATTAAGGATAATTGGAGTCTTGACCAAGTTTCGAGGTCAGCTTTGATTGTTTTTATAACGTTTACATAGTTATCTTTAAGTAAAGAGTTACAACGATTAGATACAGTAATACCCAGATATTTTACCTAACTGACATGTTGAAAACCCGATTGATTTACCAGTTTTTCAACCATAGGTGAGGTCATATTTTTGGTGAGCAACAATGTTTTTTCTTTGTTTACCTTTAATCCAGAGATTTTAGAGTATGCCTCCAAAGACTTCAAGAGTTCTAAAGAGGAGGTCTGGGGGTTCTCCATAATTACCAACAAATCATCTGCAAAAGCTTGTACCTTATAAACTTCTCCTATGCTCTGTAAGCCTTGAATACCAGGGGTTTTCCTTATAACATGTAGGAGTACCTCCAGAGTTAATATAAACAAGAGAGGAGAGAGGGGGCATCCTTGCCTGGTACCTTTATATATATTGACTGTGTCTGTAAGGTGGCCATTGACTATAATCCTGGTGTTTTGGGTGGAATAGATTTGTTCGATTGCTCGCAGCATTCTATGGCCACATTGTAGATAGTCTAACTGAGTTTTAAGTAGAGACCAGGATACATTATCAAAAGCTTTCACAGCATCGATGAAAGCGAAAGCTACTTGCTTCTCAGGGTGGGATTCGTAATATTCTAACACATTGAGGAAAGTTCTGATGTTGGATTGAAGATGCCTTTTCGGAAGAAAGCCAGACTGATCATGCGATATCAAAGGGGGTAGAATCGTCCGCCATCTATTAGCCAAAATGGTTGCAAAGATTTTATAATCCACATTTAGAAGGGCAATTGGCCTGTAGTTCTGTATCGAGTCTTTTGGTTTCCCTTCTTTGGGAATCACATCGTATGTGATGATTTCCAGGAATCTGGTATGTCTTCGCCTTCTAAAATGGATGTAAAAAGATTTTTCATATTCCAGAGACTATCTCCGAGAATTTTTTGTAAAATTGAGCCGGTATTGAGTCGGGCCCAGGAGCCCTGTTCATTTTTTGGTGATTGATAGCTTCTGTTATTTCCATCATTGTAATAGGAGCGTTCGTCTGGGCTCTCTGTTCTTCAGTAAGTTTTGGGAAATTGGCTTGTTCGAGATAATGAAAGATGGCATCTTGGTCGATCGTCTCTGGCTTAAATAAGTTCTGGTAGTATGCCTCTATAATTTTTTGGATTTGTAACTGCGCTGTCTGATTTTCCCCATTTTTATCTTTGAGCGATGATACGAGTTTTTGAGATTGTACCTTTTTTAACCTGTAGGCTAACCATCTGCCTGGTTTGTTTGCATTTTCCACAAAATTCAGTTTGGCCAACTTGATTTTGTGAGCTATATCAGCAGTCAAAATCAGATTTAGTTCATGCCTACAAGAAGCCAAGTCTTTGTCCAGCTGCTCATTGCGGGGATCGTGGGTTAGATCCGTTTCAAGCTTTTTCATCGTATTAAGAATTGATTCAAATTGCTTTTTCCTCTCTTTATTCTTTCTTGCCATATATTGAATGACAAAACCTCTAAAATAAGGCTTTGAGGCATCCCACACAGTTCTCAGTGGTGTACCCTTGTTCAGGTTCATTTCAAAATATAGGTTCAAGTCTTTGGCTGCCTCTAAGATAAATTCTTTATCCGTCCACAGGGCTGAGTTGATTTTCCAGTGTCTGGGCTTACCCGAAGATTTCAGTGTCCATAAAATGGCATTGTGATCAGATATTGTTCGGGGCAAAGTTTCTATATCCCTTGTATTTAGCAGAAGATCGGATGTAGCCCAGCACATATCTATACGGGAGAAAGAGGCATATTGTCTTGAATGGAAGGTGAAACCATCTTTTAGTGGATTTTTCCTTCTCCAAATATCTTGAAGTTCTAAAATGTTGGACATGTCCAGAAATGATTTAGGCAGTGTGGAAGATGAAATCCTGGATTTTCCCCTTTTGGATGTTTTCCTATCTACAGATGGGGTATGTACAGCATTGAAATCTCCCAATATTATTAACTGATGGTTTTCGTATTGCAACAGTTTCTTGGCCAATTTTTCAAAAAAGATTTGTCTTCCATGGTTATCATTGGGGGCGTATATACCAACAATAATTGTTTCTTTAGATTGGATATTTGCCTGAACAAGGATCCATCTGCCTGCTTCGTCTTTTTCCAGAAGGGTTGGGAAGAGCTCTGGTTTAATATATAGTGCCACCCCACTTATGTTTTGGAGCTCAATTAAGATCTAAATTCAAAGCAGGAATGCAAAATCAGTTGATATGGGCAAATATGTGATTTCTACTGAAGTAATGACTTTCACGTAGAGTAAAACTTATAACTAATCATCCTAAACTGCCATTTCTTGGCTAGGACAGGAGGAGGGTGGGGAAGTAAAACAGTAGGATCAAACTCCTTAAAAAAATTAATTACATATAAAATGTAAGATGAAAAGCATTAGAAAAATCACCTTATATTTAAAATTCCAAATGCTGCACTCGTTTTAAGTGGGTTTTTTTTTAATGTGTTCCCTATTTTGACGAAAATGAACTCTTCATTATGCCCAAAGAACAAGCTTCACACCCCAGGCAAAATTAAGAAGCTCATATATTAATGGCTGACACTTCTATACTGCAAGAAGAGGTGTTATGATAAAGTAAAATGTGTGCTTCCACTTCACTAAGCAGTTTCAGGGGCAGATTTCCACTAGTTTGTCCTTCTCAAGAGGAGACTGTACTGAAGAAACAGCAGTCTGCTATATCTTTGCTTAGTTAAAACTGAACCGGCTGGTCAAAGGTGGGATGGGCCCTGGCATCCAGCACTTGAGAAAAGCTCAGATACAATTTGCTCCAACACAAAACTGTGATCAGAATGGATTCAAACAAATTACCACCTCATGGATGTCTTCAAAAAAAAGGTTTCTGACCAATAAAAATATGTGCTTAGGTGTATGTCATGAAGGCAGATATTTTTCAATCGATTCCAAGCATTATAAACACAACACAAAAACAGGAGTATTACAATGTTATCTGAGCCCTAATGCCTAATGCAAATCCTTGTGCTTTATTGAATGCAACCTACTTGGATCTAAGACTATGTAAGTACTGAACTCAGATGTGAAATACAATACAATATATTCTGGACAAAACCTTGAGAATTATGGACTAAATAGTAAAACAAATTAAGAAACAGAGGCCATCTTAGTGAGGACATATTCTATAGTTTGGAGTATGATTTATCCTGGAAATTCCTGGGACTCTGAATATACTGACATTACTTACCTATTAAGATGAAAGCACTTTCTTGCATCTTCTGACCTATGAAGTTCTCGTGTCTGTATTAGTTTAACTGGTGAGCCCTTAGAAAAAGAAGCAACAAGCGAAAAATTTAGTATTTCTAGTGTGCTGTGAATGAACAATCTTCTCCAAGCAAAGTCAGCCACTCACACCAACCCACAATGATTCAAGGAATTAAAATGTTCAAACACATGTCCTGAATAAGAATATAGATTTGCAGGACAGGTCAGCCAAAAAAGTAAAAAAAAAAAAAGTAAAAAGAATAACTAAACAGCCAAACACTACAGCTGTCAGGAGAAGTAATTTACAGATGCAGTCATGTAAAGTATGCAGAGCATCTGGACATATCTTAAGAACAGGGGTTCATAATGCATTCTGTATCAACGTATCTGGCGTTAGCCGTATGGAGAAGGTGGCAAGTGGTTTTACTCTATGCTTTCACTTTTTTTTACCAGATTTCTGGTCACAAACTACACTTGTCCAAACCACCACATATCTTTATGCCCTTATGAATTTTATAATTCCACACCATCATCACTTATTAAACACATCTCTTTTGTTACTTCTAGAAAGGTTGTAAATCACTGGTTTGTTCTGTTGCATCAACAGAAGCATAGTGTCTAGATCAAGGGAATTGATGGTACCACTTTATTCTGCTCTAGTCAGACCCCACCTGGAGTACTGTGTCCAGTTCTGTGCACCTCAATTTAAAAAGGATGTTGACAATCTTGAGCAGGTCCAGAGGAGGGTGACCAAGATGACTGAGCGTCTGGAATAAATGTCTTATGAGGAGCAGCTTAGGGAGCTAGAAATGTTTAGCCTTACAAAAAGAAGACTGAGAGGGGATATGATAGCTATGTTTAAATCTTTGAAAGGATGTCACATTGAAGAAGGGAGTGGTTTGTTTTCCATGGCTTCAGACACTAGGATGCGGGGCAATGGTCTCAAACTACAGGAAAAGAGACTGAATTAACACATTAGGAAGAACTTCCTGACAGTTAAGAGCTGTTCAGCAGTGGAAGATGTTGCCACAAAGGTGGAGTCTCTTCCTTTGGAGGTTTTTAAGCAGAGGCTGGATGGCCATCTGTCGGAAATATTGTGATGGGGGTTCTTGCATGGCAGGGGGTTGGACTAGATGGCCCTTGAGGTCTCTTCCAACTCTATGATTCTATGTTCTATGTTCTGAAGCGCTGCATTTACAAGTAAAGTAGTACCTTGTATAAAGGAATGAATTTGTTCCAAATGAAATTCTGTTAAGCAGTTTTTCCTTTATATAAATTTTCCATATAGGAATGCATTGAAAACAGAGTAATCCCTAATTGCAACCATTTTTATGTTGTATGGATTTGCCCCATAGACAATTCTGTTAAGCAAATTTCCCCTATCTCCAGAATTTTTTATGTTGTACAGATTTTATGTTATACAAACCGTTTGTTATAAGAGGGTCCACTGTATAGCTGCATTTTAAAATTGTTTAATTTCACAGACACTAACAACAACAACAACAACAACAACAACAACAACAACAACAACAACAACAACACCTTTATTGTCAATGTACAACATTGTGCACAATGAATTTGGCTGAGACTCCCTTTCCCACCCACCCCCACCATCCCACCCCCCACCCCACTAGCAACCACTCAGTCTTATTGCACCCTGTGTCCTTGACACAGAATGCGCCAGCCCACAGGTCAGTTCTTCTATACTTGTCATGGAATTATGTCCCATTCAGCAGTTTGACAGCCCATGGATAAAAACCTCAACTTAACTCAACTTAACTTAACCTAACTCAACTTAAATCCTTACAAAGAATTCAACTTTCCACCGGCCTATAAGGCCTGCTCTTGAAGTACGCACTGAATGGCAATGCCATCCTCTCTAGACTCATGAGTGGTTTTGCAAAACTAATATACAGTCAGAGGAAATGTGATCCACTGCAATTTCAAGAATGGAAATTAGGGGAAATATAAAAGACCTTTTTAGCCAACCACTGAACAAGCTGTAATTAAGCTGGCCCACAGACACCAGTGATACTATCCCACAGGGCACAAAAGCCCCATTATAGCCCCAGGGGGAACCCGAACAATGCACTCAACTGGAAGATCATCTGGGTATAATTAAGGAGCAGCTAGGCTCACTGCTGCATAGCTCTGTAAGAATAACGGTGGCTATGTTGGGTCCTGAGGACACATGTGGGACAGAAAGTGGAAGAGGCTTCTGAGGCACAGAAAGGCCCACCAGAAGAGAACAAGGAGCAAACCAAAATTAGCTTTAGCCCCAGTTCTCATTTGTGAAGGCACGGATTGTAAAACGAGCACAGGATATGCCACTTTTTAAGCACAGCAGAAGATTATTTCAGGCAGGCTTGCTGCCCCAGGGTGGACGTGACCCACTGTTCCAACCCTCCCACCTAAGGAGGACACATATTACTTTAATGTCCCCCTGAATTGGATTTCAGGCTTATTAAGAGCTCTTCCATTTCCTATTGTCCAGACGGCCACAGCAGGGGCCTGTTTCCCCCTCACCATGTCTGCTGCATTTAAGAGGCCAGCCCCAAGGTTAAGTCTCCCGACACACCATGGGAAACGCATGCCCCAATTACAGTCAGAGGAAGTGCTTAAGAGTGCATTAAAAAGGAAGAAAAGAATCGATACCACCCCAGCATTGCACAATGTCACTGATTCCTCTTCCCACTGCCAAATCAGTCAACATGTCAATAAGCGTGGGCCCTGTAAACATAGCACCCACTTCAGTATTTCAATAGGTCTCTATGTATCTCCATCCTCTACTATTCCTAAGAGATAAGACAACGTTAAATACAAGTACCAAATGGTATGTCTGTATGAGTTCACACACAGGTGAAACGTATCAAACATCTAAACCTTCCCTGCACCATCTTAGCTGCCTGCACAGAAAACCAAAGGTATCAAATGGAACATCGTAAAAGCAGGTGAAGGGCTCAGTGAATTTACAGGGTCGCCAAAAATGGCTTTTTATGTGCCATTCCTGTCTCCATGGACAAGGTCCAGTCAAGAGGCCTTCTTCTTGTGTCCTGGGAACTACAGGGAGGGAGGTTCTCGGTGACAAACACAAGGCTATCAGCTTGGGCCCTGGGCTGCCAGCCAACATTTACACCAGCGCCTCCAGAAAAAAAATTCCAAGCAGCCACTCTGCCATTACTTGAATACAGACTGAGTGGTCCATAAGGGTTATTCACTTCTACTGACAAAATACTGATAGCATTTTGGGATTGCTGTGGAAAATGAGAGAATGAACCATCAAGTATCCTCTCAAAGATAGGAGTTCACACTCAACATGCCTATCCCGTCTGCATGACAGCCTTCCTCTCACGAGAAGACTCCAAAGCCGCTGAAAAGTATCTCGAGAAGCCAGACTTCCCCAAATGGCTAAGCTTTTATAAGAAGACTAAAACTCCTTCCCTCTTGTTTCTTTTGCCAGGATCCTACTGGCATTCATAGAGGGATCAGATACCTTTCATTAGTTAGCCAACTAGATGCCAGGCCAATTGGTGCACGCCTGGTCCTCCTTGCTTAGCATAGCCTCGCAGTACAACTACTCAACACCCCGGCGACCTGTCAACTAACAGGAGCAAGTTACACCATCCACCCACCAACTCCAAGAGGATCCCAATCACAAAATCTACCTTGATGTACCCTTGTCATATGGCAGCAGTCACTCCAGCAGGCTACCCGAATGGTTTCTATTTACGCAGGGCATAGTAAGATTTGCAATCTAGCCATTTGCCTTCATATTCCTTATGGGCTCTGCTTTAAAGCTACAACGTTTAAGCTTAAGACATGCTTTATGTTTTCATGGGCTGCTGCCTTTTGGATAAAGAACACAGTTTGAACACAGAGAATGAATGAAGCACTGGGCTGATGCAATGGGGATGGGGTGCTTTTTCTAACGTTGCTGAACTCATTAGACTCAGGCAATAGCCATTCTACCGTAGCTAGAGTTGATAAGAGCTGGAGTATAAAGAGACCTGGACAGACACAGGTTCTTCCCGAGGTGTCTGAGGTTAAAATACAGTGAAGTTATTAACTACTTATAACAGGTCAATGTGAATATTTAACTGTTACCCGGTCACTGTACTATCACACAACTTATCATGCAACGGTCAGACAAATGATTCTTCCTCTTCTCACTCCCAGGAAGGAATGCTTTATTCCACCTGAGCCACAAAGTAACAGGAGAATCTAAAAAGGAAAAGCTCCTGCATTTAAACGTCCTTGGATGTCTCCATTGCCAACTTTCCGTTCAATCACCTGAGGGCAGATTTTAAATGGTGCGCTTCTAAAGAACACAAGAAGTATATTGTTCAAGCTCATGTTCTAAGAATAAATCCCAAAACTGGCTCAATGTCTTTATTTCTCTCAAAGTAAGAAAAGCTGCGTTTTACAGAAGCTTGACCTTTATTTCTGCCATCTCTTGGGCATCAGATGTTGCCCCACTGAGTGGGGAGGACTTGTGCTAATGGATAAGAGACTTCTCCCTCTCTGAGGCTCTGTGGATGGGTTTGACTCTATACTTGGTTTCCAGCTGCTAAGGATGCAGTGGCTGTGTTGCTTAACACAGTAAGTTGCAACTAGATCAACTTTTTACTTCTATGGATTGATGAAGACACCAAGAAAACAGCCACCCTCCCCCACATACCAAGAAGGAGGCACATTGTCGATACCAGAGGCCTTGACTGCAACCACTAGGTAAAATAGCTTATTTTTAATCTGGCCCCAACTGATTACACCTAGTGAGTTTTACTAAATTTTGCTCAACTTCCAAATGAAATTCATGGTGGTTGGTTGTTGTTGTTGTTTGCGTTTACCTCCCCCCCCCCTCCATTCCCTCCGGCTACAGGGACTATGGCCTTGAGATAGTCAAATGGAGGGAAGCAGGGTTGGGTGGGCATGGACTGGATGTCCCTTTGTTTGGAGACCTGGGTTTGAAACCTTATCCTGGACTTTGATGCAGTTTTAACACCAGCCCTGCCTCCTGCCCCCAACAGAACAGCACCTGGCTGATATATCATCTGACCAGGAATCTCAACACTTGGCAGACTACATCTTTTGCCAAGATAAAGATGGCTTGCCATCGAAAGCTCAGCTTGCATTTTTATTTCATTAGTGACCTACAAAGGTATTACCTAGCCTACTTTTGCATTTTTGGGGGTCTGTTTTGATCACATGGCTCAACCCTTTTTACTTCTACTAGATTAGGCTGACAGCATCAGTGGAGAATCTGGTGAGTCAACATCTGCACAAGTTCCTCTGATTCAAAGGGTCCTACTCTACTTGTGACCTACTGTGTGAAAGGAGGGTTGCAGAGATAGTAGGCCCGTTTGAATCAATGGAACGTATGGAAGAGCTGACTCACCCAACCCCCACTGGGCCGACTCTAGCGCAACTCATTACACTAAGCAAGATCTGCCCAACAGGTAGACAGCGGGCTACCAGTAGCCTATGAAGGGTTCAAAAGTAGCCCACCAGCCATCAATTACAAAAGTGAGAGGATAAGTTCTCCACCCCTCTCTCCTCCATCCCAAGGACCACCACTGCCCCAGCAAAGTTCTGGGTCTGCCAGCCCACTGTCTCAGCCGAGCAGGGCAGTTCAAGGGCCATGGCGGAGTTCCCTGCTCCCCTCGCTGGCCAGATGATCAGTGCACTTGAGCCAGGTGCAAGGGAGGCATGTGCATGGTTGCATGGGTTGCCCCTTGGAAGGGGCAATCTGCGAAAGCATGCACGCAGCTCCCTTGCACCCGTCCACACCGGCTCGAGCAGATGCAAGGGAAGTGTGTGCATTGTCAGCCTTTCCATAGGAATGCATTGAAATCTGTTCCCTCCAGAACGGATTAACTGATTCTCAATGCATCCCCATGGGATAATGTTGCTATACTTACATTTTTTTTGGCTTATGAGCATGAGATTTCTTTCTGTTAGCACCCAGGGTGATATTTCCAACCTTTACCAAAGCCACCCTAAATTCAAGGGCAAACGCTTTGGGTCTTTCACCCTCAAAAGAAATTTGCCTCAGCACCTTTTTAATTTTCAGGCTGCTGGACAGCACAGAGTTCTTTGACTCTCAGGCAGTTTCCCCAAACAAACCACTGTAGATTTCAGTCTATCTTTTCAGATTTTCTCTTCCAGGTGTCCTATGATTTGTCAAGCCAGACTCCTTTTCATTTTGGAGTCCTGGCCTCCAGACATTCTAACAGGCCCACCAAAGAAAATCAGATAGTACTACAGGGTTTTAAGTCTGAATTCCTCTCTCACACACAGGGCTTCCAAGGAACTGAAATTAGCTTCACCTAATTCTCAGTCCTAACCCCTTTTCAGAGGATCTTCCACAGACTACCAACAACACTTGAGGGCTAACTTTTACTAAAGGCTTCTTTTTAAACTTCCAGTTTGAATTTCTTCACAGGGTAGAGGCTAAATATTTTGAGCTGGTGACTTTTTCCCTCAGGCAAACTGGATATATTCGAAATCCCACCGCTGCCACCAAATTGTGACATCACCCCTTTCACAGACTGGGTTTTCAGAGGCACAACCGGGTTTAGTTCGACATCCCACTGCTGTGCCACTAAATTGTGACGACACCTCCGTTTTACACACTGAATTCTGTGATGGAAATGGTACTGCTGCCACCTTATATTCCCTTAATAATGCTGCCACCTTTTAAACGCGTCGCCTCCTGAATTGGGACAGACTCAGATGAATAATATAAAATTAATAACAAAGTTTATTGAGAAGATAATAAATATAACAATATCTGAGGATGGTATGTGTTGCCTTTAACATATAATAGATTTAATCAGCTCTACAAGCCTCCCTGTCTTCAATAACTAGTAAACAGTATAGCCCTCCCTGCCTGACAGAACTCTCAGAGAACAATGCTCTCTCCCAGCACTCACTCTCATCTGAACTCAACTCACTGAACTCTCTAGGCTCCACCCTTTTTATATCATACCATTCCCCGCCCTCCTGCTGGGATTGGCTGATGATTTGTATATTCATCACTCCTGTCTGCCGGGTTTGTCACACACCCGCCCACACCAGCTCGAGCAGATGCAAGGGAAGTGTGTGCATTGTCAGCCTTTCCATAGGAATGCATTGAAATCTATTCCCTCCAGAACGGATTAACTGATTCTCAATGCATCCCTATGGGATAATGTTGCTATACTTACATTTTTTTTTTTGGCTTATGAGCATGTGCTCAGAACGGATAAAATTCGTAAATAGGTAGCCCTCAGGTACTTTGGGGTGGAAAAAGTAGACCTCGGCCTGTTCAAAGTTGGATAGCCCTGCACTAAGCAACAGGACTCCAGCTATTATTTGGCGAAGGTACAACAGGGGACAGCAGACCCAGGAGATAAAAGAGCCATCCTTAAGCCAGAATGAATTACTTTTTATACAGAAGAATGTGGCAAAAAGGTAAAGGTTCCTCTCGCACATGCGTGCTAGTTGTGTCCGACTCAAGGGGGTGGTGCTCATCTACGTATTCAAGCTGAAGAGCCAGTGTTGTGCAGGTCCATGGCCATGTAGCTGGCATGGCTGCAAGGAACCACTGTTTTACCTTCCTGCTTTTTACGGCAGTAACTATTTATCTACTTGCATTTACATGCTTTAGCTACTTGCATTTACATGCTTTCAAACTGCTAGGCTGGCAGGAACTGGGGTTATCAGCGTGGCACCTGGGATTCGAACCGCCGAGCTGCCGACTTTGCAGCCAACAGTGGAGCCTTAGTCCACTGAGTCCACTGAACCACCACAACTGACATATAAAATGATACTGAAGCACCGTATAAAAATGACAAGTGACACCATTAAACTCTGCTGGAATAGACATCTTGCCCACCTCTGTGGCAAACAGACCTGGATTGGGAGCTGTACTATGTGGGAAACTCATCTGGAATTTTCTAACACGGAGACTCCAGTTTAGCAACCAACTCTGGTGAATAATGATGCACACGTTTATCCTTTTCCTGGTTCAATCTGGTGCCAGGCAGGCAAAGGGGAATGTCACACGGCAGACTCACTGGAGTTTGCAATCTCTTCAGCTTTATTAAGAAACTGGGAATGCTACCTCTGAAGCGATCCTGGTGCAGCAACACCAAAATCACAATACGCGGCACTCAAGGCCGACTCAAAACAGTCATTAAGGAAAACGCAAAAACAAAGGGCACAAATTGTTTAGTATTTGTCATACTATCTCTCTCTTTTTTAAAAAAAATATTTTTCCAAGGAAAGGGAAGCATTATTGGAGGTAGTGGTGGGAGTTATCAGAAGTGCTTCTGCCTCGACAGCCTTTCCATTTTTAGATTCTCTTCCCAGTTTGCTTATTAATCGGAAACTACTGGGCACAGCACTAGGAAGACAGGGAAGAAATGTGGTCTTTCAGAGCCGTTATCACTGGAGGGTGCACTGCTGTCAAAAACAATGAAGCTTGCAAGAGCACAAGAGGTCAGGGCGCAGGGTAAAATGCCTTATGTCGGTTTATCCAAGTATAGCACTGGGTCTACTCAAAAGGACCACTCGGCTCAGTCGAAAGCCAATTAAAAGGACAGAGATAAGAATCTTTAAAAATAAAAATGCAGTGACTCATCAGCCAGTGAACAGCCAATGAACATTTGGTATGTAACTTATGTTCCGTTCTATATTATATTGTGCACCTCATTTTGCTACTAGATGTCTGAAAACGTGTACGTACGTGACCACAAGAGCTTACCCTAAAATGTAACTGTCTTTAAGGTGCCATATGTTTTTGTGTTTTATTTTGTTTTGTTTCTTTTATTTTTGTCTTTTGAAACAGACTAACAGGGCTACCTCTCACAAAACTACATTTATAAATAAAAGTAAGTTCCTGTCCCTTTGTCTGTCACCACATTATGCAAAAACAGTCCAGCAGATTTTCATCAAAGTTGGAAGGTATGTTTCAAGCCGTCTGCAGTGAAAGAAGCAGGGTGTTTCTTGGGGCACCTCAATTCCCCCCCCCCCGGAGTCATGTGGCGCATCATTTCAAGGATTCAGAAACTGACAGGGTCTGAATTATGCTTTAACGTTATGGATGAGGGGCCTTTGAATGATCATTAATTGGGGGCCATCCCGCCTGAGGGATTCTGGGAGTTGTATCCCTCAGACAAGCTGAACGGGTGTCAAGAGAAAGGCAGAGCAAGAACGAGAGAGATGAGAGCCAAAGAAAGAAGAGGTGTACACAGATGATCAAAGGTAATGAAGTGAGATATGTCTGTGAAGATTCTCAGTCCTCCAGGTGAGTTTACCTGGAAGTTGAGATGTGGCAACTGGACTTCTTTTCTTGAGAGATTGAAACGTTTCGCTGCTCATCCAAACACCTTTGTCATTCTAGTCCAGTGATGGCGAAACTATTAGAAATCGAGTGCCCAAACTGTGATTCAAAACCCACTAATTTTTTGCAAAGTGCTAATATAGCAATTTAACCTGAATACAGGTGGCTGTGAAGGGTCAATGTTGGGTGCCCACAGAAAGGGCTCCGAGTGTCACCTTTGGCACTTGTGCCATAGGTTCGCCATCACTGGTCTAGTCTTTTGTCAGCAAAACATTTCAATCTCTCAAGAAAAGAAGTCCAGTTGCCATGACTCAACTTGCAGATGTACTGACGTGAGGTGGGCCTTCTGCAATTCTAACACCAGTTAAGCAAAACTTATTAGCTAGGTAGTGATACAACAACAGAAACATACCACACACACATGCAAGCCAATATAAAAAGAAGCAGCACCTCATGGGATATTCGGCGTTGTTCAATATATGCCATGAACTGTGAGCTGAGGCTGTCTGACTCCATGCACTTGGGTTGTCTCACCTCTTCCTCCCCCTCTTCCGTGACACAGCTGTCAATAAAGTCGATCTGATCCAGATCATGTTCCACTGGACACACACACAAAGAAAAGAGGTACAGTTAGATAAGCTGCAGTGAGAGGGAAATAACAGAAGGCACGCTCTTATGCAGCCTGAGCAAACGCAGTTTCTCTAACAGGGTCTCCATCAGGTTTAATAATATTGACCCCCACGGCCGATTGAGAAATCTTTTTGTCTCCAGGTTATCGGTGAGTAAAATGCACACCACATTATTTAAAATAGGCACTGGACTGAAAACATTTCCAGTGATTAAAGCCTAGAAATGTTCCCTTTTTGGACAACTCTGGGGGATACCAGTCAACACAGCTACTGGCCGCACTGGCTGAGGGATTCTGAGAGTTATAAATAGAAGCAGGAACTTTTCCAACTACTGATTAAATCTTTAAAAATGGAACAATTACATACTTGGAATGTACAGTATCAGGAAAGAATAATCCAACTACATAATGGGTTATGTTTTTCTTAGCCACTACTTTAAACAGAAACGGTTGACAACAATTCCCTTAAACAGAGTCTGAAACTCAACGTTCAGCCTCTAGGTTGCCTTGCCTGCCTCGAATTGGTCTCTTGGGATCACCTCCAACATTATATTTTGTACTGACAAATTAATCAGACCTTTCTGCATATAGACGGAAGGACTAAACTGAGTCACAATTTTTAAAATTCTGAACTTATCCGTGAACCCAGAGATATCTGTGGTAGTTTCATAAAATGACAAAAAGCAGTTGGGTTTTGTGGCTTTTGTAAGATTATGAAATATTATTTGACATGAACTTTCATAAAGAGAGAAAATTTTTCAGATATGTTGAGTGAAGTTGATGCAACTGTACTCAATGTAGTTCAATGTTCAGTTGAGAGGTTTTAAATGAGGCATGTTTCATCTCACATTTCTCTTGGAAAGATAACTTATGCTAAGTAGAACAAATAGCAGAGAAAGCAGTCAGCAAATATTTAAAAATCACTTTGAAATGTGTTGTTGGAGAACTTTACAGAAACAATTAAGTCCAACTCAAATCAAGCCTTTACTCTGTTGAGGAGCAAAAATGTCTAAACTGAAGCTCTTGTACCTTAGGCACATAACGCAAAGATTAACTGAAAGAGATGACAATGATGGGAAAGCCAAATATAAAATGGATTGGTTCAAAAAGGGAAGCTGGGACCTTCCTTTTGCAAGAACCGAGTAGGGCTACTACGGATAGGACCTGCTCAAACTCACTACTTTGTAGACTTAAATCCGGTTCCTCAACTATTCCGGTTGAAAGCCAATGACACAATTCTGTCCATTCTAGCTGGCAATTAATGAGTCAGGGTGGGGAAATCTCAGGGTTGTACCCGCCTACTGATTTAACACATGCGTGGGAATTGCAGTGCAGAGTGGAAACAGCTGGACCTTACGCCATCTGCTTTTCCCATGTGTAATTAAGCAACAGAATTTCAGCTACAGGTTTGCTGGAAGTTGGAAGCAACTGGATAGCATATATAGTAATGACAGTGACATGGGCCAACCTGGACTGACAAGCTGACGAGCATTGTCAGTAATGAGATAAACATAATGGTTTCACTGAGCTAATCAGTTTAAAGGGCACGACTGTAACCACTAGATAATATAACTGTAATTCAATCTGGTTACTATTGGCAAGCCTAGTGGTCTTACAATATTTTTTTTTACCCCAATCCCTGAATGAAGCACATGGGTCTCTTGTATCAACCCTTTTCTCCCCCTAACCCTGGGCCTAAAGGGATTTGTATGTCTCGTAGTACCAAATGGAGCTGGGTTAAGGAGTAGGGGTGATATATGACCCATGTTCCTTTGTTTGAAGAACCGGGGTGTGACTTAAGAAGTAGTTTTTTACAACTGCCCATATTGCCTCTAACAAGACTCCAGCCCTGGCTGCAACATCACCTAGCCATGGGCTTTAAGAACACCATCTAACCAAGGACTTTAAAAGTAAACTCCTGGTAAAGCACATATTGTACCCTGTCTGAACCTCTGGGACCTGCTTTGAAGAAGGGTGATTGACTGCACTCGAAAGCTTGCAATGTTCCTTTTTTATTTTTAATAGTGGCCTATAAAGGTATCGCCTGTAACCTCTTTTCGCAATCGTGTTTTGTGATGGCCACGTGGCTCACCCTCCCTTTTTTGCTCAGACTCAATTTACAGTGTGCACTGGAGGCTTTCCTGCCCCTATGCCTGAAGGGACTAACGAAATCAGCATGGAGAATACCCCCTACCCAAGTGAGGCAGGGCCATTTACCTCCACCATTGGTGACAACCGTGCTTCCTCTGTGATCCTGGTACTGACTCTCTCTTCTTAGTCGCTGTTCTTTCGTGATCTCCGCCACTCTCAGAGGAAGATCAGAAAACTCATCTGTAGGCTTCATTAAAAGTCAAGGAGACAATCAACAAACACCCCTTGACCCAGACGGTATTTTATCAAGCCTCTTAAAATAAGATATTCAGGACACTAAAACATCCCAGTGAAGAGTTCCTATTTTGGGTCACTGCCGCCACTTAATGCCTACATGAAATGGGGGAGGGGTGGGTTGGATTGAATTTATAATGCTTTATTTCCACAAAACTGAAGGTTTCAAATCTGTTCCATTTGGCAAGTAGCTTAGGATAAGTCACTCTGAAAGAAAATATTTAAAGTACGATTAAACCACTGGCTCACAAATTAGATATTCAAATGATCAGTTGTGAAACAGGTTGGACACAGGTGGTTGGAAAGCAGCTACGGTATATAAATAAAGCATGGCACTCCTTTCTACAAATTCCCACTGTAGGGCAGCTCTATATTCTGATCCAGTTTTACAAAGCTGCCGTCAGGAGCTGTAAACATAATGTACTGCACTCTCAGATCACTCCTACCAGGTCCTCCAGATGTCAACAATTAAGAGCATCAAATTCTGTGGCCAGCTCTGTCATGCCAAATTGCAAGGCTGGAAAGGACCACAAAAGGTCACCAAAGATACGCCCGGCCAAAGCAGGAAATCCATAGTTAAATAATTTCTTACAACCGGCCATCCATTTTCAAATTTTAAAATCAACAAGGAACCTGCTACCTACGGGTGTAGTCTAGGGTAGTGCTTCCGTTCTTACTCCGTGTGTGTGTGTGTGTGTGTGTGTGATCATTTTGAAAACCATCGTCAACAACTCAGACATCCCCAGTGTGGGAAGGAGCGTTACCACAGGTCTTTTGTTCCCAGTGCTGTTAGACATTTTAACTCTACAGTCTAATCTACTATTCATACGGGGGTATACTGCCATTTCTTTCTTCTTTTATTCACATTTAAATTTTTTTATATCCATTTTAGTGTATATTTATATATTGCACGCCTGCACAATGCGGCGACCATGGGTGACCAGTTGCCTGCAGTGCCATCGGAGGTTGCCCACCGGTTCCCGTCGGCCTCTTGGCGCGCTGCCTGTGGCAGCGTGTTCGGAAGGGAATTTCCCCCCGCCACTCACGCAACGGCGGTATACCCGTCAAATGCCTCCCTGCAGCACGCCACCTGTGGTTGTGTGTAGTCCCATCCACCCCCAACTCGCACACTGGCAAGTAGAGATGGGCACGAATAAAAAAAATGGTGTTTCATTTGTCATTTAGGGGATCCGTTTCAGTTCGTTTCCTTTTTCGCGAATTTTTGCAAAAAAATCGTTTTTGTTTTGTTTGTTTCGTTACCATTTTGTTACCATTTATTTCAATTTTTTGTGATTTTTTTAAAGCATTTAAAGCAGTTCAATGTATTGAGTAGCGAAAACGAAACGGACGACAAAATTTCCGGTGTTTCTGTTCGTTTCGTTTCATTTTTAGAGACAAAATTTGTTTGTCGTTTCGTTACGTAACGAAACGAAAAACGAAAACGAAAAATTGTTCGTTTCATGCCCATCTCTACTGGCAAGGCATGCAGGAGCCCAGGCCGGTGCTGGGCCATTGGCGGGGCTGCTGGTGCTGGCGCTGCTGGGCCGAGGACCTCCTCCCAGCCGCCCTCTTGACTCTCCACACCTGGTCCCCTGCCCGTGTCGTCCTTGCCACCGCCACCCCGCTACTGCAAGTTTTTGTGCGCGCGCTTGCACGCGCACGCACCTCCAGTCAACCAAAGGGGACATTTGGGACCAACAGGTAGGCTGCGGGCCGTTCAAAGTTGGGCAGCCCTGATATATATACAGTAGTACCTTGTATAAAGGAATTAATTCATTCCAAATGCAATTATGTTAAGCAAATTTTCCTTTATACAATTTTCCCATAGGAATGCATTGAAAACAGAGTAATCCCTAATCATGACCATTTTTTGTTGCACGGATTCGCCCCATAGGCGATTCTGTTAAGCAAATTTCCCCTATCTAAGGAAATTTTTTAAGTTGTACAGATTTTATGTTATACAAGCTGTTTGATATACGAGGGTCCACTGTATTGGATGTTTTTTAAATATCTAATCTCTATTATCTCTTTTTTTTTCTTCTCACTTTACACTTTTTTTTGCACCTACCCTTCTTGCTTGTTCTTTATATTGGGAGCTGCGTAACAAATACATTTCCCCGATGTGGGATTAATAAAGATTTATCTTTGTCTTATCGAGATTTCCTTTTTTCAGAAACAGCCAAATGATGACTAGAATTCTTCCAGTTTGGAGTTTAAAAAAACTCTACAAGAATGGTTTGACACATAGAGTCATAGAGAGAGCGAGCCCAGTTGAATATTACAGGTTTATTATCCTGGCTCACTAACTAACAATGCCTGTCTCAATCAATTCAAGTGTAACAGAGAACCATGGCTTAATGCAGGCCAGAATTTCCCTGCTGAAGTTAGAGTGTGATGGGAGAAGCAGAGAGACAGCCACACAGCCATATCCTGTGATCCTCTCTTTGTTACGCTGGAATGTATAAACATGGGCAGTGCCATAAATACCACTGGCAAGGTAATTTCAAAAGTCTCATATAACAACTAAAAAAAATTCTGTAACCACACTTCAAGATATGTTAACCATAGGCAGTGCAACTTTTACCTCAGCTGCAAGGGAATTAACCACACCATCTGTCATACACAGAAGGGTAATTCTTTGGTTGCAGTTTCTCTGAATGCATAACAGCTTCATTCCAAGCAAAACAGCTTCTCTGATGGCTGACCGCCCTGTGGTGCAGTGGTTAAATGCCTGTCCTGCAGGTAAAACTGTGCTCACGACCTGGGGTTCAATCCCTGGTAGCAGGCTCAAGGTTCACTCAGCCTTCCATCCTTCCGAGGTCAGTAAAATAAGTACCCAGCATGCGGGGGGGGGGCAATGTGTAGCCTGCATACTGCAATTAAAAACTGTAACCTGCCCAGAGACTACTTGAAGTGGTATGGGGCGGTATATAAGCAGAACTAACTTTTCCTCACCCTCACTTCTTTTTTATTTTCAAGTACAGTGGTACCTCTAGTTATGAGTTTAATCCGTTCCGAATGCATGCTCATAAGTTGAAATTTTAAAAAAATTGTAAATAGAGCAGACCGCATCTAAAATTTGTAAGGCAGCAGTTAAAATGCCAACGGTTTTCTGCTCTTAAGTTGAATTGCTCGTAAGTAGAGCCGCTCATAAGCAGAGGTATCACTATATTGCAAAAGGAGAAACAGTAGAAACAAAATTGCTTTCAAGTTCCCTCCGCCTCTATTCGATCAGATCATTTTCTGTATGAGATGAGGAAATGACAGGTTGGCCTCAATCCTTCAGCCACTGCAAAATAAGTGGTTCCAAGATTATAGCCCTCTGGGCTTCAGTAACTAAGCCTTCTACTATTGCTGTGTCTTGGTTTGTTTGTTTTTTCCTTCCCCTATAGGCTACAATTATCCCCCAAACAAAAGCAAACCAAGTGCACTTACTTCATTTCCTGACCACCTTTTGTCTCCGCTATCCACACTGTTGAAGCCAGAATCCAGAGCACCGTATGGTCGGCTGGAATACAGTTCCTCGTGGCTGTGAAGCAGACAAAATGTTGGTAAATTTATTGTTATATGAACCAAATAATTCTTTGGGAACCATTAGACACCAGACAACACTAGGACACATGCTCTATTTGTAAGTCACAGGGCAGTTTCCCTGTAAAAATGTTCCTTTTTGCTTGCCAAATGTTTCTGCCTTCAGATATTTTGTCCAGGCTTCCAATTTATTTAGTCACAGGAAGGCATCAAAACACGGCACAATAGTTCAATACTGCACCTCCTCACAAAACAAATTCTTCCAGCCATTGCCACATCTTTGCCAGTACTTCATCCCGTCAAACCATGGATCATCCTCAACTGTCTAAGCGGACATATCTACCTTACTATGTGTATTATCTGTACAGATTTGGGACTTAAAAATCCAAAACAAATAAAAAGACCAACAGCATAACGGAACACATGGAGTCTCTTCAACTGGCTGTTTCTGAAATGATTTTGAGAGAAGTAATACTAGCTCCCTCTGATGCAAAACTAGGCTACAGGTGATCCCTTTATGGGCCATTAATAAAAAAAAACCATTGCAAGCGTTTGAGTGCAACACACACTTCTTCAAAGCAAGTCCCAAAAGTTCAAACATGGCAAATTCTCAAAGTTCTGGGCTAGATGATGTATGCCAGGAAAGGAGTCTTCTTAGAGGCAGGAAGTCAGAGGGCAGTTGTAAAAGCTGCTTAAGCATTGGGTTTCATATCCCCGTTCTTCAAACAAAGTACCTTTGGTCATACACCCCTCCCACTCATTCACCCCTCATCTCCATTTGGCTCTACGAGACATACAAGTCTCTGTTGGACAGATACCACTTTAATTCCACCTGGTTCCAATTGGCAAACCTAGTGGGCTTACTAAATTTTACCCCAATCCAAGAATGAAGCACATGGGTCCTCTACATCAACCCTTCTCTCCCCCCCCCCCCGCCAACAGGGATTTATTTGTATGCCTCGTAGAGCCAAATGGAGATGAGGGGTGAGGCAGCGGGTGTGTGCGTATGACCCATGCTCCTTTGTTTGAAGAACAGGGTTATGAAACCCAAGGCTTAAACAGCTTTTACAACTGCCTTCTGGCTTCCTGCCTCTAAGAAGACTCCTTGCCTAGCGTAAATCATCTTGCCAAGAAAATTAAGAATAACCTCCTGGCAAAGCACATCTTTTGCCATGTTTGAACTTTTGGGACTTGCTTTGAAGAAGAGTGTGTTGAACTTGAAAGCTTGCAATGTTTTTTATTTTTATTAGTGACCTATAAAGGTATCTCCTGTAGCCTATCTGGAAGTTGAGTCATGGCTACTGGACTTTTTTGCGAGATAGAAACGTTTCGCTGTTCATCCAAACAGCTTTGTTTGGATGAACAGCGAAACGTTTCTATCTTGCAAAAAAGAAGTCCAGTAGCCATGACTCAACTTCCAGATAAACTCACCTGGATGACTGAGAATCTTCACAGAAATACTCCTGTGGTCTAGTTTTGCATTTATGTTTTGTGATGCCCACGCGGCTCAACCCCTTTTTAGCAACCTCTGAGAAACCCAATCTATGTTAGCTGGGGTTACTCTCCCTCTCAAAACATGGGTGTACAGTTTGGGTGTGCTCTTAGATTCATCTCTGAGCATGGATGTCCAGGATTTCAGCAGTGGCTAAGAGTCCATTTACACAATTAAAACTAGTATGCCCACTGAACCTGTCCTTGACAGCTATGATCTGGCCATGGTGACATATAGCCAACCGGATTACCGTAACATGCATTGCATGGGGCTACCTCTGGAAAGTGTCCAGAAACTTCTGCAGGTCCAGTATGCCACCACCAGATTGTGAACTGCGGCTGGTTAGAAGTTCCATAACACCACCACCACCACCACCCTGTTACAGCAGCTCCGCTGGCTGCCAATCTGTTTCTTGGTACAACTCAGATTTCTGGTTTTAACCTATAAAGCCCTAAACGATTTAGGTCTAAGCTATCTCAAGAACCACATCTCCCTTTTATGAACCTGCCCAGATGTAAAGATCATCAGGGGAGGCTTTTACTTCTTAGTGGATTAGATTACACTAGAGTAGGCCCAATGAATCAATGGGGATTTTGGTGAATCAACTTTTTTCATGAATGCTATTGATTCAAATTGGTCTATTTTAAACTGTAGCTTACTTGAGCAAAACACGTGTGCTACTGTATATTTTAATTGAAAAATCATTTAGAGAAACTCTGAATCCTTCGTCTCCTCTTCCCTGGGCGGAAGGGATACACTTCCCATACTTTCAGAAGAGAAAGTTCTGTGTTTCATATCCTTCTTACCATTTTAATCTACAGTCAAATTCTGATCATGTGCAGTGTTGAAGGTGGTTAGAGCTCCAGGGTACCCTCCCTTTTCATGAGAGCTGCCACCATTTGCAGCAGCAACTGAATGAATAAATCCTGCTTTGGACAGTGAAACTAATTCACATAATGTCCACATAGCCATTCAGCCTAGCATGGTGGTTTATAAAAACACTCACACACAAACAAGGGCATGCTTGCATTCAGTATGAAAAACAGATGCCTGTCACTGGTTCAGCTATGCATTAATAATCAATAGGTAATGCATGCTAGTCGTGTCTGACTCTAGGGGCGGTGCTCATCTCCGTATTCAAGCCAGAAGAGCCAGTGCTGTGCAAGTCCGTGGCCACGTGGCTGGCATGGGTACCTATTTATCTACTTGCATTTACTGCACGGAAACACTGACTCTGCAGTCTACAGTTTTTTACCTTCCCGCCCCTTTTTACGGCGGTAACCTATTTATCTACTTGCTCATTTACATGCTTTCGAACTGCTAGGTTGGCAGGAGCTGGGGTTATCAGCGGGAGCTCGCTCCGCTGCGTGGCACCTGGGATTCGAACCGCCAAGCTGAAGACTCTGCAGTCTACAGTTTTGGTGCCTTAGTCCACTGAGCCACCACACCCCTATAATAATCAATACAAGGCTTCAAATAATCCTAATATTCCCCCAGGAGACTGAACATAGCTCTTAGACTTTGAAACCGATGACTTCAATACCATCACAGAGGTATCCCCAGCAGAAGAATACAGAACAGAGAGTGTATGTAGGCAAGACTCCCTCTGCTATGCTAGGTATGCGGATGAGAAAGCTCAATGCTGACTACCCCGGAGGGCACTGGGTATGAAAAGGGCTATAGACAGCAACAGTGTAAGCATGGGAGTCATCTGGCCCACTGGGGGTGGCCAATTAACAAAGATTCAACTGTCCAGCTGGACCGTGATGCTGCCCGGGGGGGGGGGGGGGGAATCTGCAGCACAAGAGCAAATATGAGCACAGAGGAAATACAGGAGACAGATGGACCCTACCAAGAGGAGCTCCAGAGTGAAGGTCATCCCATGGCTGACTGCCTCTTGCTAAGACATCACCCGCTTGAGAAACTGTAGACGTTACATATTGTTTATAGGGACTGGAGCTGCCCAAGATGCAACCCTGTGCACTCAGAGGTCTGTGGTCCAAAGGAAAGCTTTTCTTCACAAACAACCTATTACAGAAAGAGGGTCCCAAGCGTAGTGCCGGAGGAATGGGGAACTCACATTAAACCTCCTCAGCATACGCATACACTGGTGAGGGCACTCACATTGGTAAGGCTGCTAAAAAAAAAAAGTACCCAGTGAGAGCAGGTGTTAATGGACAGACTGTGTGTGACTGACCTCATGAATAGATCTAGTAGGATTTCTTCCTATAAATGTTTAAAAAAGGCACAGGGCTTGTTATCTTGAGAATCTTCATTTTCTATCATTTGTTTCAAATACTGTAGCTGAGAGAACTGGTTTGAAAGCAAGTCAGCAAAATCAAGGGAAGACTCAGAAGGCAAAATTCCTTGATCTCAATAGCGTGGGTGGATGGTACTTTGAACTTGATTTCTCTAGCAGTAATGGGAAAGTTGTTCCTGCATACCTCTTAATCCTCTCTCATGCCCAGATGAAGAATGAATTAGAGAAGTATAGGTAGAATTCCTTAATCTGCATTATTATTATTATTTATTTTTTCAATATGCAGTGGAACCTTGACTTATGAAATTATTCTGTTCCAAATGCATTTTCGGAAGTCAATTTTTTTCGGTTGTCGAAGCATTCGTAAGTTGAGGCACCACTGTAAGATGCAGATAATCATTCATGTGTATACAGAAGTATCTTAGAGATTTTAGTAAAAGCAGTCCTGTTGATGAAAATATTAATTGCTTTTTAGTTATTTTATCAGTTTCAGCATTTAAATGCGCATCATGTTGCAGACACCGGTACAAAGGCAATAAAGACTAATCGCAAACAAGTCGAAACCTGCAGGACATGGCAATGAGAAGGAACTGGAAGAGGCAGGCAAAGGATTTCCATCGTTTGGCTACCCTTCATTCAATGTGACAACAAGCTACCAATCCGATGCCTGGTAGCCAACCGCTGTTCCTGTAGGCAGCTAGCTACACGGCTCTTCTGAGTATGACAGGCACCTGCTCTCAGGTGTGGAGTTCATACTAAATAAATCCCGACTTCAAGGTCTATAGGTTTGTTGTTGTTTTTTTGCTGCTCCTGTTTGACACAGAAGTAAGTGATGAGCAGTGCCGCATTCATGAAAAATATTTTGCCTGTGCCCTGGCTTATCACGATGTAAGATTCTCTCTATCATTTCTCAGAGTTGGCTCAGCTTTTAGGTAAATGAGCTTCTATTCTCTCATATGTGTGGCTTGCAGATCCTTTATCTGTAAGTGTAAAGGTAAAGGTAAAGGTTCCCTTCCCCCCACACCCACCCCGCACATGTGTGCTAGTCACACAATCTACCTCTATCCCTATGTTGGAATCAGCCTCAGAAACAGGAACTGTGTGCCATTAGCCTTATGTGTTACAGAGGAGAAGTGTTCTTCCTAGCAAGTTTTGCTTGGCTCACTACTTTGTTTTGTACTTATTAAAGGTAAAGGTAAAGGTTCCCCGCACACATGCGTGTGCTAGTCATGTCAGACTCTAGGGGCGGCGCTCAGCTCTGTTTTCAAGCCAAAGAGCCAGTGTTGTGCAAGTCCGTGGTCATGTGGCCGGCATGGCTGAACACATTTCTGTGCATGGAACACTGTTTACCTTCTCACTTTTTACGGTGGTACCTATTTATCTACTTGCATCTACATGCTTTCAAACTGCTAGGTTGGCAGGAGCTGGGATTAACAGCAGGAGTTCGCTCCGCTGCATGGCACCCGGGATTCGAACCGCCAAGCTGCCGACATTTCAGCACTCTAGCCCGCTGAGATTAGACAGGGACTCAATAACAATGTAAATTACAGATAATCTACAAATATCGTACTCACTGGACACTGGGTTCAGGGTACTTTATATATTTAAGTAACCATCATTCAGAGTAGTTCATGATTTTAAATAACCATCATTTTCCTAGCACAACATGCTACAGCTTCTGCAACACCATATACGGAGAAACACATCATGGGAAGTTTTATTTCGCTATGTAAACCTGGAAGAGCAGCCTACTTTAAAATGCTGATTAAAAGACTGGTATTATTCTGGACCCAACCAAGTGTCAGCTGTAGGTACTAGGTAGCTGTGTGATCAGTTCAGGCAATTCTGCTTACTACATCCAATTTAAAAGGTTACTGATATGATAATATGAACATCTGCTTTTGTTACATTGTTTCTGCATTATCCCAATGGGTTTTGTGTGAGACTGTCTAAACAAAGTATCCAGAAACCACAGGTTAGAACGTGGTGATTGCAATGTTTTTCGGAGATGGCAAATTGTGAGGATGTCTATTGCCAAAACAAGTGCATAAGCTTACAATATATTTTAAAGTTCCATTCCAAGGGCAGGTGATTCAGAAGGTCCTCTGGTGCAAGAATCTGTCAGCCTAATGATACTGAAGAAACATCTCTGGGAACATGGCAGATTTTGAATTTAAAACATTGTTTAGCTGATGTTTGTTCTAGTAGGAGGAGAGTGATGGGGAAATGGAAGACAAAACAGACTGACCATATATGAGAAGCATCTTTGCAGATGGAGAAAGAGAGAAAGAAAAAGGTACCAATCAAGCAAAGCCAGACAATAAACTGGAAATGGTCTCACTTATATCCTCTCTTTCCCTGCCAGGAACACAGAAAGGGGACGGAGAAGAGGAAAGATCAGATGCCATTCAAAACTAGACAACTCGGACTGTCTTCTCAAAACGGTACCCCATATTTATCTGTCAGCCCAGTTTAGAAAGGAGAAGAAGGTGATAAAGACGTCAATAGGCAAACGGAGCAAAAATGGGCCCCTGGGCCATGAAACTGTAATGGTAACACCACTGATCAAATAGTCCCCATCCATCCATCTCCCTCCAGAAAGTCTCTCTCTCTCTCTCTCTCTCTCTCTCTCTCTCTCTCTCTCTCTCTCACACACACACACACACACACACACACACACACACGGGGGGGGATTCAGGGAAGGAAAAACCCACAGCACACTATAAAAAAGCATCCTGAAATGCATCATTGCCTTGGGAAATCAGACTAGATAAGAAACTCTCTGGCCTGTTAGTTAAGTTCCTCTTTTTGTTCAGACCTTACATCACTCAGTACAGTCACATTTCATCATTTTAATTAAGCAACTAATGGTAATGTGGCTGATGATTCAGAGGTCTATGTCACCACACTAAGCCAAAAGGAGAGCCTGCCAAGAACAACACAGCTTGATAATGAGAAACAAGACCAGCGTTTACACCTGTGATCGGACAAGGGAAGTTATGTGACTCTGTACAAAAGGTTAAAAGCACAGTGACATGTTAATGGCTGATCTGTAAAAAAAACGCAGCATTGATGTGTTAAAACAGAAAAGGGCTAGGATCTTCAAACAGTAAACTTGAAATCTATCCACACTTACCAAGAACCAAACCCCACAGGCCGTCTCTCGTAATCTGGAAGATCTGGCACAATTTTGCATGCTTCCATATTCAGATACTTAAATATGTGGACTTTTCCTTTTATGCATATCTGAAAGAGAAGAAGAAATCAAGGAAAACTTTCCTGAAAACATATGTGAAGAAATCCTGGCTAACATACCACAAGAACCACAAACAACCACCTACTACCTAAAATGCATAAACCTGGAAACCCCAGAAGACCCATTATATCAAGCATCAATAACATGATGGTTGGGGATTGAGATACTTGGACTCTGTCCTCAAACCATACACCACCAATGCATCTGGCTCTGTAAGAGATACCAGAGACTTTCTAAGGAAATTTCAGTCCTCGTACAACGTCACAGACAACATCCTAACTACAATGGTTGTAAAGAACTCTACACCACCCCACACGGAGGCAGACTACAGCCTATCACAAATACCATTCAAAACCAGGAGCTCACACAATCACCACCCTCTGGGATTCAGTCTCCCCACAAAATTATTTCACCTTTGACAATAAAACCTACTTCCAGATCAATGGAACAGCGATGGGAGCATGCATGCCCTACAATGTGCAAATACTGTATATTTATGCTTGAACTAGACCAACACTTTTTAAACCGCTGTACTCAAGAACATCAGGTAGAGCTGCAATTTACTACCATCGTTTATTATTAATACTATTGCTACTGTTAGCTGGCTGGACAGCTCTCTGTTTTACGTCTCAGGCTAGGAGTCAGGGGGCTGGGAGTTTGATTCCCCACTGGGGCTCCTGAGACAACAGCCAGCTTCTGTGTTTTTGGGCACAGTCCCAGAGCACCGCCAGAGGAAGGGAATGGGAAACCACTTCTAGATATTCTCTACCTGGAAAATACTGAAAGTGGTTGTGTTAAATCAGAACAGACTCAAGGGCAAATGATTACGATGGCAACAATTGCTGCTGCTGCTACTACTATTACTATTACATGACTGTTGACAGCCACATGCTAGATTCTAAATTTGCTGGGCTGCAGATTCTTCTGCCTCACCCTATGCTACAACCACTTCTTTAAATAGCTTCTCCAACCTTGTGGAACCCAATTTTTCTGCAGAGCCCCTCCCAGCTTGCAGTAAGTTCTTCTATTCCTGTTACCAAGCACATTTCCAGCTCCTTACCCCTTAGGACCCAAACCCATGCCCAAATGCTGCCCACCTGCCTCTCTTGCAGCTCTGTGGTAGCTTCCTTAGATTTCCAGTTTTCTTTACCAGTACATTATTTCTGTTCAGTATCTCACAGACGGCAAAAGCGTAAGGCATATGTGGACACCAATAGCTGTATCCAGTGACAGGAGTGGTTTACAAAGATTTTTCATGACACACATTACTTAGATATTTCAGAGAGGGTAGCCGTGTTCGTCTTTTGAAGAACTGCAGGCAAAAATCAATGAATCTTTGACTTTTGCCCTCGTTACTCAGATATGAGTTACTCTGTTTTTTTCTGGCATCCATCTGTCTCAAGAGTTTGGGATCATTCGGTCAACCATGGAAACATGGAAGTTAAATAAAACAATCCTGGCTTCACTTTGCAGCCCTCAGTTTGAAAACTGGCATAGAAATCTAGCCACATTTTTGACCTCTTGTACTGTATTTCTAATGCACCATCATAGAAAAGTGATACCCCTCTAGATGAAGGCACATATGAGCTCAAAACCAGCATCTTTGTGCTTTTATAGTGGCTTAGTAGAAGTTATCACCTAATACTGTATCATGTACAAGGATCCCGTGGCTTCTTCCCCTGCACCCTTTTCTGCATTTTTTTATTCCATTTGCCAACTAACCTACTTGACTAAGGGAGAATTCCATCTGCCCATGACCACTTGGCCCTTAACTCAGTTGCACCCTAACGACCAAAGCCAAATCCTAAATGTTGAAACAAAGATTCAACTGCCTTTGTGAAAAAAACATGATCAGCTGAGTGACTCTGATCTACTAGATCTGCACAGGGAAGATCAGCCCTAGAAAGAGTGAGAACAAACAACACACCCCAATGTTTACCTTCCTAGCTACAAACTTTTTAAAAGAGTAAGCGTGACTAGCCTCCATAGAGCTTCCATTTCCGAGACTGTACTCTCTGCTAAGTAACCTGCCTCCAAAGAATGCATTAAGAAGATTGCCCTTCTTATAACGATCTAATATTCGCTTTTGCATTAAACCAAAATGCCTGTACTTCTCCATGGATTGTATTACATTAATAGAAATCATATACATACTGAGATTACTTCTTTAACATTTGAGTTTACGTTACCTGTGCAGGGGGTGACTGCAAGGGGTTGTTATCTAAAATGATTGTCTGCAAATGCCTGAGGTTCCGGTAGCAAAATGGAATTGTTGTGATTTTATTGCAAGAGAAATCTAAATGAATCAAAGGCAGCTCAGCAAGCTCTGCAGGAGGTAAACAGACATTAAAAATGCTGTGGTCAAGATACAGTGTAAAAACAGGCAGGGATATATAACCGCCACAGGTCTAAAAATATCAGCAATTACACAAAATGACTCCGCTCCATTTCTTACCTGCAGGTAAGTGCACCAAGTGATTTCTTCGGAGATTCAGATCCCGCAGAGATTCCAAATTGCCGATTTGTGATGGTATGGTCTGCATTTCATTACAACTTACATCCTTGGGAAAAGAAAAGACCAGTGAATTGTCACTTTCATGCGTTTCACTTTGGGGTTTTTTTGTGGTGCTCCTTCGTGCAAAAATAACATTTCAGTAGGCTCAGTCAGAGCCTGGTTTTGTAAATCGAACGTAATGAATTTCAAGTTCACTCTTAGTAGTTCAGCTCATCCCCCCGTCCCCCACGTAAATAGCTCAATTGCATATCATAATCCGTTTCCAGTTAAAGCTTCTCAGGTAGCAGGAGAACATAAAATAAACTCTGAGCTTTAAATGCTGCCTCTCGAGATAGGTACTATTAAACCAGGACGTCTCACTCGGGGAAAAGGTCGGCTGAGTGTGTCTGACCAAATACTTACTTCACTGCTTTGGCTCTAAACAAGTTTACAACTCAAAACCAAAAAGCCTTAAAATAACCAGATTACTGTAAAGTCAACTTCAGGAAGGCTTTGTTTAACCAGAAAATTGGCCACAGTTGTGCGGATTGGTTCTCATATATACATACCAGAAGTTACTAAAACATTCTTGCAGCTCTCTTGAGTTGTACCACTTTAATGAGCAGCTTTTGCCCCTTTTCATTTCTATTATCTTTCCAATACAGTAGTTGCACCTTCTCTGGTCTTTTACTGTGCATTCTACTACAGTATGTTGGATCCAGGTTTAGCCAAGAGCAACAGGCACGAGAAAACCATACTTCTCTGTCCCCTCCTCCACAATGCAGCCCCCACTACTCTAAAGACCAGAGAATCCTGCTGAATGGTAGAAGGGCAGTGGTGGGCTGACAGGAGAAAGGACAGATCCCCCAAATTAGGAATTTCTTAGTTCGTTACTTAGTTAGATAGTTTGTTAGATTTTTACACTGCCCATCAAGCAGCAAGGCCATTCTGGGTGGTTTACAATATTAATACAGTATATACCAGGGATGGCGAACCTATGGCACGCGTGCCAAAGGTGGCACGGAAAGAGGTTTCGCCTGGCACGCGACATGCTCCTTGCCCCCCCCACTTCCCCCTCCGCTGGACAAGCCATGAGGAATTTATGGAGGGGGAAGTGGGGGGTGGGGGGCAGGGAGCATGTCAGGTGCCAGGCCGACCCTGCCATTGCCACCCCCATCCCCATTGCCATAGCCCCCGCCCCTTCCGCTGCCGACCCCACCTCCGCCGCTCCCGATGCCATCCCTGCCCCTCCTGCCCCCGCCGATAACCTTAACCCCGTCGCCCTTGCTGCCCTTGACCTCGCCCCACCCCTGCCCCCCCGCTGCCGCCGATCCCAACCCCCCCACCGCTGCCGTCCCCATCGCCCTTGCCGCCCCTGCTGCCGCCTACCCGACCCCGCCTCTGCCGCCATCCCCACCGCCATCCCTGCCCCTCCCACTGCTGACAACGACGAGCTTGACCCCGCCCTCTCCGTCACCCTTGCTGCCTTCGCCCCTTCCCCCCCTGCTGCTGCCGCCGCCGCCACCGAGTTTGGGCACTCGGTGGCAAAAAAGTTCGCCATCCCTGGTATATACTTTATATTAGCAAGGTTTATACCATGTCTGAATTCCCTGCAGCTGCAAATTAAGTGGTTTCAAGCAGGAGAGATGCAGATATTAATAAGATAACATTCGGTTTCCCCCCACTCAACTGTCGATCACTGACAGCTAGGCTAATTTTTGCTCCTGCCTTTCTGCACTGAACAATAAAGCCCGAAAATTTGTGAAAATGTGAAGTTCTAATGATTCTATAAAAACAGATGATGTATCCAATTAGAGTCATGATTTGTTTCTGTCTCTCTTCAGTCTATCAAATGTCTCATTGTTTAAATAAATTCAACCGTCACTTTAACATTGAACCATAACGCTAAACAGAAATGACAAGGGTTTGACTGCCCTCTGACTAATTTCTAGGAGGGCTGGAAAAGGCAGCATGTCAGAACCTAAAACTGGGGCGCAACGAGGTGTTCAGCTTAATCCCTCGGCAGCCACCACTACTGTGAGGATAAACAGATTCTGACACATAGTGTGTAGATAACCTTCAGTTGCATCAAGAAGTGTAGGGTGGAATTCTGACTGTGATGAATGAACCTATGGTGGCCACCCCAGCTGTAATGCCACTGCATCCCTTAGTCAGAAAGGACATCCGTTCAGAATTAATCAAACTGGACAGAAAGCAGATGCATCATCTGTGTTATAGATAAGGACTGATGGAATCACATGCTGAACTCTTATATACTATATACTTACAAGCTCCATTAGGTGTCTGAGCTGTCCAATTTCTTCAGGCAGGGAGACCAGCTTATTATTGCTTGCTATCAAGACTTTTAAAGGTAGGCTGCATAAGTGAACCGGCAAAGTCGAGAGCTGATTCCGGCTTTTCAGAAAAAACAAAACAAAAATGGACCGTCAGAACAGAACTTGAAACACTGCCAGTTCATGGGCAGCATGAGAAAACCAAACTACAACCAACCAATTCTTGTTTCATCGGAAATTCCCTGAAAGCGGCCCTGAGAAGAACACAGGGCCAAAACACGCCAGGCTTTATCCAAGTAAGTAAATAAAACTGATCTCAAGAGAATTGCTGGCAATCTAAGAGGGAGTTTCCTTCTACATTTATCTAATACTGTAAGAAAACATCAGCTGTGATGGAGAAAGTTGGAGAGGTTATTCTTTAAACAATAAATGTCTTGATTCTTGCCCTTCTCAAAACACAAGGGGAAGTTTTCTCACTGTTTTCTTCCCAAGGTGCAAGCAAACAGATGCTATTATCAGTAAGTGAACTCCCAAAATAGATGAACTTGCAAACCGTCACCTGCTAATTTTAATGCATTCATATATTTAAAATATGTATACCCTGCCTTTCCCCATAAGAAGACCGAAAGTATTAACACTAACAACATCATTAAAAGTTTAAAGAAATTATTACAATGTTAAAAAAGCATTTAAAACGATCATATGAAAACTAGTGGCTAAAAACGGTTTAAAAGAGTTCTAAAACCATTCAAAAATAACACAAATATAAGAGCACCCAACCTCTTAGGTAACCAGTTACTGACATGCTGCCATAGGGACATGTAGTCTTTCAGACAGCTCCAACCCAAGTCATTTAGGGATTTATAGACAAAATCTAGCACTTTTAAGTTGTGTCTGGAAATGAAGTGGCAGTCAGCAGAGCTGTTGGAATGAGGGAGCTACATACAGGATCCCTATAAACAGCTCCAACTAACAATCTGTCTATAGCATTTAGGACCGGCTGAAGTTTCCCAACACTTTCCAGGGGCAGCCTCATTGAACTCGTGTTACAATACTGTAATCTAATGGGATATTGTACAACTAAGGTGCACGTTACCTCGGCCAGATAGTATGTCTGCAGAAGGGCAAACTGGAGCACTGAGTTTTAAACCATGCAAATGTAGAGATGTAAAATTTCCAGAAATTTTGACGCTCAGAAAAAAAACACGTTCTTCCCCCCCAGTTTTTTTTTCAAAAAAAAAAAAAACTTTATATAAGCAGAATTGGAATTTTTGGAAACGTTTTTTAAAAACTACATTGGCACTCTGCCCCCCCCCCAACACACACACACTTTACAGCTTAAAAGTCATTCTGTTACTTTAGGAACATAAAATATGACTATGGACAATTTGACTTGGCACCGAATTATCACAACTAGTATATTAAAACATTGTACGCAAACAATTACTACAAATATAATTTCCTTTTTAGATATTTATTTGTAATTATAAGTAACAAATGGTGTAACAATCAGTAAAACTGTTTACTAGTTTATGTGGAACAAAAAAAACCTCTCTAAAAATAATATTTAAAAATCCAGAATTAACAATTATTCATATTCCCTCTCCATAGCATTAATTAAAAATAAAATAAAAACTTCATTCTTATAAAAAATGAGGAGGGCAAAAATGTGGGAGAAGGGAGTGGAACTAGGTTTCAACGAATGGGCATGAAATTTAATCAGGATGATCATTTTTGTTGCTCTGGATTTTCTTCCAGTGCTTTGAGGCCTAGTAGTGAAGAGGACAGAACAGAACCAAACATACCCACCCACATGCAAAAAGAAAAGTGAAATATTTTTCTTTTTCTTGTGACAATAGCAGCACTTCCTAAAGGAAGAAATGCATCTTGTTCTTGCAATGGAGAGTTCAGTTTGAAACCTAGGACTTGCTTGTCCTCAGTGCACAGAAATTAGAATAATCTGATACTATGAATATTTTTTCAAAATGATTTGGAAAATATTTAAACACCCGGTCTTAAAATATTTCATTCATCGTGTTAATATAAAACATTCCATAATCACTTTTTCTTTTTTTGTCAATTTCCCAATTTTTTCAGGGGGAAAAAACACACAAAAAGGCTTGGGGGGACGGGGGGGGGGACGGACCATCTCTATGCAAATGTACTCGTGGCCTCTGCTGAGACCTCAGCATTCAGGCTCGGGGACAAATCCAGGAGCACATCCAGGGGCACCTCTGTCTTTTCTGGATTAAGCTTCATCTTATTCAACCTCACACAGTCCACTACTGGCACCAGGCACCAACTCAGAATTGAAACAGCTTCCTCTTATTTAGATAGGAAGGAGAACTGTGGGTTGGACATCTTCCAAATGCTGATGACACTGAACCCAAAACTCTGGACAACCTCTCCCACTGGTTTCATCTATATATTAAATAGTTTGGGGGACAAACAGAACCCTCCAATTCTGGACACCAGAAGGCACTGAATAGATGCGCCCCAGTGCTACTTTCTGAAAAATTCCCTTTGGGAAGGACTGGAGACACTGAGCAACAGTACCTCAAGGTCCCTGTGAGGGTTTGGTCTTGTAAAGAAGGCATTTCACGTAGCAAAGAAACAGAACTTTTATTGTGTACATCAGAAGCCAACGGGGCTTTCCTTTTAACAACCGAATCAACTTCTTTAACATCAGACAAGAATGGGTTCTTCCCTCCATACGTTGGGGTTTCTAGAATGTGATCAAGTTCCCCACCACCACCGGTGGGGGTTCGGTTCCACCAGGGCACCCTTCCTCCTTCTCCGCAAGACTCAGCCCCTCTACCTGTATCCCAATCTCCCTCAAGGAGGTTTGGGGGGGTTCCCGCTTGTGTCCCAGCTTCCAAAGTGTATCTGGGACCACGTGGTCTCGGCTGGGGCGTGCGGAAGGGATAATCGGGTTTCTTGCTCAGTTCCTCTCAAGGGTCCAGGGTCCCGGCCTCGATCTCCTGCCGGATCTTTATCTGCCATCTATCAAACTCTAGATCCTTCCGTATCTCTTTCAGTTTACGATTATACTCTCGATACTCCCTTTCGCCCCAGTAGGAACACTTCTGGCGGTGAGCACGGCGTCGGTAGCTCTCAGCCTCTTTTCGTGGCATCATCATCTGTTCCCACTCTCTGGTCCACGGGTTCTCCATCCACACCCATTTCCATCCTTCTGGGAGCACCCTCTTCCCTCCCTTTTTACAGGCTGCATACCCCACCTCCACCGGAGCAGATTGGTTCCCTTTTCCCGCCAAGTCCTTCTTTTTACTTTCCTCCGCTCTTCGAGCCTCCTCCTTCTCTTTTGCTCTAAGAGCGTCATAATGCCCCTTCGGGGCCATGAACCTCTCCCCTTTTGAAAGGTTTTCCAGGTTCTCCGGTTTCTTTGGCTCCTCCAATATTTGGGTAGGGGTTGCAGGGGTCCCTCTCGAGCCCTCAGAGAAGTTCCCCTCACAGTCCCTTCCCAGCAAGGCAACTGGTAATACTATTTTAAATAGAATTAAAAAGGTCTGATGCAACCAACAGTGACAACGTCTGTGAAGATTCTCAGTCATCCAGGTGCGTTTATCTGGGAGTTGAGTCATGGCTACTGGACTTCTTTTTTGAGAGATAGAAACGTTTCGCTGTTCATCCAAACAGCTTCATCGGTCTGAATGCAGCTGGTGCAAACCCTGACTCTTATAGGCAGCTTTGACCTCCTCTAGTCACCCTGGCCTCAATTAGGCTCATCAGATGAACTAAATAGGCTCGTTAGAGAGACAATGGTATCCTTAGCCTTGAGGTGAACCATGGCTTAAGGTGCTGAAACCTATCAAGAAAGGGTCGTTAATGGTCGTTAGCTATGGCCTTGGTGGTAAAGGCTTTTTGATTTGTCTTGGTAGTGTGGAAAGCACAGCTTGATAAGTAGCAGATAAACTATGCCGGAGGCCACCACCTCTGTTGAGGGAGGGATTTTCAATGCTCACATGAATGGCCTCCCTTACTCCTCTTTCAAACCACCTCTCTTCTTTGTCTGTGTACATCCTCTTTGAAAGAGTGCCCTTTCTCCTTCAAATGGAGGTGTACTGCTGATTCTGGACCTGAGCTGTTACCCCTCCTATGTTGGGCCATCCTTCTGTTTTAATGGCTGTTTGGTTTCCCCAATGTAGAGGTCTGAACACTCCTCACTGCATTGGACCGCATATACTATATTGCTCCTTTTATGGTTGGGTACCGGATCCTTTGGGTGGACAAGTCTCTGCCTTAGTGTGTTTGTGGGTTTGAAATAAACAGGGATGTGGTGTTTGCCAAAAATCCTTTTAAGCTTCTCTGACACTCCAGCCATGTAAGGAATGACCAGGTTCTTCCGCTGGGTCTGGGTCTCAGACTGATCCCTTGTTCTTCTGGGATGGCCCACTTGTTCTTCTAGATCTCTGTCTCCTGATTCCACTCCCCTGCATCTAACCTTTGAAGGACCCTGGTTTTAAGCCTGGAGATTACACATCTCCATCATGGTTTGTAACCTGTGATGGACTTTTTCTGCAGGAATCTGTCCAATCCCCTTTTGAAGGCATCCAGGCCAGATGCCATCACCACCTCCTGCGGCAGGGAGTTCCATAGACCAACACCACGCTGGGTAAAAAAAAAATTCTTTTGTCTGTTCTCACTCTCCCAACCCTCAGTTTGAGTGGATGTCCCCTAGTTCATCCACATACTGATGACACCCTAGTGACCAAGGGAGTCTCTCTCTCATAACCAGGCCTGAAGCCAGATTGAAATGGATCTAATTAATCCATCTCATCCAGAAACTCCTGGAGCTGAGAAACCATCACTTTTTAACATTACCTCAGACTGACATAATTTAGAGCTGAATTTAGGTCACTGTAAATCCAGCTACAGAAAGGAATTAAGAATCCAGGATTTAGAATATGAAGTCCAAATTCCCTGCAGCTGCAAATAAATTCTCAATTCTGACTAATAATAGTCTTTTGGACGTTACTGTAAGAAAACTGAAATTCGTCACTGAAAGAAATTTGAAGTTCGGACCGCAAAATCTTCTCCTCAAGTAATACTCTGCCCAGTGTCAAATGGTAGCATATAATAAATATTTTGAAATGCAGAACCAGAGGAAGTTGTTTTCTGACTCACATCCTTTTCTTTTTTAAAACTCAATGTAAAAGAACAAAGGAAGCCAAGCACAACTGAATTGGCCTGGATAACAGTGCCAAAGCAAACGATGACCTATTTTTATATTGTTTTCATTCGGCGTGCTATAGAAACTGCTTTAAAGTGCTTATTTATAAAATGCCGTGCGCACTATAGGGCACAGCTGCAAGATGATACAGCACACTGCAAATAAATCCCTATAGATTTTTGGTTTTCACAGGAGGACATGCTAAGAAGCCTTTGGAACGAAACTAGTATTAAAAGGAACCTAAAGGGAAACTCTCTGGCTCCACTGCTACCCCATCATATCCGCCCAGCTGCAGTCCTTCACATCGCATACTATGACCCAAAACGTCAACAGATACCCTGGACAGGATTCCAGTAGAGGACAAAAAGTGCTGTTAGAACAGGAAACCCAGCGAGTCCTGTTTAAAGCTACCAGAGTCCTTAAATTACAGCCAATATTTTCATTTGGACGCAGCCCCTGCAAATGAGCTCTGAAGGCAGGATATGTGGAGTGCTGTATGGCTTTCTCACAAACGTGACTTTATTCTTGCCTGCACAGACCTCTCAAGCTGGTTGCACAAAATATAATTTTGCTCCTATGGTCCAACAATCATTTAGGGTTTACGGCATTTTTATAAAATAACAACCTCCCCAAAAAGGCCTTATCATAGCCCCCTGCACACCTGTTGCAAAAGAAAGACTGTGGATTCTTTTACATAATCAGTACACTGATTGAAGGGTAAGATGTTACTATTACTATGTCACAGTTACCTGATATTCAGAAATGTTAATGACTGTAAATTAACAATGGCTTCTGGGATATAGCGAATGCAGTTCTGGTACAAATTAAGGCTCTCAAGAGACACAAAGAGACAAACTTCTGCAGGCAGTTCTGAGAGTCGGTTCCGCGATAAATCTGAAAGAAAAGCAAACAAACAACGTGAGACTTAAAACAGTGGAAGTGATCAGAGCATAATGTACCAATGCACTGTATAAAAGCCACAAAAAGGATCTGGATCCTGGCTCATAATTCAGTCACCTGTAAATTCCATAATAATTTATAAATCAATAGTTGTTGTGAGTTTTTCAGGCTGTTTGGCTGTGTTCTGGAAGTTCCATAACTTCTAGAACACGGCCAAACAGCCCGAAAAACTCACAACAACTATCGGATCCCGGCCATGAAAGCCTTCGAGAATACCATTTATAAATCCCTCAACTAATAGTGCATGGAGTAGTACGTCACCTGCTACAGGCTGTCAAGCCAAGGGCGAAACATCTTCAACATTTGCCAGGGCTCTCACCACTAAGTAGCAAGATATAGCAATCATAGTAGTCAAAACAATTAGCAGATGAAGTCTGCCTTGGGGGGAACCCTGGATGAGGAGGAATTTTAGAGAACAATGTACAAGAGCAGAAAGGAATGGAGCAGCTTGTTCTTGTTCAGTCATTCAGTCGTGTCCGACTCTTCGTGACCCCATGGACCAGAGCTCGCCGGGCCTTCCTATCTTCCACTGCCTCCCAGAGTTTGGTCAAATCCATATTGATTGCATCGATGACACCGTCCAACCATCTCATTCTCTGCTGTCCCCTTTTCATTTGGCCTTCAATCTTTCCCAACATCAGGGACTTTTCCAAGGAGTCCTCTCTTCTCATAAGGTGGCCAAAGTACTGGAGCCTCAGCTTCAAAATCTGTCCTTCCAGTGAACATTCGGGGTTGATTTCTTTCAGGATGGATAGGTTTGATCTCCTTGCAGTCCAGGGGACTCTCAAGACTCTCCTCCAGCACCACAGCTCAAAAGCATCCATTCTGTGGCGATCAGCCTTCTTTATAGTCCAGCTCTCACTTCCATACATCACTACTGGAAAAACCATAGCTTTGACTATCCTGACCTTAGTTGGCAAAGTGATGTCTCTGCTCTTTAGGATGCTATCTAGGTTTGCCATTGCTTTCCTCCCAAGAAGCAGGCGTCTTTTTATTTCGTTGCTGCAGTCGCCATCTGTAGTGATCAAGGAGCCCAAGAAAATAAACTCTGTCATTGCCTCCATTTCTTCCCCTTCTATTTGCCAGGAGGTGATGGGACTGGTGGCCATGATCTTAGTTTTTTTGATGTTGAGCTTCAGCCCATTTTTTTCACTCTCCTCTTTCACCCTCATTAAGAGATTCTTTAATTCCTCCTCACTTTCTGCTATCAGAGTAGTATCATCTGCGTATCTGAGGTTGTTGATATTTCTTCCGGCAATCTTAATTCCGGCTTGTGATTCATGGAGCAGCTACCCTATCTTTATACATGTGCCACACTACACACACCTTTTATAGCTGCCCTTAATTGTCTGGGAGTTTTCCTAGCTAAAGGAGAAGGTATGGGAAATGCATTCTTCGGTACACTGAACACAGTGATGAGAACTGAGTGTGCTGAAGGGGCTTTCAATCACAGTGAGCAGCATGGCAGTAAAAACAAGGAGATGAGTTAGAAAGGGGAACCTGCCAATTACCAAAACAAAATGCCTTGTAAAAGGAAGCTGGGATTATGTGTGTCCGGACCTCTCGTCTGTCCACAGTGGCTCTCTGGTGTGCCTCAACGATTTATTAAAAATGCAATCTATAAAACTTATTGACTGTGTCTGTTCATCTGTAAAGAAGTGCAAAGATGACTGCTCGGAAATAAAAGTGACACAGGTGCTGAAATGCAAGGATTGTGATTTCAAATGAAATTTGGATTCCTAAACATACAGATTTAGCTTTAGAATAAACAGTTAGTCCAAAGATTACTAACTGATGTTCCAATTTAACAGCTTCTGGCCTCCCAGCCCTATGGTATTAGTCAAAATCTACTGCATTTTACACCAAATAATTTTCTCTCAGTTCTCATGACGATTCTTTATGTATTAGTTTTTGTCTCACCCACCTATGTGTTTTGCATGCATGTACTAGCAGCCAGAAGGACTGCGCAAACTGCATGAACAAAACATCTGACAGACTGGGGAGAGGAGGCAGCAGTAAGAGGGTACAGCAAGTGTAGTCAGTGGTTAAAATGCTGTACTGCAGCCAAAACTGCTTCCAACCTGGGGTTCATAGAATCCTAGAGTTGGAAGAGACCTCAACGGCCATCTAGTCCAACCCCCTGCCATGCAGGAAGCCCATCACAGTATTTCCAACAGATGGCCATCCAGCCTCTGCTTAAAAACCTCCAAAGAAGGAGACTCCACCACCCTCCGTGGCAGCATATTCCACTACCAAACAGCTCTAACTGTCACAAAGTTCTTTCTAATGTTTAAACGGAACCCCTTTTCCTGTAGTTTGAAACCATTGCCCTGCGTCCTAGTCTCTGAAGCCATGAAAAATAAACCAGTCCCTTCTTCAATGTGACATCCTTTCAGATATTTAAACATAGTTATCATATCCCCTCTTAGCCTTGTTTTTGTAAGGCTAAACATTCCCAGCTCCTTAAACCGCTCCTCGTAAGACATTTCTTCCAGACCTTCAGCCATCCTGGTCGCCCTCCTCTGCACCCGTTCGAGGTTTGTCAACATCCTTTTTAAATTGAGGCGCACAGAACTGGACGTGGTACTCCAGGTGGGATCTGACCACAGCAGAATAGAGTGGTACTATCACTTCCCTTGATCTAGACACAATGCTTCTGTTGATGCAACCAAGAATCACACTGGCTTTCTTGGCCGCTGCATCAATGTGTAGCCTGCATAATTAACTTGTGAACTACCTGGAAAGTGTGTTAAGTGCGATGGGGTGGTATGTAAGCACACTTTGCTTTGCTGTGATCATCTCAAGCTAAAACAGGTGCCTCGGAATAGCAGAGGTGGTGACAAGGGTTATCCTCTACTCTAGATCACAGTCAACCTGTGTGGAGAAACTCCAACTGTTTGGTCGCACTGTGGAGGTGATAGCAGCAGCTACCGATGCCAAGATGACTGGTGGCTGCTTAGCCCACCAGCCTAAGCCTGTTGCCCACCCAGACTGCTCGCACCAGGGATTGTAGCTAATGATCCTGCTTCTTTGCAGCTCCCAAGAGATAAGGGCAAGCAAGTACCAGCCACCTATTTGTACCTGCTGATGATTCCACTGCTGCATACACCCCAAAATGAGGCAAATGAGCAGAACATGTCTCTGGGCATACATCCGTACATGTGTGCCAAGAGAGCGAACACTGTATATTTATGAGAAGGAGCCATTCAGATATCGCAGGTGAAAGAAAACTACATCAGGATGTTCACAGAATCTACACCCTCTGTGGCAGAGCCAGAAGGAGGAAAGCAAGAAATCTCCACTTCTAACATTACATACAACTGCTAGACACATTTACAGCAAAACTTCACTCTATATACAACTAGGCAATAACCTGTAATCACATACACCAGGAAGCACTTTTTTGATTTCCAGAGTCTAACTGTCACAGCAAACTACTAAGACGCAATTCCATTCTTTTAAGACCACAATATATAGTACATATTTCCCCAAAATGGAGAATCAGCCAACATCCAAGAAACAAAGATGCAACAGAGACAGGAGGGGACTGGTGGGCAGTTCCTTCTCCCTTCCTCCAAGAAAAACCCACAACACATCTGTTCTGGAGGCAATTATAGGCTTAGGACCAGCCAAGCAGCCAACATGCCAAGGGGTGCACTGATTTAATTTAAGGATATTTCAACCACTGATTTAAATAATAAGGACCAAAGCTTTAAAAAGATAGGCAATTTAAAAATCATTCATTTATACACAGAGACATATCCTATTATCACTAAAATAGATACTTACAGCTCTGGTCAAGCTGCTTTCCTAACCTTTCTAAAATGGAACATTTAATATGGTAGAAAAATGCATTGTAAAAAATGTTTGGTTGGTTCTACACTTATGCAATAAGATTCAAAAGATCTCTTTACTGGAAAATTACAAGTCTACCACTTTCCAGAAGGAAAAGCTTGGTAATTACTAGGAGGAATGTTTCTCCACCACATAGAATGCAAATGTCCATGCCCTTCAGTTGACAAGACTCCAAATATTCAAAACTTGCATAATACACACACTACAGACAGTGTCATTAAAGTGACTGACCTCAAAAGCCACACATTTTTGCCTCCATTTGTCCTTAAACATGGAAAAGCAACCTTTTTCTGAATGTATTTTTCAAAGGGCGTTGAAGACATTCTGAGCATCGGGTTCAATATTTATATTGTTCAAATATCATTGTAAAGCAATTATTTATGGGAAATGTAACATACTTTGATTTACAAAAATACATAAACTGGTTTAAATTTTAAATCCCATTTTTAAAAATAGATGAAAAGGGTTTTTCAGGTAAGGGACATTAAGGAATACTACCCAGTTTAATAGATTGTGTTAGATGCATTTAAAAGAAAAGAGCTACTTGATTGTTCAGTTTCTCTAAGACAGTGGTGGCGAGCCTTTGGCACTCCACATGTTTTGGACCACAACTCCCACAGTCGTTTGTCATTGGCAATACAGGCTTGGAATTCTGGGAGTTGTGGTCCAAAACATCTGGAGTGCCGAAGGTTCGCTACCACTGCTCTAAGAACATCTTATCCTCAAACGAATGACTGAGCCTCTGCAAAAGCACCCTAAAACCTGTGTAGTATTAGACAGATGATACTCAATTCCTCCTCTGGCCGCTGCCTTCTTAACCCTCCTCCTCCTCCCCTTTCTGCTGCCTGCCCCACTGCTAAATCTACATCATGAGTTCTATCTATACAGATACTTACTTCTGGCTATAAAACTTTTTAAGTACATTGATGGGTTAAGAATAAGGTCTGATACTTTAAAAAAATATATACTAATTTATTTATTTGTTTAAAATATTTTACCACACCTTTCTCCATAAAAGGACCCCCCCAATACTGATATTTTGTCAATATTCCTGTTGTCACTTCCTTTAAAAGCAGTTCCCCATGCTGCATGGAAAATCCTTTCCAAAAATAATAGATTCTCCCAAAGGTATTGAAGTACTGTACATTATACAGATCTTATTCCCAAAAGAAAAACAAAACCATCAGAGACAATGAGCCTGGATTGGGATGGAGAACATGGAAGACCAACATTTCCACTTTTTTGAAAGAAAAAAAACTAGAAGAAATTTATTTTTAGTTCATCTTGAGCTTTCCAGGAGACGGGGACAATTTTGCCATGTTCTAAGGATTCCCAAGCACCCTGGTTATTATTTTTAATTTTCCACTAAAGAGTACAAGAGGGCTCTTCCAGTTGAATAATTTTTCGTAGTAAGACAGGTTTTGCAGGCACGAGGGTCATGATGAGGGGTGTTACATCTCTCCAAAGCCTGCATCCTCCTGAACTCTGGACCCTACAAGGTTTATGGAGGCCTTCGGGGAGCTCTCTGGCGGTCTGGCAGACGATCCGGTTGATGCCCTGGTGGAAAGGTGGTATGTTGGTGCCGCCGGGGCGGTAGACCGGATCGCCCCTAAGCGTCTCCTACGATGTCGAGGCCGCTCCTCCCCGTGGTTCACGGAGGAGCTGCGGTCGATGAAGCAAGAACGTAGGAGACTGGAGGTCATATGGAGGGCGAATCGGACGGAAGTGAATAGGGCTGCCCTTAAACAGCTGACTGGCCGCTATCTTCGCGCGATCAGGGACGCTAGAAGATCTTATGCCTCCCTGAGAATTGGGGAGGCCTCGAGCCGCCAGGCGGAGTTATTCCGGGTGGTTCGGGACCTCTCCAATCCCAGTCAGCTGCGGCCTCCTCCTAGTGATTTCACTAGTGAGCAATTTGCAGCCCATTTTAGATCAAAAATTGAGGCCATCCGTTCCGACTTGCCCCCCAGTTGCTCTAGTCCATCCTTTGGGTCTTCCAGTGCCTCACCCCTCCGTTCTCCCCTCCTGGACGAGTTCGGGCCGGTCTCTTCAGCGGAGGCCTCCAGAGCTATGGCTCGTTGCCGGCCGGCGGCCACTCCCTTTGACCCTTGCCCAGCTTGCTTATAAAATCTGCCGAAGGGAAAACATGCCAGAGTGGTTTTCTTCCATCGCCACGGCCTCCTTTCGGGAGGGTTGTTTCCCTTCCCGCCTGAAGGAGACCGTGGTAAAACCCATTCTTAAGAAACCTGGCTTGGCGACGGACGATCTCTCCAACTTCCGTCCGATCGCCATTGTTCCCTTCCTGGGCAAGGTTGTCGAGGGGGTGGCTGCTGTCCGGCTCCAGTCATACCTGGAGTTAAACCATATCCTGGACCCCTTCCAGTCTGGATTCAGGCCTCTTCGCGGAACCGAGACCGCCCTGGTCGCTCTGCAGGATGACCTCCTCAGGGAGGCCGACAGGGGGTGTTCCTCCCTGCTCGTCCTCCTTGATCTCTCAGCAGCCTTTGATACCGTCGACCACGGTAACCTTCTGGCCCGGCTCGCTGAGGCGGGAATTGGTGGTCAGGCCTTGGCCTGGCTCCGTTCCTTCCTTGGCGGCCGGACCCAGAGGGTACAGCTGGGGGATGTCTTGTCGGCTCCTTGGGCTCTCCCTTGTGGGGTGCCCCAGGGGTCGGCAATCTCCCCCGTGCTGTTCAACATTTATATGAGGCCACTGGGGGAGGTCATCAGGAGATATGGAGTTCGCTGTCATCAGTACGCTGATGACACGCAGCTCTATATCTCCTTTTCTACGTCTGCAGAGGAGGCGGTTCGCTCCCTCGATCTGTGCCTGGAGGCCGTTCTGGAATGGACCAGAGATAACCGACTCAAGCTTAATCCGGAGAAGACGGAGGTTCTGTTCTTTGGGGCGCCTTCGCCTCGGTACTATGGCCCCCTCCCTAGACTGGGGGGGTACTTCCCTCCAGCCTACAGACAGGGCCAGGAATCTGGGCGTGGTCCTGGATTCGGCCCTCTCCCTGGAAGCCCAGGTGATGGCCGTTTCCAGGGCCGCTTTCTTCCATCTCCGCAGGATCGCCCAGATCCGTCAGTACCTTGACGAGTCCTCCCTGAGGACAGTCGTGCAGGCCCTGGTGATCTCGAGGATCGACTATTGCAATGCCCTCTACGTGGGGTTGCCCTTGACCCTGGTCCGGAGGTTACAGCGGGTGCAAAATGCGGCGGCCAGGCTGGTGGTGGGTGCTCGTAGATTCGAGCACATCACCCCAGTCCTGGTCCGCCTGCATTGGCTTCCCGTTGTCTTCCGGATCAGGTTCAAGGTCCTGGTCTTGGTTTTCAAGGCCCTCCACGGCTTGGGACCAGGATACCTGGCGGAGCGCATCTCCCTGAGGGCATCCGGATCCAGACCCACGAGATCATCGCAGGCGCGCTCCTTGAGAGTCGTATTAAGAGGGTTTGGCCTTGACAGTGGCCACACCCAGAGAGGCGCGGAAAACGCGTACGCGGAACCGCGCCTTCTCTGTGGTGGGGCCCTCGCTCTGGAACCATCTCCCTCCTGAGCTGCGCCTGCTGGAGTCCCTGCCCGCCTTTAAGAGGGCTTTGAAGACCTTCCTCTTCAAGGAAGCATATGGTGCCCTTATTAGTTAGTGGGTTTTTTTTTTTCCTTTGCCTCACCGTTTGCCGCCATCTTTGTCCTCTGCTGCCCTTGCTTGGTGGCCTGGTTATCTTCAGCTTTTAGCCTTTTTAGCTTTTAGCTTTTGCGTTGTTAGCCGCCCAGAGTTCCCGTTGGGAAGATGGAGCGGGATACAAGTATTTAAATAAATAAATAAATAAATAAATAAACTCCAGAACCCCTTCAAAGCCTCCTAAAACTAATCTACACGCAACTCCCATCAGGATCCTGACCATGAGGTAAATTTAAAAAACAATGAAGGAATTGTGACCATTGATTGTCGGAACATAATATTCCTGGCCAATCAAATAGGAAAAAAAATCTACATTCCCACAACGGCCTTAACAATGTCTGGGTAAAAACAGAAGACATAGTCTGACAGCCTGTTGTCGTCTTTGTTGTCACAAACATTGAAACACTGCCTGAATCTATGCTTGGAGGATATCCTGAAACAGGCGGATATCATGATCTCATGCCTTCCTCCTTGCTGACCATGGCAGAAAAAAATTCTTTGACCCAAGTGTATTTTAAAACCACAATATTTAACTCCTGCAAAACAATGCAAATACTCCTCTCCAGAAATCTTCATATAGAAAGATTGATCGAGACTGAATTTATCCAGCAGTCGATATCCCTCTGAGTGCTATCAGAAGGCTGTCAACCATCACGGATGGAGCATTTATTGACTTGTGGGGTGCACAGCTAGAGAACCTTCAACTCTTCTTATTTTTATAAAACAAATCCTTACCCACTTACTGGGCATAGCTGGCTAGCTGGCGTTGATGGAGTTTTAGGTCAAAACATCTGGAGGGCAAAACATTTCCCACTCTGACCTACTATTTGTTTCTCTAACCCAGGGGTTGTTCTATTGATAGCATTTTGGGCATAAGCTATTAGATTCCCATTTCCACAACTATGACCTGGCTTTAGTAACTGCATTAGTGACTGAGTTGGAAGGACACATTATCATCTGGGAAAAGGAAAACATCATTTGGCATTTGGGTTGGCTAATGAAATTAAAAAGCCGATACAGTGACTACAAAACTAAGACCGGAAGACTACTTGGAGCCCTGCGCAGCAGTGGTTAAACTACTCTAATGCAGTCAAGAATCTGCTCAAAACCTCAGTTTGATCCCAACGGGCTCAGGTAGACAGCTCAAGGTTGACTCAGCCTTCCATTCCCTTGAGGTCAGTAAGTACTCATGTTTTATGTGTGTGGGGGGGAAGGGGGGGAATGTGTAGCATGCATAATTAAACTGTAAACCACCCAGAGAGTGCTTTAAGTGCTATTGGGCAGTATACAAACAGCAGCCTTTGCTTTTTTGTTTTGCTTTACTTTAATTCAAAAGTACATTATCAACCAGCTTATGTAGCTGATAGTCAAGTTCTTGCATCTGTAATCATTTTTGCAGTCTGTGAGAACCAACTATCATTGGAACTCCCACCATGAAGGGCAGGCACACCAACCTACAATTACAACAACACAACAAGCAGAATTAAGATGTTTTTCAAAGAGGTAGCAGTGTCTGTTGCAGCAGAAACAACAGAGTCCTATGGAACAATTTTAGATTGACAGGTTTTAGGTGGCATAAGCTTTTGTCAAAGTATGTCTCTCTTCTGCTGCCTTTGAAGAAGTGGTGACAATCCATGCAAGCTTATGACAACTAAAACATGTTATTTTTAAAAAGCTAGTGAATCCATAACTGAACTGGGACTTACCATGGTGAGACTGCAAGCTCGAGAACAGTCCATAAAGCACCATGACTGAACTGGAAACCAAAGCCACACCTTACTTGCAAGACAGATCCAGTCTGTTGTCTTTGGTGCAAATATGTCAAACATATGTTCTAGTATTACCAGGGGGATAACTTAACAAGTGTAAGGATCTTCTCATGTTGATGCAAACAATTTTTCTACATCTTTAAAGTGTTCTGCTTACCAAGCATGTCCAAACTTCGGCCATCCAGATGTTTTGGACCACAACTCCCTGAATTCCAAGCAAAGGACTGTGGGAGCTGTGGTCCAAAACACATGGAGGGCCGAAGTTTGGACAAGCCTGGCTTATACTATATACTGCCCCATACTCATTTTACCCATCTCAGAAGGACAGAAGGCTGAGTCAACCATGAGCCGCCTACCTGGGCTGGGTGGTGCTTAACTCCTGAGTTCTCATTTAGAAGAAAATACATTTCCTGCTTCAGATCAGTTTCTGGAAAACCAGGGTGGATGTGATTTAAATTTATTTATTTAATTTCTTGGTTTAAATTCTTAAAAATCAGATTTTTTGATTATTTAAATTTTAAAAATTCAATTTTGATTTTTTAAAAAAAATAATTTACTTTTGTCTACTCTGGGCTGAGCTAAACACCTTGCTCCTGAAATACAAGGAACCAGTAACTGAAGGTGCATGCAAAATGAGCCTCGTGGCACAGTGGTTAAATGCCTGTACTGCAGGTAAAACTGCGTTCACGACCTGGGGTTCCATCCCAGGTAGCAGGCTCAAGGTTCACTCAGCCTTCCATCCTTCCGAGGTCAGTAAAATGAGTACCCAGCTTGCTTGGGGGGGGGATGTGTAGCCTGCACACTGTAATTAAAAATTGTAAACCGCCCAGAGACTACTTGTAGTGGTATGGGGCGGTATATAAGCAGAACACTTTTTGCTTTGCTTTTGCAAAATGAAAGTTGTCTTGCTCTATTTAAATGCTGAATGTGCTCTAGCCCCCAGTGTAGAGAACAAGTCTAAGATTTACTGACTGCTTTCATTAACTCCTCCCTCACTCCCTATTAGTTAATTTGTCATGAACAAAATGAGGAAACACAGAGATACTGTATCTCTATAGACAAACACTGTCTCTTTGTCTTATAAATGAAGGTGAGCACCAAACCCAAGAGTCAGAATCAAGTGTGCTTTATTGTCTGGGGGAACCTGTACCTTTATTGGTGCTATTGGTGCTCTTTACAATCCCTTTTCTGCACCCCTAATATTATGCTTCCACCTTTTTGTAAAACCTTGTATTCTTTCAATTTTGCCTCATTTGAGGCATCCAATTTCTACAGGGAGACTTTTGGTGACCTTTCCGACTTCATACTTCTTCTCTGTAATCCATTTTACAGCTTATAGCCATATGCAAAAACAATAATGAATTGTCTTGTGCTATTTACTCTGAATTTAATGAGATTTATGCCCTAGGAAGGATGTCTAGGATTGTAACTTTGGTAATGCAGACGTTACAATGCAATTATAAATGACCTAATTTTGAGGCATAGCAACTCAGAGACAAGAAAGGAGTGCTGAAATACAGTACAGTATATATATTTTAGTTATCTGAAAGAATGTCTGCAGACTCATATTCTCATTTACTAATGCAAACTGCAGAACTGTAAAATGAAAGACTGATTAAGCAGTGCAAGTCATAACGAAATATATTTAAAACACAAACAGCATACAATATAAAACAAAACAACCTTTTAAGATTATTACGATTTAAGCGTAGCATGTCATAACGTCTGTATGAACACCAGAAATTAGGAAGGGAAAGACTTGCAAACAAATACAGTACTGGAAATGCTATTCCTTTTTACAGAAAAAAGCAGGGCTCCTGCCTGTAAAAATACACAAAATGAATGACTCTACAAAGCTGTATGGTTGCTCTGACTGCAGTCATATGGGCAGGGGAGCATGAATACTGTTCCTTATAAGGAAAAGACTGATTCGAACAGGCTTCCCATTTCCTCTGCAGTGGAAAGCAAGTCGGATTTCACTGAATCCACAGCTGTAATGCACTTGGAAGCTTGTTCACGGATTGTGACCCAATTACTCCTTCATGAACAGTGCATATTTCTCTCATCTAAATTTAAGTAAATTTTTAATGTCAAGAGCAGATTATGTAATGTGAAAAATATGTATAAATCAACTCCACACAGATACACCTGTTCCTAATTTGTAATAATTTTGCAGAATTGAAAGAAGTATAGAGTGCAATGTATATGTCTACAGATAACAAATACACAGCAGTGTGGTCAGTGTGGTATGACAGCCATAGTGGTGTAGTAAACAGATTGCCCCACTGACCAGGAGATAAGTAACTCAAGATTCATATTACTGTTAGACCATGGAGTCTCTCATGAGGTATGATAAATCACTCCTTAAACATAGCACAAATATCATAAATCGCAGGTGATAGCATATATCAACAACCAATAATAGTGTGCTAGGTCAGACCTGTACACTTCTAAACTTGAGATTCGATTTTGTTCGACTTGGTTCTAAACTTGAGTTTCACTGATTGCCCCGGTTCCCTCTAGCCCATCTCCAATATCATGTTAAGTAAGGGATACTGCACACTATCCTTTCAGTCATGTTGCTGGAAATAATATTAATTTCCACCTGAGGGTAGAGATGTAAAATTTCTGAAAACTTTGAAGCTCAGAAAAAAAGCCTAGTGAAGAGGAGAGAAAAGAACCAAACATACCCACCCACATGCAAAAAGAAAAGTGAATTTTTTTCTTTTTCTTGTGACAACAGCAGCACTTCCTAAACAGGAAGAAATGCATCTTGTTCTTGCGTTGGAGAGTTCAGTTTGTAACCTAGGACTTGCTGGTACTATGCATATTTTTAAGAAATGATTTGGAAAATATTTGAACACCCTGTCTTAAAATATTTTATGCATCATGTTAAAATAAAACATCCCATAATCATTTTTTCTTTTTCTTTTTTTAAAATTTTCCCATTTGTTGGGGAAAAAACAAAGAGGCTTCAGGAAAAAATGGGGAACCCCCCCTCCCCAAATTCTGTTTTTTTCCTAGGCCTTCACATCTCTACCTGAAGGCCAAAACATGGGGATTATCTATCAGAACAATGCCTGTTCTTTTACTTATTTATTTAAAATATATTTACCCCCACTTTTCTCGTTAAAAGGACCAAAGGCGGCTTACATCATTAAAAGAAGGACACGGACACTAAGAAGGATCAAATATATGAAAAACACAAGCAACACCAAAATACGTTTAAAGTAGTAAGGTACCACAATCTATTTTAAAAAACCCACCCAGTAGTCAGTCAAAAAGGGAATGTTTGCCTGCAGTGAAAGGTTGTTGCCAGCTTGTTGAAGGACAATAAAAATAGCGCCAGCCTGATCTCCTGTGGGAAGGAGTTCCAAAGTCTAGGAGCGATAACAGAGAAGGCCTTCTCTTACCTTCCCCACCACGTGCGCTTGTGGAGAGACTGACAGAAAGGCCTCTCCTGATGACACTGGAGCAGGCTCGCAAAGGGAAATTAGGTGCTTGAGATAGCTTTTTTATATGTTAAAACAACACCTTACATTCAGCCTGGAAATGGATCAGCAGTCAGTGGAAGAAGTGCTGTAACAGATGGTTATATGATCCCTGTGTCTTGCCCAAGTCAGCAATCTGGCTGCAGTATTTTGGACCCGCTGAAGTTCCCGACATCTTCCGCAGGCAGCCCCACATAGAAAGCATTACAGTAATCCAGCTGGGAGGTTACTAAGGCATGTGTCACCATGGCCAGATCAGACCTTTCCTGGAATGAGCACAGCTGACAGACTAACGTGTCCAAAGGCCACCCTAGCCAAGTTTGTTCTTCCAATAAAGACTCGTCTTGGACAGAATTCAAGTTCCAATTCACTACAAAAGTATACACATTGACACTTTTGACTACTTAAAAACTCAAATGATCATAAAACTATTTTGGTTGCAACTGCGTAAGTTCAACTACATAAGCAATCCTCCTCCTCCCAGCAGGTTCTTTTTGAAGTTTAGTTGAGAGATCAGGTTGAGAAATCAGGTTGGAAACCAGTGGTGCATTCATTACCAGAAAGATCTGGATGTACCCTGATAACCAAGATACAGTAACCCCCTGTCGATCGCAGGGGTTAGGGTCCCACCCGACCCGCAATGATTGAAAATCCACGATATGCAGATGCAGATCAGGTGGGGCCTGGGGGCAGCGGTGCATGAAGTGTAAAATACCTTAAAAGCAACAGAGCCAAGCGCTTGGCTCCGTTGCTTAAAGGCATTTTAAACATTGCGCGGCGCTCCCCCTACGCGGGGGGTGGGGGGGTGGGAGAAGCGCGTGCGATGTTTTAAATGCCATTAAACAATGGCATTTGTGCTGGACTGTACATTATCCCTCATTACTGTAAACTGCCTTGGCTTTGATGCTTTAAGAAAAGATGAATTTTTACTGGGGCAAAAATACTCAAATAAATAAATAAAAATAAATAAATAAATAAATAAATAAATAAATAAATAAATAATCTCCATAAGCAGCAAATGAATCAGTCTTCCTCCCCCCCCCCTTCAGTCCAGGCTCCCAGGCAACATCTTAAGTAAGCTTCTTTTTCAAGCAAAGAGAAACTATTGAGCCAGGCTGGCTAAAATAAGCTTAACTAAATAAATAACTGCTATTTGATCTTTATGCTGAGTGACCTGGCTGTTTTGGATGTGTTAAAAAACCTTATGTAAGTAAGTAGTCTCTGCTACTGTGCAGCACTTGACAACAACTAATTCAAACCACCATATCAGGAAAATGGGGCAGAAGCCTTGTACTCAGGGTACCTCTGTACAAACTCACAGGACAACTGCAGGAGTGTGTGGTACCTTTTATTGGACTACTAAAAAAGTAAATGAGTAGCGAGCTTTCGCGCATTAAATCCATTCCTCAGATTAAACACACCTCCTTCATATGACTATGCTACTTCACCAGACCTGCTGAGCAGGTCATCTGCAGTCAGGGTTAGTCTTTGGATCTGATCCAAGTCTTTGGTCCCAAGTCCCTATTAAAACAAGCTTTTTCTCCCCAGAAAAAAAAGGAGGGATGGGTGGGTTCCAAGTTGTGAGTCGAGTCTGAATCACTAGAGTAAAGAAAAAACTGAATCAATCCTGGGTTGAGTCCTTGGCGTGACTCAAGTCCAACTTGACAGCAAGTGCCACAATTTGAGCTCCCATCCCGGCCTCCAATCACAAGTCCCCATCCATTCAGACCGATCATGTTCCTGCAGCCTCCTAGCATGTGCTACAAGCCCAGTACAACACACCACCACGTTTCTTGTACATGAATGTATGTACACCTCACATCATATGAAGCTAATATGGTAGTACCTCGAAGCTGCAGCATCTGACAACCATTTGATAAACATGCAAGAATGTGCATACAGATTTATCCAGGACACCTGGATCATCCACAACAGCAGGAATGGAAATTGAAATCACAAGAGCTTTAGTAAGTATAATAAGCTCACAGACATTGAAAAGACTTTCAGGCTACCTTTCAGGAACAGCTGTTTACTAAGTTTCTGCAATTCATTGCAACATTACATCAAACATTTATTGCAATGCCCTCTATGTGGAGCTGGCCCTGAAGACGGTTCGGAAACTACAAATGGTACAGAATGCAGCGGTCCGTGTAGATCAGGCATGTCCAAACTTCGGCCCTCCAGATGTTTTGGACCACAACTCCCAGAGTCCTTTGGTCCAAAACATCAGGAGGGCCGAAGTTTGGACATGCCTGGTGTAGATACTGGAGCTAGGCAGTTTGTGTCTGTTGGACCGCTAACCCAGCGGCTGCATTGGCTGCCCATTCATTTCCGGGCCCAATTCAAGGTGCTAGTTATGACCTTTAAAGCCCTATACAGCTCGGGACCAGGTTATCTGAAAAACTGCCTACTTCCATATAATCCGGCCCATCCCCTTAGGTCAGTGTTGGCGAACCTATGGCATGGGTGCCAATGGTGGCACTCGGAGCCCTTTCTGTGGGCACCCAATATCGCCCCCTTCACAGCCACCTGTATTCACGTTAAATTGCTGTATTGGCACTCAAAAAAATTAGTAGGTTTTGAATCGCAGTTTGGGCACTCGGTCTCTAAAAGGTTCGCCATCAGTGCCTTAGGTCATCAGAGAAGGCCCTTTTACGAGTCCCACTGCCAGAGAGGTGCGTGGGCCGCGGCAAGAAACAGGGCCTTCTCAGTAGTAGCACCGGTATTATGGAATCCCCTCCCCTTTGAGAGACCACTGGCTCCTCCCTGGAAACGTTTAAGCGAGGCCTCAAGACCTTTTTTATTTAGGCAAGCCTTCTGAGCCTCCACCCTTTTACATATTATTTATTTATAATATCTTAATACTCAGTTTTATTGGCTAGGGGCGTTTTAAATTCTGCTGTTACTGCTGTTTGGGGGGGGTTGATAGTGTATTTATTATTGTTTTTAAATATTGTCTATAGTATTTTAATATTGTTGCGTGAATTATTGTTGTAAGCTGCCTTGTGTCCCTTCAGGGAGAAAGGTGGCATAAAAATAAAGTTTATTATTATTATTATTATTATTATTATTATTATTATTATTATTATTATTATTATTATTATTATTATTAATAATAATAATAATAATAATAATAATAATAATAATAATAATAATAATAATAATATAATAATAATAATAATAATAATAATTTATTTCACTGACCCTTGTGAACATATAATGTGGATGGTAGTTCAAAATGCAGCTAACAAGACACTTTCAAAATATTTTTCTTCTTTTTCATTAACTGCATTTTCATGTAATACTGAGATCTAAGATAAGATGCAGTTAATTCTAACTGCTATTTATAGAAAACATACAAACGGCCTCCCCTTTACAACTGTGATAACTGTTTCTGGGTGGACAACTTGATGCATTAAGAAAAGATGAATGAGGCCTTGAAAAATCAAGCCACCACCAGCATGCGCCCACTATTGATACTCGGAACAGAAAAACTAACTCCATCACTCATCATCTCCACCTCAGCCATTAACATGTGGGAGATGATGCAACTCAAAGGGAAAATTTATTTGTATGTATGTTTGTTTTGGGATTTATATACCGACAAGTTTAATTCAAAGAACAACTCTAGGCGGTAAGATAAGGCTGCTCCCAGATTCTCTGATGTAGCGCAGTGAACCCAGTAAGAATAATCCTTTTCCAAGCAAAGCACTGGGGACATCAGGAGACAAGATCAGTACACTTGTTCTGTGTTTCAGTGATATCCTATGAGCTCTGTAGGATGTTTGAACACATTTCTGTAAGGGGAGGTTGTGTTCTACGTGAAACATATATCTAATATCATATATACTTATATCTCCTTGACAAGTACACTCCACGTGTGTAACAACGTCAAATGAACAGGCTGGCAGCAGGTAACACTGGAATTTTATTCTCCAGCATTATACAATCGTCCATGGCAAATTGATGCGCCCCTCCCAGCCTGGTACCAGCAGCAGCGCAGCAGTAGCAATAGCCAAGGAGAGGGGGCGGCGAACCCCCCCCCAAAATAAAACACCCTTCTGGCCTGGTAGGTGCCCTGCATAGAGAACTATTTGGTGACACAGCAAGGTCACCAAATTGCCATGTTCTACTGTAGACCCTACGTAATGTCTTCTGTTGAACAATATCCACTCAAGAAAGAAAATTCGTGGTCTGAAGTCTAATATTCTTAAGGACTCCATCCATTTCGCTTGCGTCACTCTTCATCAAATAGAGCTCATTATACTTCCCTCTCCCCACGAGGCCCCATCCCTCCCACAATCGCCTCACTCAGAAACACCACTTCTATAGAACAATTAGACTCCCAGAAAAAATTGGAATGATGCCAATTTACTGGTAGCATACAAGGATAATCAACATTCAGCCATGAATTGACAAGACAGAACAAGCATTGAGAAAATCATGCCCACCAGACAATCCACATAATAAAATGAATGGAGCATCTCAAATTGAAGAATTGAAGTTTAAATTTAGAAAATTAAGTCAGAAAGGTCAATTCAGCACTGAAGAATGTACACGGCAGTGAAGCACATCTACGGGACTATGGGAAATTACAAATGATTTTGCATCAATTTCAAAACTGGACTTGCTTTTGGAAATGCCATTACTGCAACCAGAGATTTTCAGTGATAAAAAAAACATTCCTATGAAAAAGTGAATTATGTAAACTTATAATCAATATCAATTATGTAAACTGAAGCTCAATATTTCAAAGTGAATCTTGGAAGTGCAAAACCAGTAATCCTTTAGTCAGCGGGCAGACTTTCATGTTAGACAAAAACAGAAAGACACACACACACACAAAAACAAGGCAAAAAAGTTGTGGCACCTTAAAGCCGCTTAGAGTTCTTTACCGAAGATAAGCGGGATATAAATATAATAAATAAATAAATAAATAAATAAATAAATAAATAAATAAATAAATAAATAAATAAATAAAGACTAATGGCTATACAGTATCTTATTGTGAACTTTCTTGGATCAAATCCATTTCCTCGGACATAAGAGCAAGACAGGTTCAGAGGAGGGAGACAAGGATGATCAGGTAGATGGAAACCAAGCCCTATGAGGAAAGACTGGAAGAACTGGGGATGTTTACCAGAGAAAAGGAAATTCAGGGGTAATATGATAGCACGTTTCAAATACTGTATTTGAAGGGCTGTCATACAGAGGAGGGGCAGGATCTGTTCTCCATCATCCCGAGAGTGTAGGATGCTCCACAATGGGCTCATGTTATGAGAACCCAGCTTTCAGCTGAATAGCAGGAAAACTTCCTAACTGTTAGAGTGGTATGGCAATGGAACCAATGACTTCAAGAGGTGGTGAGTGCTCCAACACTGGAGACATTCAGAGAAATGTGCACAACCCACTGGCAGATAACAATGGATTTCTATTCCTGCATAGAGCAGGGGGTTGGATTTGATGGCCCTGTAGGCCCTTTCCAACTTCACTATTCTATGATTCTATAAAAACTATATGACTGTGATATTTATATAAGCAGGTGAAGATACAGATAATGAAAAACAAAACAAAATGTGCAGCTCATGGACAGGTTAGCTTGCATGGGGCTGACAACACTTGGTTGATTTTCCTTGCTTATTAACAGTGTATCCATAGGTCAGATTTCAATATACAGCTGGGAGTTTGTGGAGCTTAATAACACGTAACTAGAATGTATCGCACAAGTTTTGGAGGGATTTGACAATGTTGTTTTTGTGGCGTGTTAATTCCAGTACATTTACGTAACTGCAAATGTGGTTCTTTGAGTGGTCCTCAGTGAATTCACACATATGGATCGTTCGGCTCTGTACATGCACACTAAAAACCCATATGTGTAATTCATGGAGCCCACCATGAAGAACTTGAGAGTTTGTAGAACATAATAGAACATAACAAGAACACATGTTGGGTATAGATGTTATAAGAATATGAGAGCAGGAGGGTTGCAGTTAACATAGCTCACACATGGAATTTTAATAATAATCTTAGAACTGCAGAACTAGAAGGAAGCCTGTGATCAAGTCCAGCTAGCCCCTGTCAGGGGTGGAGGGGCACCGTGGGGGAATTGAACTCCCAACCTCTGGCTCCACAGCCAGATGCTTAAACCACAGAGCTCTCCAGCAGTCTGCAGAGAAATGAATATTTGATCTATATACAATGAGGTTTGCAGCACCAGATTGTCTCAAGCTCAGAGATACAATACACTTTTCCTCTTCCCCTTCTTTTTCTTCTGTTTTTTTACTCCCCATACATTCAGCAGACTGGATAAAAATCTATGATTTTTTTAAAAATTTAAATAGTAAAAACTACTGGCTTTTATTTAAATGATTAAATCAATTTAATTTAATTTAAATCAAACCCACCTTGCTTTTCAATAACTGTCATCTTCATTTAGACAACAAGTTTATATGCATGCACACACACACACACACACACACACACACACACACACACACACACACACAACACACACACACATATATGAGCAAAAGCCACTTAAATATATTTTTATATATATTTATATCTACAGTATATTTTTATGTATCTTTATATATGCATACGTGTGGACACATCCTATTTTTATTTTTAATTTAAGACTACTTAACACACAACCTTTAAAGATCCAGCATTCAAGGTGATTTTGTAATCATGGCTCTTACTTCGCTTGAATGCAGCTACTGAGAAGTTTTAAGGTGTGGCAATCTGCTCTTACTTGTTTACTAATAAAGCCATCCAGGAAACAAAAAATATTCCTTCCCACAGATCATCCATACAGTATTTATTTACCTCATTTATAGGCCACCTTTCCCCCCAATTAGGAAATTCAAGGCAGCTCCCAGTATTTAAAAAAGACAATTAAAAACACAGTAATTTAAACATTAAAGAGCTACTGGACTATAATAGAAATTAAAATACACAGAATGATTTGTTCAGTTGTGTCCGACTCTTCGTGACCCCATGGACCAGAGTTCGCCAGGCCTTCCTATCTTCCACTGCCTCCCAGAATGATTACAAATATTTAAAACTTCAAAAATAAGCTTACTCAGCTAAAAACAATATTCAGGGATTCAATTATGGTTATTAAATATTGTTATCAAACGTATTGAGGATTGGGCCAAGTTCTCAGTCAGTTCCCCCTCTTAAGCTTTGTCCAGCTTTTACTTACCTAGCTTTTAAAAAAAAAACTAGTGCATTATTAGGTAGACCTTAGTTTAGAGTAAGCACATCAGCCAATACCAGAATGCATCCCAAATTGTACCAATCATGTAAACTACATAAAGCATCTTCATTTTGAAAAGCATTTCTGTGTATTCTTTTCATCCATTCAATTCTTGGAACTCTTTCAGCTGCACAAAGCATTGCCAAAGTTCTGAAAGGAAAGCTGCATGTGAATTCAAATGTGATGGATCATTCCTGCCAACAGCCGCGATACCAAGCTTAATCTGTCCCAAATCAGAGGTCAATGCACAAATCTGAGTGGCTGCGCTACAAAAACAGGATGTCATTAGTTGCCAAATTGGGAAAACTGCAGAGTTTCAGATGATGCTGGATTTCAACCCTTCCTACTAATGGCTGCACTGGCAGGCTATGCTGCAGTCCAAAGCCATCTGGAAAGCTGGAAGTTCCCCACCTTGGTCTAAAGCAGTGGCGACCAAACTTCGGCCCTCCAGATGTTTTTGGACCACAATTCACAGAATTCCAAGCCTGTGTTGTCAATGACAAAGGACTGTGGGAATTGTGGTCCAAAACATCTGGAGGGCTGAAGTTTGGCCACCATTGGTCTAAAGCATTTATAATAATGGCTGATCCTCTTCTGGGCATAATCAAGAATGCTGCCAGTCATCTATGAAGCCGTTTAACAGCTTGAAATCTAGTTATCCGAAGGCACTTTTTAAAACCACACAAGCCTACCTCAACATTAGAACTGATCAGGAACCATACATCGCATCCCACCACAAGCAACCTCGTCATCTGAAAGCATTTTGCATCTCTTCCTCCCAAATAAACCTGTCTATTATGGACGGGCATGAAGCATTTTGTAGTGCTTTGGCTCAGTTTGTACAGGTGGCACCCTGCAGCCAGCTACCCCACTCACAAGCCACTGATTGCCTCCCCGCCCCTTCCTCTGTCACTGGCTGTCCAGTTTGAGTAATAGCCACTCGGACAAGGAAGCTGGACAGGGATTCTCCCAGCTCAACCATGAGTGTTTGGCTACTGGAAGAAGTGGGACAGGGGAGCCCAGGTTCCCACCTGGACTGGACACCCAGCAACGGAGGACCACCTGGGCAGTGCACCAAGGCTTGTGAGTGGGAGTAGCCGCCGAGGAAGAGGGGAGGCATAACACCTATGGTGCTGCACATACAAATTTGGCCAAAGCACTACAAGGAGCTTCAAGGAGTCCTGCTTCATCTAAGAAGACTGCCTGGCTGATATCACCTTGCCAAGAACTTTACATCTCAAGAAAAAGAAGTCCACTTGCCATGACTCAACTTCCAGATTAACTCACCTGGATGACTGAGAATCTTCACAAACATTACATCTAAAAATGATATCATGGCAAACCACATCTTTTGGCACGTCTGGACTTTTGGTACATGCTTTGAAAAAAGATGGTATTGCTCTTGAAAGCTTGCAATGGTTTTTTTGTTAGTGTATTAGTAGCCAATAAGAAAATAACTCATGTCCAGACCTAAATGCAGATTGAAAGTCAAAGCAGATAATGCTTTCCATTGTCCATGGTGACTGTATGTAAATATGTACTAGTACAAAAACATTATATCAGGCCTGCCCAAACTTCGGCCCTCCTGATGTTTTGGACCACACCTCCCAGAATTCCAAGCCTGTATTTCCAATGGCAAAGGACTGTGGGAGTTGCAGTCCAAAACATCTGGAGGGCCGAAGTTTGGGCAGGCCTGCATTATATGCACATTAGGAAGTGCTATATGATGGTGCAAGTTAGCTTTTGGAGTCTTCCACTAACATAATAATGTTATAAATACAGTACTGAAATTATATTTCTCAATGAATAATCTGTGAATTATATAAAACTCACACCTGCAGCCTGAACTGATATAGCCCAGAAATAGAGTTTCTGTCTGTCACATGAATTGTTTACAAGAGGTAGACATGAATACCACTAAGACAAAGCACTTTTATCAATGCATAAACCAAACAGAGGCGTAACCATCTGTTAGACAATTCTGATATGAGTAACCACTTGGTAAACTTCCAAGCTCAGGAGAAATAACTGCACTCTCTTAGTTTTTAATGCAGTCACATGTAAGCGAAAACAACTTTTTTAAAACAGAGAGAGCACAAAAGCATTATTTAACATCAGCAAAACAGGAAGTAAGGAACACTAAATCTTACTGACTTTCAGGCTGATAGTGCCTAAAAGGAGAAATTAACAATCTGAACTGGAATTTAGTCAGGACAAGATTTAAATATCTGTGCAGGGGGGGGGGGAAAGAATGCAATTTAAAACAATGTCCACACAAGACAGTCAAACAGCAACACTTATTCAAGTGAGCCACTCTTTGAAGAAACGATAAGCACAAGGAAGAGGTAAACACAGCCTGCTCACCAAAACCAAAAAGTACTGTATTAGATCTCTTTAATGTCGTCCATCAAATATTTTAAAAGAGATTACACATGCAATATTAGATCATGAATATTAGTTTTTCCCCCGAAACAGAATTCAGCTAGAGAAAGCAGGACGATGAACACTTTATTGCATTCATAAATATGCCAATGAGCTTCCAAATATCAATTACAACAATACCTGCTATAAAGAAATGTTGTTGGGCTCTTAAATATAACAAAAAATAGCAGGCAAATATCTCTTAGGAAGATGTTTTAAAGACAAGGTCTGTGACAAAAGATGTTTCATCTCTGGTAAAATATGGGACAAAGTAGCAAGGGGCCTCCAAAAAATACAGTAGTGAGAAGATCAACTGCTTAGTGGAGAAGACAACTGGAAAATAACTTGGCCTGTGCTTCTCGATCAAAAATCATCTCTTAAACCAAAGTCTCTAAATTAACCTTCATCTTGCCACCAAAATGATTCCAAAGTTAGAGTTCCTGTTTGAAAACAAAAAAATCTTTATACATACACATTCTCTGTCTGAACATTTAACACATGGGCCAATTGTGACAGCATCAGCAGTCAGGAAGCAGGATGTACCTATCATCACCAAAAAGGAAGAAAATAGCAAGAAACAGGAAAAGCAGCTCTCTCTCTCTCTCTCTCTCTCTCTCTCTTTCTCAAGAAGGTTAAGAGAAGGCATTACCAATGTTAAAAACTACATTCTGTGAGTACAAGTGAAAATACAGAAAAACAAACAGCTCACATGAGTTCAAATACTGCATTCTGTGCCTGAAAACCTGTTGCTGTAAACAGGGCAGGCCCGTTGAATTAATGAAATTCACAGATTTTATTTATTTATTTATTTATTTATTTGTTTTAGAACTTGTATACCGCCCATCTTCCCGAAGGAACTCCGGGCGGTTCACAACATAGTAAATCATACAACCGAAAATAACTACCACAGACAACAGAAGAAACAAAGAAATAGTTAAACAACAAATAAAAATAAAAATAAAATGATAAGTTGACTCACCAAATTCCCACTGATTCAATGAGCCTACTCTAGGAAAAGCTTCCTAGGCTAAACATGATTTCCATAAGACTATACAAGGTGACCAAGATTTCGTTTGCAATATTTTAAACAACTGAAAGCAATCTGAAATTATGCAAGTTTTATTTATTATGGAATTTTATTTATTATATTCTAGGAAGTTTTACTTATTGTATCTCTCAAGGATCTGGAAGTTGAGTCATGGCAACTGCACTTCTTTTCTTAAGAGAGTGAAACGTTTCACTGCTCATCCAAACAGCTTTGTCAGAAAACAAGCCCAGTTGCCATGACTCAACTTCCAGATAAACTCACCAGGGTGACTGAAAATCTTCACAGACATGTCTCTCAAGGACTTCTTATAACTTGCACGGAATTTTATTTATTGTGTTCTAGGGAACGTATGTCAGAACTGCATGCTACATAATCAACATCCATGCCAAAAGGCATTTTGTACTTGACTGTGTAGATTTTGAAATGCTGACTGCCAAACGTATGGGTGTGCCACATTTATTGCCCTGATGCATAACCTATACTTTGGACAAGATGAGTATTTTTAGTACAGAATAAAGAGAGAAAGTTTCCCAGGACAAAGGTATATTTTGCCTCCCTACCTGTTTGACATGTTGGGCCATAGTGATCTAGCTATGATTTTCCATATAAAAGTCTCCTCGAAAAAAGTCCAAGGCTCCCAAAAGGGTCCCCAGGGAGCCTCGGAACCTGAAGTGGAGGACAAAAAGTTTTAAATTAAAAGATTTGTGTAACTGGCTTATATGCTCAGCCTACAGTTACACCAATTGGATTTCAACCATATGAAAGGCTGGCTTAGATTCACATGAAGGAGTGAAAACTGGTGGAAGAAATGTCAGTTATTTAAGATATGCAGGACACCATATTACTGGCACAAACACCACAATTTGAAACACTTACTGTTGAAACCGTGAAAGAAATTAAGTGTAATTTAAAGTAATCATTGCAAATTAAGAAAAGAAAAACAGTGACTTTAGCAATTAATGAATCAAACAGTAAATAATTTTCTATGAAGTGCTTAAAGGATAAATCCAAATGGAGATTGCGGCCAAGAAATCAGAAGTTTGAAGAGCAGCTATAAATGAATCTAGGTAAACATCACCCACATTATGGTATTCCCAATTACGATAAAGGGGAGAAAAGACTGGACAGTGAAGAAAACTAATGGGAGGGAGGAGAATAAACTCATTTGAAAAACTGTCTTGGAAGAGGGCTCTATGGATACCACAGGATACCACAGACCGTGTATAGGGAGAAGACAAGATTTTCTGGAAGAGGCAAATATCCTAGGAAATATTGAGGACAACAGAACAAGACAACATGAAGAGAAGAAAATCGAACATGAACAGGGGAGTTAATGATATGACTTTTCAAGGTCATTAATTCACAGGGTCACCAAAATTAGAACTTAACCCAAGGGCACAAGACAACAACAACAAACAGCAGCTGCATGATATCAAGACAAATACAGTATTGAGTTAACATTACTGTTGTTCAAAACTCTTTAAATAAACTTGCTCTAAGTTATTTCTACTAGAATGAAAATACAGAAACTCTATATTAGAGCTCAATCTAATCTGTATCTACGTATAATTCTAGTCACCAGAATTCTCTAAACATTGGATTTTTTGGCTAATTAACTTTCAAACAACTTGAAAGAATTGGACTCCTTCTATAAAACAATCACACACATGAATTTATTCACATGACCAACACAAAAATAAATGTATTGAATATCAGTCAAAGTTTCTTTAGTCATTACTAAATGCAATAATTATGGAAACACAGAATTAACTGAGTTGGAATGGGTTTATAACGCCATTGAACCCAACCCCCTGCTCATTCAGAAATCAAAATCAAAGCAGATCTGACAGATGATTGTCAGTGTTGGAGAACATACCAAGGTTACTGGTTGCAATGTTGTACTGCTCTAACAGTAAGGAATTTTTCCTAATACAGTATTCAACTAAAATCAGGCTCCCTATAACATGAATCCATTGTTGTGTGTCCTGCACTCGGGGATGACTGAGAACAAATATTGCCCCTCCTCTGTAGGACAGCATTTAAAGCCATTTAAAAGTGTCATTGTGGCAAACATTCGGTATCTAGATGTTTTGGACCACAACTTCCAGAATTCTGAGCCTAGATTGCAAATGACAAGGGGCTGTGGGAGTTGTGGTCCAAAACATCTGGAGTGCCGAAGGTTCACCACCACAGTTCCTATCTCCCCCTAAGTCTCCTTTCCTCAAGGTTAAAAAATCCCCAGTTCTTTCAGTCTTTCCTCACATGACTTGGCATCTAGTCCCCTGACCATCCCTGTCGCTCACCACTAGACTTGCTGCAGTTTGTTGGCTTCCTTCTTGTAGTGTGGTGCCCAGAACTGGATGCAGTATTCTAGATGAGGCCAAGCCACTGCTGAAGAAAGGGGAACTATACTTCTGTTAAGGTAGCCTAAAATAGCACTTGCCTTTTCATAGAATTACAGTGATGCCTTGAATTACGAATGACAATACGAAAAACTTGAATTACAAAAGGAAATCTGGAGCTGTCAAAATCACCTGGAAAACAGGCAGGTGGTGGGGATCTGAAGGCACGAACCCCCATCCCCACCTGCTTTTTGGAGGCAGCTGAAGGAAAAGCCCTTGGGCTTTTGCTGTCTATGGGGGCGGTGGGGGAAGCAGTGCTTTTTCCTTCAGTGTGCCTCCAAAAGCAGGTGGTGACGGGAGTTCATGCCTTCGGATCCCCACCACCTGCCTCTTTTGCAGCCTCAGATCGTAAGAAAGATGTTCTCATCCCCTAATCATTCTGGTTGCCCTCCTCTGCACTTTTTCCATTTCCATAATATCCTTCTGGAGGTATGGTGACCAGAACTGGACACAATACTCCAGATGTTGCCTCACCATAGATTTAAAAAGAGGCAAAGTAACACTTGCTGACTTATTTTCTACAACCTTCCTAATGATCCCGACTGGTAGCATGGAGTTGGCTTGTTTCACTGCTGTGTCACACTGTGTTGACACCTTCATTGAGCTGTCCACCAGGACACCAAGGTCCCTTTCCTGGTTTGTTGTGGAGAGTTCTGAACCCATCAGTTTATAAATGTAATTCGTTGGTGTTTTTTTTTTTTTTTGCCCCAACATGCATCACTCTGCACTTGCTAATGCTGAAGTTCATTTGCTACTGGTTTGCCCACTCCCCCGTGTCAAAAGGTCCCTCTGGAGCTCCTCACAATCTCTCTGTTTTTACTTCCCTGTATAATTTAGTGTTGTAGGCAAATTTGGCTACCTTGCCATTTACTTCTACTTCTAGATGTTTATGAAGAGGTTGAAAAGCAGGGCTCCCAGTACTGAACCTTGGGGGACCCCACTCTTTATCTCCCTCCACTTGGAGAAATGCCCATTTAGTGTTCCCCACTGTTTCCTGTCCCTTACTCAGTTGCTGTTGCAGGACAAGACCTGTCCTTTTATTCCATAACTAATAAGTTTATTCAAGAGAGTTTGGTGTGGGACCTTGTCAAAAGCCTTCTGAGAGTCCAGATAAACAATGTCAACTGGATCTTCCTTGACTCATCTTCCAGATAAACTCACCTGGATGACTGAGAATCTTCAATGACACAGTCTGTTAAAATAGCATTTGCCTTTTTTGTAGCCACTTTGTACTGCTAAATCATATTCAGCTTGTGATCTACAATAATTCCAACATCCTTTGCATTTGTAGTACAGTATTGTAAAGTAATTATGCTGTTGCCCACTTTTATTTGCTTCATTGATACCAGACCAATATTTCAGAAGAAGACTCAAGGGTATAGTCCATCATTCTCTGTATAGTGATACACATTATTCCTACTGTTTCCTTTAATCATGTTATTGCCTGCAGTTGGTATTTAAAGTTCTTTTCTCTCCTCTCTCCCTCTCTGCTTTTGCCTGGTTTTGTGTCTCTTACCAGTATGTTTACGAACTGAATACCAAAGAGAGGGCATAAATTATGGCGCATGTGAAATGCAACCAGAAACCACTGACTCCAGCGTGACCTTGTTACACCTCGCTTTCCACCTTATATGTCTGACAATGTAGGATAGGAAGGCCCACAAAAGCTTGCATTAAAATAAAATAGTCTTGTAGGATCATATCTTACATTCCTGTACCAACAGAACTAGTAGCAATAACTCTCATTGAAATTAGTAAGAGTTCTAAGTTAAGAGCATTCATCTCAGGCTATACGGGCCACAGACTTCCTCTAAGTAAGCATGATTTTTAAAGTGGAAGCTGGCTCAACTTTTCAAAATTATTTCACCACTTAAAATGCTTGAGATCTGTACACCTATAATAAACTGCAAACCACCTGTAATAAACAAATATGGTTGGAGTGAAAGCTACACTGGTCACCAGAAAGATATTCTTGCACGCAAACTGCATTCTCTACTTTTTAATGACTAAAATCATGTTGCTTTGTGGAGCAAATGGCACTAGATCAGGCCCAAAGAATTAATGAGGACCACTGAAATTCCACTGAATGTGCTTACTTTAACCATGACTTACTAAAGTATGCTTTACATAGAGTTGGTCCAGTGAATCAGGGTGGATTTTATTTAAACAAAATTGAGTTAAATCATGATTTAACTTTTTAAAAGGATTTTATGATTAATTTTAAAAAATAAAACAATTTGGTTTTTAAAAAATCATTAGTTTTTATCCACCCTGATGTGAATCAATGGAATTTAAGGAAGAGGTGAATCCCTAAATCCCACTGATTCAATTAGCTATTCGAGCCCAATTTATTTTGCAAAGCAACGGAACTCTTGCTATTAAAAGCAACATATTAACAGATAACCAGACTAAGTGTGGGAAATGATGATGAAACAACGCTGCCTGGGTTGTAGATTTATTACCTATTCAGTCATTTGTTGACATATGGTGTGGTAACTAGAAGACACAAATGCAAGACTAGGTTCATCTGTATATTGTAATGGCCACACGGCTCCCTCTTTTCATTTCAATGTAACTAGAGGAGTTGACATCCTCAATGAAAACAAACAGAAGCTGACTGCCAAGTTCTGAATCAGAGCTGGAAGAGCCAGGACCTCATGACTGTCAAGGCGACAGGTGTCTGGAGGCAGAGGAGACATAGACACTGGATGTGAGGAAGCCAGACTTAGATAGAGCTCATAAGGCAAGGAAGATTATATAGGGAGAATATGAGATGACTGCAAATTCATCAAATAGCAGGGACCAGCAGAAAGAAAGGGAAAATGAAGAGTGAAGACCCAAGAAACCTTTAACTAACAAACTACTCAACTGAGGAAGCAGCATATGCTCAGCTCTTCTGGATAATCTGAATGAAGCTTCACAAAATGTGAATTTTCACCAAAATACAGAATCAGAGAATTTTCAGTGGGCATCTGACTTAGTGTTCTAGATGCTTGATATAACTTAGCAAACAAAATGGAACATGTCAATTTGCACCCTATATAAATATATGAAAACTTTCCTGAATCAATAATCAGAAGAGCAGAATGCAAGTATTTGATATGGGTGCAAATTATAGCAAATTATAGATAATGTGTTCAAAGAAATAGAAAAATTATTGATATTCAAAAATGTATGACATTTTAGAAAACCCAATAACACATTTTACATATTATTTAGATTTTAAGAAAAAATATTTTAAGCCAGAAAAAAATATTAACATACAAAATTTAACCTAAGGACAGTCATACAAAAACATTTTTCACAACACTGATTTTGAATTAAGTTAGTATTATTTCCAATATAAAGGTTTGATGCAGTACTGTTGATTTTTTTGAATAACAAATTTGTATGGAAAGTTTTCTGTAAATGCTGCAGGCATGAAAATTTTCCACTTCATATTACTGATAATTGCATTCCGCTTTGAAATGTCTGCAACAGACATTATTGCAAAGACTCCCATGACACAGAATTCACTTCCTGCCTTGTAAGTTTCCTCAAGTGTGAAGGCTGCAGAACTGTTGCTAAAAGGATGCAAGTTAATTCTTGATTTGCATTAAATGTTCTCAAAAACAAGAACACTGAGGAAGACAAGGACTTAAAAGGGACCTTTTTAGCCATGGCCACAAAATTATGAACAGCAGGTCCTACTTTGCCATGAAATAATGTTGATCACTATGCATAACACAGAGTGCACCATATGCCAAAATCTTTGCTTTTACAAATCTCCTTGTGAAATCCACTTTACCCAACACTTCTATCACTAAAATGATTACACAGCTTTATCGACTGGCACCCTTCCCTTGTTATTCTTCAACCATCTGTGCAGATTCTGCCTAGGTCAAGACACAAGACAGTGGAGGCAATAATATGGTGAGGAGAGAGGCTATGTGGATCTTCAGGCAATGCTACAATGGCTGCATACATAAAAGCATCAGACTCTCTCCATAAAGACATCATTCAAAACCTCTGTCTTGTCTTTACATACAGTAAGGCCCGTGGAGGCTGGGCTTTTTCCAAGCCCATATGCCAATAAAGAGGTTTTGCAGAAAGCAGGAAAAAATGTTCAAATTCTTCAGTGCAAGGCAAATTCCTCCCCACAGTCTTCTACAATTCACGATGGAAAGGCCATTATTGACCAGACAAGGGAATTTAGAGAATTTCAGTTTCATTTATGAGGAACAAGAAAGCTCCAATACAAGATCTTTTGTGCCTCCTTCTTCCACAGGAGCGGTTCTCAACCTGGACTCCCCAGATGTTTTTCTACTAAAAGTTCTAGAAATCCTGGCTAGCACAGCTAGTGGTGAAAGTTTCTAGGAATTTTAATCCAAAAATCTAAGGCAGAGAACCACTGCCTCACAGCATCAGCACTGCCATCACAAAAAGTAGAACAACCCAAGTTCAAATGCTCACTCAGCTGAGAAGTTCACCTTCAGCTACCCTAAATAAACCAACTTCTGGGTTTTTACAAGGGTAACTAAGTAGGAGGGGAACCATGAATGCCTGCCTGAGGCATAGATTATAAATTTAATACAGTAGTACCTTATATAAAGGAATTAATTCGTTCCAAATGAAATTCTATTAAACAAAATTTCCTTTATACAAAGTTCCCATAGGAATGCATTGAAAACAGAGCAACCCCTAACCACAACCATTTTTATGTTGTATGGATTAGCCCCATAGGCGATTCGGTTAAGCAAATTTCCCCTATCTCCAGAATTTTTTATGTTGTACAGATTTTATCTTATACAAACCGTTTGTTATACAAGGGTCCACTGTTAATGAAAACACAAATCATAGAATCATAGAATCATTTCTGTGACCACACTTGTGTCACTAGACCCTTTGTTGTTTCTATGGAGAAAGGGTAAGAGATCCATCCTGTTCAACTGTGTAGAGGAACAAACAAAGGTAATGTGAAGTATATTCTTAAAGCCTAGGCAGTGGTAGCGAACCTTTGGCACTCCAGATGTTTTGGACCACAACTTCCACAGTCTATTGTCATTGGCAATACAGGCTTGGAATTCTGGGAGTTGCGGTCCAAAATATCTGGAGTGCCAAAGGTTCACCACCACAGGTGTAGGGGGTGGATGGTCAACACCACTGCCATTCCAAGGCAGTAACCAGACCTACAGCCATGAACAGCCAGCAGCCTCAGGCTGTCCACTTTCCAAAAAGGCTGCCTTGTAGCTTCATGAGAGAAATCATGGGGAGGTAATTATTTTCTCACATTTCACAGCATCAACTTGAAAAATCAGCTTTTGGCACATAACACCTTTTCAGTCACCCCCATGCCTTTCTTTTTTTTAAAAGTTACCTTTAGGGTGTTTTAATTTGCTTCAAACTGCTTTTTTTTGGGGGGGGGGAGGAAACAGGATATAAATATTTTAAATAAATTAATGATCCATGTCCCTAATGTGTAATTTTATCCCTCCTTTCATTCTTATGGTAATACATGGAACAAATGGTGCTGTTTATGAACACTTAATGACTCCTGAACAATTACAATGAAAATATTAATTATAACAGATGGAAGCCCAACTGACGGGTTTTCCCACAAACTGCTGAAGAAGTATAATAAACGCATGCCAATACAGATGGAAAAGAGAACAAACAGAGTACTGTTTATGTTTCTATCCAACTAATCATTCTTTCTGATGACGATATTTTACAAATGTTACCCATACAAGCGTTCCATCACTGCACAATGAGAACTGCTGTAGTCTAAAGGCTTTTTGTCTGATACACAAATCGGATTCAGAGCCAAGGTAATTTAATAGATTGCACCCAAGAGATGTGGGGTCAGATCCACTCAGAATAGCCCCACTGATATTAATTAAGTAATAATGATTAATAATTAATTAATACTAGATTTTCCTACCATCCATCTAGCAAATTCGCTACTCTGAGCAGGGTACACCAAAATACAAAAAAACATATATTATAAAATTGACTGTAGGAAAACACTAAACTAATTCTAATTACACATAGCAGGATAAGCTTCTTTCCTCCACTGTCCCATTAACTGAGAAGGAACCTCCCCAAAAGCTACATAGCTTCTTAATGGCGTGGAGGGAAGGCACTTGGGAGTTTTTCCTGTGGGAAGGCCTTCCACACAGAGGGTGCCAATTTTAGAAGTCCCATTTACAGGCTTCTCTAGGTGTCAATGCTAGAGAGGGGCATGAATCAATTCGGAACAGTAATTTAAATTCTTATTCAAAGAGGAGGCGCGGCAGGGATTCCTTCGCTGCAGCCTTTGAGTAGGTTGTTGCCACTCAACCATATAAATACAGACAACGATATAAATACCTGCAAGTCTGATCCATAGCCCAATACAACTAACTACTGTATCCTGAATTGTTCTGTTGCTATGTAGTTTTCCAGAGAATATATTTTGCATCGACCTTGTCTTTATTAGTATAAATGTAGTATTCAATTACCTCGATGTGCTACAGATATTCAATATTATCACAACTCCATGTTTGTGAGTTCAATGTTTTATGTGACAGACAAATCTAACATGTGATTATTCAGTTTTTTAAAAGGGAAGGAGGGCAGAGATAAAGAGCCATCGTGAAGAATTTCTAAACTACCTCAACAATATCCACCCAAATATACAATTCACTATGGAAAAAGAAATAGAGGGGAAACTCTTATTCTTAGATATCATGGTCATACGCAAATCGGACCCCCAATTAGAACACAAGGTCTGCAGAAAACCCACCCACACAGATCGGTACCTACATAAAAATTCCAACCACCACCCATGACAAAAAAGAGGCATAATCAAAACTCTCGTAGACTATGCAAACCAAAACTGTGAAACTGAATTCCTCAACACTGAACTCAGCCACCTGGATTGGGCCCTACAGGCAAATGGCTATATAAAGAAAAAGAGCCATCAAACCAAAAAACAACAACAACTGAAGAAGAAAAACAGCCTCCAACAAACCAAGTATTTCTGCCATACATAAAAGGAGTCATGGACCACATGGACAAAGTGTTGAAAACACGCAACCTACAAACAGTATTTAGACCTGCCACAAAAATGCAACAGGTCAGCAAAGGACAAAAGGAACCCATTCGCCACTGCAGGAGCATACCAGATACCTTGTAGTTATGGACAGGTATATATTGGGACCACAAAGCGCAGCATCCAGACCAAATCAAAGAACATGAAAGACACTGCAGACTAAAACAACTAGAAAAATCAGTAGTAGTTGAACACACCCTGAAACAAACTGGATACAAAATCCTCCTCCAGGACACAGAGGTACTGGACAACACTACCAATCACTGTGTCAGACTGCACAGGGAAGCCAGTGAAATCCACAATCAAGCACAGTTTCAACAAAAAAGAAGAAAGTCTAAAAATCAACAAATCCTGGCTTCCAGTACTAAAAGCTGCAGAGTGCAAAAGGTCAAAACTCAATTATTCCCACCCAGCCACAAGCAACAGTGATCAGTTCACACAACAGAGCGGCTAATGACACCCATCAACTACACAGAAGGATCTTTGCTACCCCTGAGTGCACTGAAACTTCTTAATCCCTTCAGCAAAATACAATGACTAACACCTATTCTCCTGCACAGGCCAAGTTTCCTCTTTCCCACAACTTAAAAAACCCCAGTCTCACTCAAACTATACCCCAGCGTGCAGAGGAAACTCTGGGTTCCCTGAGCTCCTTGCCCTCTGAAGATGCCAGCCACAAAGTCTGGCGAAACGTCAAGAATAAAAACTTCTAGAACACAGCCAAACAGCCCAAAAAAATCACAACAACGATTGAGGTCATAGCTTGGTAAAGCAGTAGTAAAAATGGGGTAAGAGTAAGAAGCTTAATTCTCTTCCTTGTCAGTTGACATTTAAATTACACGTTATGTATGATAAATCCTTAATAGTTTTAGGCAAGTGCTACTGATCCTGCTATCTTCCATTTATATGCTCAGACCTCACTGAATGTCTCTCATCACCATCTCCACACAGGATTAGGGGAACGACTGCTAGTTACTGTTCACTATATTGTACAATGTTTAAATAAGCTGTTTAATTTTGGTATTTCTCCTCAGGAAAGATGCTGCGGAATGTGTTCCTCACTAAGCATTCTTTCTATTGCTAGTACTGTACTCTTATTTCCAAGTGCCCAACATCAGAAAACCCACAAAAATGAAAAGGTTGGCACAAAAGCTTGTAGCAAGCCGATTGATATCTCAGCATCCAGTAATATATTCATGTAGGGAAAAGATTTTGTTGGATAATTAAGTCCCAAGCAAGCATACAATGTACTTAATTCTGGATTTCAGCTGAAACCATGTACGCTACTTCACGTTATATAGAATTTTTCCACAATTCTAGCTTACAACAAGGGACTATAGGTTGACACCCTATAATGTAAGGAAAAAATTCCATCCACTTCAATTCTCATTTTGTGCACTAACAACATATACCATTTTAAAATTGGGAAAGGGATGGGTTAAATATATTATATTCTGTTCCAAATTGATGAGAAGAAAACACAAGCAATTACTGATTTTTGAAAGCAGACAAGATTACTGTATATACTTGAATATAAGCCTAGTTTTTCAGCCCTAATTTTGGGCTGAAAAAAAGGGGTCCTCAGCTTATATTCGGGTCAATACTTTTAGCCACTGAGGCAAGTTTGGGTCGGTGGCTAAAAGTCATTTTAAACATTGTGTGCCGCTTCTCATGACCCCCCCCCATGTTTAAAATGACTTTTAGCCACCAACTCAAGCACTTGCCTCGGTGGCTAAAAGTCATTTTAAACATCACACACACATCCAGAAGAGTTGCCAGGCCCTGCTGCATTACCCACCCTAGGCTTATACTTGAGTCAATAAAATTTCCCAGTTTTGGGGGGTTTAAATTAGGGCCCCCAACTTATACTCGGGTCGACTTATTCTCGAGTATATACAGTATATTTTAAATCATACTGCATTGTGCATTAAATCTAGCCAGGCATTAAACACATGTAACAGGTATGCTTTGTGCATACAGAATGACAGTGCAGATACACATCACCTAGTTTTAACACTTTATAATAGGTTCTGCCAGCACAATGTTTACACTCATAATCTGAACATGAAAAATGTGTACCAGGATCAATGTTGATCAACCCATATCCACTAAGTTATTGCTGTCCTGCCCGAAGTCATACAGCAAGTTCTCTCACAACTGAACTGGCTATGAACCCAGGTCCAAAAGTTCATAAACTAAACATTTCAAGCTGGATCTTGTCCTTGGAATAGGGCTGTATTTTAAAAACATACATTTCTTCTCTACAGTTTTGTCAGTCCCACAATTCTGAATATATGTATGATTAACATCTAAATCTAGCTGCCTAGACACCCTAAGCACAACCGATCTTGCCTGATTTCGGAAGCTAAGGAGGGTCGGCCCTGGTAAGTACTTGGATGGGAGACCACCAGGGAATACCAGGTGCTGTAGGCGCCTGGAGTAGGAACTGGCAAACCACTCCAGTATTCCTGCCAAGAAACACTCCATGGACATGGAGTCATGAAGAGTCGGTCATGACTGTAATGGCACAACACACACACACACAACATCTAAATCTATTTGGCAATGGAAACACATTTCTGAGATTAATTCATAATATTCATATCAGAGTGGATTGGATTTAAATCACAAGTGTTTTATTTAAATCATGATTTTTGACAATTTATATAAAATATTATTTTTATTTATCTACCCTGCTCATAATCAACAGTTCCCATCATAATCACATGTCTAATGCTATGAAGTAAACATTGTACTTCCAGTCACAAATTACATTCCTTCCTTTTCGATTATTCAATTTGATCCATCTGCATTCTATTCATCCCACGTAGTCCAGTTTGACAGCTTGTTCTCATTTAGAATGCCCTATAAATGCTTAATCCACTTTGCATTCTATTAAATACTAACTGCCACACTCAGACTCTACTTGCTTGTGTAAGCACAGCATGAAGCGCACAGTTATGTCTCCTAAGGCCACAATCAGGGTAGAATACTCAGTTTTGCATGACACATCTATGATTTCACATTCATAGCAGGAGTTTGGGCAAACATTTCTCCATTCCTCTTCTTTTCTCTTCCATTCAGGACAGAATCCAGCCACCTAGTGCAAGTCATCTCCACCTCATGCCTTAAAGAGGCTTCTTTAATCATATTGCTTTATCTCCAGATCTGAATTTAATTTTGCACATATAAATGGTCGGTCCTCAACTGTTGTCTCTTATTGTCTATGGAGTCTTTCCAGCTCGTGTGTCTATGAAATTCTTTATTAGATTGTTTGGGGAAGGCAGATTCTTTTCAACCCTTATACTTGCCAGAAAGTGGTACTACTTTTGCGGTGACAACTGACACAAGAGCCTGGGAATGCCCGTCACCCAATGAAGAAAAATCTTTTTCTGCCAAAGCGAGTCCACTCAACACATAGCCCAAATGTGTTTTGAATATTATTTTACATTTTTTTAGTTTCTAGACAGTAAACTGTACACCAACTTTGGCATTCAAGAAAAGTAGGTCACTAAGTTTCACGGTTGTCACAAAAGTGAAGCAAAACTTTTAGCATATATAACTGCATTAACATGGAAGTGACTTCACTGCACATGGCTAGAAGTACATTTTGATAATTTTTTACTTCCACCTTTCCTTCTCTTTTTAGTCAAACACTAGGATTCCTGATGTTGGAACCTATCTTATACACTTTTCTCTCTCAGCATATGTAGTCTGTCAGAACAGCTCCTGCTGCAGAGTACTGCCCGTAGCACTCAATGATCTCAGGAAGCCCATCAGTCACTGACGAGGCATCGGACTTTCTCAGTGGCTGCCCCTTGTCTTTACAACCAACTTCCCCCGATATATGTTTGACCCCTTCGCTTCCTGTCTTCAAAAAACATCAGAATAGATTGCTTTACAAAAAGGATTTCCCTGGGTAGTATTCTATCTCTTTGATGTTATCTTTTCTTGCTTTGTCTTTAGGCCATCTTGCTCTCTGTTTTGATCTCATTTGATCTATCATATGATTATGTCTCATTATGCTGTACTGTGTACTCACTGTATGGTTTATTATTAATGATTTATATTTTGATATTTCTTTGTAGCTTCTAAACCACCCAGAGTAGCCATGTTGCTAGATGGTGCAGTATATAAACTTAATAAATAAATAAATAAGAAATAACAGTTAAGTCCTTCAGTTTGTGTGTGTTGTGTTGTTATAGTCCTGACTGACTCTTCATGACTCCATGTCCATGGAGTTTTCTTGGCAGGAATACTGGAGTGGTTTGCCAGTATGTGTGTGTGTGTTGTTGTTACAGTCGTGACCGACTCTTCATGACTCCACGTCCATGGAGTTTTCTTGGAAGGAATACTGGAGTGGTTTGCCAGTTCCTACTCCAGGCGCCTACGGCACCTGGTATTCCTTGGAGGTCTCCCATCCAAGTACTAACCAGGGCCGACCCTGCTGAGCTTCCAAAATCAGGCGGGATCGGATGTGCATAGGGCATCTAGGTATAGTACTTCATAAAAGGAGTACACTTTGTCACTCACAGAGTATCTCCCAAAAGAAAATCATGTTATTGTCTTCATTTGACAAGGCTGCACATGCACTGTGTAGACAACATTTGGTACCTCTCATTCTACTTTGGCAATTCTTTTTCTCATGTCACTCTTTATTTGCACACCCATAAACAGGGAATGCTGTATAAACACTGTGGCCTACCTGCTGAATACTGTACTTCCTAAATAAATCTGTTTCCCTCTGCACCTGACTTGCAACCTACTGAATATAAGATGACAGACTTTTTGAAAAAAATCCTAACACATTCACCATGAAAAGACCCTTTGGGCCTCCTCAGAAGCTCATCTTACTGACTCCAGGAGGACTTGCTCCCCAGTAAACAGTCTCAGGATTGTTTCAGGCCTCAATCCTGAACCCTTTCTGACATTCCTCTTAAACAGAAGGATTAAGGGGAGGATACGCTGACAATTCCTGTACTGAGCTTGAAGCCTGCCTGGTCACAACGTGCCCCACGGTAGCTGACAGGGAAAAACTTCCCAGAAGAGGAAGTGTGATCCCCTGCTCGTACATTACGTAGACAAGATCTGGCCCCTTTTTTTTACTTTTGCAAGTCTTTTTTCTTATTCTAGTCTCTCTCTTTTTTCCCACTTGGGTCAACAGGGAATGCTGTACAAACACTCAGTACGAACTACCTGCAGCATGCTATACAATACTTATAAAATAAAACCCTTTTCCAGTGGCACTTCACTCACAACCTACAAAAGATGAGCTGACAAGACTTTGCAAAAATAGGAACCAAATCTCCCTGGGCTTCCTTAGAAGATCTCCGGAATGAATTCCTCCCTTGTCCATGTTTGTTGAACCTTTTTCAGGAGGTTCCTTTGAAGCAGAAGGGGATAGGAGACCCTTGCACATTGACGGTCGGGGTTTAGCTGACAGCTTAAAGCCATGTTAGCGAACCGATGGCACGGGTGCCAAAGGTGGCACTCGGAGCCCTTTCTGCAGGCACCGGACATCGCCACTTTACAGCCACCTGTGCTCAGGTTAAATTGTTGTATTGGCACTTTGCAATAATAATAATAATAATAATAATAATAATAATAATGGCAAATAAGAAGAAGAGGAAACTTCCCCAGAAGAAGAAGAAGAAGAAGAAGAAGAAGAAGAAGAAGAAGAAGAAGAAGAAGAAGAAATTGGAGTGGACAAAGTCACCATCAGTCAGATGCAAAAAGCCACCTTACTGGGATCTGCTCACATAATTTGCCGATACGTCACTGAGTCCTAAACGCTTGGGAAGCGTTCGACTAGTGATTGCTCACCTCAAGCGGCGGGAAATATAACATCCAGCGTAGATAGCTGTGTGGTTAAACCCGCCTGCTCAAACTCAATAATCATTTAATAATGCAATAATAATAATAATAATACTTCTAATAATAATAATAATACAAAATAATAAGACTTTGCAATAATAAGAGTGGGTTCTGAATTGCAGTTTGGGCACTCGGTCCCTCAAAGGTTCGCCATCCCTGGCTTAGAGCCATCCCAGGGGAGGAAGCGGGATGCCTTGTTGGTGCAAACAATGTGTAGATTAAGACTGGGCACCTCTCCTTCTACTTTTGCACGCCTTTCCCCCCCCCTCGTGGTATCCAAGAAAACTCCATGGACATGGGGTCACGAAGAGTCGGCCACGACTGTAACGACACAACACACACACATCCCCCACCTGCACTGCCTGCCTCAAGGGATGCAACAAGTGCAACCATTTGAAGCATTCAGCTCCAGAGAGGAAAACCCGCCGGCCACGAGCTTCCCCTCCCTGGGGGGGGGAGGGTGTCCCGGGGGTGGCCACCGCCGACCCTTTCAGGGGCGACCCCCGACCCCCCCCAACCGACCCCGACCCAAAGCGGGTTCCTTAGAAAGTGGGCCTGAGGTGGTGGTGGAGGGGGGGGGGAGAGAAGAGAGAGGCTCCAGAAGGAGACGCTTCTGTGGGACACGCGTCCCGGGGGGGGGGGGGGCGGCGGGACGGTGGTGTGTGTGTGTGGGGGGGGGGAACCTTTCTTGACGTCCCGCCTGATCCAAGGGGGGGGGGGGGGGTGGGGGTGGGGTGGGGGCTCCAGCTTCGCCCAGAGGAGGCGCCCCCCCCTCTTTCGCCCACACTTCGGCGACGCTACTCTCCGGGCGGCTTCCTCGCGAGTAAAAAAAGGAAAGCTGGAGGAAACTTTCCTCCCGCCCCCCCCCTTCTCAAGCCGCCGCCCCCCCACCACCACCACCACCACCTCAGGAGGCGCGTCTGCCCAGCCCTTTCTTTTTTTTGTGTGTGTGTGTGGGGGGGGGGACACCCCCTTCGCCTTCCCCTCAGGGAGACCCCCCCACCCCCCACCTCACCCTCCCGTGGGGTGGGGGGGGGGGTGGGGGGTGTTTCTCCTCCTCTCCTCCTCCTCCTCCTCCTCCTCTTCCTCACCGGCCTGGGTGGTGTCGCTGAGGTCGTGGGCGTCGGCGCTGGCGCGGGGATAGTCCCTCATCTTCCTGCCGCTCAGGCTGAGGGAGCCGCTGCCGGACGCCTCTTCCAGCGCCCGCTCCAAGGAGCGCGTCCACGACGACGACGACGGCCCTCCCCCCGGCGAAGAACCGCTGCTGCTGCTGATCCCGGGCCCCGCGCTTCCTCCCACCGGGCCAGAAGACAAACTAGCCCCGACCACGAGTCCGGACATCAGGAGCCACGACGACGACGACGACGAGGAGCTCCCGGCCGAGCAACAGCCGCCAACCCCGCCGACGACGCCCTCAGACGCCGTGGCCGACGCCGACAGCGCCACGGCCGCCATTTTCCCCGCCGACGCCGACGCCGCCAGCGCCTCTCCCTCAGCCGCCCGGCCGCACTGCGCAGGCGCAGGCGGAGCCGCCGGGCCGAGAGCGGGGGGGGGGAAAGCCGCCGTGCGCCTGCGCAAAGGAGAAAAAAAAGGAAGGGCGGAAGTCTCCTTCGACGGCGGCCTTGCCTTCGGGAGGTGAAAGGAGCATGCGCGCAGGAGGCGGAGGCGGCGGGTGGGAACGGGCTGCTGTCGGTGCTCAAGGTGAAAGGACTGGAGCATCCACAGACAATAGCAGTGTGGGAGAGAACACTCTCAGGATGCTGGTAGGCAGTATATTAAAAGTTTATTAAAATAGTCCTTATTAAAATAGCGACTGAGAAGCAAGGCATTTACGTCTCCAGAGTTTCTTTGAGCACAGGTTAGTGTGAATAAGTCCCTGAAGAAGGCCATTTGGGCCGAAACGCGTTGGGCTATTTTAATAAGGACTATTTTAATAAACTTTTAATATACTGCCTACCAGCATCCTGAGAGTGTTCTCTCCCACACTGCTATTTGCTGTCGGTGCTCGCCAATACAAGGACCGTGTGTTACCTTGTCTAAAGGAATTAATTCGTTCCAAATGAAATTATGCTAAGCGAGTTTTCCTTTATACAAATTTCCCAGAGGAATGCCTTGAAAAGAGGGTGATCCCTAATTGCAACCATTTTTAGGTTGTACGGATTCGCCCCATAGGCGATTCTGTTATGCAAATTTCCCCCTATCTCCGGAATTTTTATGTTGTACAGATTTCATGTTATACAAGCTGTTTGTTATACGAGGGTCCGCTGTACGGTACTGTATTTGTATGGCCCCGCTTTAGGAAGTCAGTCGGTCGGGGATGTTATGCTCCGGCGGGGGTAAATTACAATGTCCAAACTTCGGCCCTCCAGATGTTTTGGACCACAACTCCCATAGTCCTTTGCCTTTGGCAATCTAAGCTTAGAATTCTGGGAGTTGTGGTTCAGAATATCGGGAGGGCCGAAGGAAAAAAACAGTCTGTTTTTGCAGGAACGGGTGATGCCTTTCTTAGATCACTTTAAAAACACCCAAAACAAAACAAGGCAGCGACCTTTTGATACAGGAGCTACCTGTTGAAAAAAAACATTTATTTATATACAGTATATTAATATACAGTATATGTGTGTTTGTATATGTGTACATACACACGTGTACAAACACATACACACACATAATACAGTATATATTAGAGAGAAAGAGAGAGAGAGAGACGGGGGTTTACTAGTAGTGTTGTCTACACTCTACAGCATTCCCTGTAGATAATATTCAACAGGTGGGCGGCTCACAGTAAGTGCTTTCTTCTGCATTCCCTGTTTATATAGATTTAAGTTTTTAGAGAGATTAATCTGAAAAGGGTATGGCCTGTTCCTGCATTTGTATTGTTTTGGAGAGCAAACGGCCTTTCCCAGACTGTGGCAGGTTTTAGGGAGATCAGGACTGGATTAAAGCTTAATCTGCCTTTGTAACCAAGACAATCTAGCCGTCATAACTGACACCTCTAAAGGCACTAAATCTATGAGTAAGTACCGCTGTAGAGATATCCCAGTCATTTTTGTCAGTGGGAGATAACTGGCTTATCGTGCCTTAGTGATATAAGAGAATCAATTTCCCATTAGTCCTTGAACTACCTTAAATGGAAGATAGATTAATAGTGATCAGATCTCAGACAACACCCTAGAGCAGTGATGGCGAACCTTTTAGAGACCGAGTGCCCGATTCAAACCCCACAATTTTTTTCGCCAAGTGCCAATACAACCATTTAACCCCAATACAGGTGGCTGTGAAGGGGCGATTGTTGACCACCTTTGGCACTCGTGCCATAGGTTTGCCAACACTGCCCTAGAGGGTTTAATTAATAAAGCCTTAAAGTACCTTAAATGCATTTTGTACGACAGCTGTTTATTTAATCGCTAATGATTAGGCATTTAAAAATAATACAGGAACTGATCTTCAGAAGCAGTGCCTGTTTTATTTAAAAGACTATGGTTTATTAAAGTTATGCATGTTATATGCAGTTAAATTTCTTCCAGCCTTTGGTGACCCAATGGGTTTTTTAACATACCCAAGATATGTGAGCAGTGGCTTTCCACTCCCATAGTGTGCTTCTGTGGATGAGCAGGGATTTGAACCCAGATTGTTTGAATCTACTCTGTCACTCTATCCACTATTGCACAAGTCTCCATACATAACGTAGATCATTAATGGAGCCATCTTTAATCCAGTGAAATATCCAATAACGTTATCTTAAGTTGAGCTCAGAACATTCTCAACACATACAAAGAATATATAAATTAGATTTGCATCTCTGTTTTTGGTCATTGAATAATGGAAACGGCCACCAGGTCCAACCCCCTGATCAATCCAGGAATCCAAATCAAAGCAGATCTGACAGGTATTTATCCAATTTTCTCTTGAATGCGTTGGGAGTGCTCACCACTTTGTGAGTATAGTACTGTAACTGGTTACACTGTGATCCTGCTTTCACAGTTTAGACGTTTGTTCTGACATTCAGTCTACCAGTAATTCTGGCCTGGATGCCTTCAAAAGGGGACTGGACAGATTCCTGGAAGAAAAATCCACCACAGGTTACAAACCATGATGGAGATGTGCCATTTCCAGGCTTAACACCGGGGTACTTCAAGGGCCAGATGCAGAAGAGTGGCATCAGGAGACAGAGATCTAGTCTCGTGTGCTCCCAGAGGCATCTGGTGGGGCCACTGTGAGATCCAGGAAGCTGGACTAGATGGGCCTTTGGTCTGATCCAGCATGGCTCTTCTTAGGTTCTTATGGCCTCTTGCAGCTTAGGACCAATATGACATGTCCTGCACTCTGGGACGACTGAGAACAGATCCTGGCCCTCCTATGTATTACTACCTTTCAAGTATTTAAAAAGTGCTGCCCTGTCTCCCCCTAGTCTCATTTTCTTCAAGCTAAACAAGCCAGGTTCTTCCCGTCTTCCCTCCTAGGGCTTGGTTCCCAGCCCCCTGGCCATCCTTGCTGCCCTCTTCTGAACTTGTTCCAGTTTGCTGGAATCCTTCTTCAAGTGGGATGTCCAGAACTGAGCCCAGTACTCTAGACCCAACCAGTGCTGAATACAGGGGGATTAGTGCCTCCAAGTTTGGAGAGTATACTTCTGTTAATGCCTCCTAAAATCACATTTGCCTTTTTGGGGGCACTGTTCACTCATATTCAGCTTTTGATCCACAATAAATCCAAGATCATTCTCAGTTGTGGTATTACTATGCCAAGTAGATTCCATCTTTTAACTGTGCAATTAGCTTTCCCCCACCAAGTGTAGAATTTCGCACTTATCCATGATACATTTTTCCTTCTGTTGTGGCCATCCCAGTGCTCAAGCCTATCAAGATCATTCTGAATTTTGTTCTAGTTTTCCAAGGTATCAGCAACTGAAGAAAGACCAATTTTCCACAGTCAACCTTTTATGGTCCCTAGTGTGCGAGCAGCTCTGGTGAACTCAAGACTGGTGAGAACAAAAAAATTCCCATCGAAAACCAGAGAAGATGTACAATTTCTCAAAGACAGCCTTTCCATCTCGAAAGAAGCCTGGCCCCAGGTTCGCACATCTAAGATGATATCAAGTCATACCTGTTCAAGATAAATTGTGTATTTGTGGGGAGGCTAAAGTGGAAGACTTGGCACACTATGTTCTGCATTGCCAATTGTATACCAATATTAGAAAATTATATTTAAGCCCCTATCCTAGATGCTGGGGGGATTTGGATGATAATAAGAAACTTGCCTATTTGCTGTGTGGGGGAAATCACCATTTAACACATAAAGTTGGAATTTTTGCAGTAAAAGCAGCACTTCTGAGGAAGCAGGTGGTTAGTAGGGGTGTAATCTAGTAGGATCAAGATATATATTAAATGTGAATATATCCCTTGTAGCTCTTGAGCAAGAACTATGTAATATTACTGTTTTAATGTATTGTATACTTATTAGTACATGGATGTGTGTGTTTTTAATCTTGTGGCTTTGAAATGGTCTAATCTACTTATTCAATAAAGATTGATTGATTGAAGATGATTTATACGAATTGAATATTGAGTTGCCTTTTATATTTGCCATACCACTATGGAAAATGCTTACTGGGTTGTATGCTAAGTATCCATAATTTCCACTCTTTCCGAAAACAAATTGAGTTCCTAATACTGTATTCTAATATGGAAGGCTATATGAAATAGGTAAAAACTATATCAAACAGGTAAAAACTTCCTAAGAAAAGCCTGGTTGCAAAAGACCCCATCAGACATCAATGGTCTTTTCAGCCCTTTCCTCCTTGGTCTAGGCAGTGTGGATTCCTCCCTAGAGATGGACACGAACTGGCTTGCCCCATTTTGTAACAATGGCAGCACAGTTGCGGCTGCTCCCCTCCCCCTCCTCCTCTGGCTCCATCAGCCACTCACCAGGCCCAACGTGTTTGCGTCTTCCACCTCCTCGGCTGATCTTCCACTCCTGGCATCAGCTCAGGCTTCTCTGCCCTGCCGCCTTGGCTGATCTCCCACTCAAAAAGGGCAGAGCAGAGAAGTCTGTGCTCTTGCTCGTGACCTGGAGATCAACCAAGGAGGTGGGGAAGACACACAAATTGCTGATCAGCTGAGAAGGGGGTGGGGAGCAGCAGCAGAAATGGGGGCATACTGGTTCTTGCCCATCTCTATTACTCACTCCTTCAATGCCCTCAGAACAGGAGTGTCCAAACGTTTTTGCAAAGAGGGCCAGATTTGTGGAGGTGAAAACGTGTGGGGGCCGACCATTCAGCAGCATTTGCCCCCCCCCGGGCCAGATTTTGGACAAGTCTCTATAACATGCAAGGAGGCAGGGAGGACGCTGCAGCAACGTAGCTGGGGGCGGGTAGGTTGAGCAGGTGGTTGGTGGGGTGGACAGAGGCAGGGAGGGCAGGCAAACTGTAAAACTGCAAGCTGATGCCTCTATCTGGTATGGGGAGAGGCCAGCTGGCAGGGATGCATGACAGGTTGAGCCGGCAGGGAAAAGAGGCCGCGGACTGCTCAAAATTTGAAAACGGGCCACATTTGGCCCCCGGGCCTGACTTTGGACATGCCTGCCTTAGAATATTACACCACCTGAACATAAATGATCTTGTCAGGTAATGCAGTGGAGGGGGGGGGAGAGAGATTGACCCTCCCTGAAGAATGTGGGGACGGCTGACCATTCCATTCCAGATTGCTTCTATCACCAAAGGAGAAGAAGAAGAAAAATAGTTACCAAGTTATTCCATGTGGAATACCTAGTTACAAAATCCAGTTCCAGGTACACAGAGCCACGAACTTGTAACATTTTTTATTTTTAAAAAACAGCTTTAGAATAGATCCAACTGTATTAACTCCTCAAAAAAAATACCAAAAGATACAGTGTAAAGCATATTCTCCTTAAATACAAACTAGCTCTCTTGAGATGCATTGCATCCATGTTTTGCATCCATGTTGATGCAAAAGGATTTTATTTATTTTTTTAATTATTTTGTAGTTGCATCCTGGTGAAAGCCAAACACAGGATGACTATCAGCATACCGCCTACTTCAATTCTAATGGACTTCTTCAACAGAATATCTACTAACAAAGTAAAAAAAAATTGCTTTGTATTCCAAATGTTTTTCTATTGCAAAGTTACTGAAGAATTAGAAACAGAAGAATTTGAACAGTAAATTGTCATGGATGCATGACTGATTTACACTGCTCTAAGAAAGGCCTCACTACTGCCAAAGAGATCTTTATCTTCAATGCTACAATAAACTAATTGTTTGGGGAGGTTTAAAAAGAAAAAGAGATAGCTGTGTTATACACACTAGATTTCTGAGACCTAGTAAAATCATCTCATATCCGTTTATCCCGCCAAGCATCAATGCGATGGACAGTTTTAGTCCAGGAGGCATTCACTACAGGCAATCATGTTGCTTATGCACCGACTCTGAACACAGCTCATATCAGCCAAGCCCAAAATGGCAAGCATGGGACTCTCTAACACAGGGCTGTCCAAACTTCGCCCCTCCTAATGTTTTGGACCACAACTCCCAGAATTCTAGCCCAGATTGCCAGTGACAAATAACTGTGGGAGTTGTGGTCCAAAATATCTGGAGGGCTAGAGTTTGGACACCACGGCTCTAACACCTGCAGCCGTCCGGAAAATCTGAACCCAAATTTTGGATTTTAAAATCCAGTGCACGTTAAATTTAGCAGGGTGTGTGTGTGTGCGCTGATATGTCAACTCCACCACTTCCGATCCCATGAAACAACCGGAAGGTCCCTTGGATCCTTTTGCGGTGGTGCTCACCTGCTGAAACTACCACTACGTATAGGGGGGGGGGGTCACAAAGTACACGTCTTCACAACACAACAGAGTTAACATCCAAAATAATTTATCGGGTCACATTAAAGGGCCTCTAAAGCATTGCTTCCTCTAGTGAAGGTATGAAGCAAACGGGCAGCTTGAAAGCAAACAAAAGTAGCAGCGGACGACTTAAACTTGCACTGGTTTAACATTTTACCCCACCGGGACCCACGTGTTCCTTTCTCGAGCAGAGGGTCCGGTCCCACGAGGCTTGGCTCCTGCCTCCTATCGCTTGAAAGGATGCGACCGGAGCCCGTGACCTCTATTTTGCTCTGCACTGTCCTTTTGCTCCCTCAATTGGCCCACCATGTTCACTCCCATCTCAGGAGGACCTCTGTGTTTCAGCTTATCAGACAGCTTGGAGCTGGCGCAGCAGAAGTGCAAGCAGAAGAAGGGCTGTGGTCCTTCCTCCTCACCAGGTTTTTAGGACAGCCGTCGCTGGCAACAGCCGATAATGGAATGACACGCACGTTAGCGGTTTGCGGTGGTGGGTGGAGCAATGAACAACTATCAGATTTATTCCAACATCCACTTGGGGCCTTAAAAGATTATATGGGCCTTTTCCCCTTCTTCCTGGGACTGTATGGAAGTTTCTTTTCCATCCAGGTAACACGACACTACTTATTTATGTACGCTGCATTTTCTCGTTCTACGTTCCACTGTCATGGGAGGGTTGTGGTTTTTGTTTAACTATTTAAAATAAAATGAGTTTTAAAAAAAATATTCAGCTTCCTCAGCATCTCGACACAAGGTCCAACATATCCCATACTTTTCGGCCCACTGAGAATTCAGTTCCTTCGAAAGATGGGGTCCTTCGCACAAGCTCTACCCCACAGTTACAAAACGGCTGCCTTTGTTCTGAGAGAGGGCTGTCCTTTGTTCCTTCAGGATTCCAAAACGCTCATTGAGGGTCATGTTCGTCTGGAAACAGAAAAGATTGTAGATTACTACAACATTCACTCTTTAAAACAGATGCAAGAATGATATTTTGCCAGTATTTCAGCAATCTCCCTTCCTTGCATTTATTTTTATTTATTTAAAACAGGCCTGCCCAACAGGTAGACTGGGGGCTACCAGTAGCCCGTGAAGGGTTCAAAAGTAGCCCGCCAGCCATCAGTAAAAAATGTGAGGGGATAAGTTCTCCATCCCGTTTTTCTACTTACATTTTTTTTTACTTATGAGCATATGCTCGGAACAGATAAAATTCATAAGTAGAGGTTTTAGTGTAGTAGCCCTCAGGCACTTTTGTCCGGAAAAAGTAGACCTCGGCTTGTTCAAAGTTGGACAGCCCTGATTTAAAATATTTATCAACTACCCAGTAGCCAATCCTTACAGGACAGTTTAGAAATTACAAAGACACAAACAGTCGCTAAAACCTGGAAGTCGGTTCAGGGTAACTGGACTTCTTTTCTTGGGAGATGGCCATTCAAGTGTGTATTGAGAACCGCTTTCTCAACAGAGGTGGTAGACTGAGACACAAACAGTCTGCTACTTAATCAGGCAGACCTTTCATCAATCCCCAGGCCCATCAGAAGCACTTCACACCTCCACCAGCAAGGCCACAGCTAATGGCCCATCTTTAATGGGTTTTGGGAAGGGTTAGGTCAGGCATGCCCAAACTTCGGCCCTCCAGATGTTTTGGACCACAACTCCCACAGTCCTTTGCCACTGGAAATACAGGCTTGGAATTCTGGGAGTTGTGGTCCAAAACATCTGGAGGGCCGAAGTTTGGGCACGCCTGGGTTAGGTGGTACTTTCACACATCCCTGGCCTTTGTACATCTAACAAATCTATTCTGGGCACTGTCCGTTTTATGAGCTTATTTAGGCCACTGTTCACCTAATGAGCCTATTCAGACCAGAGTGATAATAAATCAAGGTGAACTATAAATTGGAGGCCTCACCACTAATCCTCCTCAGACTGATGAAGCTGCTTGGATGAGCAGTGAAACATTTCGATCTCACAAGAAGTCCAGTTGCCATGACTCAACTTCCAGATAACCTCACCTAGATGACTGAGAATCTCCACAGACAAACTGATAAAACCCCACATTTAATAGTAAAAAAATCACCCAGCCAAAATGAAGCAAAAACTGAAACAATAAAGAAGAAGGAAAACATTGTGGTACTTTGTAAGACTAACAGGTATGTGTTAATGGGAGCCTTTGTAGACAAGTCTGCTTCTTCAGGCAGAAGGACATGTCCATGAAAGCTCACATCCAAGTAGAACAGTTAGTCCTTAAGGTGCCACAATGTTTTTGTCATCTTTATTATTATTATTACTTTGCCTCATATGCTAATACAGCCTAACATGGCTAGCTCTCCTAAAACTCCAACCAGAATAGTGTCCAAATATTAGTTTTAAGTATCAGCCAGAGCGTTTATATGATTGAAACAGTAGGCGGGATAAACCTTCATGATCTGCTAGGTATCTCATCCCAAAATCATTAAGCTGTTAAAGTATATAATCCTATTATGCAGATATGGATATGTTATGTTCAAAGAAATATAAACTACTAGCAGAGATTAGCAGTGTTTTGATTATGGAGCTAGGAGACAAATGAATAAGGCAATAGAGCTTAGTACACAACTTATATTACATATGTACACATGACAAAAAGTAATACTGTATACAATAACAAAATAGGAAGCACAGCATATAGAGAAGCTACAACAGAGTGTGGGGAAAGCCTCTCACCTTAGGCAGTCCCAATTTACATTGGTTTGCCTGCTACTTTTATACATATAGCTCCCTGCTGCAGCCCAATCAGATCCTTGATGGAGTGAGGTGATCAAACTATTCCACCTGGCGCTAACCATCCTGACCTTACAGGCTCATTATTCCTTGCACCCGTGTCCTAGACCTAATACACACATTAGTCTGGCTCATGACATGATACAATTTACAAATGTTTAACATCTACATGGAACCGCTGGGAGAGGTCATCAGGAGGTTTGGGCTGAGGAGTCAGCAATATGCTGATGATACTCAGCTCTACCTCTCGTTCTCCACCAATCCAGGTGAGGCGGTTTCTGTTCTGAACTCGTGTCTGGGCCAGATAATGGACTGGATGAGGGTTAATAAATTGAAACTCAATCCAGACAAGACGGAAGTGCTGTTAGTGGGTGCTTCATCAGACAGGCTAGAGGGCCACTTCCCTGTTCTGGATGGGGTTGCACTCCCCCTAAGGGACAGGGTCCGTAGCTTGGGGGTGCTCCTGGACCCCGGTCTAACTCTGGAAGCCCAGGTGGACTCGGTGGCCAGGGGTGCCTTTCTCCAGCTGCGGAATATATACCAGCTGTGCCCCTACCTAGATGAACGGAGCCTCATGACAGTTACACATGCACTGGTAACATCCCGTATAGATTACGGTAATGCGCTTTACGTGGGGCTGCCTCTGAAGACGGTTCGGCGATTGCAACTGGTTCAGAATCGTGCGGCACGGCTGGTGAGTGGTAGGGCCACCAAGGAACACATCACGCCGATTCTGTATAACCTTCACTGGTTACCAGTTGCTGCCCGAGCCCAATTCAAAGTGCTTGTTTTGACATATAAAGCCCTAAACGGCTTAGTACCTAGATACCTGAATGACCGCCTCCTTCCATATGAACCTACCCGGAAATTAAGATCTAGTCAGGGAGCCCTCCTGAAAGAGCCATCCCTTAAGGAGGTGAAGGGGATGGCTTGCAGGAATAGGGCTTTTTCAGCAACTGCCCCCAGACTATGGAATACTCTCCCATATGAGACTTGCCTGGCACCGACGTTGCTAACATTTCGGCGCCAGGTAAAAACCCTCCTTTTCCAAAAGTTTTTTAACTAATGATTGTGGGCCCTGATGGCAATTTTAGTGGTGTGTTTTTAATGTATCATATTTATTGCATCTACATGTTTTATTGTTCTAATTTTATTGTATTTTGATGTTTTAACTGTTTATTCTGATTGTGAGCCGCCCAGAGACCTTTGGGTAGTGGGCGGCATGCAAGCTAAATAAATAAATAAATAAATAAATAAATAAATAAATAAATAAATAAATAAATAAATAAAATCCATTTTGTTATCTGTTAAATACCTATTACAGACATTTTGTCAAAACTACAGCCTTTGACATAAGCCTCTGTCAAGAGTATGCAACAGGTGGCCTCTGTGACCAGTCTTTGTGACCCCTGCCACTGTTTTTCGTGCCAAAGCAGCAAAAAAGAAAAAGGAAAAAAAAGACAAGATTACTGCTTTTGGGAAACTAGGTTGGAGAGTGATCCAAAACAGGCCCTGGGTTCATCAAACTGGTTGAGTCAAGAAGGGTTGGCTAACTGAGGAATCAGGGAAACAATATTTGAAGGAAAAAAGTTTACAATTGGCTAAAATGGATTTACCAGAGTAGACAAGCAAACACTGGAGAAATCAGAATAAAAAGAGATGTACAGGACAGAAAGTGGAGTAATATAGGCAGCTTTCCTTTTAAAAGAAAGGAATACACTGGGTTTGGGAAACCAAGAAAGTGAAGTGAGTGGAGAAATGCGACCTCGTAGACGGACTTATCCATTTGGAATGCGCACATGGTTGAGGACTTTCAGAAAGAAAATCCTCTGCCCAGCAGTTTTGACAGCAAGTTCGGAAGTATAGCAAAGAAGCCTTAGCCTCAGGTAGGGGCCTAAGTCAACTGTCAACAAAAAAAACTGCTTTTATGGGTATGTGGGACGGCTTGGACTAACCAACCTGTTTCCCAACACTGTTAATGTCAAACTGCAGCGGGACTCCTTTGGGAACCTTCTTCTCTTCCGATGCGTCTCTCTTCATGAGAAACGGTGGTATAGGAGTGCTGGTGATCCCTGGCTTCAGAGAACTGTCAGAGGGAAAAACACAACTGCACACTTTCAGCGGTAATACAGTGGACCCTCATACAACAAACGGTTTGTATAACATAAAATCTGTACAACATAAAAAATTCAGGAGGTAGGGGGAATTTGCTTAACAGAATCGCCTTTGGGGAAATCCGTACAACATAAAAGTGGCAGTGATTAGGGATTACTCTGTTTTCAATGCATTCCTATGGGGAAACTTGTATAAAGGAAAAATTTGCTTAACATTTCATTTAGAACAAATTAATTCCTTTATACAAGGTACCATTGTATGCATTGACCCAAAAGCTCAAGTTTAGAAGGTCAATGACATAACCCGCAGGAATAGCAAAGGGGGGCGAAGGTGGTGGGTTTCAGACTGTTAGGGCACAACTGGGATGCAAGTATTAGGCCAGCATGAAAAGCACACTTCTCCTTCTATGCCATGTGACTGAGACTCTTCACAGACATATTGCTATGCAATTTGGGCAGATGCCCTGAAGTTGGTGCGAGAATATTTGCACTAGCTGTATTCAGACCGATGAAGCTGTTTGGATGAACAGCGAAACGTTTCTATCTCTCAAAAAAGAAGTCCAGTAGCCATGACTCAACTTCCAGATAAACTCACCTGGATGACTGAGAATCTTCACAGACATGTGAACATTCTGCGTCACTCCTTCTGCTCCCCCAACTCTTCCCACCGAGGAAGAGTTTTTGGAGGAGGTTTTAAGGGATGGAGAAGCTGTTTTACTCACATGGGTGATGGGACTGCACCAGGATTGTCAATAGATACGGTCAGGATTCCTCCATTTGTTGTGGACGTTCGCCACCTGGTTGGGGAGCAGAAGAACCGTTTCTTGACACCATCGTTGTTGAGTTTTTAATGCATACATGTATGAATTTAGCACGAAATATAAAATGGTGATTTAATATTGTGCAAAATGGTAAAAATACCACGAATCATAAGATGTGTATTGAAAGCAGCTCCTATAGATAAAACATGTCGGAGGAAATGAAGCAATGCATGATGCAACGTACAGTGAAGTCATGATGCAATCTGAACTATCACTGGTTCTGTAAAAGTATAAAAGTATGCATCAAATAGAATGAACCTACTGTGAGTCAGATCACTTTTTCCTCTGTACATTGTTATGTCATAGTGTTATACTGTCAAAATTTATTTTATAATTATATTCACATATTTTCAGAGGGTTTTTTTGTCTCCTGAAACTTGGCTGTTTTTTTAATCTTCTAAAATTCTTAGCAATCTTTACACAAACTTCTCTTGCATTAGTCCTCCTTTGCTGATACTTTAGATTATAGTGGTCAGAAACTTGCTGGCGTTTGCATACAGTTTGTATAACTCACAGTGGCTGATTGCAAATAAGACAACAGGTCAGGATTTGTCGGGGGTTGTGTACCTGGTCATGAGCCAGAGATCACTACCAGGATGCACCCCGGCATCTGGTATCCTAGCTGCAAGCGCTTGTGGCAAGTTACGTAAACCGTACATGAAAACAACAAGGATTCTGGACAAAGTGACACCAAGTAAACAGTATTGCCAAAGGGCCAGCCCAAGCAATATAGCTGCACAAACAGTTCGTTTGAAATCCCTACTATGTTGTGTTTGTTAGGTGAGTAAGAACTGCAGTTTGAAAACACATGGAAAGCTACAGTTTGCACATTCCCACCCGCAGCGACACTGCATTCTGTTTTGCTTTTTTCCTTGTGTGTGTGTGTGTGTGTGTGTGTGTGTGTGTGTGTGTGTGTGTGTGTGTGTGTGTGTGTGTGTGTGTGTGTGTGTGTGTGTTGCAGGAGGGAACTGGTTCTCAATAGGTCTGGTTTTTATATACAGTAGTACTTCAGATCACGAAATTAATTCGTTCTGTGGGTCTTTTCGCTAACCGAACATTTTGTTATCCGAAACACACTTTCCCACTGAAATGAATGGGAAACCAATGAATCCATTCCACTGCAGTGCCCAGTGGGGGAAAGGAAGTATTGGATGAGGCACCCCAAAACCAAACCCAGCAATGTGGGGAAAAATTGGGGTGCCTGATCCCAGCGGGGAAACGAGGCTACCACCGCGGGGAGCAAAGTTGGGTGACAGTGGCGAAGGAGCTAGCTGTTCCCACTGGCCAGTTTCACCTTAAAACAGCTAGCACCACCGCCACTCGAATTTGCTCCTTGTGGTGGTAGCGAGGGGTGGTGGGCAGGTCTTACCCACTTCTGAAAAGAAGGCACGGGAGTGTGGGGGAGGGGATGAAAGACACACCGTAAAGCCGAAGGCGCTCGCTCGCTAGCCAGTGGCTTTATTGCCACCAGCCAATTTCCAATAGGGTGCGCCCAAAAGTCGTAAACCGAGGCACCCCATTGGAATTTTTCATTAACAGGAAATTCCATTTCGTTCTCCGATTTTTTCATTAACAGAGGCATTCATTATCGGAGGTATTACTATACAGTATAAGGCAGTGATGGCGAACCTATGGCACGGGTGCCAAAGGTGGCACCCGGAGCCCTTTCTGTGGGCACCCAACATCTCCCCTTCATAGCCACCTGTATACAGGTTCAATGACTGTATTGGCACTTTGCAAAAAAAATTAGTGGGTTTTGAATTGCAGTTTGAGCACTCGGTCTCTAAAAGGTTTGCCATCACTGGTATAAGGTTTAATGAAATGACATGGAAATGAAAGCGTTGACCCACCCACCCACCCCCAAACATCTGGAACAATCCAAAATTGAACCTTTTTCACAGTGCACATTCCTGGTATCTTGCAGTGGGAGTAAGCCAGTTCTGACTTAAATAAAACATTCGGTTAGAAACGCAGAAGGGCAGAAAAGGGTCAGGAGCACCGAGACCCATCCGGTCCTTCCTAATAGTTCAAATGAGCCACGCAGTCACCCTAGGCCAGAAGCTCAGAGCCTCCCGGCAAGGTTCTTGACAGCCTTCTGGGATATCTTATCTCATTAAGCAGGAAAACACAGCTTACACCTCTGCATGTTTCAGAAGCCATAGCCATGGAATTCAATGGGACTTGCTCTAAAGGAGACATGCACGTGACGACAACCTGATACAAATCCTCTCCTTGTATCAACTGCTCAAAGGAAAGCCAGCAGCTTTCTGGAAGGAGCAAGGCATTAAAAACCCTTCTCTTCCGGGAGGCGTTTGGTGACTGAAGGTTGCCCCCCCCCCCGCCGCCGCCGCCATCTGCAAAGCCACGCTTTACCACTCAGTCTGGCTACTTGTGTTTAACTGTTTTTAAACTATTCAATTGACTTATAGCTGTTATTAGTATTTCTTATGTTGTGAACCGCCCGGAGTTCCTTCGGGAAGACGGACGGTATATAAGTTCAATAAATAAATAAATAAATAAATAAATAAATAAATAAATAAATAAATAAATAAATAAATAAATAAATAAGACAACATCTGGAGATTAGGGGGATCAAGAGCCACTCCAAACCAACACCAGGACACCACTTTTCCGGGGCACCCTCCCTCCTGGTGCAGTTCCTTTTGCCTCCTGCTTCCTACATGCTCAAGAAGGCCACCCACCGCCCAAAAGGAAACAGAGGCTTCCAGTTGCCAGAACGAGTCCCACGTCCACGAGCTGGATAAGGCAGCGGCAAAAGCTGACCCCAAAAGGCAAGAGCAAAAGAAAGGAGGCCGTGAGAACAGACAGGCATTCACTGTGCCTCAGCGAGTGCTCTGGTCAGTTCAATCCAACACTTACGGGCGAGTTCTTGTAGCGCTTGGGTCACTGAGGTCATCATCTGGATGGACTTGTGCCTGCACCTAGAAGTGAGAAGGGGGGAAAAACCCCAATTCAGCCAGATTGACTTCAAAAACAACCAACTAGAGCAGTGGTCCCCAACCGTCCCAATGCCGTGTGACTCTTTTATACAGTTCCTCATGTGGGGGTCACCCCCTTGCCCTGCTTGGAAGAGGCCACAAGCCCCTTTGGGGAGGCCACTGCCGCAGGTGCCATAGAGCAGTGGTTCTCCACCTGTGGGTCCCCAGATATTCCTGGACTGCATCTCCCAGAAGCCTCCACCATTCGCTCTGCTGGAAGGGATTTCTGGGAGTTGCAGTCCAGGAACATCTGGGGACCCACAGGTGGAGAACCACTGCCATAGAGAACTTCCCTCTACAGGCACCCTCAGCCAATCGCAGCCTCCGGTGCCACTGAATGACATCCCCTCCAACCTATTAAGCTGTAACTCACTCCTTCTCCCCTTCCTCCCCCTCCTCCTCCAGACCCAAGCAGTTTTTGCCTCTTTCTTCACTGGCTCATGGCGACCCCCTGTAAAATGGTCATTCAACCCCAGGTTGGGAACCACTGGACTAGAGTAACACTGGTGAGAGTGGTAAAACAGTGAGAGATGTCTGCAGAGGGGGTTGTCACTATTCAGTAGACCAATATGGATGCTGTCGAGATTACTGAAACAACTAAGACCATCAAATAGGTTTCTACATATCCACAGAATTGCCTGGCTAGAATACAGGGAACCAATGAGCCCTAAGATAAATGGGGGAATATATACATTTTCCGATGGTCAATTGTACCTGGCTAGAATACAGGGAACCAATGAGCCCTAAGATAAATGGGGGAATATATACATTTTCCGATGGTCAATTGTACCTGGCTAGAATACAGGGAACCAATGAGCCCTAAGATAAATGGGGGAATATATACATTTTCCAATGGTCAATTGTACCTCAATCTCCACTGCTGTGAATGTAAGCAATACAAAGCCTCGTTCGTCTGTGCAAGGCCCCCTGGTTTATTTTAGAACTGTCTGGCTTTGCCTCATGCAGGAATGGCTCGAACTTCCCATGTTTGCGTCCACAAAGTGAAACCAGAACATTAGCAACCTGTTTGACAACTCTAGAAGCGCAAACGCTGCTCATCCACTGCAGGAACAGCTGGTGCTCTAGCTCTTACAATTTCATCTCAAAGTCTTATAAACCCAAGGACCAAATCTATAGTAAATCCCATGAATCAACTTTGCATGGAAAGAAAAGCATGCAAATTTCTGTACAGCCAATACCTTTCCCATGTCCTTGTGCAGCATCTTACAAATACAACACCTCCAAGAACTCATTCTGAAATCTCATTCAAAAGGCACACTGAGATGGACCTAAACTCTTTTACCGGCACTGAGGAGCTCTTAGGGTCGACCTGCAACCTCACAGGTCAATTAACTTTCTCTCGATTGCAAACGATCTAGACCAAAGGGGAAATTTGAAGGGGAATTTAGCATGATTGTCATGCCTCCTACCATACCTTCAGGCCCCTCCGGAAAAGGAATGTAGCTTGGCGTGTGTCTTTTTGCTGGTATAACTTATTTCCAATTCTGGCCGAAGGGGACTGTAGATTGTTTCTGTAAAGATTCATAAGGAATTATTGTCATGGATGAAGCCTTCGTCACTCTTACCAGGCAACGCAAAAAAACAGGCAGGTTTTCTGCTCCCAAGGGGATTACAGCTCGAACGTTTGCCAGTAAAAGCGATCCAGGGAAAACAACTAACATTAGCAAGCACCCTCCGTGGCATCACACACACGCATTGGCTTCTAGTTAGGGCGCTGGTGATGAAGAACCCTAAAAGAACTTCTAAGAGGACAAGCCGGTAGCTTTGAATTAAGGCAGGCTCCACATTTTCTGCGCAAAAGCCCATTTTCACGGAGTACATTTATTTATTTATTTATTTATTTATTTATTTATTTATTTATTTATTTATTTATTTATTTATTTATAAACTTATATCCCGCCCATCTTCCCGGCGGGAACTCTGGGCGGCTATCAATGTTAAAAAGCATATAAAATAAGAAAGAAAGAAAAAAACCTCCGAACAGAAAACAGTGGAGGGTAAGATGGCAGGAGTGGAGAGAGTGAAGGAAGTAAGAGGTAAACCAAAGGAAAAAGGAAAAAAAAACTAACTGATAAGGTCACCAAAGGCCTCTTTAAAGAGGAAGGTCTTCAAGGCCCCCTTAAAGGCAGGCAGGGACTCCAGCAGGCACAGCTCACTGGGAAGATGGTTCCAGAGGGAAGGCCCCACCACAGAGAAGGCGCGGTTGCGCGTGCACGTTTTCCGCGCCTCTCTGGGTGTGGCCACTCTCAATGAGCGCGCCTGCGACGATCTCGTGGGTCTGACTGAACCTCCAGATAAACTCACCTGGATGACTGAGAATGTTCACAGACATCACAAGCTAAATGTGAGCGAACAGTGTGATGTGGATGCAAAAAAAAAAAAGGCAAATGTTGTTTTAGCTTAGTTTAACCTCTATCTCTGAACTGGACACCTCTCTGGCCACATTCCCCCACTGAGCTCTGTTGCTTTCTAACTCTTACAGTGATACAATCCATTTTAGGTATGAAGATCATCATTTGTCAAGATAAACCAGCCTGATATCTTTAGCAGCCATTGAAGTTCCATCCTTATATAAAGTTCAACGCATATTTATCCAAACAAACACTACAGAAGGGGAAGGCTGTCCAAATCAATATATAAGAGTAACACTAGCTTTCTTTTTTCAATAACTGCATTATCAAAGTATTGATTATCAGGGGTCTGGAAAAACTGCACAATATGCCCCCCCCTTCCTCCGCTGTCAAAAGATAATACAAAACAGAAATAAAATAAAATAAAACTTGACCTTTTCAAGTAGCCTGAGACACCCACAAATGGCACATTGATCTCACCTTCTGTTTAACAAGGTAGGCCTTCTAAGGATGGGTCCCTGCCTCCTTTGTAACTCGGATGGCCTCTGAATGTTTGCTTTTCTTTTTAAAACCGAGTATTTCCGCTGTGCGTTCTTAAAGAAAAAAAATAGCAGGTTAGGCGTTGTATACTACCAGAGAAATACTGAACTAGCTCCACACCCCCCCCCACAAAAAAAACCCTTCCTCCATCCTTGAAATCTGTGGCACTTTAAAAACCAACAGATTTATCGTGATCAATTTGTGGACTAGACAGCATTTAATCTGCTGAAGTCAACAAAGGCATCTGCTACCATAATGCAGTCAGCTTTCCAGCAGGGTGGATTGATTTAAATAAAAGTGATTTGATTTAAATCAATCAATTAACATTTTAAAAATTGGATTTTTGAAATAATTAAAATAAAATAATTGATTTTAACTTAAATTGTCATTCAAATTAATTTGACTTTTGAACATCATTGATTTTCACACACCCTGCTTTCAGGATACCAAAGCATGTACACATGAACCCACTTAACATTTATATCCATCCAAACATTGTTGTTTTTAATTTATACTCCACCTTTTCCCCAGTAAAGAGATCCAAAGTAGCTTTATAAAATATTTGTTGACTATTAAATGTAGAACAAATTTAAATACCAAAAAAATTAACATATTACAGTGGTACCTCGCAAGGCTAATGCTCCTTAAGATAAAAAAACTGCACATTCTATCAGAACCAAAAACTCATTGCCTGCTTGTTGTAAGATCACGGTCTAAATACAGAACTTTTTATGTCTCAGGGATTTCTAACATAATTGCTCTTTAGGTGGTTCGTTTCTTCACCTACATGCAAATCCCAAAGAAAACTTCAGGAGGAAAAAATATTTCTGTTTTTTATGCTTGGGGGGCGGGGGTAGTGTCAGCATTAGATTATATAATGATGAGACCCAGCTGTGAAATGCATACAGCTGGCCAAACTACCCTGGGACATCTTGGATCTTCCTCTAAAGCCGTCTCCTCATGTCATAAGGGGAGATCAAGGGGGGAAAGGGTTGGATTGTTTACACACCATTGCCCCTTTGCGCCGTCTCCACTCTTAGTGTGTGTGGTTAAGTGGAAACAAATTCAGGAGACCTAGGTACAAATCCCTTCTTCCGCCATGAAAAGTCATGGAGGGGAGCAAGTGTGGTGTACGGCAATGGGGAAATCCCTCATCCTGTATTCCACATTCCCTGAAATATCCAAAAGGGTTGCCTTAAGTCTGATGCCACTTGACAGTATATAAACATCTATGCACTAGAGTAGCACCTTGAGTTGTGATCCACGTTCATGCCAACAGGTTTCTCTGGCCATATACCATATGTGTAGATACATCTCACAAGGTCTGGGCCACAGAAAACATGCTTCGCTCGGGTACCCTTACAGGAGGAAGGAAGACATCTTTGGACCAAGGATTTCACAGAAAGTCTCTCATAATTCAAATGCTTTCTCTGAACCTTGATGCTTTTTGGCTTAGCCATGCCACACCCGGTTCTTCCAGGCTTGTGGTTTGCATGGGTATGGAAATTAAGCTGTTGAGCCGGCCTTCCTCGCAGAAATCAGCTTTTGGCAAGCAGAGCTGCTTCCGATGTTCATCTCCTGTTAATCTGTTGCTGTGCATGCTCGTTTCATCGGGAAGATTAAACCACATTTATTTTGCATACACTTGGTCAGGTGCTGTGAGCAATACAATGTGGCGTGTCAAAACATGAAACTAAAGCATCCCTCAACACTACAAAAAGTAAAACTCAATGACTCTTCAATGCCTTAGGTCAAAATCTGCCCACGAGAAATCGCGAAAGATGTGCAGTATTGCAAACCAGTCCATACAGGCATTAGCAGCAGACCCCCCCACCCCCGTCCCGCCACCATGATTTACTATCCCAGGTATGAACACCTAAATTGATCATGTTTGCATAAAACTGTTAAGAGGACAAAATCTGGGGTTGGTTCTGACCACAGACGGGCACAAACCTCAGCCTGGAGGTTCGTGTTGGTTTGTACGCAAAGCACCCCAGGTACTGTATTTTCCCTTCTCCCACATTCTAGGGACCCAAAATAGGAGGCATAGTAAATTGTGCCCCCTCCCAGATGCCTGATGAAAGAAAACTCCCACTAACCGGAAAAGGCCTCTGCAAATAAATAAGAGCCTTTGTACACGACCCCTGAACGCCGCCGCAAATGGCTGCCAGCTCCGGAGCTTACAATGGTTTCCCCAGCAGCTCCGGAGTTTGCAGGAAATTAAGTGCGACCACGCCCACCTAAGCGCGTCCCAGCGCACTTTTCTTGTACCTGCTTGAGGAGGGTGAAAATCGCCAGGTCCGGATTTAATCTGGTCAGTGCGGGGCTCTCCTGGCTTCTGTTTGTTTGTTTTTTTGCCTCCCGCCCCTTTAAGAGAAGGGGTGGGAGGGAAAAAAAGCAAACAAAAGAGAAGGAATCAGCAGGACTGAGCTCCAGCAGCTTCTCTGAGGTGAGTCTGCATTTTTTCCCCACTTTCTTCCTCCCTCCCCTCAGCAGACAGGTGCGGAGTGGTGGGGAGGAAGGAAGAGCAACGAACCCCTAAGATCTCTGGTCCGAATTTAAGTGGCCAGCGGATCTTAGGGGTCGTGTGAAAAGGCCCTAAGTCTCCAGGGCCTTCCATATAAGAGCTATTCTCACTTCCAACTTAATAAATGCTGTGCACAAAAATTTACACAGATATCTGAGACCTCACAAGGATGGAGTTTAGATTCAACCTCACTCACAACCTTCTCTTCTCTGGCAGGTGGATTTGCAAACATCTTTCTGACCACTCCATTTGTGACTGGAAACAGTAACTGCTTTTTGAAGTGTGACAAAAGATGAATCGGTAGGTGGATTGTAGTCGTGTTGGACAACAGACTTAAATAAAACAGTTAATTTACATTTAGGGGTAAAAATCCTATTATTGAGCATAAGAAAACTCATGGCCTTCACTCTGTAGCTAACTACTAGGGATGGGCATTTCATTTCAGAACCAGTAGGTTACGAAACGAACCACATGAGCCCAGGTGGTCCTCGGAACTGGCTGATACATGCAGATCCAATTGCTTTACCTTTCTCTGTCTCGCGCAGGGTTAAAATCCAACGAGGAAGCATGCTGCTGTTGTCATCTGTGCTAGATTTATGATGCTGGCCAATCAGGACCTGTGCAGGGACAGGTATCATCCCGCCTCCCTCTCTGATTGGCCAGCAGCACAAAGCAGCGTGCTTCCTCCTTGGATTTTAACCCTGCACGAGACAGAGAAAGGTAAAGCAATTGGATCTGCATGTATCAGCTGGTTCCGAGGACCACCTGGGCTCACGTGGTTCATTTTGTAATCTACTGGTTCTGAAACGAAATGCTCATCCCTATTAACTAGCAAATAAAGTGACTCCACAACATTGGGTGTGTGTGTGTGTAATGTGTGCACATGGCCTTTGCATATGAGTGTGAGTTCATCCTTATTTGCTGGTTAGAAACAAATGGAAAGTTACACATTTTCTTATGCTAAGCAGCAGGATTTCAGCCATAGAAGACACATGGTGTTTCCAGAAGTGGGTCATTCTGTGACAGATCCCATCTAAGGCAATCTGCCGGTGGAGAAAAGGCATCATCATAGCATATCACAAAACAGGCAGCGGTGCTACAAATGCCACAAGCCCACCTTTTCGCTGAGAGGGGATCTGTTGAGGGGGCTGATGCCTAGCGCTTTCCTTGCGGCCAACCCGGTTTTAACAGCATAGGGGCGCCTCTTCCCAGCCGTCCGCTTTCTCCGCCCCAAACGGTTCTTGCCAAAACCTGAAAAAGAGAAAAATGAGGCAACTGGTGGCACCAAGTCCCTTACAAAAGGAAAAAACTGCTGCCAACGTTCCAAGACCAAACAGCTTACCTGTATAATCCTGGACTCCCCACCTGGATCTCCGCATCCTGAACTGCTGCATGCCATTCTGTGGAACGCCTCTCTTTGGTCTGGGGAAATACTGTTTTCTCTCTTCCTTCTTGTTTAATTTAATTATATCATCTGAAAAAATAAAGATGCAGCTTTAGCATCAAACATCATGTTCAAGGGAGACAATTCTACCTCTTGCATGATGAGGTGAATTTAAAACCCTCTTGTTTCCACTTCAGCAAATCTACCGAATCCTAAAATGCTGGCTAGATATCTCAGGGAGGTAAGTACCTGGCCCATGAGCCAGACGTTAGGAGTTCAAGAAGAACCAGCCTGGGTGGCTTTGGCCAAGATGCACAGTCATAAGAACCTAACAACAGCCTTGCTGGAACAGGCCACAGCCCACCCAGTCCAGCATTCTGTCTCACACATTGGCTCCCCATTTGCTTCAGGGTATTCCCAAGCAGATGTCTTCACCTGCTTACAATTCCCTGCAAATGGCATTGAGAGATCTCCTGCCTATGTCTCCAACCAGGATGTTGTCCTTAGGCATCCATCATGATAGCCATGGATACCCTTGTTCTCCAGGAACTGGTCCAATCCTTTCTTAAAGCTGTCAAGGCTGAGAGCTGTCACCACTTCTTTTGGCAGGGAGTTCCACAGACCAGTGATGCCTCCAGGAGGGGGGAAGGGGAAACCACTTAAGCTCTCTACCCACCAAACCCTGGAAAAGGCTGCTATGATAGCACTAACTTGAGAGCACATGCGTATTATTATAGTTCTTTAAATGCTGGAAGATACTGGACTAGAACGCTACAGGGACTCGACAGCACGAAGGGGCAATGGTGTGTAAACAATCTAACCCATAGCTGGCAATCCACTGGACTAGCCTGCAAGCACTTTACCCGGGGGGTGGGTGGGGACAAACGCACAACAGACCATGAGCAAGAGGGGAAGCAGTTGGTGTAAGGGCCCTTATGGACACCTTTTTTTCTTGGAAAGGATTTCGGCCTTTGGTTTGCAGCAACACATTTGCTGCCCCTTTGAGTTAAATTTCAGTATTCTTTCAGGGCCAGAGCAGACCTCACCTGGAGTCCTCAAAAAGCTATTGACGAACAAGAGCCTGACCATATTAAAGCAACTTTACATCTTCCCGTGTCCAGCCTCTTCCCAAAACAACAACAACAACGGGTTATGAAACTCTAGCACTAGTTTTGAAAGCCCAGCACCCTACACAGCCCAGTAAGAACCTGGAAATTCTCACTTCCATGCTCAGAAAGTCTTTTCCATCTCCAGCAGCTCTCTTCCTTACTCACAAACAACATGGAAGAAAGATGAAGCCACATTTAGAAACCTGTTCCCCCTATCCTCATTTGTGCACACTGGCTTGGGCAAAGGACTGTTCACATGCATAAGCAATTACAAAGCATTAATTTCCTTCCATTCTTCCATTCCAAAGCCCCTGAATTGACTGCTGTCCTGACAGTACCCAAGGCGACAGAACAAAAATAAAATGAATAAATAAGAAAGCAAATGAATAAATTTTAGGAAAGTAAAATTTAAATAGTTTTCTCTGACAAAATGTGCCGTAGTTTGTACAGCACCATTCCTGCATTGCTACCAACATCTTCATATTATCCCATTGTGTCTGCAAAATAGGAGACTGGTAGCACAGGACATTTTTACAAGAGGCACCTAGCATCCATGTTCTATACCACTTCAATCTCATATACAGTGGTACCTTGGTTTAAGCAATTAATTCATCCTCCGGGACATTTTGTATTGCAAAAAAAAATCTTAAACCAAAACGGTTTCCCATAGGAATGCACTGAAAACCAATTAATCCATTCCAGAGGTCAGGAAAAAAAGGCAAACAGGGGCATTCCATTTAAAAATTTCTTAAACTGAGGCACCCCCAATCTTTTCATCATGCAAAAATTACACATCAACTTTTAATGCCTTACCAAACAAACCCCCCCAACAACCTTAAATCGTGGCATGCTTAAACCAAGTTTTTCTTTAACCGAGGCATTCTTAAACCAAAGTACCACTGTACTGCTTTCTAAGTCCTATTACTATCATCCTTATAATAACCCTGCACAGTCGAGCACTGTTGGTGACAATTTTATTCTATTAGTTTGGGTTTCTTGCCCTCTTCCATTTTTCCCTGTCTTCTGCTTTGCTCCATCCTATTTTGTCCATCCTATTCAAATGCTTTCTCTGAACTTTGATGCTTTTTGGCTTAGCCACGGCACGCCCAGTTCTTCCAGGCTTGTGGCTTGCACGGGTATGGAAATTAAGCTGTTCAGCCTATTTTCATGCCTATTTTCCACAATGTGCATTTTTTTAGAAAACTCCGTTCAAAAATTCTGAGAAGTGTGAATACCAAAGGATAATTTGTTTTATTATTCACTCATCGATTTACTAAGGGCAAACCTGGAAGGTTCTCATCAGAATAAGAATAAAAAATTCTCCTCCCCTACTCACTCTCAACAAACGCTGCTAAAACCAGTAGCCCTCTGCAGGCCTACCCCAAATATACTCAGGCAGACTCCCCAGATAACTGGTTTTTCCTTCTAAACCAGGCATGTCCAAACTTCGTCCCTCCTGATGTTTTGGACCACAACTCCCAGAATTCTAAGCTTAGACTGCCAATGACAAAGGACTGTGGGAGCTGCGGTCCAAAACATCTGGAGGGCTGAAGTTTGGACACGCCTGTTCTAAACCATAATCTGACCAGTCACAACCTGACTCAAGAGGAAACATCTGTCTAAGAGATGATTGGTATAAGCTTGCCTTAGAATGTAGGGATAATTCTTGACAGCAAAGGGGAATCATACATACTGCAGCAAAATTGCTATTTATAGCCATGAGTAAAGAAAGAGGCTCCCTGCCTGGAGATCAACAAACTCAACACAAGTCTCTGTCTTCGTGGAATGCCCTGCCAAAAAAAGCAAAGGGAGGAACTACAAGATCAGTTCCAATCCCAAAAATTCAGAATTACACCAAGCATATAAGCATATAAGCATATCCTGGCCAGTTGAGCTATAAAGGAGGGAAGCGCGCACACACACATGCACACACACAGAGGTTCTCTCACTTTCAGAGAGAGAGAGGAATCTTTTGGGGCTTTCAAAATCCTTTTGTTGGTAACTTGCTTGGGTTCAAAGAACCTACATTATTGATAATGACAAGATATATAGCAAGTGTTCCTTATTTAAGAAAGAATACTGAATATTTCTAACAGAATACTGAATTCTGTAAAGAGGACCCCAGAAAAAAAGAGAACCTGGGAAAACTGCTGCCTGCTTGAGCTATTAACACTCAATTTGTCACGTAAAGCTCTTTTCCACAAAATATTCAGTTAAATCTTGGAACTCGGTTACCCGGAGTTGTGTTAGGTGATAGCACACCCGAGTTGAAAAGAAGGATTAAAAAGCTGTAATTCTATTTTTAATGTGCTGTTGTAGCAGGTTTTATCTTGGTTTCATTATGGGCTTTTTAAAATCACTGTTTCATTGTCTACACTTCCTGTTTTTAATGCATTATACATTGCATGGAGTACCCTGGGCACAGGGGGAAAGCTAAAAATGGAGCAAACAAACAAAGCTTAGTGTCCCGCAAGTTCTGTTTTGTGAGAAGCAGGCACGATTTAAAACCGGAAGCAAACAAAAAATAATTCACATCAACCACACCAGCCTCTCCCCCAAAAGAGGCACGAACAGGACCAGCTGATCTCGTCATGGTGTGATGATGAAATCACTGCTCCTTCCAATTGTTGACGGAGGAAAGAAGGAAGACATTGCTGAGCAAGTGGCATAAACTTCCTTTGCTTATAAGGTGGAAGAAGAAGCTGGAAGGATACACCAAAGAATTGCCATTTTCAGTGCCACTTGTGTATATGCTTTGTGGTCTCAATTCAGCAGGTTAGCATTGATTCCACTATACAGCTGCGTTCATTAAAAGGACACTCTTTGTGGCTACAACGTTCCCAGGTTTTATTATTCCAAGCTAAAGTGTTGCTCTGAAGGCTGCATGATGCCCACCCATTTCAATTAACTGAAGGAGATAAGGACAAAATCAAAGACCTATTCAGAATCACCTAAATTCACAGCTGGACCCTCACCATGTGTGGACTGAGAACAGAGTGAGCAAGGCCCGTCTCCAAGGCCTCATTACAACCTCCATCAGGCCTGGAAATACAAAAATAACTGATGCAGATGTGGAGATAATCCAGATCAGATTGGTAGATGACCAACCTGGGAGGGGGAATTAATACTCCAGAAGACGGTATCACAATTTAAGATGAGTTGAACAGATTGGAGAAGTGGGACAAAACTAAAACCAGTTTCGACAGGAAAAAAAATTCAAGGGCAGTGCTTAGGCAAGAGAAAGCAGAGGTCAAAAGAAAACTTTAGTGACAGCAGGCTTAGCAGTAGTATAGTGAAAAGGATTTACTGTGGTACCTCTAGTTACGAATTTAATCCTTTCCGAATGCATGCTCGTAAGTAGAAAAATTTCTAAGTAGAGCAGTGGTTTCCCATAGGAAAGCATTTAATCTGTTCTGGAGGGAACAGATTAATAGGTTTTCAAGGCATTCCTATGGGAAAGCTGTCCTAACAACCCCCCTCAATCAAGGGCAGCTGAAGGCTGCTCTCCTGCAGCCCCGCCAAACAGCTGACTTTGACAGGTCGGACCTGTCAAAATCAGCTCCCCAGGGGGGTTGCAGACAGCAGCCTTCAGCTGCCCTTGATTAAGGGGGCAGCCACCTTCTCTTCATCCGGGTCTCTGCACCGGGACTCGGGTAAGGAGGAGGAGGAGGAGGAGGAGGAGAAGCCTCTCACGGTGCCAGGTGGGCAGGCTTCAAAGGGCTACAGCTGACGACAGCAAAAGAGATTGAGGCAACCAAGAAGAAGGACAAGGTGGCGATGAGCAGCGAACGATGCTCTCCGCTCTACACTGACAGGTGACTTTGACAGGTCCGACCTGTCAAAATCAGCTGTAGTGCAAAGCGGAGAGCAGCCACTGGTAAGTCAAATTGCTTGAAAGTAGAGTCGACCGTAAGTAGAGGTACTAATATACATATCTTAACAAGAGTAAACAATGTGATGAGTCAGCACAAGAAGTAAGTGCAATTCTCAGTTGTATCAATAGGACTCTAATGTCCAGATCAAGGGAAGTAATGTTACCACTCTGTCCTGCTTTGCTGAAACATCTCTCCTGCAATACTGTCTCCAGTTCTGGACACCACGGTTTAAGGATACTGAACTGGTCATCCTTAGTTTGTAACATACAGAGAGGAGGATGACCAGGATGGTGAAAAATCTGGAAGTCAGGTTCTAGGAAGAATGGTTGAGAAAGATGCACATGTTTAGCCTGGGAAAAGAAAAGGTGAAATGATAGCAACCAGCAAAATTATGAAGGGCTGTCACATCATGGAAGACTGATTTTTATAGCATCAAATGTTAGAACCCCAAATCATGATCTAAGCTTCAAGAAGATTCCTAAACTTTATGAGAAAGAACTTTTTGGCAGTAAGAGTTGTTTGACAGTGAAATGTTTCCCCTTGGAAGATGGTGGCCTCTCTTTGATTGCGGATTTTTAACAGAAGTTAGAGGGCGACCAATCAATAATTAAATAGCTTTGAATTTCCAACTCTATTGGGAGGTTGAACTCAATGATCCTTGGGATTCCTTCAAGCTCTTTTGTTCTACGATTGACCATAATCCACTTTTCCCAGGCTACAAATGCCTAATTTGGTTGAAAAAAACAGGTCTCTCATGACCACTATATTGTTAAACCATTGAGATTTGGAATTCTTGACAAGTTTATTAAAAACAAAAAAACAGAAACAAAAAAAAACTATCAGTATATCCTGTCTAACCTTTCACCCATCCCTCTCTTTAGATGCCAAGGATGTGAGAAATTATGCAACCTAGAAGCCTGCTCAATAAAAGGCAACAATACAGTTTAACATGTGTTTTACCACCCTTCTTCAGAGTCAAGTCTTTATACAGGTATTCACAAAGCATTATTCTTTATAATTAACTGGGGGTAGTAACAGTTAGCAGTGAGTCAGACATATAATATGCATCAACTACCGCTTCAATTCAAACTGGCAACTTCAGTCATAACACAAATATTACCATACCAAAGCCACTTTGTAGGCTTTGGGGACTAAAGCAAAAAAGCAAAAAGTTTCCTGCTTATATACAGCCCCATACCACTTCAAGTAGTCTCTGGGCAATTTACATTCAATTACAGTATGCAGGCTACACATTGCACACACACACCCCAGCAAGCTGGGTTCTCAATTTACTGACCTCAAAAGGATGGAAGACTGAGTCAACCATGAGCCTGCTACCTGGGATTGAACCCCAGGTCAGGAGCACAGTTTTACTAATGGGCAATTCCATTATCAGAATAAGACCAACATTATTTTAGCTATGGTGTTTGCAAATATTCTGGCAAAAAACATACTGTGTGACCTTCAGCAAGCCACAACTGACATCTGCAAACACAGCAGTACCTTCTTTCTGGCATATGAATTATGGACTCATGAAAACTAATTAATACTTGACTCAGGAGTATTACGAGCAAAAAAGATCGTGGAATTGTTGTAGATTGCAAAATGAATATAAGCCAACAGTGCAGTGTGGCTGCAAAAAAGACCAAGGCTATTTTAGAAGTCAGCTGCCTAGATGCCCTAAGCACATCCGATCTCGCCTGATTTCGGAAGCTAAGCAGGGTCGGCCCTGGTTAGTACTTGAATGGGAGACCACCAGGGAATACCAGGTGCTGTAGGCGCCTGGAGTAGGAACTGGCAAGCCACTGCAGTATTCCTGCCAAGAAAACTCCATGGACATGGGGTCACGAAGGGTCAGTCACGACTTTAATGACACAACACACACACATTTTAGACGTCACTAAAAGTAGTAATGCTGCATAACCCATGCATTACTAGTTCTTCTCTGTAGACATTTACAGGAAGGCCAAGATCTGTCCTCAATTATCTCAGAGCTCCAGTTACAGGAAGCCAGAATTTGTTGGAATATAAAAAAAACTTACCTATTTAGGCAGCATAACAATAGAACTACTTATCTAGGGAGGAGGTGAGCACTCCTACACTACAGCCTATCAAACGAAAAGTAGACAACCACCTGGAGGGTGGTGGAGTCTCCTTCTTTGGAGGTTAAATTTTAAGCAGAGCATGGATGGCCATCTATGATGGGGGTTCCTGCATGGAAGGGGTTGGACTGGATGGCCCTTGAGGTCTATTCCAACTCTATGATTCTATGATTCTGTCAGATATACTTTAATTTGGTTTCCTGGATTGAGTGAGGTGGGGAGAAGGGGCTAGACTCCATGGCCATATAGGCTCTTTCCAATTCCGTTATTCTATGATATTTAAAAACATCTCCAGTATGCTCAACTGAACACAGAATTCAGTCTAAGCGCACCCAAATGACAAGCCAAGTTTCTACAGGTCTGACAAAGATGTTCACCGATAACTTGACTTTTAAGAGGGCCAAACAGAACAGGAGAGGAAAGCCATCCGACGTGAGAGAACATGCGTCGTCCTAGCAAACTGACAAATGATTTATAGAACAAATGAGCAAGAAGGCATCCAATACGTCTGTGAAGATTCTCAGTCATCCAGGTGCGTTTATCTGGGAGTTGAGTCATGGCTACTGGACTTCTTTTTGAGAGATAGAAACGTTTCGCTGTTCATCCAAACAGCTTCATCGGCTGTATTCAGACCGATGAAGCTGTTTGGATGAACAGCGAAACGTTTCTATCTCTCAAAAAGAAGTCCAGTAGCCATGACTCAACTCCCAGAAGAAGGCATCCAATATTTGTCACCCTGTAGATTACAGAAAACCTGCCACCTGAAAAAAATTAAGAACTTAAAAACATAACATGTATGGCAAGTACAAATCAGAATAAGTTTGTAACCATACATTAAATATTTTGAACCACAACAATGAGATCCTGTCTAGACAAAGTTAAACTTCTTTTGAAACATGCAGCATTGTTGTTCACCGCCCAGAGTTAACGTTTGAGGAAAACCGGATTGTGGTAAGTAAGTAAATAAATAAATAAATAAATAAATAGTATACTGAGGGTGTTCCATAAATCTCATTCTGGTGTAACTGTTAGACTGTTTGTTTATTTATTTATTTATTATTAGGCTTATATACCGCCCGTCTTCCTGGGAGGAACTCCGGGCCGTTTACAACAAGGGGGCAGCAAAACGACAGATTGTACTTATATCCACTCATCCATGATGCCTACTGCCTCAGGCCAGCCACTCTGACCCATTTCACAGGGTTGCTGTGAGGATAAAATGGAAGGAAGAGTCACATACAAGCTGGGACATACAGCGAATGAAGAAAAGAATGACATATTTGGATGAAGAGCATCTTACAAATTTCATTCATGATAAAGAAGCGGAGCCCAGTAAGCCTGTTTAGAAGATCAGCCCGATCCACAGAGTATAAGAGACGGTGCCTTCTCCCAGTGTGCAATTTCCCACAAAGATATGCTCCCACGGATCCGATACAAATGTGAAGTGTGGGTCACCCCCCTTCGGAAGTGAGATAATAAGTCCAGCTACTCCAGATTTCTCAGGCTGGCTTCCTTTCTATCTATTTTTAATGATACTCGTTTGCTACTTTTTATTATTATTTTCAATCCTACAAGCCATTCTTTTGTCTCCACGCACAGATATGAGAGTAACAAGGGGGAAACAAGTATTTTTAATTATATTTGTTTGCTACTTTTTATTATTATTTTTAATCCTAAAAGCCATTCTTTTGTCTCCATGCACAGATATGAGAGTAACAAGGGGGGGGGGATCAATTTTAGTCTATAATACTGTTTCTGATGGTCACCAAGAAAATTCTCTGAGAAAGTTTACAATCAGCATTGCACTCACGCGTGGCTTACTACCTATCCCCTAACCACCAAATGCACCTGAAGGTACAAAAGCCACTTCCTTTCTTGATAGAAACAAATAAACAAAAAACTAATTTTTCTAGGTTTCTTAGTTATAATCTGTAAACTACTGAGAGCAGAAGCCTATCTTCGCACACTTTCTGAAGTGCTAAGCACACAGAGGGAACAAGAATGGGAAGAGCAACAGAACAGGAAGAGCAGCTTAAAATAACAGCAACGCGGACAACAGCTGCAGCTGGGTCACCACCTTTTTTGTACTACAACTCCCAGACATGCATGCTTGGGACTTCTGGAAGCTATAACCCCAGAAAACAACCGGTCCACAGATCAGGGCAAAAGGTAACTGACCCAAAGAATATACTGTAGATTAATGTCCCTACGCCCTCTATATACCTGAGATGTCTTCTGTTTGCATTTACAGTGGTACCCCAACTTAAGAGCAATTCGACTTAAGAGCGGAAAACTGTTGGCATTTTAACACCCGCCTTACAAATTTTAGATATGGTCTGCTCGACTTACCAATATATATTTTATTTTTTAACTCATTTTTTTAAATTTTTTAGATAGTTACCCCGACTTAAGAGTAGTTAGACTTAAGAGCATGCATTTGGGGCAGATTAAATTCGTAAGTCGAGGTACCACTGTAGATGTGCTTTTACAGTGCCCCGGTTCTCTCTCACCCCCGTGGCCCCAGTAGGTGGGCCACATGTCTGTATTAAGATCTAGAGTAACTGATCCATACATTTCTCCTTCTCACATAGCCCTATCTAGTGGTATGCATGTGTTTGACCCACCTCATTTTTAACCTGTGGTAACTCAATGCATTGAATATTTCCAAAATAACCTATCATTAAAAGCCCCTTTGTAGCTTAATGTTACAGACCCTGGGTTCCTTTCTGAGTCACACACCCCCCGGTCCTCTTTCTTTTCCGACTGCCTTCCACTTCTATCATTATTGTCTTTTTCAGATAGCCTTGTCTTTTCATGATATGCTCAAAGAATACGATTGCCTTTTTTAATGCATGCAACTGTTTAGTGAGAGCTTGAGCTAGGGGTATGAGTTTATATCAGCCATTCACAACAGGGCCATATGACCATGTGTGTGTGTGTGTGTGTGTGTGTGTGTGTGTGTGTGTGTGTGTGTGTGTGTGTGTGTGTGTGTGTGTGTGTGTGTGTGTGTGTGTGTGTGTGTGTGTGTGTGTGTGTGTGTGTGTGTGTGTGTGTGTGTGTGTGTGTGTGTGTGTGTGTGTGTGTGTGTGTGTGTGTGTGTGTGTGTGTGTGTGTGTGTGTGTGTGTGTGTGTGTGTGTGTGTGTGTGTGTCCCTGGGACATTTGAAGTGGGGGGCCTAGATTGGAAACCATTTTTCACCTGCCACCTTAGAAAGTTCATTAGGAGACCCATAAAATCCAGATTCAGCCTCTCTGTCTTTCCTGGTGTTTATGGCCGTGGCCAAAAGAAAAGAAAAAGTTGAGAACGGCTGCTCTGGATGTTTAGTTCCAGGCACTCGACAGAACATAGAGCCACTACACCTGCTGTTGGAGGTTCCACTGAGGCACAGTTCATAGAGAAGTGAAGGCCTGGAAAAAACGGAAAAATTCTGGGGTTGGGAAGAGACATTTTTTTTCCATTTTTTTCCCGAAGCTTTTTTGGGTTTTTTCTCCAAAAAACAGGAAAAATTGAAAAAAAAGAAAAAATTATTATGGAATGTTTAATTTTAACATGATGAATAAAATATTTTAAGCAGATTATTCTAATTTCTGTGCACTGTGGGAGGAATGGTTTCCAGTCTTTTTTTTGGGGGGGGGGGGGGCTTCAAAGGTGCCAGGGGCCTCAATGTGGGCCCCCCATTGAGAACGGCTGCTCCAGATGCCCAGCAACTGGCACAAAGCAGGCCTCCAAACCACTGCGCCTGCCACTGGAGGCTCCACCAAGTGATGATATATAATTGCTACAACCACCAATATTCTCACCTTCCTCAATTCCCAGTTCTCAAATACTTGAACATGTCTTAATTGTACTGGACTGGACTGTATATTGTCCCTCATTACTGTAAGCCGCCTTGGGTCCTTTTCCAAGGAGAAAAGGGGGGCAAAAAATACTCATGAATAAATGAATAAAGAAATAAATGTATTCATTTTTCAAAATTTAGTTTTGTCCACAGCATGAAAGAAACAGATCAGTCCAATCAGGTCAGTATACATCGCATAAGGAAGCTTATAAGGTGGTGTGGGAGGAATGGTTTCCAGGCTTGGGGGGGGGTCTTTAAGCCTGCCAGGGAGCCCAATGTGGCCCCCCATTGAGAACAGCTGCTCCAGACGCCCAGCAAGGGGCACAAAGCAGGCCCCCGAACCCCTATGCCTGCCGCTGGAGGCTCCACCAGGTCATGGTATATAATTGCTATAACCACCAGCATTCTCACCTCCCTCAATTCCCTGTTCCCAATACTTGAACATGTCTTAATGGTACCGGGCTGTATATTGTCCCTCCATACTGGTAAGCCCCCTTGGGTCCTTTTCCAAGGACAAAAGTAGGGCAAAAAAAAAAAACCCTCATAAATAAATAAATTTATTTATTTTTCAATTTTTACTTAAAATTTATTTATTTATTTATTTTTCAAATTTTAGTTTTGTCCACAGCATGAAAGAACTAGGCTGGCCCAATCAGGATTGTATAAATTGCATAATGGTGTTTATAAGGTGGTGTAGCATGAATGGTTCTAGTCTTGGGGGGGGGGTGTTGTCTTCAAACATGCTAGGGGCCCCAATGTGGGACCCCCCCCCGTTGAGAACAGCTGCTCCAGACGCCCAGCAAAGGGCACAAAGCAGGCCCCCGAACCCCTATGCCTGCCGCTGGAGGCTCCACCAGGTCATGGTATATAATTGCTATAACCACCAGCATTCTCACCTCCCTCAATTCCGTGTTCCCAATACTTGACCATGTCTTAATGGTACCGGGCTGTATATTGTCCCTCCATACTGGTAAGCTCCCTTGAGTCCTTTTCCAAGGAGAAAGGCGGGGCAAAAATACTCAAATAAATAAATAAATAAATTTTTCAAATTTTACTTTTGTCCACAGCATAGAAGAAAGAGACCGGCCCAATCAGGATCGTATAAATCGCATAAATGGTGCTTCTAAGGTGGTGTGGGAGGAATGGTTTCCCGTCTTCCAGGAGGGTGTAGGGGGAGGGGGGGGGGCTTCAAACGCGCCAGCCCCCCCCCCCCCAATGTGGGACCCCCTCCCCCATCGAGAGAACAGCTGCTCCAGAGGCCCTAGTAGCAACGGAACCACTGCGCCCGCCGCTGGAGGCTCCACCGAGTGCCCGTGCCCGGTCGGAAACCAACGCGTCCTTCCTTCCTTCCTTCCTCTCCCCCCCCCCTGTTCCTACGAACCATACGAACCCAGTCACGGTTCGGCCCAAGGAACCCCCCCACCCCACACACACCTCCGAGCTCTCTCCCCCCCCCCCCCCCTTCGCCGCCTCACCCAACGACATGTCGATCTTCTCCAAGGTGTCGCCGGTGCGGCTGCTGGTGTGGTTGTTGTTGGCCGTGCTGTTGGAGCTGCTCCGAGCCGCCGCCGCCGCCGCGCGCCGCCGAAGCCGTTCATGGCCGCCGAATCTTCCCCCTCACGAACACCAGACGAGCCGCCCAGCTCGCAGAGGAGGAGGAGGGCTCTGCGCCTGCGCGGAGGGCGTGCGGCGCATGCGCTCTCCCCCTCCTCGTGCCGGGTGACGGAAAGAAGAGGGAGGGGGGAAAAATGTCGACCCAACGCCTTCTGCGCCTGCGCGGATCTCTGCAAGGGGGAAACGGAGGGCGGGGGGGGAAAGAGCCGTTGCTAGGGCGACTGGAGCGCTCTAGCTCGTGGGCCTCGACGCTGAGGGGGGGGAAGAGGAGGGAAAGAAGCATATCGCCCTCTGTCGGAGGGGAGGAACAAGGCGCCATACAGTTCCACGGTGCGACCAGTTCGTTACCGCGGGTTCGAGACCCGCATTGGGTGGGAATGGACTGCAGTTCATCATTGGAGGAGGGAAAACAAGACCAAAGCAAAAGCTTATATACTGCGCCATACTACTTCACGTAATCTCTGGGGGGTTTAGAGTTTTAATTACACTTTGCAGGCTAGACATTGCCTCCCCCCTCCAGCAAGCTGGAGACTCATTTTACCCACCTGGGAAGGAGGGAAGGCTGAGTCAACCTTGAGCCTGCTACCTGGGATTGAACCCCAGGTTGTGAGCACAGTTTTACATGCAGGACAGGCATTTAACCACTGCGCCACAAGGAACGCGTCCAAAACTGAAACCAGGGGTTGGAGGCGAAGAGAGATACTGTACTTTTATAGGTGAATACCTGAGTTCAGAAACTTGCTCTGGGTTATCTAGCAGTTGAGTCATGGCAACCAGACTTCTTTTCTTGAGGGACTGAAACGTTTTGCTGCTCATCCAAGCAGCTTGGTGAGTCCCCAGACCACTGTGCCTGACACTGGAGGCTCCACCAAGCTCAGCAGGAAGGGCTGTACCCTGTCGGCCTGTCAGACGAAGCTGTTTGGATGAGCAGCAAAACGTTTCAATCTCTCAGGAAAAGAAGACCAGTTGCCATGACTGAACTTCCAGATAAGTTCCGGAAGTTTTTTCATTGATACAATATAGATTGTGGATCCTCTGATGGCAATTTTAGTGTATGATTTTAGTGTTAAGGTTTTTTTATTGTTTTAATTATTTATTTATATTTGAATGTTTTAACTATTTTAATTCTTTTGGTTGTAAGCTGCCCAGAGACCTTTGGGTAGTGGACGGCATATAAGTTGTAAAAATAAATAAATAAATAAATAAATAAACGCACCTGGATGACTGAGAATCTTCACAGATATCTTGCTCTGGGTTCGTTTTAGAAAACGTAGTCCAAGCCTCCAAAGAAAGAAACCAGACAAAAACGTGCCGCCTGAAAGACTATTATATTTTAGTAAATATACAAAATATAAAGTATTTAAAGTATAATAGCTTGCCTGGAGAGAAAGGTCTTGCCCTGCTTGCAGCAGGACAGCAAAGATGGGGCCAGCCTGGCCTCCAGTGGGAGGGAGTTCCACAGTCTGGGAGCAGCCACAGGGAAGACCCTCTCCGGTGTCCTCATCACACACAGATGTGAAGGTGGCAAAACAGAGAGAAAGGCCTCCCCGATGATCTTGTCATAATCAGGATAACTTTTATATGTTCCGGGGGGGGGGGGAATCATTGCATCAGACACCTTATCAGACAATTTATCACAAAATCCTCAGTGCGTCTAGATTAGAACAATCCATAGATGTGTGTAGCTTTTGTGGCTTGTTCCAGCAGCAGAGCTAAGTAGGCAGGGAAAACTAAAGTTACTGAATTGTGGTGGTGGTGGGAAATATTTTCTTGAAACAACAAAGACTCTTGTGATACCTTTAACGGTTCAGACTAACACATTTCCTTTGGCATTTAAGACTCTCCCTCCCAGCATTTCTGGTATATTTTTGTCATTTTTCTTTCTAGGGTTTTCCCCCTTTAATTGCTCTTATATTTTATGATATCACCTCTGTAATTACATACTGATTACAGTATGTAATTAGTAAAGCATTCAACAAATTAATTGTAATGTCAACATGTTTTCTGTCAGGATGTTGTGGTACAGTGACCTTGCTCATCTGGAAAGACAGCTACAGTAATTTATTTTCTATAGTTTTGTCTAAAACCATTAGACTAAAAACTGAGAGGCGTCTTATACAGAGAAGTAAGCTGAGGAGAGAAGTGCGTGTTTGAGAAACTGTAATTTTGGGTGGGGAAAATGGGGCTCACCTTATACATGAGGCTGCCTTATAGACAGGAAAATTATGGCAATTGTTTTGAAATGACTAGCGTAAATTAAAATTTCAGTTTTAAAAGCACTTTTGCTTCCAGGGCTACTTGTTGGTTCTTTTACGCACCTGCCCTAAATTATTTTAAAACTTTGATATACTGTACACCACTTTTAAATCCTTAATAACTAATGCTACTTTGGATTTCAAATATAAACAATAAAACTCTCTGGAAAAAGACAATAGTAACCACCTGTTGTATTATTGCTAGAACAAGATAGCTGTTCTAGGTGTTGTCCAAGATTTCAGAGTTACAGTGGTACCTCTACTTACGAGTTTAATTCGTTCCGAATGCATGCTCATAAGTTGAACAACTCGTAAGTAGAGCAGCTCTGTCTAAAAAATAAATAAAAATTAAACAATTAAAAATGTAAGCAGAGCAGACTGCATCTAAAATTTGTAAGGCAGCAGTTAAAACGTCAACGGTTTTCCGCTCTTCAGTCGAGTTGCTCATAAGTAGAGCTGCTCGTAAGTAGAGGTACCACTGTATTTGAGAATTGTATGGTCTTAGAAGTGCCACAATATTCTGTTGTGTTTTTTAATGCAGCAGATTAAAAAGCATGCAAAGTGTGTTGCTTATATACTACTCCAAAGCACTTAAAGCCCTCCCTCTGGGCAGTTGACAAGTAATTATGCAGCCTCTACATTGCCCACCACTCCTTAGCAAGCTGGGTACTCATTTTACCAACCTCAGAAGGATGGAAGGCTGACTGAACCTTGAGCCGGCTACCTGGGATTGAACCCCCAGGCCGTGAAGCACAGTTAGGGTTGCAATACAGTGGTTAAACCGCTGCTCCACGAGGCTAACACGGCTATCTCCCTGGAAATTATTTATTTGGTAACCCCGCTGACACAAAATGGCATTGCCCTATATTACGTGTTAGGCTGCTCTCTCTCCTCAGCAGCTATTTCACCAACAGCTGCCATTTCTTGGTCCCTAGCAGAGTCTCTGACCTTCAGAACCTTCTTCTGCTAGGAGTGACTATCTTGAAAGCTACGTACGTATCTCATGTACTGATTGTATTTGGCAACATTTAGGTTCTCTAGTGCTACTGCCATGGTCACAGATGGGGAATGGGAGGAAGTCCAACACAATACACGACTGTACAGTCAGATACAAAGCAACTGCAGTGGCTACTGCTTCTTCTCCCTTTGCCCATTTGCTGCTGGGACACTACTGTAGTTCCTGCAGTGGTACAGCATGTGTTGTACACAATACTAAAGCACTGCTGTCCTTTTGCAGGAAGATCAAAGTTCACATTTAAAGGCCAAAGGAGAAGTATGGGCAAATTTAGAGGTCAAGAATGCAACAGAGGGAAATGTATGCTGCTGCATCTAGGGTTAAAAAATGAATTGCACAGATATAGGATGGGAGATACCTGGCTGGAAAATAGTACCTGTGAAAGGGATCTGGGAGTCTTGATGGACCACAAACTGAACATGCGTCAGTAGTGTGATGAGGCAGCCAGGAAAGTCAATGCAATTCTTGGTTGCGTCAACAGAACCATAGTGTTAGATCAAGGGAATTGATAGTACCACTGTTATGCTCTGGTCAGACCCCACCTGGAGTGCTGTGTCCAGTTCTGTGCACCTAAATTTAAAAAGGATGTTGACAACCTCGAGCAGTTACACAGGAGGGCGACCAGGATGATTGAAGATCTGGAAGAAATGTCTTATGAGGAGTATCTTAGGGAGCTGGGAATGTTTATCCTTTCAAAAAGAAGGTTGAGTGGGGATATGATCGCTATGTTTAAATATTTGAAAGGATGCATATTGAAGAGGGAACAGTGTTGTTTTCCGTGGCTTCAGAGACTAGGACTCGAGGCAACAGTTTCAAACTACAGGAAAAGAGATTCCATTTGAACATTAGGAAGAACGTCATGACGGTTAGAGTTGTTTGACAGGGGAATCTGCTGCCCTAAAGGAGGGTGGTGGAGTCTCCTTCTTTGGAGGTTTTCAAGCAGAGGCTGGATGGCCATCTGTCGGAAATACTGTGATGGGGGTTCCTGCATGGCAGGGGATTGGACTGGATGGCCCTTGAGGTCTCTTCCAACTTTATGATTCTATAATTCTTAGAATGGATTGCAGAGGGTTAAAACAACTGTAGGATTCGGGAGGTATACATGCAAGCTTTAAATAAGGAAAAAAACTGCAGAACTGAAAATCAAGAACACATTTTTTAAAACAACCCTTTGCCTGGTACTGTAGACCATTATACAACAAACATTAATAAAAGCATATCAGAACTAACAGAAGATAGTCAATCAACAATATACTCAATCTTTAGGGCACCCTGTATGCCTCTTTACTTCACATTACTATCTGAAGGTATGGGAAAGGACAGTTAAAATGCAAGGAAAACTAGGTATACATTCATAATAGATCAAATTGCAAAGAAGCATTTAAACTCTAAATTAAATCTCGGTAACTTTAGCTCTGTGTTTCATGGCACAGTTTGAAAACCCGGTCGCTGCCTTATTATGTGAATGGGCTGGTCTCTGAAGTTTCACCTTACGGTCATCATACCACCACAAACGCTTAAATGCTTTGCTTAATCCCTGGGCAGATTTATCAGAATGAAGGAGGGCAGATGTTATGTGTCTAGAGGGCAGGTGCAAAGCATACCAAACACAGACAGGCAATGGAGGGGTCAGCCACGGCTATTATTATCCAGTCCAAGGAGCCAGCTGTCTGCAACTGGACATCCACAAAAGAAGAATGTACAAATAATAAGACCAAAGCGGGCTTTTTAAAAACGCATCAATATACCCTTGCCCTGAAATGGCAAAAGTCACTCAACGGTCACAAATAAAACAAAGCAACTTCCAAATGGCAGGGTTTTTATCCAACTGTCATGTATGCAAAGCAAACATGGGAAAAGAGGTAAGCTTGTGACCATAAAACACTGTTCTGCGTCTGAAAGGGCATGATTTGTACCCTGGCTGGAAGTAAAAATGTTGATGGCTAAATATTGTAGCTTGAGTAGAGTTTTTTTAAAAAAAATGAGAATTTGCTTAAAAATGCTCTAAATAAATAAATAAGATTTGACATATTACAGAAAGAGCTTTAGAACACAGTGTGTATTATCTTGGCTTGGTCTTTATTGATGCATACTTACACTCTTTTTTACTTCCTTCATAGCTGCCCTTCAGAGTTTTAATCTTGTGATTTATTTATTTATTTTACTACACTCAACCTTTGGCTTAAAGATTGAACTGAAATATACAAAATCGCTAACTATTTCAATTTCTTCATTGTTAACATTGACATTGTGTAGTAGTTTTCTGGTAGTCATGATTCTGGACATTTAATGTTCAACTGTAGTTCTGCTTCAGCCGTTTCTTTTTTCACTTTGTGTAAAAGTTGCTTAAAGTAATTGCTGCTTTCTGCCAGTAAATTGGTATCATCTGCATATATTAAATTATTGATGTTTCTTCCACTAATTTCCACTACTTCTTAATCTGAATCTACACTGGTTTTCCATATGGAGAGTTGCCTTTGGACACATGGGTGGGGAGTAAATACAACAACCAACCAACCAACCAACCAAGTACTGTATATACTCGAATATAAGCCTAGTTTTTCAGCCCTAATTTTGGGCTGAAAAAAGGGGGTCCTCGGCTTATATTTGGGTCAATACTTTTAGCCACTGAGGCAAGTTTGGGTCGGTGGCTAAAAGTCATTTTAAACATTGTGCGCCACTTCTCCTGACCCCCCCCATGTTTAAAATGACTTTTAGCCACCAACTCAAACACTTGCCTCGGTGGCTAAAAGTCATTTTAAACATCACACACACACACACACAGCTCACAAAGGAGGAGTTGCCAGGCCCTGCTGCATTTCCCACCCTAGGCTTATACTTGAGTCAATAAACTTTCCCAGTTTTTGGGGGTTTAAATTAGGGGCCCCAACTTAAACTCGGGTCGACTTATACTCAAATATATACGGTAAGTTCAAAAACAGACTGAACCGATAAGGGGACAAAATGCACCACTGTCTGACACCTTTGCCTATAGGAAACCCTCCATCCTTTCCTATTCTGTCTTAACTGCAACTTTTTATCCACAATGCAATTTATGCATCAGGACAATCAAGTGCCAAGGCACATTCATTTCTGTCAGAACAACCCATCGTTTCTCATGATACACAGTCAAAGGCTTGCTTACAGTCTATAAAGCATAGACTGATTTTTTCCCCTGAAACTCTTTGGTACATTCCAGTAGCCAGCAGATATTTGCAATAGGATATCAGGTGCCTCTTCGTTTTGGAATTTCAGCTTGAATATCAGGCGCTTCTCACTCCATATTAGGTAAAAGTCTTTGTTCCAATACCTTGAGGATCACTTGGCTTACAAGAAAAATTAAAGCAACAGTTGTCTAGTTACTACATTCCTTGACATCATTTTTCTTGGAAAATGGAATGTATATAGAGTGTTTTGAGTCTCCTGGTCATTGTTTAGTTTTCCATATTTGTTGAAATATTCTTGTTAGAATGTTGACAGCTTCAGTTTCTGTGGCTTTAAAAAGGTTTCATCAGTATTCCATCTATCATTGGTGATTTATTTCTTCCTAATGCTTTCAGAGGAGTGCTCACTTCACTTTCTAGAACTGAAGCTTCTTTATAATAGGATTCTTCTTCAAAGCAATCTGTCATTCTTTTATCTCTGCTGTGTAGATCTCCAGTACACTGTTTCCACCTTCTCTTTATTTTTTCCTCATCAGGTAGTGTGTTTTCCTGTTGGTCTTTCAGCATTCATAATCTAGGATGCAATTTCCTTTTGATTTTTTTTATCTTCTGGAAGAAGGTGGAAGTTTATTTCCTCACTGTGCATCCCAGAAGACCCAGCCTGAATAGCCTTGGGCAAGCTGCACAGTTCAAGGCCAACTCCCAAACAAGGGAATGGGAAACCACTTCTGAGTATTTGCTACTGGGAAACCCCCGGAAAGGGTTGCCTAAGTCACAATTACTATTTGCTGTTGCTGCTCCCAGACTTTGGAACTCCCTCCCGCTGGAGCCCAGGACTGCCCCATCTCTGCTGTCTTTCCGGAAACAGGCAAAGACCTTCCTCTTCAGGCAAGCTTTCCCTGAATGAGGGACTGCCTGTTATGTGATTTTTAGATGGATTACCATGCATGATTGCATTGGCTGGTTTCATAAGAACACCAGTGTTTTCCATGTTGCTTTCCACCCCTCATAATGGATTTTTCTTCTTGCATGCTCTTTGTATCTCTGTTACCTTTTAATGTTCTAAGATGCCTAGTCAAATTCCCTGTTCTTCTCGTGAATATGCCATCATTAGTAAGTGCAGAGTGATGCACGTTGGGGCAAAAAAATTACATTTTTAAACTGATGGGGTCAGAACTCTGTGCAACAAACCAGGAAAGGGACCTTGGTGTCCCGGTGGACAGCTCAATGAATGTGTCAACCCAGTGTGCCATAGCAGTGAAAAAAGCAAACTCAATGCTAGGGGTAATTAGAAAGGGTACAGAAAATAAGTCAGCAAGTGTCATTTTGCCTCTTTATAAATCTATAGTGAGGCCCCATCTGGAGTATTGTGTCCAGGTCACCATACCTCCAGAAGGATATAATGGAAATGGAAAAAGTGCAAAGGAGGGCAACCAGAATGATTAGGGGACTGGAACACCTTCCTTACTATCTGAGGCTGCAACGTCTGGGCCTCTTCACTCTAGAATGACAGCGCCTAAGAGGTGACCTAATTGAAGTTTATAAAATCATACACAGTGTGGACAAAGTAGATAAGGAAGAACTGTTTTCCCTATCGCACAACACTAGAACTAGGGGGCACACCATCAAACTTTGGGTGCTAGATCTCAAACATATAAGAGGAAGTCCTTTTTCACTCAGAGGATCACTGCTCTGTGGAACTCCCTGCCAGAGGAAGTGGTGAGTGACAGCTGTCAGCCTTGACAGCTTTAAAAAAGGATTGGGCACGTTCATGGAGAACAAGGTTATCAGTGGCTATCATGATGGATGCCTAAGGACAACCTCTGGGTTGGAGAGAGAGGCAGGAGATCTCTGAATGCCATTTGCAGGGAATCGTAAGCAGGTGAAGACATCTGCTTGGGAATACCCTGAAGCAAATGGTGAGCCCCTGTGTGAGACAGAATGCTGGACTGGACGGGCTGTGGCCTGTTCCAGCAAGGCTGTTCTTATGTTCTGGACTGTATATTGCCACTCATTATTGTAAGAAGCCCACCTTGGGTCCTTTTCCAAGGAGAAAGGTGGGTTAAAATATTCAAAATAAATAAATAAATGAATAAACTTTAATATCCTGTCCCTCAGGCACTTTTTACACAGGGGATCATCCTCTATCCCAGGTGCTCTGCCACTCCCCGGAGCCCTTGCCTACTTCCAGTTAATTTACATTTTTAGTGTACTCAAGTTCCTATAATTTATCTAGCCGGAATAAATCTTTTGGAGCCTGATTTCTCATGGTGGCGGCAAGTTTCTCTTAAATCCAGCTTTCCTCGGAAATTCCATACTGTAATTGATGCTTCTTCCCCCCCCCCCAAAAAAAAAGAGAAAAGCATGTAAAGTGGTACCTTGTATAAAGGAATTAATTCGTTCCAAATGAAATTATGTTAAGCAATTTTTCCTTTATACAAATTTCCCATAGGAATGCATTGAAAACGGAGTTATCCTATTTTTATGTTGTACGGATTCGCCCCATAGGCGATTATGTTATGCAAATTTCCCCTCTCTCCGGAATTTTTTATGTTGTACATATTTCATGTCATACAAACTGTTTGTTATCCGAGGCTCCACTGTAGAGGCAAAACACCCACAGAGACAAGAAGAAAAGGGAGTAGGTCTTCTCATCCCAGCTTTTTTGCCGCTTTGCACCCTGGGGGTTGTAGTTCTTATGGAGCGGTTTTGGCGGGGGGGAAACTACAGTAGTTTCCTCGCAGAGGATGCTGGGAGTGCTTTTTTTTTTTTTTTTGGCGTCCTCCGAGGCAGCTGGAGGCGGGGGAGTTGGGGTGGGTGGTGGGAGCGCGGTGCACGCTGGGAGCAGGAGTCTCCGAGGCGGGGCGTTGAGGGCGATGGGAAGCGGGGCCTGCTGGGAGTCGTAGTTCTTCCCGGGGGGGGGCGGCGGCGGCGGGTGATGGCTGGCGAGGGAGGCGCGGCGCTGGGCGGGAGGGGCCTCCTCTTCCTCCTCCTCCTCCTCCTCCTCTTCCTCCTCGGAGGGCAGAGGCCGCCGCGGGGCTCTGAGGGGCGCCTCCCTCCCGCCTCCCGGGATGGAGGTCGGGCACCACCAGCACCAGCAGCAGCACCAGCAGCAGCAGCAGCAAGAGAGCAGCAGGTGAGGCTGAGGCCGGGGTGGTGTGGTGTGTGGTGTTGTGTGGTGTGTGGTGTGTGGCGTGGCGTCGGTATCTGAGGCAATGACGCGGGGGAGGGGAGGGAATTTGAAGGGGATCCTGAGGGGGTGGGGGAGGACGCCGCCCTCTTGAAGGGGGAGGAAGAAGGGGAATGAGGGGAGGGGGGGTCTGGGAGGCAGCATGAGCATGTGTGTGTGTGTGTGTGTGAGAGAGAGAGAGAGAGAGGTGAGTGTTTGAGAGAGTGGGGTGGGTGGGTGGATGAGATAGTAGAGTGTGTGTATGTCAAAGTGGTGTGTGTGAGTGTCTGAGAGTGGTTTGTGTGTGTGTCTGAGAGAGGGGTGTGTAAGAGTGGTTTGTGTGTGTGTATGAGAGAGGTGTGTTTGAGATAGTAGAGTGTTGTGTGTGTGTCTGAGAGAGTGGGGTGTGAGAGTGGGGTGTGTATTTGAGGGTGCTTTCTGTGTGGTTATATGAGATAGTAGGTTGTGTGTGTATGAGAGAGTGGTGTGTGTGTGTGTGTGTGTGTGTGTGTGAGAGAGAGAGAGAGAGAGAGAGACTGCTTTGTGGGTGGGTGGGTGGGTTCTGAGGAGGAAATGAGGGGCTGAGGTCAAGGAGGACCCCCTCATTGGGGCTCTTCATGGGACCCTCTACAAAGGGTTCCCCAGGATGGTCAGAGAGAGAGAGAGAGAGAGAGAGAGAGAGAGGATTGAAGCCTGATGATGTGTGCGTTCGGGGAGGACCCTGAAACTCACCTTTTTTTAAAAAAAATGCATTTTTAAAAAATTTATTTAGAATGTATTTTCTCCTGGCTTTCTCCTGATGTCACCCACATTCTTCAACTTTTTTATTTCTATTTTGGCTTTACTTAGAAGGTGTGTGTGAGAGAGAATCTCCCAGGAAATTAGATTCCCCAGTAGAAAAAAAATTAATTAAAATATTTTTACCCTGCACTTTTCTGTGGAATGGAACCCAAGGTGGGCATAAAAGTTAGACTTTAAGGTCTCACTGCATTCTTCAACTTTTTATTTCTATTTTGCTTTCACTTAGAAGAGGGGCAGGAAAGAAGGTTGCCCAAGAAATGCAAGGAAATATTCCCCAGTAGAAAAACTACCCATTATAGCTATTTAAAATATTTCACCTCTTTTTCTTTAGAATGGGAATCAATGCAGCTATAAAAGTTAGACTTTAAGATGTCACCATATTCTACAAATTTTTATTTCTATTTTGCTTTTCCTCAAAGGGCAATAAAAAGTACTGCAGTCTAAGAAATGCAAGGAAAGGTTCCCCAGTAGAAAAAGTATTTATTTTATTTATTTAAAATATCTTTTTACCCTGCCTTTCTCCTTTAAATGGATCCTGGGCAACTTACATAACTGAAAGGCAATATTTAAAGCTAAACAATGAGCACAAAGAGGTGTTTTACATCATTGAAAGGCAGTGTTTGTAGCTAAAGACCAAGATATTATCTCAAGTTAAAGGCAATGAGTATAAAATATTTTAAAAGGGTCAAACAGACACCAGGAAGGCAAAACAACCCATTTAAAAAAAACCCTTCAGGCCATGGCTATCAAGGAGGGAAAGCTTGTCAGAAGAGAAAGGTCATTGACTGTTTGTAGGGAAAAGAGAAGCTGCCTAGATGCCCTCAGCACATCCGATCTTGTCTGATTTCGGAAGCTAAGCAGGGTTGGCCCTGGTTAGTACTTGGATGGGAGACCACCAGGGAATACCAGGTGCTGTAGGCGCCTGGAGTAGGAACTGGCAAACCACTCCAGTAATTCCTGCCAAGAAAACTCCATGGACATGGGGTCATGACACAACACACACACAGGGAAAAGAGGAAAGATGGGGCCAGCCTAGCCTCCAGCGGAATCTGTCAGGTACCTGGAATTAAGCAGAATGAATAGAAAGATCATATGCTACAAAAATCTGGCTAGAAGGCGCTTGGAACACTTTCGTGAAGATGAAATATTTTGTAAGGAGGCAACACTTGAAATTGGGATGAAAAATACACTTTGTTCTGTGTTGTGCATTCCTGGTTCTATATGTATATACTGTATTTGTTTAAAATATTTTTACCCTTCCTTTCTCCTTGGAAAGGACGCAAGGCAGCTTACAACAGTGAAGAACAATATACAGTACAGTACAAAGTTAGAGACAATAAGTATACAACAGCTGCCAAGAAACATTAAAGACAATGTCAAAGTTAAGGGCAATGTGTGTGAAGTGGTATCTTACCTCATTAAAGAGACAACATTAAAGCTATGAACGATAAGAAAACAAAGGACAAAATTGCCACTCTGACAGAGAAAAAAATATAAAGTGGAAAACATAGGTAGTACTACAAATTCAGATCAAGTAGTAATGCATTGCAGATGTCATCTCAAGCAGCTAGTAAAAAAAACAAGCACTTGAAAGGCGGGTATATCAATAATGTTAAGAGGTTATTCACAAAGAAAAAACAAAAAAAATTGTAAAACATCCAAACTGTAAAATTTATTTAAAATATTTTTATCCAGCCTTTCTCTTTAAAAAATAACCAAGGTTGCTTGCATAATGAAAAGACAGCAGTTAAAGCTAAGGACAACAAGCACACCCATACTAAAAAATGATCAAACAGAAACAAAAGCCACACCCAAAACACATTCAAAGCAATAAGACATAACCATCAGGGTAAAACCCAACTTAGGCCCTTTGTACACGACCCCTAAACTCCGCCGCAAATGGCTCCCAGCTCTGGAGCTTAAAATTATTTCCCCACCAGCTCCGGAGTTTACAGAAAATTAAGTGCGGCCACGCCCACCTAAGCGCGTCCCAGTGCACTTTTCATGTACCTGCTCTCGGAGGGTGAAAAATCCCTGATGCGGATATAACAGTAGTGATTGCCCGGCTCTCCTTGCTTCTGTTTGTTCTTTTTTTGCCCCCCATCCCTTTAAGAGATCTGAATGCAGTGCCGGGAGGGCAGAACAGAGGTGAGAGGCATTCTTTTCTTCCTGTTTTTTCTCCCTCCCCTCACGCAGCCAGCAGCCAGGAGTGCGGAGGGGGTGGGAACGTAGGAAGAGCGACAAACCCCTAAGATCTCTGGTCCGAATTTCAGTGGCCAGCGGATCTTAGGGGTCATGTGAAAAGGCCCTTAGGGAACCAGCCATTAAGGGAAAGTCTGCCTGAAGAGAAAGGTCTTTGCCTTCTTGCAGAAGAACAGCAAAGAAGGGGGCCAGCCTGGCCTCCAGTGGGGGGGGGGAGTTGCAAAGTATGGGAGCCACCACAGAAAAGGCCCTCTCCTGTGCCTCCCACCCAGCATGCCTGTGAGGGTGGTGGGACTGAGAGAAAGGCCTCCCCCGATGATCGTAATACAGCGGTGCCCTGACTTAAGAGTAGTTCGACTTAAGAGCACGCATTCGGAACGGATTAAATTCGTAAGTTGAGGTACCACCGTACCTGGGCAGGTTCGTTTAAAACGTTGCGGACGTCAGCTGCTTAGAGCTTGTTGGATGAGAACCAGCACTTCTAATGATCCTGGAAACAGATCAGCAGCTAGTGGAGCGGCTGTAACAAGAGAGTTATGTGATTCTGTGATCAGCCTCAGTTAGTAGTCTGTCCAGACTTTGGACCCACTAAAAGGCAGAGACAGCCACCCATATAGCACGTTGTAGTACAGTAATCCAGCCAGGAGGTACATTCTAGAAAGCTAGAATATTGAAAAACAACAAGTGCCGGTTGTCCTAAGCGACGCTCAAGGTACAATAAAGGGGAGATGGTGCAGGGTGGTGGTGAACTTGGTGATTGAATAAACTGGGACTCTGGGCTGAAGCGCCTTAGGTTTGGTTGCAACACTACATCGTTGTTCAGTAAATCAGTGTCCAAAAGAAGACAAGAGAGGAGCGAAGCAGCCACACAGGAGCTGAGATGCTGGGGGGGGGGGGAGCAGAGGAGACTTTTGTGGGCTAAAAGGAAAGCAATGAGCTTTGAGGATTAAGATAATGGAGTGTGTGAGGAGAATAATGCACTAAGCAAGAAAGACTAGGGGTATATTTGGACTTGGGTATAGGACAGTGATGGCAAACCTATGGCACGGGTGCCAAAGGTGGCACTCAGAGCCCTTTCTGTGGGCACCCGACATTGCCCCTTCACAGCCACCTGTATTGAGGTTAAATGACTGTATTGGCACTTTGCAAAAATATTAGTGGGTTTTGAATTGCAGTTTGGGCACTCGGTCTCTAAAAGGTTTGCCATCACTGGTATGGGATAACTTGGTGACACACATTTATTATTATGGGACAGGGGGCAGGCTATTAATGTGGGTTTTTATTCTGATGATTCTATCACTGGAGTTTGAGATTTTCTCCTAGACCTAGAAGATGGACCTGTTCAGCAGGGCTCCTCTTAAGTTTAAACAAATAGAATTAGTAGAAATGACTGGCATTTCTCCCTTGTTGGAAAATGTAGGGTTCCAGCTCCCTTGTTATTTATTTATTTATTTATTTATTTATTTATTTATTTATTTATTTATATAGCTTGTATGCCGCCCACTACCCAAAGGTCTCTGGGCGGCTCACAATCAAAATGGATGTTTAAAACATCAAAATACAATAAAATTCCCATAAAAACATGTAAATGCAATAAATAAATACGATACCGTTTAAAAACACCACTAAAATTCCCCATCAGGACCCACAATCATTAGTTTTCCCCTTTTGGAACAGGAATTTTTTTTACCTGGCGCCGAAATGTTAGCAACGTCGGTGCCAGGCGAGTCTCATTTGGTAGGGCATTCCATAGTCTGGGGGCAGTTGCTGAAAAAGGTCATTTTTCCTGCAAGCCATCCCCTTCACCTCCTTAAGGGATGGCTCTTTCAGGAGGGCCCCCTGACTAGATCTTAATTGCCAGGTAGGTTCTTTGTCCTAAGTCTTTGTCCTATTGCTTTTCTAAAAGAGGAAGAAACATCTGTACTAAGGTGATAAACATAAGAGTCAAACAGTGGTACTTGTCACCACGCAGAATTGTAGTTTGAAAGGGATTGGGGACGTTAGGACCATTGTTAGATGCTGTTATCAGCAGTTACTACAAGAAATGCTGCATTTCTTTATCTCTTTATTTTATTTATATAAAATATGGATATGAGCCTGCCTGGTGTTTCAAATCAGTGGGGATCGCTTTCTCTGGAGCTATGGAAGCCCCTCCCATGGGAAGTCCATCTGGCTTTCTCTTGGCTGTTCCTCCACAGGCAGGTAAAGGCCTAGATCAGTGGTTCTCAACCTGCGTGTCCCCAGATGTTCCCGGACTGCAACTCCCAGAAGCCTCCACCACCCGCTGTGCGGGAAGGGGTTTCTGGGAATTGCAGTCCAGGAACATCTGGGGACCCACAGGTTGAGAACCACTGGCCTAGATCTTCAGGTAGTCTTTTTATCTCTCTGACTTAAGAGGAGGGTCTTAAAAATAAGGTTTCTGGTTTGTCAAGTCTTTGATATTGTTTGTTTTAAAATTATTAGCCGTCCTTGGTCCTCTTGAGGAGAAAGACAAGAGTATTTAAGTAAATAAATGCAAAACACATACTTGTGTTTTCAGCATCAAAGCCAGCACCTTTCTGTATATCAGTTGTTTGGGAGTATGGGGATGTGTGGTGCTTTGATATTTGTGTCCCACTAGTGGGTTTTCCATTTAGGCTTTTTTTTTTTGACTGACATCCCAAGACTTCTTTGATGTTGACACAGTGATGCACGAGGCGTATCCTCTTGTTGTTTTTCAAGAAAGCAAACAAACCACAAAAACTAGTAATTAATAATTCAACTTGAAGGTGAGCTGTAACAATTCATTAGGGCTCCTCCCACAAGCTGTTAGGTTCTGTCTATTGTCACGGCCACCTTTTCTGGGCTGACGCCTCTCTAAGGAAAAGCTAGTGGTAACATCCATGCCCTTGGATTGTATCTTTTGCTTTTTTATGTTTTGCCAGTGCACTTGGTTACCTAATGTACAAGATGATCGGGGTTTTGGGAGGTTTTTGTTTTTGTTTTACTACTTTAAACAAATGTCATATGAATTGTATAAGGTGCCCAAATGTGTTAGATTCTGCATAGAATGCAAAATACCTACAAGACCCACATCATTTTTGTAGGAATTAGATGAACTTAGATTCAGATTAAGAGGAATACATTTTAGAATCATAGAATCACAGAGTTGGAAGAGACTTCAAGGGCCATCTAGTCCAATTTTCTACTAGTTATTTTTCAATTTGTTCTCATTTTGAATTGTCGAATCATTTTGACTTTTTGTATTTGTGCTTATTTGCCTATTTGCTCTTTTTATTTTTATGATTTGATCATTTGGCCTGATTGATTAGTTTTTATTTACTATTTTAAGTTGTTTAATCTGTTTTTATATTTTGTATATGTTTGTAAACTGCCCAGAGTAGCTTTTTTGCTAGATGATTGCGGTATAAAAATCAAATAAATAAATAAATAAATAAAATAAACCCCGTGCCAAGCAGAAACCCCCATCACAGGACTCCCGACAGATGGCCATCCACCCTCTCCTTAAAAACCTCCAAAGAAGGAGACTCAACCAGCCTCCTTTGTGGCAGCATCTTCCACTGCCGAACAGCTCTAACTGTCATGAAGTTCTTCCTAATGTTTAAACTGAATCTCTTTTCCTGTAGTTTGAGACTATTACCCTGCATCCTAGTCTCTGAAGCTATGGAAAATAAACCTGTCCCTTCTTCAATGTGACATCCTTTCAAATATTTAAACATAGCTATCATATCCCCCCTCAGCCTTCTTTTAGAGAGGCTAATCATTCCCAGCTCCCTAAGTAGTTCCTCGTAAGACATTTCCTCCAGACCCTCAACCATCCTGGTCGCCCTCCTCTGGACCCATTCAAGATTGTCAAAATCTTTTTAAAAATTAATAATTATTTGAAGCTCTGAATTAGAATGAATTGTGCTGGCTTGAATATTTGGCCTCCAAGAGAAATGTTTCCTCTTGTCTGACAGAGAATGTGACTGGTGCAGCAAGCAAAAGTTCCTCTGCTGGATAGCTCAGTGCGTGAGGCACCTGGCTGTAGAGCCAGAGGTTGAGAGTTCAATTCCCCACTGTGCCTTCTTGACTCGGTGGTCCATAGGGTTGCTTCCATCTCGGCAGGTCTAGGATGATGATGATAATGATGAGCACATTTAGGTCTACTGTTTATATACTGCCTGGTAGTGTACATTCTCGTGACAACAAAATTGAAAACAAATTTAAGACTAAAGCCATGAAAATTAGCCTAAAACAGAAAGTAAAATCACTGCAACAAAGTGGAAAGGGCTGTAAAACTGTTCTTACTAGTATGTCCCACTAAGTCAGTTTCCAGTTCCACCATCCTTTTGAGGGTGATCTGAGACATCCATGTAGATTGCCCAAGACAAGATGACAGCTCATATAATCCCACCAGTCACACCTGTGAATTTAATTGGTCCCTCTTCTGAGTTGCACAGTGAGGTATTGAACTCTTTGGCTACACCTATGAGTGTACTGTATTTGGGAATTCTAACAGGTACAATCCCAAAAAGTAATTTTTCTAAGCTCTGTTTATTACACTGTTAGGTAGAAGTTAAATGCAGCTGCAGAAACCATGGTTCTTTCCTTGCACGTGGGGTTGTCACTTATACTTAACCAAATGTGGAATGTTCCCTGTTCTCAGCAACAAAAAGGATATTATTTATTACTTGACATGTTTTCTAATCATTTTCAGTCGTCATTACCTAATTGGGACACCTCTTCTGTTATTTCTGTGTAACTAAAAACATGCAGTGTTGTGCCAACAAAATTTAGTTTAGTCAACTAAGTACCACCTTACTTCATGTTTTTATTGCACATGGGAGAGGCAAGATAGGAGATTAAGCAGAAAATAAACTGGTTTGATTTTTTTTTCTTCAGGTAGCTCTTTGTAACCTTTTCGTATTTCACATCCACGTGATTTGCATTGCTAGGCTTGAGGGATGTTATACTTGCCCTGCCTATACACAGGTGAAATTTGAAAAATTAGAATATCGTGCAAATGTTCATTTATTTCAGTAAGTCAAATCAAAGGGTGAAACTGATACATGAGATAGACTCGTTACATACAAAGCAAGAATTTCAGAAATAATATTCATGGGAGCACTTTGCTACATTCTCCAAAGCTTCGGAAAATGTCCAAAGGAAGCCCAAATAAGCATGCTACTGTGTGAATCCCGCCACCTACCTACCCATCCCAGTAGTCTCCCCAGATTTTCCACATCCCGTCCCATCCCTTGCTACACATAATGAGGAGACCATGAGTAAAATTGAGCAGGGTTTATTGGGCCTTGGATCAGGGGAACAGATAATGAATGGGTGCCTGCTTAGTCAGTAGTCCTGGTTTCCTGCACTAGTTCCACCTTATCTCTGTTGATCTGCCACTCCCTGGTTCCAGCCACTGAGAGGGCTAAAGTCCCTTGGGGCAACTTCGTTCCGACATTGAGCCTCCAGTTTGACCAGGTAGACCAGGGTACTGTCCAGGATTTCTCTGTCCTAGGTGTTTTTCCAGGAGTAAGGACAGTAGGATCCTACCAAGGGTAGGTCTGACAAGACTCTCTCTTCCATATCACTTGTCCCCTCGCTTTTTGACATTGGCAGTCACAAGGCCTCCTTTTCAAGCACGGGTTCAAAACCCCTTCCTTTCTTCCCTTTGTCTCTCCCCAGTAGAAAGGGCACAGGGGTGGCTGATTTTGATATTTAGAGACCTCAACTTTGCATGCCCAAAATTGGATCCAGACTCCTTGCCAGGCCTATACAAAGTGCCATTCCCTCTGGACTTCTTCCTTGGGGGAGTCGTTTGCCCAATAGTTACCCAAGCATTCTTGCTTGGTGTCCCGCCAGACATTGTCTTGGTGATGTCCCAGCTAGACTACTGTAATGCCCTCTACGTTGGTGTGAGGATGAGAATGTGCCATCTGCAGAAACCAAAACTGGACTAAAGGGACAGGAAATCAAGGGGACAGAGTTAGGGAAGAAGACTGAACTAGCAGGGGACAGCGATTCGCTAGAGAGAGATTTAATAATATGGCAAGGGAACTATGCTGAGAATGTCAGTTGGGGAGGAGCTGGAATGTTATTAGAGCCAATGGTAGGAAGATATTAAGAACATAAGAACAGAAGAAGAGTGATGCTGGATCAGGCCAAAGGTCCATCTAGTCCAGCTTTCTGTATCTCACAGTGGCCCCAGTAGATGCGTCCGGGAGCGCACGAGACTAGATCTCTGTCTCCTGATACCACTCCCCTGCATCTGGTCCTTGAAGAACCCTGGTTTTAAGCCTGGAGATGACAGATCCCCATCATGGTTTGTCACCTGTGATGGACTTTTCCTCCAGGAATCTGTCTAATCCCCTTTTGAAGGCATCCAGGCCAGGTGCCATCACCACCTCCTTTGGCAGGGAGTTCCACAGACTAACAACACGCTGGGTGAAAAAAATATTTTCTTTTGTTATTGGTTAACAGACATGTCTTTGAGGGAATGGGATGAGAGGATGGGAAAGGAAGAAAGTTATAAAAGGAGCTGTCAGGAGAAGGGAATTCAGACTGAGTAGAGAGGAAAGGAAAATGCCATGCAAACAGTGGGTGAGCGGGTAAAGATGCTGAAAGAAAACAGAACCCAAACTGAGGGGGTGGGGGGGTTCCTTCAGCAAAAGATTTGGCTTGCCTCTCCCTATAATCCCAGTAGTGACTAGCAATGTGGGAGGAACTACAAATACAGTCACAGTGTCGAGAGGTGGGGTCACTGTCGCCAAATGGATCCCTGGATGGGGTTGGGAGACGATTGCGGAGTTGGTGAAACACCACTGTTGCGTGACCCAGTGTGCAGGTCCTCTGTTTGTGAAAGATGCCCGTCCCGTTGATATCGCCAAACAATGCTTTTGTTAAGGATAAGAACGCAGAGTTATTTATGTTTAAAGCAAATGGGCTTCAAGATGTTTATGTTGACAAAGTTAATTTTAGGGTTGAAACGAGCAAGGAAACGTTGCCCGCTGTAAGCGAGAATAAAAGTTTAATTTATTTTGAGAAAATAAATGACTATGGGACTCGTTCTTCATCGGAACCGTTGATAGCCATAACCGAACTCTCGCAGTGGGGCTACCGATGAAAAGTCTCAGGAAACTCCAGCAGGTCCAAAATGCAGCAGCCAGATTGCTGACTGGGGTGGGGTACAGAGATCACATTACACCCCTATTAAAGCAGCCCCACTGGCTGCCCATTAGCTATCGGGCACACTTCAAGGTGCTGACTTTGACCTATAAAGCACTGTATGGCCTAGGTCCTAGCTACCTCACAGATCGAATCTCACAGTATGAACTGACTCGGGTGCTAAGGTCATCAGGAGAGGCCCTTCTCTCCATCCCACCACCCTCACAGGTAGGTCTTGTGGGAACCCATGAAAGGGCCTTCTCTGTGGCTGCTCCCAGGCATTGGAACTCCCTCCCACTTAGAGGCCAGGGCTGCCTCATCTCTGTTGTCTTTCCAGGAACAGGCAAAGACCTTTCTCTCCAGTCAAGCTTGCCCTGAATGATGGACCACCGTACCTATTATGTGTCTTTTATATGAATCGATAGGATCACATAGACTTTATGTTTATAACGACTTATAACCTTATGTGTTTACATTGACACTATGCTTTCGAAGTTAGTTTCCATCACTCATAACTTTTACATGGAATTTTACTCTCTTTTTAACTGTGTGCGTTTTCTTGTAGCTTTAACGTAATGTTGTCTCTTAATGTTGTAAGGTGTCCCTCAATTCCCTGTTCTCAATACTTAAACATGTCTTTATTCTACTGGACTGTATATTATCCCTCATCACTGTAAGCTGCCTTAGGTTCTTTTCCAAGGAGAAAGGCGGGGTAAAAAAAATTCTAAAATAAATAAATGTCCTCTCCCTTTTGTTCTGCTGCTTCATGTGCTTCCTTGATTGCGTTTCTGTCTCCCAGTGGCAGGAGGTGACTTTCTCCACTGTCTAGGACAGCTTTTGTCCCCCTTGGCATACAGGTGTCTCTTTAGCACAGAGGCATCTCTTTTCTCCGCTGATACAGGGGTATCTCACAGGGGTATCTCTGTCTCTCTTTCTGGCACAGAGGCATCAATCTCCCCCTGTCACACAGGGGGTATTGATTACTACTGAAGTGCTATCTATTCCTCAGCCCAACAGCTGTCTCCTTCTCCCTTAGCCTCCTGCCTCCCCTGGTGGTGAAAACACTTTTATACCCTTATTCTGCAGCGAAAGATTACCTGCCATTCCTGCAGAGACCGTCCGCGAACTCCTAGAACTAATATAACCATGGTAGCTTTAGTTGAGCTTCAACAGCAGCCTAGATGCCCTAAGCACATCCGATCTGGCCTAATTTCAGAAGCTAAGCAGGATCAGCCCTGGTTAGTACTTGGATGGGAGACCACCACGGAATACCAGGTACTGTAGGTGCCTGGAGTAGGAACTGGCAAACCACTCCAGTACTCCTGCCAAGAAAACTCCATGGGCATGGGGTCACGAAGAGTCAGTCATGACTGTAACGACACAACACTTAGTGCCTGCCAGGCTTAGCTGATTAGTTGTGTCCTTCACAGTAATCTGCTGACTTGTTTCACCTGTGTTAGTTTCTCCTATATCTCCAGGTGTGTTTTATCGTCCCTTGGCAGCTGCCCACTTGCGTTGTTTATAATTGTACTGTACAGTGTTGACTATTTGTAGTTCTGTGGCTTTGTGATTTTAGTACTGCACTGTATTACCCGTTTGGTTAGCAGTAGTAGGATTTCTTTCTTTCTTTCTTTCTTTTCCCCCCCCCCCTCCCTCTTCTCTCTTTGCGCCATGTTTGCAGGGGCTCACATACCGATGGTGGCGGGCCGTGGGCGGTACGCTTGTAGCCGTTGGGTTTGTCAGACAAGAAGAACTCGGGTCAGACAACTCGTGCCTGTCCCTCGTTCTGACCCCTCGGCTCTGTGCCACGTACCCGGGAGTCATCCCACCAGGGCCCCCAACCTTCCCTGTATCCTGATGAATGCCAGGTCGGTACGCAATAAGATCCCTATCATACATGATACCATCGCCGATGAGAAGCCCGACCTGGCATTTATCACCGAGACCTGGGTGGGCTCGGAGGGGGGGGCTCCCTTTCCCTGCTGTGTCCGCCCGGGTACCAGGTAGAGGGAGTGGGAAGGCTGGGGGGGTCAAAAGGGAGGAGGGGCCGCAATCGTGTACAGGGATTCTTTTCACGTCAGCAGGGCCTCAACATTGGTTAGCCAGGGGCTAGAAGTTCTTCACCTGTTGGTGGGACAGCGGGACAGATTTGGCATTGTGCTGGGTTACCGAGCTCCCCGCAACCCTGCACAATCCCTTCCAGAGCTCACGGAGTTCATTGCCGCTGCTCTGCTGAAGTCCCCACGCCTATTGGTCGTGGGAGACTTCAACGTGCATGCGGGTGGTGGACTCTCAGGTGCAGCTCTGGACTTCATGGAATCCATGGCTTCCATGGGTCTGTCCCAGCATGTTTCATGCCCCACCCACAGGTCTGGGCACACCCTGGATCTGGTTCTTACCTCCATGTCGGGGATTCGTGTCTGGAGGTGGGGGACATTGTCTCCCTTCCTGTGTCATGGACAGACCACAACCTGCTCTCATTCTCCCTGGCGATTCCAGCCCCTCCCCGCGGGGACCACCGGCCCTCTGTTCTGGCCCACCCCCTGGAGGCTCATGGACCCTCAGCGGTTCGGGGAGCTCTTCGGGGGGTTACCTGGTGGTATGACTGGCGCTCCGGCCAAGGATGTGGCTAACCTTTGGCATGAAACAGCTGTCCACACCATAGACCGGATCGCCCCCAAGTGTCTCCTCCGTTGCCGAGCCTGGCCCTCCCCTTGGTTCACGGGGGAGCTTAGGGCAATGAAGCAGGAGAGGAGGAGGCTAGAGCGCAGCTGGAGGAAAACCCGGACAGCGTTGAGTAAGGCTGCGGTTGATGCCCAGTCTAGTCGCTATACCAACGCGATCAGGGAGGCTAGAACATCCTTTAACTCCCTGAGAATTGCTGAGGCCTCAAACCGCCAGGCGGAGCTTTTCCGGGTGGTTCGGGACCTCAACAATCCTAATCTGGCCAGGCCTCCTCCTACTGATTTCAGTAGTGAGCAGTTTGCAGCCTTTTTTTGAACTAAAATAGAGGCCATCCGTGCCGGCTTTGACTCCGGTTGCAGTGGTCCTGCTCCGCCATCCCCAGTCGCTGGTCTGCCTTCGTCGCCTCGGTTGGATGCGCTTGGGCCTGTTTCTTCTGTCGAGGTCTCCAAGGCTATGGCGCATTGCCGGCCTGCCTCCACCCCTTTCGACCCTTGCCCTGCCTGGCTAATTCGAGCTGCCAGAGGGACTATGGCCGAATGGGCTTCTGTCATCGCCACCGCCTCCTTCAATGAGGGGGTCTTTCCCTCTCGTCTGAAGGAGACGGTGGTAAAGCCCATTCTGAAAAAACCTGGCCTAGCGGTGGACGACTTATCAAACTATCGCCCAATCGCCAACGTCCCATTTATGGGCAAGGTGATCGAGAGGGTGGCGGCGGTCCGGCTGCAGTCATACCTGGAGGATCGGCAGTGCCTCGACCCATGCCAGTCCGGGTTCAGGCCCCATCGGGGTACCGAAACAGCTTTGGTCGCCCTGCAAGATGACCTTGTCCGGGCGGCCGACAGGGGTTGCTCTACCCTGTTGGTCCTCCTGGATCTGTCAGCGGCCTTTGATACCGTCGACCACGGTATCCTACTGGACCGGCTCTCTGAGGTGGGAATCGGAGGCTCTGCTCGCAGCTGGCTCCGTTCCTTCCTGGAGGGCCGGCCCCAGTACGTCCAGCATGGGGGGGGGAGTTATCGGCCCCTTGGATCCTCCCTTGTGGGGTGCCACAGGGGTCGTCTCTGTCCCCCATGCTGTTCAACATCTACATAAGGCAGTTGGCGGGGGTCATCAGGAGTTTTGGAGTCTGCTGTCATCAGTATGCTGATGACACGCAGCTCTATCTCTCCTTTTCCACCTCTGCAGTGGAAGCTGTGAGGATCCTCGACGGGTGCCTGGAGGCTGTACTGGCTTGGACCGGGGCGAACAGGCTTAAGCTCAACCCCGAGAAGACGGAGGTTATGTTCTTTGGGAGCTCGCCGTCGGGGTACGGTGGCCCTCTCCCCTGCCTGGGGGGAGTCTCCCTCCAGCTCGCGGATAGGGTGCGGAATCTGGGTGTGTTCCTGGACCCGGCGCTTACCATGGAGTCCCAGGTGGCGTCGGTGACCAGGTCCGCCTATTACCATCTCCGTCGGATCGCCCAGATCCGCCCGTACCTGGACGCGAACTCTCTGAGAACAGTGGTCCAAGCACTGGTGATCTCGAGGCTGGACTACTGTAACGCCCTCTACATGGGGTTGCCCTTGACTCTTCTCCGGCATCTGCAGCGGGTACAGAATGCGGCGGCCAGGCTGGTGGCTGGTGTGCGTCGTCATGAACACATCACCCCAGTCCTGGCCCGCCTGCATTGGCTGCCCGTTGCAGCCCGGATTAGATTCAAGGTCCTGGTTTTAGTTTATAAAACCCTCCATGGCTTGGGACCGGACTACCTGGCAGAGCGTATCGCTCAGCGATCCACCTCGGCCCGTCCCGTTCGGCAGGCGTGAGCGCACTTGCTGCGGGTTGCCACCGTCTGAGAAGCCCGGAAGACAAGCACTCGGACCCGGGCATTCTCGGTGGTGGCCCCTAGCCTTTGGAATTCCATCCCTACCGAAGTGTGCTCTGCAGAGTCCCTGCTGGCCTTCCGGAAGGCTTTAAAAACCTACTTCTTCCAAGAGGCCTTTGGCGATCCTTAATCTTAGTTTTTTTTTTTTCCTTCTCCTCTCCGCCATCATACGCACTAGTTGATGAGGTGCCATTAGGTTTTTACTGTTTTTAAACTTATTGTTGTAATGACATTTGTTTATCTTGTACTTGTGTGGCTAACATAGCCCTTGTAAGCCGCTTAGAGTTCGTCTGAAGATAAGCGGGGTATAAATGCAAAAATAAAATAAATAAATAAATATAATAAACACACACAGAGCTTTAGTTGGCATTCTGATTTCTTAGGAGGGCCACAACACCCTAAAAACTCTCTGCAATCAGCAAGGTAGCCATTCGATGGAGGGGGGGGGTCCCTACTTGGAGCATCTGTGACTCTGCCCTCCTCACACTGTGCTTCAGTTTCAGCGTAACCAAAGCATGTGTCACCATCGCAAAGTCTGATATTTTGCCTAATCATGCACACTTGGTGCCCCAGTCAAGCTGAACAAATATGTCTCTGGTGACAACTGCTGTTTGTACTTCAGGAAGTAGATTAGCAGACTTGACCACCAAGTGGGACAAGGGCTAAGAAAGAAAGAAAAAGATGACTTCAGGAAGAAAATCTGGATCCATGAAAATCTCGAGCTGCAACCTTAATAAGCTAAAGCTTCATCACACGAGAAGTCACTTGCAGAACTTCCATTTTTACTTGGTTAAGCTTTACATTTTAATCCTTGTCCAGAAGCATTGGTGTTAAATACAGTAGATGTTCTCTAACAGTATCAAATAAGAGCAAGCCTACAAAAGCATTGCCCTCCCCCCCCCCACTTGTCCCAGGCGAGTGGTTCAGAAAGCCTTGAAGGGTCTGTCAAAAGCAATAGATGTGCACTCTCCAAATCTTATTCTTGACATAAATCTATTTTCCAGGAAAGCCAGGATGATCTATCTATCTCCCAAACTGAGAAGATTAAAAAGAGTCATACTTAATTCAATTTCTCCAGGAATCATTGAAGCTTGACTGTGATAATGGACTCTGCTACTTGTCTCAGTGTAGAAAATTGGATCCTAACCTGGAGCTGTTTGTTCAGTCTTCCTGTCACCATCTTGCATTGGATAGCACAACATCTTCTTCTAATGCAGACTGTGTCTTAAGTTCTTCCTCTTCTACTACCTGATAGGATGACCTCTGGTTAATTTGGGGAAGTCAGGGCAGCCCCCTTCACCTGTGCCCACCTCTGATCTGTAACAGTTGACACCTTGAAGGTGATGGCTGGAGGGTTTCCTAGTTCTGCTATGGGGCATTTTTTTTTAAAAAAAACTGGAGATGTCAGGGAATAAACCTGAGAATTATGTGCATCAGGTTACTACCGAACTTGACTTCTTCGTTTCTCTGAGAATGAGGAGGATTTTCAGTCTACGTGTCTAATCAGAGTCCTTGGTGGACAAAGTTAGCCTCCGCATACTTGCTCTCTGTGTTATGCACAACTTCTTTATGTGAAGGGACACTTTTCAGTAAGGATCTGGCAGCCTTGAATGCCAGCTCCCAGATCTTTCAGATGACTGTTTCTTCTTCCCAAGGTTTCTTGGCCGAAACTGATTATTCTTATGCTCATTGTATTTCATTTTCTGCATAAGGTCTGGGCAGTTTCCTGAGCTGCAGCTCTTTTGCATCTAGTTCTATATTTTTGTACTTCTTCTTTTTCTTGTCCTGGTGACATTTTTCATTTGTTCATTTTTCTAGCAATTTTTAAAATCTGTACTCTCCCTTGGCCCGATGGAAGCGTTGGGTATCAATGGAGAACTGAAATAGTACAGATGCATGTAGCCACAGCTGACATTGCTTGTGCTTGTCATAACCCTGTTAAGTGCCTATTCTACAGTTGAGTTGGAAAATTACTATTGCGGCTTCAAGAAGTACAGTAATATCTTGGTTTATGAGCATAATTCAAGGACTGTGGGAATTGTGGTCCAAAACATATGGAGGGCCGAATTTTGGATACCACTGCTTGTAGAAAGAACCTTCTGAAAAACTATAGTTTCCAGGAACCCCCACAGCTGCTTGCTTTTTTATACATTAGAAAGGCACATTGTCTTCTGAACAGAGGTAGGCCGTGAGCAAGAGAAGAAGAGGGGTGTTACGCTCCTGTTTTGCTTGTGGACTCACCTTGATGGGCCACTGTGGAAAATGAAATCCGGGTTTTAATGATCCTTTTGTTTGATCCAGGACAGCTTTTCAAATAGCAGCCTGTTCAACCCCTCGCTTCTCACTTTAGCTTCAATCTTGTGGGGATCAAAATATAAATACAGTGGACCCTTGTATAACAAACGGTTTGTATAACATAAAATTTGTACAACATTAAAAAATTCCAGAGATAGGGGGAAATGTGCTTAACAGAATCGCCTATGGGGCGAATCTGTACAACATAAAAATGGGACCACTCCATTTTCAATGCATTCCTATGGGAATTTGTATAAAGGAAAATTTGCTTAACGTAATTTCATTTGGAGCGAATTAATTCCTTTATACAAGGTACCACTGGACCCATGTTTCCCTGAAAATAAGACACTGTCTTATACTGTATTTATTTTTTCTCAAGAAGACACACTAGGACTTATTTTCAGGGCATCTCTTACTTTTATTAAGTATAATATGCTTGAATGTCAGCCCTGCATCACAACCATAGCCTTTGCTCTCTTGTAAGCAATCCATTCACAGATGATGTTTTCCAGCTCAGGAAATAAAGGTTGCCAACCTGAACCACATTTGCGCTTCTTAGCTTTTCCTATGTCCACATGTAGACTGAGGTTATTGTATTCTGCCCGCCATTTTCGGAACATTAGGATATCCAACTTCTTCTCTTTGCAGAAAGCCACAAGATTCTTGCCCTGGGAGTCCTCGACAATTCCTTCCTTGTACTCAACAGAATAGCTCTTTCTTTTTGCACACACCTTGTCTGGGGGTACAGATGCTGAGGAAAAGCAGCCCCCCCCAGACTGTTGCTGGTCGGTGGGGCTGTTGCTACTGATGCGTGAACTCCTTTCCCTTAGCTGTTCTCATGTGCGCAATAGGTTGCCTGTGACCACGGTTACCACATGTGCACCCACGCATGCGTGAATAGCTAGGAGAAAGGAGTGATGCGGTTGCCACCTGCGCACCTCTGCAAGTGCGAATGGCTCAGAGAAAGGAGCTGTGGCAGATAAAAGATATTCCAGTCTTCCTTACCGCTCCACGCTGAAATGCATGGCGTGGCTATGCAGCATATCTGCATAGCCACACCCATAACTAGGTCTTATTATCAGGGTAGGGCTTATACAGTGGTACCTCGGATAACGACTCTAATTCGTTCTCCGAGGTTAGCCGTTATCCGAAACATGTCGTTATCTGAAACACAGTTTCCCATAGGAATGAATGGGAAACCGATTAATCCATTCCGGAGCCTAGGGAAAAGGCACAGACACCTGGTTTTTTTGCTCAAAACTCTTTATAAAGTGCACTTTAAAGGTACAGATGGAGTGCCACCCGGGATAACTCTTTTTTACTGATACATGCTAGAAATTCGTTATCTGAGGCAGTCCATAGGGAAAATTCGTTATCCGAGACAGCCCATAGAGAAAACTCGTTATCCGAGGCAAACCTATACCTAGAATTGTGATTCGTTATCCGAGGCAGCCCATAGGGAAAATTCGTTATCAGAGGCAGTCCTATACCGGGAAATTTGCAGTTGTTATCTGAAAAATTTGTTATCCGAGGTACCACTGTATTTAACAGATGCATAGAAATCCTGCTAGGGCTTATTTTTGGGGGAGGTCTTATTTTCGGGGAAACAGGGTATGTGTTGCATAGGCTTTATTAGATCAGAAGTAGCCTTTTCTTGTGGCTTTGTGAAAGCTGGCCCATAATCTGTTTTTTCCACAGCTACTTGTTTCTGTCTATGCTTCAGCTCTCAGGCTCTTCTGTCAGCTTGGTCTGTCCTGGCAGGAAAGGAGAGATTCAGTGTTACTTTAGGACAGGGGTCATTTCTTTGGTTTAGTTTCTGTTTTCCTTGAGATTCAAGTTTATGTGAGCAACAAGGTTGTGAAATAAGCTCATTTGTTGCCAGTTGTCTGGGAAATACAACACTTGCCTTCAGTAGTTGAGAGGTATCTGGGTGCAGAAACAGAGGTTGGGAGTTCGTCCCCCCCGCCCGCCCGCCTGTGCTTCCTTCAGTGGTGCTCGACTCAAAGACCCATAGGGTCCCTTCCAGATGGGCAGTTCAAAGGTTATTATTTTTAAAGTTGTGAGGCAAAGGGAGAAACATTTGCTTTCTTGTAAAGTAACACTGTCCATTTTTTCTTGCATTTTCTCTTCTCCCTGTTGACTTAAGGCAGGGGTCCTCAACCTAAGGCCCCGGGGCCGGATGCGGCCCCCAAGGTCCTGAATCCGGCCCCTGGGACCAATTGCAACACACACACACACCTACCCCCTGTTTTGTGAGCAAGCAAGCCTCCGCAGCTGCTTTTGGACTGTGATCCGGCCCCCAGTGGTGTCTGGGTGGTGGTGGACCGGCCCGCTGTTTGAAAACTTTGAGGACCCCTGACTTAAGGCTTGCTCTTGTAGACGTCTCTCCACTTTCTAGGGTAGAGGAGAAGGCATACATGAGGGTACTTTCTCCTCTCAACCCTTGCTCACCCAAGGTTTTACTACTCAGTATGGTGCCAGGTGCTGTATAGTATGAAGATTTAAGACAATCTGCAGAATTAGAGAACAATTCCTGTACATACTATACACATACACAACACTTGGGTCCAAGATGCATTTCTGCAGGCCATAAGTGATACCCTCTTAATGAGAGGAATGAATCACTCTTTTATGCTTGCTGTTCTCTGGTGTGTTTAGTCAAGCCTAGACATGGGTGTTTCATTTTGGAAGGGGACTGGTTCTAAAACAAAACACGCCAGCACACCTGGCACTCGGAACCCAGTCCCACCCTCCGGAAAAACCAACCACTGGCTTACCTTGCTTTACCTTGCACTGGGCAAAATTCCAACCAGGAAAAAGCCTTGGATGCGTCACCTTTCCCTCTCCCTGGTGCTGGCCAATGAGATAGGGAGGCGGGATGATGCATGTTCTTGCCCAGCTCCTGATTGGTCAGCATCAGGAAGAGGGAAAGATGATGCATCTGAGGCTTCATCCTGGCTGGAATTTCTCCCAGCGTGAACTATACCAAGGTAAGACAGCAGTTGTGTTTTTTTTTTCCCCGGAGGGTGGGACTGGGTTCCGAGAGCCAGCTGTGGTGGCGTGTTTCATTTCGGAACCAGTCCCCTTCCAAAATGAAATGTCCATGTATTTATTATTATTTATTTATTTGTTTCATTTTTATACCGCCCATCTTCCAACAGGAACTCTGGGCGGTTTACAAGTTAAAAAAGCATCAATATACAAAAAGAAAAAGAAAGGAAAAACCCTAAGCAAGATGCCTCAGGGGGCGGGATGTCTAGTCAATCCTAATGGAAGTATGATCTCATTAATACAATCGGGATTCCACACACCTTCATGTACTCCTATAAATGTCTCCATGTTTTAACCTGCTCTATAATCGTTGGGAGGAAAGAGCTGGTATAACCGAGAGAAGCAGTTTATGGTGACCCAGCAAGGGCAGAGGAGATTGAGGGGTGTCTGGCAAGGAAGCCCTAGGGGCGCTGCATTTCCAGTGAAAATGCTTTCTCAGAAGCAATGGCTATTTTCCTGAGAAACTGGCACAGGCTAATTCCAGTGAACCGAGTGGTTGCTAAGTGATGCCAAACTTTTTGAAAACCTCTTTTGGGGAGAACAGGGTCGTCCCTTTTGTGGATGGGCTCGGGCTGAGACTTGAGCTATTCTGAGCACTCGTGGACAAAAGCTGCGCCTGTCCTAGGGCCGCCTTTTGTGGTCTGTGAGAGTCCACTTTTGTTCTTGACATACAAAGCACAGTTCTCCCAAGGCACAAGGAAGCAAGACGAGGTTTCTAAAAATAGGCCTCTGTCAGGGCCTGCCAGCCTTTGTCCCTGTTGGTTTCTTGCTCACGGAATTGCTGATCATGAACTCGTGCACCCTGAGTTGCCTCATTTCAGTTTTCTGCTCTCTTAAACATTTTGATGCATTGTTTGTTGCAACCTCACATACCTGAGACTGCCCTGCTCCTCCCGGACACATTAAGCATTCCGTTGCCTTTGAAATGTTTCCTTTGCTTCTTGTTGAATACACTCTTGCACCCTTTCAAAAAAGAAGACTGAGAGGGAATATGATAGCTATGTTTAAATATTTGAAAGGATGTCATATTGAAGAGGGAACAGGTTTGTATTCCATGGTTTCAGCGACTAGGACTCAGGGCAATGGTTTCAAACTACAGGAAAAGAGATTCCATTTGAACATTCGGAAGAACTTCATGACGGTTAGAGCTGTTCGGCAGTGGAATAATATGCTGCCCCAAAGGAGGGTGGTGGAGTCTCCTTCTTTGGGGGAGGTTTTTAAGCAGAGGCTGGATGGCCATCTGTCGGAAATATTGTGATGGGGTTCCTGCATGGCAGGGGGTTGGACTAGATGGCCCTTGAGGTCTCTTCCAACTCTATGATTCTATGATGCTTTGATCTGTGATGGCCGTTATTTTATTTTGAAAAGGATTTTATGATCCTCCCTTGCGAGGCAAGCTGCCTGGATAGACCCGTGAAATGGAGCACTTGGTGGCAGAGGCACGGTTTGAGAGTTCATTTCCCCACGAGACCTCTCACCTGGCCTTGCTTGCTTTAAGGTTTTAATACTGCATCATTCGAGCCTGAGGGCTATTCTGGGCTGTTTACAACATAACAAAATGCAAATTATGCAAATAACAATAATATATGAAAAATAAAGTTAATCCAAAATTATATAAAACATAAGGCCTTGGCAAGCTCTGTTTTATGTTTAAAATACTAGTACTCTTAATTTGGGATTGGAAAATTAAGGGGTTTGTCTTACACAGTACATGGGGAAAATATGGTAATGTGAAAGGAGAGTTAGGCACCAGCGTGCCCTCGTTCCAGCTGTCAATATGTAGCTTTTAAATTCTTGTTCACTTTTGATTTCTTTACTTTCTAAAGAGTCGTTTTGGAAAAAAAAAAAAGATGACGCCTGAGTTAAATGTTTAAATGCAGCATGCATTAGCTGTCTGATCCCTAGCCTTCTTGTTTTAAAACGGAAAGGTTGCTCTTTGGGTCTTTCTCACTGTTTGCTCCTTACCTTCAAGAGAAAATTGAACAAGCATTTGTCAGATCTGCTGTGATTTGGACTTATGCACTGAGCAAAAGATTAGACTCAAGCATACCGTAACTAAACTGTAAACTGCCCAGAGACAACATGAAGTGGTATGGCGCGGTAGATAAGCAGAACACTTTTGCTTATAGGTCCCTTCCAACAATTATTCCATGATTCTATGACCTTATAGAACTTCCTCTCAGGAAATGTGTGGTGTTTTTTATTTCCTTTGTTTTGTGTGTGTGTGTGTGTGTGTGTGTGTGTGTGATTTTCAAAGAGGGTTTAGAACAGTGGTTCTTAACCTGTGGGTCCCCCCCCCCAAGATGTTCCTGGACTGCAACTCCCAGAAGCCTCTACTGCTTGCTGTGCTGGATGGGATTTCTGGGAGTTGCAGTCCAGGAACATCTGAGGACCCACAGGTTGAGAACCACTGGTTTAGAAGAATAAACCATGCTCCTCAAGGGTTAATTAACTTTTGGATAACCAAAACAAACAAAAAACAACAACAACAAAAAACAAGTGCAAAAGTACTGGGGCATCTTAAAGGCCAACATTTGTTTTGTTGTCAGCTTTCATGGATTACAATTGATTTCTACATATTACAGTGTATGCTCTTATTGTACAGTACACACTGCTTGGGGTGGGACAGCTCTTAGCTCCTGTCACAACTGTTTTTATTATGGTCACAATGGAACTACAACAGGGATATCTGTAACATCAACAATAACGTATATAATGAACTTTAGAAGTGTTTCATAGACTCCTTGGAAGTATAATACAGAGACAGTATAACTGTCTACCAGATAAGCATATGTGTTTGAGTTTGAAAGAAATTGTATCAGAACGTTCTTTGGAAGTGGTCTTATGTGCTACCTTGGCTGAGTTGCCATTTAAAACATCAGATTTGTGCCCATTTAATCTTTTGTGTAGAATGTCCCATATATTTTGTAGATTTAATGGAGGATGCCCTTAAATGTTTTAACCTGATTTGCAAACATTTAGTCTATGCAATATTCAGAGGGGGCCCTGCTGGCAGAGGATGGGACAGATCGCTGTAGTAGATGAACAAGAAAATGAGTGTTTGATATATAGGATATGGGTAGTGGTTGCCTTGTGCTGCAAATTCGTTTGAGAAGGTTGCAGTTTTGAAAGGTCTCCGAGAAATATAATGCAATCTCATATGTGGCAGGTTGCTGCTCATTAATAAGGTTCTGCCTGCAATCCTAGGGTCCACCTGTTGACACAATTAGGTGCCTGCCCAGGAATGTGTACAGTGCCACTTGATTGAATGCCAATTTGGTGCTGGTATTTACCTGGCTTCCCTTATGCAAGTGTTGTTCTGTGATAGGATTCTGGTTATATTCAAAAATAAGCTTTATCTCCTGTATTTAAAATATATTGATGTGTGTTACTAAGTACATTAAGTTGAGCAGAACTTAAAGGCAGCAGCCTTCTCTTGCAGCTTGCCTCCAGACATCTGATACTCAGAGGAGATAGCTTTTGAACCATTGACCTGCCTTGGGATCTATCCTTCATTAATTTGTCACCCCCTCTCTTAACTCTATGGGCATTGTTATTTTTTTATTTATTTAAACTTATATACCGCAGCCTATTTCCCCACAGGGACTCAGTGCGGTTTACACAAAACGATAAGTACAAGAGATAAAAACACTAAAACCATGAGCAAGATTACTCAGGACGGCGAGCCAAAATAAGCAGAGCAGCAAAAGGCAAGAAAGGAAGGGGGGGGGAGAAAGAAAGAAGAAAAAAGAAGGGGGGGTTACCCCAGGAGGTCTCCAAAGGCATCCTTGAATAGCCATGTTTTTAAGGCTCTCTTAAAGGATGCCAGCGATGGGGCTTGCCGCAGCTCGCCCGGCAAAGCATTCCAAGCGGACGGACCAACCACCGAGAAGGCCCGGTCTTCTTTCACCACATATCATAAGTTAATCATGTGTTGTGCCTTCAGTTGGTAGGTTGTCTTTTTCAGAGGTTATTTTGGATCCCTGTGTTTTTCTGTGTGAGAAATAGAGAGCTGTAGATAGGTGTGCTCACCTAAGGACTGACATATATGTGAGTGTACAGTAGGACCCTCATATCTGCTGATTCAACATCCGCAGATTCAGTTTGCTCTTATCAGTGGATTTTCGTACCCATAGGGCGACCCAGAACCAATTTTCTGTGGAAATTGGGCCCCTACTGTATACATATTTGTGTGTGTATCTGCTCGTTTCAGACCATGATTTGTCCCCTATTAATACATGGGTGTATTTATTTTTAGAGATGGGCTTTTCATTTTGGAAGTGGTCAGCTTCTGAAATGAACCACTGGAACCCAGCTGACGTTCAGAACCAGAGGAATAAAATCAACCCACCCCTTACCTTGTGCTGGGCTAGCACAGGGCGCAACTCCAACAAGGAGCCTCTGACGCATCATCTTTCCTTCTCCCTGGCGCTGGCCAATCAGGAGCTGTGCAGGGAAATGCATCATCGCGCCTCCCTGTCTGATTGGCCAGCGCCAGGGAGAAAGAAAGATGACGCGTCGGTGGCTGCTTCCTGATTGGAGTTGCGCCCTGCACGATCCCAGGTAAGGGATTGGTTGATTTCATTCCTCCAGTTCCGAAAGTTAGCTGGGCTCATTCGTTTCGTTTCGGAAGCTGACCACTTCCAAAACAAAAAGCCCATCTCTATTATATAAATGAGAAACTCCTGCTTTTAATTTGTATGTCACTCAGGAGACAGTGTGGAAATTTCTGGAAAGGTAGCTCTTAAGACATGTAGCATAGCCTGTAATGACATAAGAGGTTGCATCACATAGAGTAGACTTCTGCTAGAAGCAAATGAATGAGCTTGTATTTTGCTGACTTTGCTGATTTTCCACAAGAACAAAACCACCAAAGAGTCCCTGGACAATAGCGAGTGTCCTTCGCCACACCACAAAACTGAGAGGGAGTTTTGTTTTGGCCTTTTCAGAAAGGAACACTGGAAGCTCCTGGGGAACCTGAAGAGCACGGTGGAAGGCTTGGTGTCCATCAACAATACTAACGTCTGGTCTAAGTATGGTGGCTTGGAGCGTCTCTGCAGGGACATGCATAGCATCCTGTATCATGGGCTCATCTCCGACAAGGTAGGCTGACCTAAAAGACCATTGGATCCTGGCAATTCATTTACGTTGGCCTTTGGTGGTATTGCACAGGGCAAAGAAGCACAGAGGAGATCTACGGTGCACAGGCGTATCCACCCTAAAAAAGAAATGAGTTTGCATATTCTGTACCTTATGGGGTTGACATAAGTCAGAATCAACTTGATGGCACACAATTGTTATTACAGTACAACCCCCTTATCCGCTGACTCACTAACCGCTGATTCAGTTATCCGTGGTTGGTGATCAGCGGGGGGGGGGGAGCAGAAAGGAGGGGGGAATTAAAAATAAAACTTACCATTGCTGATGCCCACCAACCTCTTCCTCACTGCGACCACCACTGTGGCGGGCCAGCAAGGCACCCTCTGGAAGGGTGGGGTGGCTGCGAGGAGGGAAGAAAGGTTTTTTTTTTAAAAAAAAACTCATTCTTCTTGCCGAAGCCGAACGGCAAAGAGAATGGGTAAAAAAACCTCTTTCTTCCCTCCTTGCAGCCGCTACTACTGCCGGGCAGCAAGGCACCCGGGCACCCACGGGAGGGGTGGAGTACTATCCCCGCTGCAAGCTCCCTGGCGATGGCAGTGGAGCGTTTGCTTGCCCGGCTGCAAGATTGGTGGCAGCGGCAGCGGAGGAAGTGGCAGCAGCAACCACACGGCCTGGGAGAGCCCACCTCTCCATAAGGTTGGCAGAGGTGGCACAGCGCTGTGGTGCAGTTCACTGGGGTGCTAGCGGGCTCTCCCACTGCTTTCACCCCTGGCCCCATCCAATGAGAGCGTTCACTCTTATCCACGGATTTCATTATCCACGGGGTACCCGGGAACCAATCCCCCGCGGATATGGGAGTTCTACTGTATCATGATTTGTCTAACTTGCCTCATTTCACAGCCGGGAAAGCTTTTGCTGGCTTACTTTTGAATTCTTAGCTGTGTTGCTCTGTGAGTTTCTGCTGAGGAAAGGGAAGAGACAATTTGTGTGTGTGGGGGGGGGGGGTTCTGCACATTCCCTGTAACAAGTCATTATAGAAGTCGCACTGCTAAGATGTTACCTGCTAAAGTTTGTCCCGTAGTTCAGATTTAGCATATGCAAAGCAGTTAGTTTCCTTTCTCTCTTTTGGCAGGCTTGTAATGTGTGTGTGTGTGTGTGTGTGTGTGTGTGTGTGTGTGTGTGTGTGTGTGTGTGTGTTTGTAACACACAGGAGATCACATTACCTCCCCAATCTGGTCTCTGAGCGTAACTGTATGTTTTCTGGGCAGGTATGCTGCAGACAGAAGGATTACTGGCAGTTTGTGAAGGACAGCCAATGCCTGAGCCCAAATGCAGCCCGTCACCTTGAGAAGGTGAGTTTATGTTTGAAAACAGAGCGGGGAATCTTGGGTGTGCTGCGGGGTGGCAAGAGGGAGTAGTGATGAATCAACAGAGAAGCAAGGCTCCCTTGATCAGCAAGGGGAGTGGAGGCCATTTGCCTCTTTTGGTGTCGTTTGAACCTTTCCACAGGGTCTGGAAAGCCGATGAGAGAGGGAGTGAATGAGAGAGAGAGAGAGAGAGAGAGAGCAGTTGGCATGTGGTTCAGAGGACAAGTGAGGTTGAAGGGGTATGGGAGATTTTGTGTAAAAAAATATCTTAGTTGGTGGCCTGAGGTGGAGATTGCAGGTTGGTGGTGGAAAACATGCAACCACGGATGTGAAGCTGAAGAAACCAGAAAGGGAATTTTAGGCTGTTTGCTGCAGTTTCAGAGTGTTCCCCTGATCATAGAGAATTGGGACACTTGCAGAAAGGAAACAGCCACGTGGTTTGTCCTGGGGTATTAGACCAGGGTCCTGTTGAGTCCGTGGTGGGGGGAGAGCACAAGGCTAGGCAGAGGTGAAAGCAAACATAAGGTGTTTTGCGCCAGCCAGGTCCTTGTATTGCTCAGATCTCCTGAGCGGTCCTGATTCAGAAGGATCTCTGGGTGGCCATGTAGGTGCAGCATAATGCCAGTAGCCCTCTGGACCCTTTTCACCTTGTACCCTGATATGTCGATCAAGGGGTGGGCTACGAGATCAGAATGATTCTGAGAGGTTTAATTTGAAAAGCTTTCATCTCCACCACCCTCTTTGTCCAGACTGTTAGCGGTGCCTTTCAGCTGTATCTGTTCAGCAGCTTGTCTGTCCAGAAGATGTGATTTGTTGAGGACAGGCGGGGTCTCCCGTTTCCATAGAGAAGGTAATACATCTCTCCTCAGAGCAGGTCCGTGGGACCTTTCCTCCCCACTCCATCTTACACGAGAGGCAATGAAGCAGAAAGATGCTGACTAGCCATGACTCACACCACCAGTACCGTCTCTTAACTGTCAGACGCAGCCTCAAGTAGCAGCCGCAGTCTTGCTTTCTGGAGGGTAGCAAATCAGGAGAGGCCGAGGGGAGCGTTCAGTGGCAAACTGCCGGCATCCTTACTCTGCTGCCTGGCTGTGTCCTGCTTTTCATCCGAAGTCCCACCTGTCTTTCCAGTTCATCCGCCTGCAAGAGAACGGGCAGCCGAACGCCGAGAGCCTTGGTGACCGAGCCATCGCAGAACGCTGGCTCCAGCACAGCCTGCAGTTCCATTGCCTTTCTGCGCAGCTGAAGCCTCTGCTGGAGAACAAGCAGTACATCAGGAAGTTCTATGCAGGTAGGATGACATCAGCGTGGAAGGGGGTTTGGCTTGCTGCTTCCACTTCTGGATCAGAAATGGCTCCACAAACCTCCCTCCTGTTGGAGAGACTGACATGCCCGTGCCTGCATGGCCAGCAGGCTGCAGGCAAAATATGATGTGCAGGGTACCCCAACTTGCCTCCCTCTGTTTGCTTCTCCCTCTCCCTGGTGTGTCATTAAGCTCTTCCTGGCCAGATGATACGAACACCCTTGCTTGGCCAATTTTGCAAATGCTCCTTGAACCTCTTGGGAAGACAGCAAGTAGCCATAAGACATGACAGCCATTTTGGGTGTTCATCTGTGAACTGTTTTTTCCTTCTCTCCTACCTGCTTCCATCAAGAATCCGTGGTGGTTGTCCTTGGACTTGACCATCTGCTGGCTGTGATAACAGGAAGAGGCCATGGAGCATAAGATATTTCTGGGATCCAGTTGTCTTAAGGGTCTGGCATGAATGTCTGCCTGGGTGCATCACTGCTAACCACTGTTTTAGCTTGTTTCAACCATTGGCACCTGTGTTCCTCCAGATGTTGTTAACCCACAACATTCATCAGCTGAAGTACCTTCAGCAAATATAGGACACTTGAGACACCTTACTAGACTTTTCTGTTCAGTCTCTTGTTTCACATTATGCCAGTGTCATTTTTACTTATATTATTTATTAGTTAAATGCCTTAAGAGTTGAGATGTCGAAGGTATGGAATTAAGTGGAATCTCCCTTGTGGGGTGCCCCAGGGGTCGGCAATCTCTCCCGTGCTGTTCAATGTTTATATGAGGCCGCTGGGGGAGGTCATCAGGAGATATGGAGTTCGCTGTCATCAGTATGCTGATGACACGCAGCTCTATCTCTCCTTTTCATCATCTGCAGAGGAGGCGGTTCGCTCCCTCGATCTGTGCCTGGAGGCCGTACTGGAATGGACCAGAGATAGCCGGCTCAAGCTTAATCCGGAGAAGACGGAGGTTCTGTTCTTCGGGGCATCCTCGTCTCGGTACAATGCCCCCCTCCCTAGGCTGGGGGGTATCTCCCAGCCTACAGACAGCCTCCAGCCTACAGACAGGGCCAGGAATCTGGGCGTGGTCCTGGATTCGGCCCTCTCCCTGGAAGCCCAGGTGATGGCCGTCTCCAGGGCCGCTTTTTTCCATCTCCGCAGGATCGCCCAGATCCGCCAGTACCTTGATGAGTCCTCCCTGAGGACAGTTGTGCAGGCTCTGGTGGTCTCGAGGATCGACTATTGCAATGCCCTCTACGTGGGGTTGCCCTTGACCCTGGTCCGGAGGTTGCAGCGGGTGCAAAATGCGGCGGCCAGGCTGGTGGTGGGTGCTCGTAGATACGAGCACATCACCCCAGTCCTGGTCCGCCTGCATTGGCTCCCCGTTGTCTTCCGGATCAGGTTCAAGGTCCTGGTTTTGGTTTTCAAGGCCCTCCACGGCTTGGGACCAGAGTACCTGGCGGAGCGTATCTTCCAGAGGGCATCCGGATCCAGACCCATGAGATTGTCGCAGGCACGCTCACTGAGAGTGGCCACACCCAGAGAGGCGCGAAAAACTCGTACGCGAAACCGCGCCTTCTCTGTGGTGGGGCCTTCACTCTGGAATCATCTTCCCAGTGAGCTGCGCCTGCTGGAGTCCCTGCCTGCCTTTAAGAAAGCTTTGAAGACTTTCCTTTTTAAAGAGGCCTTTGGTGACCATGTTAGTTAGTTGTTGGTTTTTTGTTTGTTTTTTACTTCCCTCTTCTCTTTCCTATCTGACTTGCCGCCATCTTGCCCTCCGTCGCTTTATGCTCGGAGGTTTTTCTACTTGTTTTATGTGTTTTTATCATTGTTAGCCGCCCAGAGTTCCCGCCTGGGAAGATGGGCGGGATATAAGCCTACAAATAAATAAATAAATAAAATAAATAAGTGTTTTGCTTTTATATTGCCCCATAGCACTTCAAGCACTCTCTGGGCAGTTTGCAATTTAATTATGCAGGCTACACATTTCCTTCTCCCCCCCCGCCCCCAGCAAGCTGGGTACTCATTACATTTCTAAAAGAAGTAAAAATAAATACAGCACAGATTTGTGTTTGCATTTGCATGTGACTGCTGTGCTAGATGAATAGTTTAAAGGCTGTTTCTCTGTTTTAAAAATGCAGAATAGTTTAAGCAAATTAAGCCTTAAGCAAATAAAAACAACAGTTCAATCTTTTCTTTGGGCCTTTTCACACGACCCCTAAGATCCGCTGGCCACTTAAATTCGGACCAGAGATCTTGGGGGTTCGTTGCTCTTCCTGCGTCCCCACCCCTCCGCACTTCCTTGCTCCTGTCTGCGTGAGGGGAGGGAGGAAAAAAGAGAGGAAAAAATGCAGGCTCACCTCCGGTTTGCCGGTCCAAGCCTCCCCCAGCCCCTTCTCTTAAAGGGGCGGGAGGCAAAAACAACAACAAACAGAAGCGAGGAAAGCCGGGCACTCACTCCTTTACATCTGGATCTGGAATTTTTCACCCTCCAAGAGCAGGTACCTGAAAAGTGCGCTGGGACGCGCTTAGGTGGGCGTGGCCGCACTTAATTTTCTGTAAACTCCGGAGCTGGTGGGGAAACAATTTTAAGCTCCGGAGCTGGGAGCCATTTGCGGCGGAGTTTAGGGGTCATATACAAATACCCTTTGTTAGTTAAAGCTGTATTTACTTCACTCCAGCAAGAAGGACTCCCAAAGGGGCTACCTGCAAGTCAGTAAAAACATGGTAGTCCTTGCCAGGTGGTTTACAATCTGGAAGAGGCAACAGAGAAGCAAAAAAGGAAGAGGAAAGAGTAATACCTGTAGGCTGAGGAAGCAGTTTTTAAACCGTGCTATCGTGTGTGTGTGTGTGTGTGTGTGTGTGTGTGTGTGTGTGTGTGTGTGTGTGTGTGTGTGTGTGTGTGTGTGTGGTGTCATTACAGTCATGACCAACCCTTCGTGACCCCACGTCCATGGAGTTTTTCTGGCAGGAATACTGGCGTGGTTTGCCAGTTCCTACTCCAGGCGCCTCCAGCACCTGGTATTCCCTGGTGGTCTCCCATCCAAGTACTAGCCAGGGCTGATCCTGCTTAGCTTCCGAAATCAGATGAGATCAGATGGGCTTAGCAACAAAGCGGGAAACAGTCAAAGGAGCCGAATGGAGCTGGCCTGTGAACAGAATGACTGAGGTTGCATCCATCTCTTCCTCATCTTTCTATTAATTTCTTATTAACTATGTTCCATGTGGTTAATGCATTACAGTAACTGATACTCTCGTGTGAACCACCAACTGTTTTTTGTTGGTTAATTTTGTTAATTTTTGTAATCCTTCATATTTTCTTTTCATCTCTTACTCGTTATTTAAAGCAGCCGTTCTCAACCTTCTTTTGGCCATGGCCATAAACATAGTAGGATTGCACACATTGCACAATGAACCTTATAAAGGGGTGTGTGAAAAATTGTTTCCGGTTTGTGTGACCTCTGCTTCAAATGGGCCACCATCCTCCTCCTCTCCTTGGGGGGGGGGGGCACATGACCCCTATTGAGAACGGCTGCTTTAAAGCATTTTCCTCCCATCCTACATCGGAAAAGGCTTTACAGTACGACCCTGGCATCCGCTCATTCACCAACCGTGGATTCAGTTATCCGCGGTTGGTGGTCAGTAGGTGCAGGGGAGGTCTGAGCCCCGTGGCGAGGCGGGGGGGGGGGAGAGAAAACTTACTACTGCCGCCACACCCTGGCTGGCCTCCGGAGGGGTGGGGTGAGGAATTAACAGGACCAGCCTGCCCAACCCACCTTTGAACGTCCTGCTTGGGTCCTGGGCAGTGGACTGGAAGTTTTAAACTTGAGCTCTAACTTCTGGACCTCCACCTGGGACCTGAGAGGGAAGTCCAAAGGCTAGTTGGCCAGGTGGGTTGTCTTAAAAGCCCCCCCACCCCTGCAGAAGGGTGGGCAGCGTGCAGCAGCGAAGGAGGCGGGCAGTGGTGAGGAGGGCTCAATATGGGAAATTTTTCTTTCCATCCCCTTTCCCCCCTGCCACTGCCGCCCCCCTGGTCCAGCCACAGAGCTTATCAGTGAAGAAGGTCCAAGAAAAATGTTATTCCCTCTTGGCCGCCAACACTGTACTACCCAGCATTAGGGGGGTGTTGGGGGCGAAAGCTTTCACCCTCGCGCCTCACCACCCCATCACCACCATTATCCTCAGATAAGAGCATTTGCTCTTATCCGCAGATTTTGCTATCCGTGGGGGTCCTGGAACCAATCCGCGCGGATACGGCAGTCCTACTATATTGACGTTCTTATGCATTACAACAAAACAGTCCCTGACCAAAAGGAAAAGGGAGGGGGGGAAGATGAGGTGGAACTAACTTAGGTCCCAGTTTGGGGCAAAAAAATCTTAGTTTTAAGAAGGAATGAGGCTAGTCAAAGGAGAAGAAGGAACAAGTCATCTTTTTTTCTGAGCAGAGCAGCTGAAGTGAACATTTTCATCTGCCTCTCTCTTGCTGGCAGCCTGATGGAATCTGAAAATAAGAGGACCCACAAAAGAACCAGCGGCATATTAAAGGCCTTGTTCCCGTTTCATTCTGAATTAGAGTAGAATTTTTGAAATCAGACTTAAGATAGCGTGCATTATCAACTCCCGTTCATTTCAGTGAATGTACTCTAGCTGAGACCAACGGTGGCTTTAGCTCAACATGTGGTCACTTGCCTAAATAAAAATAAACAAGGTCTTTCTTTGGAACTCAAAAAGCTTTCCTGCAAACCAGGTCAGATCAGGTGTCTTCTCTAGGAAGCATGCCCCACTTCTTCAAGGCGTGTCATGGAGAAAAACCTGAAAGTCCCTTATGCCACCGTTCAGCTTTGCAGAAGCAGCTGCAACCCTGCCTGGTGGCAAATCTGAATTCCACAGCGTGAGAAGTTCTGTCTTCTGCTGCTCGGAAAGCCAGACAATGGAGCTTCCATGCACAGTTTCTGAGAGCCTTTGTACACGACCCCTAAACTCTGCCCCAAATGGCTCCCAGCTCCGGAGCTTACAATTGTTTCCCCACCAGCTCCGGAGTTTGCAGAAAATTAAGTGCGACCACACCCACCTAAGCGCGTCCCAGCGCACTTTTCATGTATCTGCTTTCGGAGGGTGAAAATCCCTGATGCGGATTTAAGGGAGTGGGTGCCGGGCTCTCCTCGCTTCTGTTTGTTGTTGTTGTTTTGCCTCCCGCCCCTTTAAGAGAAGGAATCAGGACGACGACGGGGCTCCGGGCGGCTTCGGAGGTGAGCCTGCATTCTTTTGTCCCTTTTTTTCCTCCCTCCCCTCACGCAGACAGGAGCAAGGAAGTGCGGAGGGGTGGGGACGTAGGAAGAGCAACGAACCCCCAAGATCTCTGGTCCGAATTTAAGTGGCCAGCGGATCTTAGGGGTCGTGTGAAAAGGCCCTTAAGCCTCTGTTCTTTACTGTCTGGCCTAGTGAGATTCTTGGGACAAGGGGGAAGATGTGACCCTCCCCATTTCACAGTAGAGGCAGCCCAGCAATGGGAGCTGCAAAATAGAACCACTTTTGTTCCTTCAGCTGTTGTTGGTCCCAGCAGCCGTCAAGAGACAGCACGCCCTCAGAGGCCGAGAACAAAGGAGCTTTTATATAGAGCACTCAGTGGGAACACACAGGAATTATATCATTGCAGATGGTAAAGCTGTGCGGTGGTTCAGTGGGCTAGAGCGCTGAAACTGTCGGCTGCAAAGTCGACAGCTCCCCGCGGTTCGAATCCCGGCTGCCACGCCGCGGAGTGAGCTCCCGCTGTTCACCCCAGCTCCTGCCAGCCTAGCGGTTCGAAAGCATGTAAAACACAAGTAGATAAATTGGTACTACTGTAAAAAGCGAGAAGGTAAACAGTGTTCCGTGCGCAGAAATGGGTTCAGCCATGCTGGCCTCCATGCTGGCCTGGAGTATTGTGTACAATTCTGGTCACCGCATCTCAAGAAAGACATAGTGGAACTGGAAAAGGTGCAGAAGAGAGCGACTAAAATGATTACTGGGCTGGGGCACCTCCCTTATGAAGAAAGGCTAAAACATTTGGGGCTCTTTCGTCTGGAAAAAAGGCGCCTGAGGGGGGATATGATTGAGACATACAAAATAATGCAGGGTATGAGTAAAGTGGATAGAGGGAAGCTGTTCCCCCTCTCCCAAAATACCAGAACTAGGGGACATACACTCAAATTGAAGGCTGGGAGAGTAAGAACTGACAAAAGAAAATATTTTTCACCCAGCGCATTGTAAGTCTTTTTGGAACTCCCTGCCACAGGAGGTGGTGATGGCATCTGGCCTGGATGCCTTCAAAGGGGGATTGGACAGATTCCTGGAGGAAAAGTCCATCACAGGTTACAAACCATGATGGAGAAACCAGGGTACTTCAAGGGCCAGATGCAGGGGAGTGGTATCAGGAGACAGATATCTAGTCTCATGCGCTCCCAAACGCATCTGGTGGGGCCGCTGTGAGATACAGGAAGCTGGACTGGATGGGCCTTTGGCCTGATCCAGCATGGCTCTTCTTATGTTCTTATGGCCACGGACTTGCACAACACTGGCTCTTTGGCTTAAAAACAGAGAGGAGCACCGTCCCTGGAGTTGGACACGACTAGCACGCATGTGTGGGGGGAACCTTTGCCTTTACCTAAAAGCAGCCTAGATAGCTGGGTGAGTGAGTCATCTAGCTGCAGAGCCAGAGATTGGGAGTTCAATACCCATAGTTAGTGCCTCCAGGGAAGAGAGCCAGCCTGGGTGGCCTCGAGCCAGCTGCACCAGCATCCCAGGATACCCTCATAAGAAGGGAATGGGAAAACCTCTTCTGAGTATTCTCTACCTAGAAAAACACTGGACAAGTTTTGGTACAAGTTAGAATTGGCTTGACAGCACATGATCATAGAATCCTAGAGTTGGAAGAGACCTCAAGGGCCATCTAGTCCAACCCCCTGCCATGCAGGATCCCCCCCAATCACAGTGCTCCCAACAGATGACCATCCACCTTCCTTTGGGGCAGCATCTTCCACTGCCAAACAGCTCTAACTGTCATGAAATTCTTCCTAATGTTTAAATTGAATTTCTTTTCCTGTAATTTGAAACCATTGCCCCGAGTCCTAGTCTCTGAAGCCATGGAAAACAAACCAGTCCCTTCTTCGATATGCCATTCTTTCAAATATTTAAACATGGCGATCATATCCCCTTTCAGCCTTATTTTTGTAAGGCTAAACAACATTCCCAGCTTCCTCAGCCGCTAGAAGACATTTCTTCCAGACCCTCAATCATCTTGGTCGCCCTCCTTTGGACCCGTTCAAGGTTGTCAACATCCTTTTTAAATTGAAGCACACAGAACTGGATGCAGTACTCCAGGTGGGGTCTGACCAGAGCAGAATAGAGTGGTACTATCACTTCCCTTGATCTAAATACTATGGTTCTGTTGATGCAACCAAGAATCGCATTGGCTTTCCTGGCCGCCGCATCACACTGCTGACTCATGTTCAATTTGTGGTCCACCAAGACTCCCAGATCCCTTTCACAGGTACTGTTTTCCAGCCCCATGGTGATGGTGGTGGTGGTGGTGATTAAACCTGAAGTAAATTGGCAGGGCTTGCAAAAAAAAAAAATTAAAATAAGATGGAAATTGTGGGTCATAGTAGAGGAAATACTCTACATCAGGCATGTCCAAACTTCGGCCCTCCTGATGTTTTGGACCACAATTCCCAGAATTCTAAGCTTGGATTGCCAATGACAAACGACGGTGGGAGTTGCGGTCCAAAACATCTGGAGGGCCGAAGTTTGGACATGCGTGCTCTACATAGTCAAGGCCTCTGAACAGGTGGCCCTTGTGATAACCAAGAACATGGGACAGAGCCGCATGTAAGGCCGCAGAGTAGGAGTTATTTTCTTAAATCCTAAACCCTTCTTGATTGAATATCCCTATCTGTTTCTGATCGTAGCTGGTTGGTTTTCTGAAGTGCAGAGCTTTAAGTGTCCAGAGGTTGTACCACAATGGCTGGGGGACCCCATGACTATTTGCAATTCCTTGGCTTGCTTGTGAACAGCTTTTCTTTTAATTTAATTACAGCAGTGCAGCCGCAGAGGCCGTTTTGCAAGTGTTCTAGCATGTGCCTCTGATGCAGATCTGAAATAATACGCTGGCTGAAATCCAGGAATTATTCACAGGTTGTTGTTGTTCAGTCGTTCAGTCGTGTCCGACTCTTCGTGACCCCATGGACCAGAGCTCGCCAGGCCTTCCTATCCTCCGCTGCCTCCCGGAGTTTTGTCAAATTCATTTTGGTTGCATCGATGACACCGTCCAACCATCTCATTCTCTGTCGTCCTCTTTTCCTTTGGCCTTCGATTTTTCCCAGCATCAGGGCCTTTTCCAGGGAGTCCTCTCTTCTCATGAGGTGGCCAAAGTCCTGGAGCCTCAGCTTCAACATCTGTCCTTCCAGTGAACATTCGGGGTTGATTTCACAGGTAGACTAGGCCTATTGAGTCGCCGGAGCTTGTGGAGGAGCTGAGCCACCAAAATCCCCACGGATGCCGTGGGCCCACTTTAGTTGCAACTTGCTACCCCAAGCAACAGGATTTCAGCCACTGTGTTATGAGCAACTAGAAGATGCTGAGTATAAGGAGAAACCCATCTGCCAAGGCTGAGAGGAGGAGTGGTTTATTATCTGAACCCTCCTTTTGAGTGGCAATTTCTGACACCCAAAGCAGGGGCGAAAGTAAGGGTTTGGGAGGTTCCCTCAGAACCATAGAAACCTCTTCCCTGGGGTCCACCAGAAACCATCTGCCTTGCCCAGAAACCATCTGTCTTGCTCAGCGAAGCCATAAAACAGTTTGAGTTGCTCTTTAAGAATGGACTTCAGCAGGAAGCCTCATGGCTCAGTGGTCAAATGCCTGTACTATATATTCACCACGACCTGGGGTTCAATCCCAGGTAGCAGGCTCATGCCTGACTCAGCCTTTCATCTTTCCAAGATCGGTAAAATGAGTACCCAGCTCCTGGAGGGGGGGCAATGTGTAGCCTGCATACTGGAATTAAACTGTAAACTGCCCAGAGACTACTTGAAGTAGTATGGGGCGGTATAGAAGCAGAACACTTTGCTTCAGCAGCTTTTGGTGTCCTTATTTCTGTATTTGGTAATAATCTTTGTGTTCTTGGTTTCTACTGGACACGCTTCATTTTTGCATGGCCGTGTGTCAGAGCGGAAATATAAGCATATCATCCAGTACATAATAGCAAGTTCTTGTCTCTCTAGAGTTCTCTTGGTTATGTCTTTTCCCATCAGCCCTTTATTACAAAGCCCAAAGCCACTGGGGCAAAAACATCTGGTAGTTGAGTCCTGGCAACTGGACTTCTTTTTCTTGAGAGATTGAAACGTTTCGCGGCTCATCCAAACGGCTTCCTCAGACCGACGAAGCTGTATGGATGAGCAGCGAAATCTTTCTCTCTCTCAAGAAAAAGAAGTCCAGTCGCCATGACTCAACTTCCAGATAGGTTCACCTGGATGACCGAGAATCTTCACAGACATACTGGGCAAAGCATTTACTGCGCCGTAAGGAGGAAGAACCAAATGAGGAATTCACTGTGGTGGAATCCTGAGTGCTTTCTCCTCCCTTCCTTTTGCAGACACTGCTTTCCTGCTCAGCGATGCCCACGTCACGGTCATGTTGCAGTGCTTGGAGGCTGTAGAACAGAACAGTCCCCGGCTCCTGGCTCAGATAGACACATCCATGGTGAGAAAGTTTTTTTTTCCTTGGGCTCCTTGTCCTCTAACTCTCAATACTTCCCCTCCACCTTCCAAAAGCTCCTTTGCAGTCTTCCCTCATAACAGTATCTCATTCAGGAGGGAACAAAGACCTGATGAAAAAACGCTTTGCCTACTTGACCCTGGAGCTTAGATGCCAAAATCAGTAGCCGCAGAATTCCAAAACGGAAGGCAAAAAGAAGGGGCTCCTCGTACAACCGTAGCCAGGCTGCCATTGTGATGTAGACCGGTTTGGTAGGGATAGGGTTCTGCAGTGACCTTGCCATCTTTCCTGAGTCAGTAGCTTCCCAGTTCCACCAAAGGAAGGGAGAGAGCGAGCCCTCCTTTTTCATAATTTTCTATTAGTAATTTTTTTCCATTTGTTCTTATTTTGATTTGTTAAAGCATTTTGATTTTTTTGTATCTGTGCTTATTTGTTCCTTTTATTGTTATGATTTGATTATTTGGTTTGATTGATTAGTCTTTATTTTTTATTTTAAGTTGTTTAATCTGGTTTTATATTTTGTACATGTTTGTAAACCGCCCAGAGTAGCTTTTTCGCTAGAGAGTTGCGGTATATCAATCAATCAATCAGTCAAAATAAATAAATATAAATAACTGTACTGAGCAGAACTTAACCCCCCCCCTCCCCAAATACAGCAGCTCAACTGGCTGCCCATTCCATTCCTGAGCACAATTCAGAGTGGTGGTTTTTAACCTATATAAAGTCCTAAACGGATTGAGTCCAAGCTGTTTAAAAGACCGCATCTCCATCTAGGAGCTTGCCTGGGCTTTAAGATCACCAGGGGAGCCCTTTCTGTCGGTCCCAACACCTTCACAGGTAAACTTGATGAGAGTCTTCTCTGCTTCTGTTCCCAGACTTTGGAACTCCCTCCCACTGGAGGCTCCTACAGCAAGTAGGCAAAAAACTTTCTCTTCAGGCAGATATTTTTAAACTGCTGGCCTGAGAGGGTTTTTTACTTGGATTATTGTGCTCTGCTGCTTTAACGGTGTGGATTTTATTTACCCTTTTTAAATATACTTGTTTAATTCTTTTTAAAGATTTGCAGACCTACTCTTTTTAGCTTTTGATTTTTTAAAATAATTATGTAAAACCATCTTAGGTTCGTTTTAAGGAGAAAGCTGGGGGGGAAATATTTTAAAAACTATAAATAAATGAACTGTAGGCTTTGGGGTTCGATCTGAGAAATAGCAGTCTGACCATGAAATGGAGTGTGCAGGAAAGCTACGGATGAGTCTCTTCCTCAGAGGATTTAAAAGAGATTGGACAAATGAGCCTCGTGGCGCAGGGGTTAAATGCCTGTACTGCAAGTAAAACTGTGTTCATGACCTGGGGTTCAATCCCAGGCAGCAGGCTCAAGGTTGACTCAGCCTTCCATCCTTCCGAGGTCGGTAAAATGAGTACCCAGCTTGCTGGGGGGGGGCAATGTGTAGCCTGCACTCTGTAATTAAAATTGTAAACCGCCCAGAGACTACTTGTAGTAGTATGGGGCGGTATATAAGCAGAACACTTTGCTTTGCTTTTTGAGTACTTGAGGAGGGTAGAACCTTGAGGTGGACATTATACTATATTTGACATGCAGTTTTCCAACCGCGCCAGAAGCTAGTTGGGGGTCCCCAAATAGAAGAGGCGCAATAGCTCACAGCCTCCCCTGAAAAATAACTTCCCAGCCATTGCTGTTTTTTTTTTTTTTGCCTTGTGGGGTGGAGCTACTTGGGATTGTTGTACATTTTGACAGGTGCACCGGTTTACACATTCAAGGATGCTCAGCTGTATATAAGCACGAGAGAGAGCAAACAGTACCTTTATTATTTTAATGCACATGTACAGCGGGGCGTGGTGGCTCAGTGGGCTAAGGCTCCGAAAACTGTTGACTGCAAAGTCAGCAGCTCGGCGGTTCGAATCCCGGGTGCCACGCAGCGGAGCGAGCTCCCGCTGTTCACCCCAGCTCCTGCCAACCTAGCAGTTCGAAAGCATGTAAATGCAAGTAGATAAATAGGTACCGCCGTAAAAAGGTGGGAAGGTAAAAAACAGTGTTTCCTTGTAGCCATGCCGGCCACATGGCCATGGACTTGCACAGCACTGGCTCTTCTGGCTTGAATATGGAGATGAGCACCGCCCACTTAGAGTCGGACTAGCACGCATGTGCGGGGGGAACCTTTACCTTTACCTTTACAGGTCCATTGCAGAGATCATGTTTTGCTAGTATATTATTTATTTATTTATATGTTTTATGTACCATCCATCTAGCCTGGGGGGCACTCTTATGCTAGCATGACTCTGGGCAGCATTTTGTGGTGTCTAGTTTGGTGTTCTCCACCAGATGGGTTCATGCAGGAAGTGTTCCCTTGAGGTTAACGTGGTATGGTGTAAAGTCTTGGAAGAGATTAAGGAAATATTAATATTAACATTAATATTAAAATTTCACCCAAAGTAGCATTATTATTTTTAATAGAAAATGACAATGTAAGTAATGTTTTTAAAAAGATCATAATGGATATGCTAACAGCAACACATTTGCCGATTGCCAAAAATTGGAAGCAAAATTGGGTTTTCCCATTACACGAATGTTACAATGAAATTTGGAATATTGCAGTTAATGATACATTGACTTCAGATAAGAAGTTTTAAAAAGGAGAGTTAAAGACTAATAGATTTAATGAGATTTGAGGTGAATTTATAAATACTCTACTGATTAAAAAGAAAGGGAAAATGCCAAACCAAGATTATATGTACTTTTTGAAAGGATACGGGGACAGTTAAAGGATGGGAAGAAGATTGGTTTCAAGTAAGGAAAAGATTAAGTAAGAGATATTAGTCCCCAGGGTGGATGGAACACTTGTTTTTTAATTCTTTCTGTATGCAATTTATGTGACTAGAAGGTCATTTTAATGTTATATTCTTGAAATAGAACCTTAAACGTGAAGAAGAGATTAGATCTTTTACAGACTAAGTGCCAAAACTTCAATTCAAAACCCACTAATTTTTCACAAAGTGCCAATACAGCCATTGAACCTGAATCCAGGTGGCTGTGAAGGGGGCGATGTCGGGTGCTCACAGAAAGGGCTCTGAGTGCCACCTTTGGCACCCGTGCCATAGGTTCGCCAACACTGGGTTAGACTGATATACAGTGGACCCTCGTATAACAAACAGCTTGTATAACATAAAATTTGTACAACATAAAAAATTCCAGAGATAGGAAAATTTGCTTAACATAATTGCCTATGGGGAAAATCTGTACAACATAAAAATAGGATCACTCTGTTTTCAATGCATTCCTATGGGAATTTGTATAAAGGAAAATTTGCTTAACATAATTTCATTTGGAACGAATTAATTCCTTTATACAAGGTACCACTGTAGTTTATAGAATACCTTCTGTCTCGGATTTTGTGGCCTTGGCTCCCGCTGTATTCTTGGCTCATTAACTCAGCCCACCTTTCTTCAGTTTGCCAGGAAGAGCGAAGTTGGTGTGCCTGTGACCAAGACCCAAAGCCTCACAGCGCTCCCGGGGTCCATATGCACCCCTCCTGCGGAGTGCTCAGCCCCACGCTATTTGGGTTCCTTCTCCGGCCTTCACGCAGCTTCCGCCGGCATCCAAGGTAAGGGAGACAGGCCACACGCTTCGGTCCTCAAGGGCACCTTTCCCTAAAGCCGTGGTTCTCAACCTGGGGGTCGGGACCCCTTTGGGGGTCGAAGGACCATTTCACAGGGGGTCGCCATGAGCCAGTGAAGAAAAAGGCACAAAGGGCTTAGGTCTGGAGGAAGGGGGGGTAAAGAGTGAGTTACAGCTTGATAGGTTGGAGGGGATGTCAGTCAATGGCACTGTAAGTTGCGATTGGCTGAGGGTACCTGTAGAGGAAAGTTCTCTATGGCACCTGGGGCCGTGGCCTGCCAAAGGGGGCTTCTGACCTCTTCCAAGCAGGGCGAGGGGGTCACCACCGCATGAGGGACTGTATTAAAGGGTCGCAGCATTAGGAAGGTTGAGAACCACTGTCCTAAGAAAAGGTGCTTTCTGCAGTTGGTTCTTGTTTCTCTAGAGCCCCTCTTTCATTACGAAGCTGTTGTGTGCTGAGATCCGTTTTTGTCAAACAACACTTCAGGAGGGACGTGTGTCTCGGAATTCCAGCTGTCGCAGGCTGGAGGAAATAACCGTCTCCATGACCGGAAACTGCCCTAAGCACATCACATCTCACTTGATTTCGGAAGCTAAGCACGGTCGGCCCTGGTTAGTACTTGGATGGGAGACCACCAGGGAATACCAGGTGCTGGAGGCGCCTGGAGGAGGAACTGGAAAGCCACTCCAGTAATTCCTGCTAAGAAAACTCCATGGACAAGAGGTCACGATAAGTGGGTCACGACTGTAACAATGCAACACACACACACATGACCAGACACAGGATTTTTAGCTAGCCGTTCCCTTTCCGATCTCACAAGGCAGTTTTTGCTCTGAGTTCTTTTGGGAACCTTCTCCAGCTGATGAACATTTTGACGACTTCGGCAGCAAGACTCATCTTTCAGTTATCCTTTAATTTTGGATAGCCATTTGGTGCTTAAACCTTGAGAAGTTTTCCAAGGCTTTGGAGTAGAATCTTTGGGGGGGGGGGTAGCATGATCTCACACTTCTAGCCTTGAAGCACATAGATATGTTTCTTCTTAGGTGCACCCAAGGGCACACATTAGCAATTACACATTGTTTCCATCTCATGCCACGGTGAGAATTGTTCACAGGAGATGTTCAAAGCCCTGTTCACAGCAGGCTCCCTGGAGATATGTCTTGTTCCCCCACCCCAACCCTTTGTTCCTCTTACTTTTGTTTATTATTCTGCCTGATACGTCCTTCTGTTATGAAACTGCATGTGACTGTTAAAGGAGAACACGGTGGGGTTTTTTGGGGTGGGGAACATTCACAACATTTGCAATCTGCGGGGGCACAGGACAAACCAAAGAGGTGAAGGGTTTCCATGCTTAAGTTCAGGAAATTGTTCCTCTCCTGTGGTGGGGGCTGAGGGCCTTGTTTCAGACTGTTCAGTTTAACCTGCGGTCTATATTCCAAAGAGGGTGGGACTTAAAGGGCTAATTTGTATTTGTACTTTTTAAAAATGAAAGTAGCAGTTCTGTGGTTCTGTAAAATGTGTTACAAGGTTGGTTTGCTGAAAAATTGGGTCGGTGTAAAAAAAAAAAAATTCAGCAGGGGAAAAAGCCGTGTTCTGCCCTCTAGTGGTAAAAATGTAATGGTTAAAAAAACGAGGTTTTTGGCCTCAAACATGGATCAGATTGACCCAGTAGGCACAAAGGGACATTGGAAGCAAAAAATGCATTTACAGTGGTACCTAGCAAGAGAAATGCTCTGTAAGACGAATGACATTCCCAGGTACAGTGGACCCTTGTATAACAAACAGTTTGTATAACATAAAATCTGCACAACATAAAAAATTCCGGAGATAGGGGAAATTTGCTTAACATAATTGCCTATGGGGCGAATCTGTACAACATAAAAATGGGATCGCTCCGTTTTCAATGCATCCCTATGGGAAATTTGTATAAAGGGAAATTTGCTTAACATAATTTCATTTGGAACAAATTAATTCCTTTATACAAGGTACCACTACATGGGCTTTTTTTTACAAGACGATGGTTTGCCTACTGGATGTCTTATGAAACATCCATCTTATGGGGCAGGCATTTGAATTTTGCGGGCCCACAACCCGAGGGGGTTATGGGCACGCAAAATTCAAAAGCCTGGTCTTCCATCCTGGCTTTCCTGATGTGTAGCACCCGATCCATGGCTGCTACATGGTTGGGAAAGCCAGGATCAAACCCACTGCCACCCCCTTATTTAAATGGCCCAGTGCACAGAGCCCAAGGCAAAGGGTAGAGAGCACCTTGTGTGCTTCCAAGCCGCTGCCTTCCTTTTGCCAGGCTCTGTGCACGGCTGCTACTCCCCCTCCCTTCACCCAGGTCCCTGTGCCCCTCGCCCACTCCCTCCCCCCACATGTTGGGGCAGCCGGCAAAAGGGGGGAAGCTTTTTCCCTGTCCCAACCCAGCAAAGAAGGGGAAAAAGCTTCCCCCGCTTGCTGGATTGGGGGTAAATTCCCTCAATCAACCAGCAGCGGAAGGCTGCTCCACAGCCCTCGGCTGCCGGTTGATGGAGGGGGTTTGGGCCAGCCTTCCCATAGGAATGCATTGAAAAACAATGTAATCTGTTCCTCCAGAACAGATTAATTGGGTTTTAGTGCATTCCTATGGGAAACCGTGCCTCTTAAGTTGAATTTTTCGTAAAACGAATGGACCCCTGGAGCCAATTAAATTAACATAAGAACATAAGAACATAAGAAGAACCTTGCTGGATCAGGCCAAAGGCCCATCTAGTCCAGCTTCCTGGATCTCACAGTGGCCCCACCAGATGTGTTTGGGAGCGCATGAAACTAGATATCTGTCTCGTGATAGCACTCCCCTGCATCTGGCCCTTGAAGTACCCTGGATTTAAGCCTGGAGATGACACATCTCCATCATGGTTTGTAACCTGTGATGGACTTTTCCTCCAGGAATCTGTCCAATCCCCTTTGGAAGGCATCCAGGTCAGATGCCATCACCACCTCCTGTGGCAGAGAGTTCCTTAGGAGGCTCCACTGTATTAATTTTTTAAATGTTATGCATGGAGGGTTGCCTCTTCTCCACTGATAACAACACTGGCAGAACTACAGGGAGCTAGGATATTCTGTCCTCGTGGTCCTCTGATGTTTGCAGTGCTCCGTGGTCTTTGGGGAACTCCCACGTTTCCTGTTGTCGGGTTTGTCGCCTGGCAGGTCATTTTGTACCTGAGGCATCTGTGTTGTTGTTGTTGTTGTTGTTGTTTGTTTTTCTCTTTCTTTGCCCTTTCCCAGACAGGAGATTGTCGACCGCTTCGGTTGGCAGCGGTCCCAGCCAGCCTCAGGGCAACACCACCCTATGTGCCTCACCTCAGTGGCAGCTGGAGGGCAGGGCCCCCCAGCCCCTCACCGACCCTCTTCCGCCGCTCGCCGTCTCTTTCCCCAAAGACTCCTCTTCTTCGGCTGGCGAGATGAGTGCCAGCACCTCCGCCAACCCGCCCGATGAGCCCGGCTGGGCAGGCGGCCAGGAGGAGACCGACGGACCCGAGTACTTGGCCATTGGCAATCTGGGCAGGCCGACTCGGGCCGGCAGCAGTCCGAGCGAAGCCAGCACGGGCACCACCGGCAGCGTCGGGAGCAGCGCCTCCAATCTGTTCTCCTCTAGTAGTTCTCAGAAGCGAGAGTCTATCTCCTCCTTGGGAGAACCGAGGGCCGGCAGTGGCGGCGGCGGCAGCAACCGCCGGGGAACGAGCCTCTTGCGGCGGTCCAGCTTTTCGGAGGGGCAGGCACCTGCGCTGCAAGGGACGCTCAGGAAGAGCCACGTGCGCTCCCACTCGGATACCAGCGTGGCCTCTGGGAAGGCTCACGGTAAGTGGCGAAAGGGACAAGAGACAAAGCCCCTGCTTGCTGCTGCTAGTGCTGCTACTGCTCTCGCATGCAGTGGTAATGCAGACCCATCCTTGCTCCTTTTCTCCCGCTCTCTCGGCTGCCGGCCGTTTCCCCACGGCTGGGAATCTGTATTAGGAGAGAATAGGGGAATTACGAAAGATTGTAAGTTTAGAGCCGTGCTCATAGGCACTTGGAGGCCGTTCCACATCTGAAGTGAGACTTAATCTCTTTATTCCAGTTCTGTATCGTGTTTGACATGGGAGCTCATCTGGGTTAGGGGCATCACGTGGTCACACTGATTGCCCATGTCTGTCACCGAAGGAGTGAGCTGCAGTCTTTGTGGCGTTATCAAGGAACAATTAGGAAAAACTACCCCTTCCTTCCTCCCTTCCTTCCACCCAACACCCCATTTTTCTGCCCCTTTCTTCCCCCTCTCTCTCTCTCTCTCTCTCTCTCTCTCTCTCTCTCTCTCTCTCTCTCTCTCTCAAAACTCTTTCCTGGTTCATCAGGTTGCGGAATGGATGACTTTTGCTCAAGGTCTGGACAGATTCTTTTCAGAGTGTGTCTCCCGTGGAGTCAAAGGATGTAGGTTGTTTGCTTTTGCTCTGAAGCACCTTTTAGTCAAATGTCCGTAAGAGCAGTTTGGCCTCCTCCTCTGGCACCGGAGACCAGGAGACCCCGGCCCGTGTCGTACATCTGCCTCCTGCTGTGGCTACAGGATCATGTGTCACGGTCGCTATTTGTGGCTTTACAATATCCTGCAAGGACTTCCGGGTGAGGGTTTTGCAGGATCTTCAGAAAGCAGTAGTGGAACTCAAACCATCAGTAGCCAATGCAGGTGGCAGAGAGAAAAGGCAGTGAAAACCAGAGTAGGGGTGTGGCAGACGTCTTGATTAAGAGCTCAGCAGGCCTAGTGTGGCTTAAAGAACCATTTTAGAGAAAACTGCATACAGATTTGAGGAGTCCTCCTACAAGTAAAGTGGAAGGACTCCATGGGGTGGGCAGGGATGAGAACTTTCTGTGGTCTTCCAAGGAAGAGCAAAGACAGTGTCCCCAGAAGGGGGTGTGCAAAATTCCACTTGGGTAAGTAACTCTCCTCTCTCTTCTCTTTCCCTTAAAACTTTCCATTTTCTGCTTTACCGCGTGTCCTTTAGGAGGGCACAGAGACATCGGCATTATAATGGAAGATCCAGTTGCAGGTTTGGGAGCCGGCATGTTGTAACCCACACATACCCTAAACCTGACATTGTTGTTGGTCATTGTGTTGCCATCACTGTCTTTCTTTCAAGTCTGGTGTCAACCTCAAAAGCCTCTGAGAAGCGTCACGTTGAGGTTTCTGACTTAGCCTAGTGCTTGTGGCTGGGTTGCTCTCATCAAGGTGAGGAGGGTGAGAGAATTGAATATCTCCTTGTTTGGCTTGAGCCGCAGCAAGAATGATTTTATTCTCTGGAGGCTGCCAACTGTGCCCGAAGCCTTAGATTCCAGTGAAGAGCTGTTTCTGTCCAAATGGAAAACAAACTATGCTCACAAAGAACATTCAGTAGCTGCCGATCAAAGGCCCAGATTTTAGCAACACACTTCCCACAGGCACAAGAATCACACTCCGGCTAAAATATAAAGAAGTGTAGTTTTATTAAGAAAACATAAAAAAAATGAGGTTAACATTGCAAGAGACCTTGCAAGGCACGTCTTCAGGTTGCAAAAGAAAAATAGTAAGCTATTGAAAGTGTACGATATTGCAATTCTCAGAAAATAAGAAATTCTAACTCTAAGTCTGTCTACTTACTTAAGGTTAAGCACCTTTCTGATGGCAGCACACATCCTTCCTTGCCCTCCGGCCAGCGAGGATCCCAGTCGCACTACATTAGCTCTCCCTCCTTCGTCTGAGCGAGGGCCTCTAAAGAGGTGGAATTTTCCCAGTTACAGATGCTTCGAGATGCTTCAAGGCATAGGTGCTTCGCGATGCCTCTAGGCATTTAACTTAAGAACCTTCGGGATGTCTTTTGATCTGGCCACAAACAACTGTTTATCTGTGGGGAGGTGGGACATTTCCTTTCCTCTTTCTTTCCATCCACATCTCCTCCCTTTGATGTAAGCCAGGGCTGTCCAAACTTCAGCCCTCCAGATGTTTTGGACCACAACTCGCAGAGTTCCAGTGACAAAGGGCTGTGGGAGTTGTGGTCCAAAACATCTGGAGGGCCGAAGTTTGGACACCTCTGATGTAAGCTAACACATCCTCTCTTTGATATTCACGAGAGAGCCAACAGATGGTAAGGTTATTCTGGGAAGTTAGTTCAATTCCTGACATCAGCTTTCTTTCCTTGGAGATTGGTGCTACTCAGTGTAACGATTCCTCTGGAAAAGAGGAGTGGTGTTGAGTGAGAATTAGTGAGGTGTGGACATGAAAAGAGGACCATGGCTGAGCTAAGGGCCTAAGGCAGGGGTGCTCAACCTAAGGCCCCAGGGCCGTATGCGGCCCCCAAAGGTTCTGAATCCACCCCCCAGGACAAATTGCAACCCCCCACCTACCCCCTGCTTTGCGAGCAAGCCAGCCTCCGCAGCTGCTTCTGTTGCTGAGGCAGATCAAAGCGGTGGGCTATGACACTTCTCCCACTCCCCCCAACTACCGCCCAGATGATCAGCATGCTGGCTAGTGGGGCATTCAGAGTGGGAGGGCTACGCCAAGGTCCCCTGCTCCCCCCACCCACTGTGGTCCGGCCCCCAGTGGTGTCTAGGGCGTGGTGAACCAGCCCCCTGTTTGAAAACTTTGAGGACCCCTGGCCTGAGGAAATGGTCTGATGCATGTCCGTATGGATGTAGTTTCCACAAAAGAGATGGACCCACATTCGAATGTTCCCAAAACGGGGTTGCAGCAGTGATATGATAAAATGGGGTTGCAGCAGTGGTATGATAAAAATAGGGTGGTTCTGCCACGCTGAAAGAACTGTGCAAGGACCATTCCACATACTGTTGGAAAAGGAGACACACACATCGAACTGAGTGCTTTCTGTATCGGAAAATCACAAACCCTGAATTGGGCCTGATCTTCTTAGCTGAGCGGAGTTGACGCCAGAGCCTCTCTCACCTTGCCCTTCTCTCTACGTTCACCACCACTGCATGTTCTAGAGAGGTATTCTCTCATAAGTTGGTTTCCCTCCCTCTCTTTCACTTCCCTGAATGTTTCCTTGTTTGCTTTGTACCAGCATGACTTGGGGTGGGGGTGGGGGGTGGGGGGGTGTAAGGCATTTTCTGCCCTGGTTGTGAGGAAGCGTGTTGTCGTTGCCAGTTTGGAGACGTTAAGCAGAAAGGCAGTTAACCTGGTCGTGGCTGTTTGAGCTGAGTCTCAAGCGGAAGTTATGGCTGGTTTCCTTACCCCCAACCCAGTGGCACAGCTTGCGATGCTGTCTCTATGTTTATTTATTCCTTCCTTCCTTCCTTCCTTCCTTCCTTCCTTCCTTCCTTCAGTTTGTATACCACCCGTCTACCCCGGGGGCCACTCTCTACACCAGGGGTCCTCAACCTAAGGCCCCGGGGCTGGATGCAGCCCCCCAAGGACCTGAATCTGGCCCCCGGGACCAATTGCAACCCCCCCACCTACCCCCTGCTTTGCGAGCAAGCCAATGATCATGGCCAATCGTTGGGGGGCTCTGCCCACTTGTCCCTCCCTCCCTCCCCCCTTTTTTCTATGTCAGCCTTTTTTTTTTTGGACTGTTTTCCGGCCCCCAGTGGTGTCTGGGGGGTGGTGGACCGGCCCGTTGTTTGAAAACTTTGAGGACCCCTGCTCTATACCAGTGTGTTGGAACATCTCCTGTTTGAGCCTCCTGCATGATTTTCAACACCTCCCTGAAAGTGTCCTCCAGAGCCTGTGTTTTTGCCATCCCAACCCTCCTCATTATGCATCATTATGCCCCCGTCCATTTCTGGCGGCGTTTTGACGACTAAATCTGACCCAGGTATTTATTTGACCTCTTTGCTTTTGTATATGATCATAGAATCCTCTGGAGACATTTCCAGGTTCAAAGACATTTCCCGCTCAGCACAGAGTACTGGACTGAACACTCCCGGCTCTGTCTACATGGAATATGGTGAGTAGGGTTCAGCACTCCCCCTTGTTTCACAGTAGGTGATCTTTTCGTAGACTTTCTGTCGAGCTTTTTTCTTTTGCTAAGGATTGTGGCTCTTCTTCCACCTGGGCAGAATCTGAGATTTATTATTTATTATTTATTGACTGAACTTTTGTACTGCCCATCTAGTCAAGAGCTGCTCTGATGGCTGACAGCGTAGGTTCTGAATCACCCGTGGAACGTTATAGTTGTCTAGCTGGGGAGGTGGTTTGCGACGAGTTCAGCATCCTTGTTCTGGTGCATTTTTCACATGGTGTCACCATCTTGGTTCTCCTTGAGGTAGATGGTTGATCTGTGAACTCCAGAGAGAACAGCGTGTGCTCGGTTTTCTCTTGGCTCCTGCTGCCCTCGTTCCGATTTTCCAAAGTTCATCGAGCTGGCTCTTGAGTATGTTCTTAGGATCTGAAGAAGGATTTCCTTTCCCCCCTCCTTTGCAGATACTGGGCAGTATCTACACTCTGGAGAAGGAATGTTTCGGAGGCCCTCAGAAGGCCAGTCTCTGATCAGTTACCTGTCAGAGCAAGATTTTGGGAGCTGCGCAGACTTAGAAAAGGTAAGTATTGAAAGGGGCAAAACCTACGGTTGAGCCAATAAACCTGTGGTTGAAAGCTGCTTGAAGAAAAACAAGGAGATAAGCATGAAAGAGGTTCATAAGAACATAAGAACATAAGAAGAGCCATGCTGGATCAGGCCAAGGGCCCATCTAGTCCAGCTTCCTGTATCTCACAGTGGCCCCACCAGATGCGTCTGGGAGCGCACGAGACTAGATCTCCTTCTCCTGATACCACTCCCCTGCATCTGGCCCTTGAAGTACCCTGGTTTAAAGCCTAGAGATTACACATCTCCATCATGGTTTGTAACCTGTGATGGACTTTTCCTCCAGGAATCTGTCCAATCCCCTTTTGAAGGCATCCAGGTCAGAAGCCATCACCACATTGTGTGGCAGGGAGTTCCATAGACTTACAACGCGCTGGGTGAAAAAATATTTCTTTTGTCAGTTCTTACTCTCCCAGCCCTCAATTTGAGTGTATGTCCCCTAGTTCTGGTATTTTGGGAGAGGGAGAAGAGCTTCCCTCTATCCACTTTACTCATACCCTGCATTATTTTGTATGTCTCAATCATATCCCCCCTCAATCGCCTTTTTTCCAGACTAAAGAGGCCCAAATGTTTTAGCCTTTCTTCATAAGGGAGGTGCCCCAGCCCAGTAATCATTTTAGTCGCTCTCTTTTGCACCTTTTCCAGTTCCACTATGTCTTTCTTGAGATGCGGTGACCAGAATTGTACACAATACTCCAGGTGGGGCCTTACTATTGTTTTGTATAATGGCATTATAATGTTGGCTGTTTTATTTTCAATCCCCTTTTTGATAATCCCTAGCATGGAATTGGCCTTTCTTCACCGCTGCCACACATTGGGGAGACACCTTCATGGAGCTGTCCACCAACACACCAAGATCTCTTTCCTGATCCGTCACGGATAACTCAGAGCCCATGAGTTGATAGATGAAGTTTGGATTTTTTGCCCCAATATGCATTACTTTACATTTGGTTACATTAAAACGCATTTGCCATTTCTCAGCCCATTCCCCCAGTTTGGAGAGATCCTTCTGGAGCTCTTCACAATCTTCTCTGGTTTTTACCACACGGAAAAGTTTTGTGTCATCGGCAAACTTGGCCACCTCACTGTTTATCCCTGTCTCCAGGTCATTTATGAACAGATTGAAAAGCACCGGTCCCAGGACAGAGCCCTGTCACCAAAGACACACACAGCTTCCTGGAGGCTCCTTCGCAGAAAGATTTCTTTCCATATTAAAATGAGATTTTGCGCTAAAAGAAGTCAAATTCTGTTTTTCCCATAAGCAAACCTGCTCTAAATTGCTACCAGCCTGGCACCTAATACTAAGATTATGGTTATAACCTTGTGTGATTGCATTGACACTAAGTTTTCAATGTTAGATTCCCTCACTCATAACTTTAAAATGGAAATTTACTCTTTTTAACTGCTCGCATTCTCTTGTAGCTTTAATGTAATGTTGTCTTTTAACGTTGTAAGATGTTCCTCAATTCTCTGTTCTCAATACTTGAACATGTCTTAATTCTATTGGAATCTATATTGGCCCTTGTTACTGTAAGTTGCCTTGGGTCCTTTTCCAAGGAGAAAGGCGGGGTAAAAATACTCTAAAATAATTAAAAAGACTCATGTTATGCTTTTATAGATAGATAGGGGAATTTTATAGATAGATAAGGACAATTACAGCTCCCAATCTAAGGAACAAGCAAAAAGGGTAAGTGAACAAAGAGTGTAAAGTGAAAATGAAAAAATAGATAATAGATTTTAAATTTAAAAAAAACAACAGAATTTTTGTTCATGAATTTTTGTAGGCCACATTTCCCCCCAGCCTGTAATGCATTAGTACCTTATTTCAAAGTTATACAGTGGAACCTTGACTTACATGCTGCTTGACTTGCAGCATATCTGACTTGCAGCAAGAAGGGGCCTGTTTGACTTGAGTCGCAGGCTCTGACTTACAGCTTGGAGCCCCGGCGCAAGGCACCAGAATTGGGCAGCAGCCACAACCCAGGATCGTGGCTGCCGCCTCCAAACTGCTCCTGCCTTCTTCCGGCACCGGCAGCTTCAGCGAGGCCAGCTCCGACCACTTGGAGCTGGTCCTCGGCCTCACCGCTGCTGCCGGAGGAGAAGAAGGGCCGGGAGCTCGGGGCTGGCCTCGCTGGTTAGACAGTCGGCTCAGTCTTGTAAAAAATCTGGCTGCAGAAGTCTGGTCCACAATGGAAGCATTTTAGTTGGGGAGCTGTACAGTTGTGGGACTCTAATGGTAAGCATAGGGTTGTTCAGAACTTGGAACGTCAGGTTAAAAATCAGTAAAACTTAAATGTTAGACATTGTTGCTATGAACATTAAAAAGTGGAGGCGTATAACTTGTGGACTATAATTCCACTACCTCCTCCTCTCTTTGAAGAGACATTTCATTTACATCCCCAGAAGAAATCTCCTGTCCCAGTCAAATTTGTGTTAAATTGCTGTTTTGGGGGGTCTTTTTCATCATCTGGAACGGATTAATCCACTTTCCCATTACTTTCTATGGGAAAAGTTCATTTGACTTAAGTCATGTTTGACTTAAGTCTAGACCTGTGGAACGGATTAATGACGCAAGTCAAGGTTCCACTGTAGTTAGAAAAACGTATTAGGACCACATGTGAGCAAAGCAATAAAGTGACACTTACTGCAAAAGCTGCAGTGAACCTGCGCTGGCCTTGAAGAACCCCAACCGGTTGGGTTGGGTCTTCATCTCCCACGCCTGTCGTGTCATTGTCACCAGTAGCATGGACATAATGTATCGGGGTGAAACCCAGACAAGACAGAGATGCTTCTGGTCAGTCAAAAGGGAGATCAAGGGATACGGATACAACCTGTACTGGATGGGATTACCATCAATTGGGAAAAAAAAGAGAGGTTCATAGCTTTTGGGTGCTCCTGGACTCATCCTTGAGCCTAGATAATAATACCTTTATTGTCAATGTACACAACATGTGCACAATGAAATTAGCTGAGTCTCCCTTACCCACCCCCACCACCATCCTACCCCCATCCCACTGGCAACCACTCAGTCTTATTGCACCCTGTGTACTTGACACAGAATGCGCCAGCCCACAGGTCAGTTCTTCTATACTTGTCCTGGGATTATGTCCCATTCAGCAGTCTGACAGCCCATGGACAAAAACTGTTCTTCAGTCTGTTGGTACGGCAGGCTATACTACGATATCTTCTGCCTGATGGTAACAAGGTAAAGAGGTGCTGACCGGGGTGTGAGTTATCCTTAAGAATTTTTCCAACCCTCCTGAGGCAATGATCCCTAGCGATGTTGTCCAGTGCACTTAGGGGACAGCCCGTGATATACTGAGGTCACAGCTGTGGCCAGGAGGGCATTTTTACAATTAAAACTAGTACATCAGATACACCCATTTCTTGAGAAACCTGCTCTGGCCATGGTGACACATGCCCTAGTGACATCCCAGTTAGACTACTGTAATGTGCCCTATGTGGGGCTACCGATGAAAAGTCTTAGGAAACTTCAAGGGGTCCAGAACTCAACAGCCAGATTGCTGACTGGGGCGGGTTAGAAAAGATCACATTACACCCCTACTAAAGCGGCTCCACTGGCTGCCAATCACCTACCAAGCACAATTCAAGGTACTGACCTTAACTTAAAAAACTCAAAATGACCAGGGTCCTCAAAGATCGAATCTTGCAGTATGAACCGGCTCGGGTGCTAAGGTCATCAGGAGAGGCCCTTCTCTCCATCCGGCCACCTTCACAGGAGCATCTCAGAAGGAGACATGAAAGGGCCTTCTCTGTTGCTGCTCCCAGACTTTGGAACTCCCTCCCACTGGAGGCCAGGACTTGCCCCATCTCTGTTGTCCTTCCGGAAACAGGCAAACACCTTCCTTTTCAAGCCACCTTTCACTGAATGAAAGACTGCCTATTATGTCACTTTTAGATGGATCATCATGCATGATTGCATTGACTGATCTCATAAGAACACCAGTGTTTTCCATGTTGCTTTTCACCCCTCATAATGGATTCTTCATTTCTTCTTGCGTGCTCTTTGTAGCTCTAATGTTACCTTTTAATGTTCTAAGATGCCTCTTCAAACTCCCTGTTCCTAAGCTTGAATATGTCTTAAGCTTGAATATGTGTAGCCTGCACACTGTAATTAAACTTGTAAAGTGCCCAGAGACTACTTGAAGTGGCATGGGGTGGTATATAAGCAGAACACTTTTGCTTTGCTTTTTAAATGTTTTGTACTGTATATTGTCCCTCATTATTGGAAGCCACCTTGGGTTCTTTTCTAAGGAAAAAGGTGGAGTAAAATTATTCAGAATAAATAAAATAAGTTTTGCAGTTCCAATTTCAGTAACTAAGATCAGAACTGGCCCAACCCACCCGATCCTCCATGGCTCTCTCGCTCTGGGTGGCCACCCCCAGGGAGGCCTGTAGGGTAGCTACGTGTAAACAGGCTTTCTCGGTGGCCGGCCCAGCTCTCTGGAATAAACTACCGAGCGATTCATGGCTGTTGGACTTCTTTTTTGAGAGAAACGTTTCGCTGCTCATCCAAACAGCTTCCTCAGTCTGAATACAGCTAGTGCAAGTCCTCCATTTTATAGTTAGGGCCTTTTTACACGACCCCTAAGATCCGCTGGCCACTTAAATTCGGACCAGAGATCTTAGGGGTTCCTCGCTCTTCCTCTGTCCCCACCCCCCTCTGCACTTCCTGGTTGCTGGCTGCCTGAGGGAGGGAGAAAAAAGAAAGAAAAGACTGCCGGTTTACCTCCGTTTTGTTCCCGGCAGCATTCAGATCTCTTAAAGGGGCGGGGCGCAAAAAAAGAACAAACGGAAGCCAGGAGAGCCCCGCACTCACTATCCTTACACGGGATCAAATATTTGTCACCTCCAAAAAGCAGGTACAAGAAAACTGCTGTTTGGTCTTGCTAAAGTGGGCGGGGTCGCACTTAATTGTCTGCAAAGTCCGGAGCTGGTGGGTAAACATTTTTAAGGTCCGGACCTTGCAGCCATTTGCGGCGGAGCTTAGGGGTCGTGTATAAACGCCCTTAGTCAGCTTTGACCTCTTCTCACCCTGGTCTGAAATAGGCTCATAAGAGGAACAATGGCCTGAATAGGCTACTTAGGGAGACAATAGTATCCATAGCCTTAAGGTGAACAATGGCCTAAGGTGTTGAAACCTATCTCTCAAAAAAGAAGTCCAGTAGCCATGACTCAACTTCCAGATAAACTCACCTGGATGACTGAGAATCTTCACAGACATACGAGCGAGATACGCCAGGCTCCTTCCTTGGCATCCTTTAAAAAAGCTGTTAAAACCTGGCTGTTTAGGGATGCCTTGGGCAATCACTAGGGTTTGTATTTGTATCATTTTTCCTTGTCTTGTGATTTGTACCCGTCAACAGTTGTCCTCCACCTCTTGCCTATCATCTAATTGTTGTGGGGTATTCCCCCCCCCCTTTATTTTATTATTATTGCCATTTTATTTCCTATTACTATTTTGTGGACCTTTTTGTGTGTGTGTTTTTATGTGAACCCCCCAGAGTTCCCTTTTGGGAAATTGGTGCGGTATATAAATATAAAAATAAATACATAAGTAGGCCTAGCTGGATATAGCTTTAGGTTTTGTGTTTGCATTTTGGGCCAGGCTCAAATTCTGAAGAGGGAGGAGGGTTTTGAAGGGATTAGCAAAGGGGTCACGTCACCAGTCCTTTGGCTCCTTTCACTGAAAAGCAAATGTCTCGTTCCTCTCCCCTCTCCTGCTCAAAATTGAACTTGTCGAGGTGATATCGAGGATCTACTCTTGCAATGCCCTCTACGTGGGGTTGCCCTTGACCCTTGTCCGGAGGTTACAGTGGGTGCAGAATGCGGCGGCCAGGCTGGTGGTGGGTGCTCGTAGATTCAAGCCCATCACCCCTGTCCTGGCTCGCTTGCACTGGTTACCCGTTGTCCTCTGGATTAGGTTCAAGGTCCTGGTTTTGACTTTCAAAGCCCTCCACGGCCTGGGACCAGAGTATCTGGCAGAGCGTATCTCTCAGAGATCAGCCGGGTCCAGACCCACGAGATTGGCGCAGGCGCGCTCACTGAGGGTGGCCACACCCAGAGAGGCGCGGAAATCACATACGCGTGACCGCGCCTTGTCTGTGGTGGGGCCTTCGCTCTGGAACCATCTCCCCAGTGAGCTGCGCTTAGCAGAGTCCCTGCCCGCCTTCAAAAAGGCCCTGGAGACCCACCTGTCCAGGGAGGCGTTTGGCGACCTTTCTGTTTTTTGCCCATTGCCATCTCTGCTTGGACTATGCTACCTTTCGTGTTCTGTTATTGTTTTGTTTATTTTCTTGCTTTTACTGTAAGCCGCCCAGAGTTCCCTCCTGGGAAGATGGGCGGGATATAAGCCTAACAAACAAACAAATAAATAAATTGTGTCTCTCTCTCCCCCCCCCCCCCATGAATTTGCTCCAGGAAAATGCTCACTTCAGCATCTGCGAGTCCCTCATTGCTGCCATTGAGCTGATGAAGTGCAACCTGATGAACCGGCAGCTGGAAAGAGGAGGAGGAAGACAGCGACAAGGAGATCCAGGTGCTCAAGCAGAAAATCCGCATCCGTCGGCAACAGATCCGGACCCGCCACCTCCAGCCTGATTATCTCAGCTCAGACAGTGAGTGCCTCCTTCCCTCTCTCCTGGGCGAGAGGCCGTCAGGATTCCACTCTCTGGAGGACAGAGTTGTCCCCAAAAGAACATGAGAAGAGCCCTGCTGGATCAGGCCAAAGGCCCATCGAGTCCAGCTTCCTGGATCTCACGGTGGCCACGCCAGATGCCTCTGGGAGCTCACGAGACTAGATCTCCTGATACCACTCCCCCCTGCATCTGGCCCTTGAAGGACCCCGGTTTTAAGCCTGGAGATTACACACATCTCCCTCATGGTTTGTAACCTGTGGTGGACTTTTCCTCCAGGAATCTGTCCAATCCCATTTTGAAGGCATCCAGGCCAGATGCCATTACCACCTCCTGTGGCAGGGAGTTCCACAGGCTAACAACACGCTGGGTGAAAAATATATTTTCTTTTGTCTGTTCTTACTCTCCCAGCCCTCAGACAAAAGAAAATACCCCATGGAAGTTAACATTATGATGGATACCAGAGGCTGTCAATGTAGAACAGTCACCCGCACTCACCAACTAGAAATTTGTGTCCCTTCTTAACTGACAGCCCACCTGTTGGTTTGTCCAGGAAAGTGTATTTTGGCACAATTACAGTGGAACCTTGACTTGCATGCTGCTTGATTTGCATCATATTTGACTTGCAGCAAGAGGGGGCCTGTTTGACTTGAGTCGCAGGCTTTGACTTACATCTCGGAGCCCCGGCGCAAGGCACCGGAATCGGGCAGCAGCCACAACCCAGCATCGCGGCTGCCGCCTCCAAACTGCTCCTGCCTTCTTCCCCTCCTCCAGCAGCGGCGGCTTCGGCGAGGCCAGCTCAAAGCACCTGGAGCTGGTCCTCGGCCTCACCAAAGCCACCGCTGCCGCCGGAGGAGAAGAAGGGCCGGGAGCTCGGGGCTGGCCTCCCTGGTTAGACAGTCGGCTCAGTCTTGTAAAAAATCTGGCTGCAGAATTCTGGTCCACAATGGAAGCATTTTAGTTGGGGAGCTGTACATTTATGGGACTCTAATGGTAAGCATAGAGTTGTTCCGAACATGGAACGTCAGGTTAAAAATCAGTAAAACTTAAATGTTTGACATTGTTGCTATGAACATTGAAAAGTGGAGGCATATAACTTGTGGACTATAATTCCACTGCCTTCTCCTCTCTTTGAAGAGACATTTCATTTACATCCCCGGAAGGAATCTCCTGTCCCAGTCAAATTTGTGTTTTGGGGGGTCTTTTTCATCATCTGGGACGGATTATTCCACTTTCCCATTACTTTCTATGGGAAACGTTTGTTTGACTTAAGTCATGTTTGACTTAAGTCTAGACCACTGGAACGGATTAATGACGTAAGTCAAGGTGCCACTGTATTTTGAAACTATCTGTCCTCAGCTCTTTTGTATATCTGTTACTATTTACTGATCAGAGAACATTCATAGTAATACATAGCTCCCCCCCCCCAATGGACTGGAACCAGCTGCCGTCAGAAATCTGCCAGGCCCCCCACGCTGCCAGTCTTTAAAAAATAAAAAAAAATGATTGAACACCTGGTTATTTAAATTGGGTTTCCCTGGTTACTAATTGTTTTCGCTGACTCCGCAATTTGTCTTCGTCTGCCCTTAGCTTATCTTGCTTATTCCTGATTTTCTATTATGATGCTTGATCTAATTATGCTTTTATTAGGTATTATCTTGTTGTTGTTGTTGTTGTTGTTGTTGTTGTGTTATTGTACATCGTATATGGTCTCTTATGCTGTAAACTGCCCAGAGTGGCTTCATGTCAGATGGGCAGTATATAAATCGAATAATAAATAAATAAATCGAATAAATAAATAAATAAATAAATAAATAAACAAATAAACAAATTTCTTATTTTACCTCCCTTCTTCTAGGTCTCTTGGCAACAGACAGTGGGTCCCATTTCAGCTCTCGAGACTCAACATACTTGTCCGACTCGGGTTCTGCAGAAGAGGTGGAGGAGTATGAGATCAGAGGTAAGAGGTCACTGGAATGCACCCTGTGCTTCTGTTTTTATAATCCAGACGGAGGAAGTATTTTAAGATAGTCTGAACCCCTTCTTTAGAGTAGCTAAATTAGCTGGTCTGAGCCCCTTGTTTCCTAACCTTTGGGTCTCCAGATATTCTGGGATTAAAACTCCCAGAAGCCTTCACCACTCGCCATGCCGCCCAGGTTTTCTGGGAGTTGTAGTTTAAGAACATCTGGGATCCAAAAGTTGGGAACCATTGGTTCCAGACCAATTCTCTTCACTCTGTTTGCCGGCTGCTCTCCACTGTCTTGGAAATAAAGGATTCCCAGCTCTGTTCAGTCATTCTGGTCATGGAGGAAGCCAGGCTCTGATGAGACCTGCACATTAAACATGCACATGGTGGTTTTTAGGAATGACAGTGAGACCTAACAGCTGCCGTGGATGCACACCTATGTGTGTCGGCCCCAGAATATGTGGGATGCACAGGAATTCCTTGGGAGACAAATGGAGAGGGAAAGGGTTCCTTCTGGTTACAAAGCTTGAAAACCACCCGGTTTCCTTTCCAGGGTCTTTCTCCACTAGGTGTGGGTGGTTCATACCTGTCCTCAGTCTTGCTCTGCTTAGATCTTGTCCTCCTCCCTCCCTCCTCCTCCTCCTCCTCCTCCCCCTCCTCCTCCTGCTGACCTGCAATATTTTGTCATCACCGTATCATGCAGATGGTAACGATGGATCTAACCTGATTCAAATGTCCAAGAGTGGCCTGTCCGTCTCAATGGCTTCCTTGTTTTCAGGTAGTAACCCCTCTGCCCAGTTTCCCTTGCATTCATGTCAGCTAGCCTGTGTGTTCCCTCGGGCGCAGCTGGTTAGTAATCGTCCTTGGGATGGACTGCATGGCTCTCAGGTGCTTTCCTGTAGGGTTCCCACTTCAGAGGGTGCCCCTCTTTTAAGTTTCTTACATTATGTATGGCATTATGTAGACGAGTGGTTCTCAACCTTTGGGTCCTCAGATGTTCCTGGACTGCAACTCCCAGAAATCCCTTCCAGCACAGCGAGTGGTGGAGGCTTCTGGGAGTTGCAGTCCAGGAACATCTGGGGACCCTCCGGTTGAGAACCACTGATGTAGACTATTTAGCGGGGCAGCAAGAAGCTGAACAGGACTCGAGACTCCGCTGCACCTACCATTTTGAAACGACAACTGTATTTGTTATAAATATGCAGCATACACCAATTAGATTTTTAAAAAGCACGTGTGAGTTCTTGTCAAGGCAGTGCTAACCATTATTTCCGGCAGAAGGCCGAGCCAGCTTTTCATGGCAAAATGTCCACAGTTTCCTTCAGTAGCTCAGGATCAGAAGCTTTTCAGATGTGGGTAAACTTTCAAGAGTTTGTCTTGCTGGCTTAGACTGAGGTGATTCAGAACTGCATCTCTTTCAGGGATCAGCCAGATGTTTCAGGCATCAGACAGGCAAAGGAGTGTGTGCATGTGTGCAGTAAAGGTGCCTAGAGCTGGATGCAATTGACGCACATGTGGCTGTTCCCTTACATCAGGCCTGCCCAACAGGTAGCCCACGGTCTACCAGTAGCCCGCAAAGGGTTCAAAAGTAGCCCACCGGCCATCAATTTAAAAAGTGAGGGGATAAGTTCTCCACCCCTCCCTCCCCCATCCCAAGGACCACCACTGCCCCAGCAATGTTCTGGGTCTGCCAGCCCACTCTCTCAGTTGAGCGGGGCGGTTCAATGGCCATGGTGCATTGAAATCTGATTCCTCCAGAACAGATTAATTAGTTTTCAATACATTCCTATGGGAAACCGCTGCTCTACTTACAATTTTTTTTTTACTTACGAGCATGTGCTCGGAACGGATAAAATTCGTAAGTAGAGGTTTTAGTGTAGTAGCCCTCAGGCACTTTGGGCCGGAAAAAGTAGACCTCGGCCTGTTCAAAGCTGAACAGCCCTGCCTTAACATGAATGTACTTGAGCGTAAGGACCAGAGTGTAGATTATGTGGCCGGGCGAAATGCTTCCCCCTCCCATAGAAAGGTGGCACAAGTATCTGTCCCGCTGCCTTAAAATGCAGAGTGGCTTGGCATAACTAAAAAGTAGACCCACCATTCTTCTTACCAGTCAGTGTTAGTATGCCCAGTGCCTTCTTGGTGGTATGGCTGTTCCCAGGCGGCGTAACTTCAGAATATGGGTGGCAGGTAATTTTTCTCATTGTGAGAAAAATTAGTTCCATGTTCCATCCAGATAGAAATTTGCCTTGTAGTAAAGCTAGGGAGCACCTTTCTTCCTGACACAGTGGTTTCTGCATAAAGGTAGGTGTTTGGTGTGTGTGTGTGTGTGTGTGTTTGTGAGAGAGAGGGGGGGTTCCCATCCCTGTGTTCATGTCATTGTCTGTATGTCTGTCACACCATTCCTCCATCGGAAGGCCACGGACAGGGCGATAGCAGAGGCTGCTCTCTGGAAACAACGCCGTGGAGGGCCTGTGGTGCACCTGAATGGCACTCGGGAGCTGGAAGAGAGCGGTAGGGTTTTAACCGATAGACAACGCCTTCCCAAAAATGAAGCTGTATGCTCTGAGGCGACAGAAAATCCACGTGGGTTGCCACATTTCCTCACGTTGTGGCAGGCGACTGCCCGTGAGAAAGGCACAAAGACTGCGGAGGAATGGTTGAGGGGTAGTAAGCCTTGCGTGAATTTCCAACAGAGGAACAGACGCCTTTGCGTGTTTAGTTCCACGAGAGAATCCTTTAGTTTTGAGATCAGTCTGTATAAGGAGAATTTGGTTGCTTTGTACTATGTTTCTGCATACGTTGGTTTGCCCCTTGTGGACTTCAGGAGGCTACCAGCTTCAGATAGGACCCTTTTAATTGCAGTCTTTTGCTCGATGTCTGGCCACAAGCTGGTGAAGGTTTGCAGAGGGAGGGGGGGAGGGCTAGAACCCTTACCTTGCGGCAGGTACAAGCCAGAGGGGGCTTGCTTAATCATTCTAAGCATTTACATGCCCCCTCTTTTTCCATGTATGGCGTCTAGAGAGGCTAACATGGAATAACTGCAAATACAGTAAATAAAAGAGGATCATGCGTATTATGGAAAATTGGAAGCGTAATGTCACAAAGAAGCAAAAACAAACACAAGAGGAGGGATTAAAACAACGGAGCAAACACAATATTGTCAATAGGAACAGGAGTGAGATCATAAAACCATCCTGTTGAGCACAAACCCGCCTAAGGAAGGTTTCACTCCGCAGCGGGAAGCATCTACAGAGAGGTTGCGCAACACATGATAAGGGGATTGTCCCGCACAACCGATGGACTTTCATTCCTAAGTCCCTTTTCACTGCAGTCCACCCAAGGCATAAGCGTAGGGATCTCGAATAACTGGCAGGCTGTGACACTTGGCTTGTGTAGTGATCTTGACTTACCTGTATTGGAGCTGTTTTTTCTCACCTGCTGAGTGGCTAAACTTTTTTACTAACCCCTTGTGACTAACTTCTGTTCCCCTGAGTGCATTTCTTTGAGTAGCAGCGCGTGACTCAAACTCCTGTGTGACCTCCATGGTAGCCTTCCCTGTTTCCTTTGTTCCTAAGTCTCTTTGGCATGTGGCCTAAGATAGGGCAAGCATCCTTTGACCAGTGTGGCTTTTAGCCCCTGAAAAATTGACGTGCAAGGTCAAAATCAAATGGAGTGGAGCTTCCAGTCATCAGCTCGGCAGGAGGGCTTGGGGACAGCTTTCCCTGGTTCTTCAGGAATAGAGACCAAACTCCTACAGCTGCCCGCCCTCGCCCCCCACTTGAGGAATCTCATAGGCCGCTCTTTGTTTTGAAATACAGTGGAACCTTGACTTACATCCTGCTTGGACTTGCATCATATTTGACTTGCAGCAAGAAGGGGCCTGTTTGACTTGAGTCGCAGGCTTTGACTTACATCTCGGAGCCCCGGCACAAGGCACCGGAATTGGGCGGCAGCCACAACCCAGCATCGCAGCTGCCGCCTCCAAACTGCTCCTGCCTTCTTCCCCTCCTCCGGCAGCGGCGGCTTTGGCGAGGCCACCTCAGAGCACCTGGAGCTGGTCCTCAGCCTCACCGAAGCTGCCGTTGCCGCCAGAGGAGAAGAAGGGCCGGGAGCTCGGGGCTGGCCTCGCTGGTTAGACAGTCGGCTCAGTCTTGTAAAAAACCTGGCTGCAGAAGTCTGGTCCACAATGGAAGCATTTTAGTTGGGGAGCTGTATAGTTGTGGGACTCTAATGGTAAGCATAGAGTTGTTCAGAACTTGGAACGTCAGGTTAAAAACCAGTAAAACTTAAATGCTAGACATTGTTGCTATGAACATTAAAAAGTGGAGGCATATAACTTGTGGACTATAATTCCACTGCCTCCTCCTCTCTTTGAAGAGACATTTCATTTACATCCCCAGAAGGAATCTCCTATCCCAGTCAAATTTGTGTTAAATTGCTGTTTTCGGGGGTCTTTTTCATCATCTGGAACGGATTAATCCGCTTTCCCATTACTTTCTATGGGAAATGTTCGTTTGACTTAAGTCATGTTTGACTTAAGTCTACACCATGTTTTTCAACCACTTTGACAGTAAGTGCCGCGAGATGACCTGGTGTGCCGTGGGAAAAAACAATGGATCCCGCTCGCGACCAAGGCAGCGGTGCGGTGCCAGCAAGCCGGAGGAAGGCAGTCAGAAAGAAGCCGGTGCCGCAACTTGGGAGATGTAACTCCCGCAGGTTTTCCTGGGGAGGAGAGGACTACCTTTCCCGCGTGCTTTGCGCGCCGGCGAGGAAAGGCTGGCCGTGGGCGGGGAAGGAGAAGAAATAAGGGAGGAGGAGGAGGAGGAGGAGGAGGAGAGGAGAGCGGAGATCAGTGGAGAGAGCGGGGAGACCCGCGCAGGCGCATTGCGGCGAAGGGCGCTCCAGAGCCGCTCTTAAAGGTTCTTGGGGTTGGTTCCCCCTCCTTGCTCACCGAACCCCCCTCCCTCCCTTCCCCGCCTTCGCTATTTGCCTCCCGATGGGCGCGCGCCCCTGCCAAGCCGTGCGCGTGCGTCTTTTAAGGGTGGGGGAGCGGGCGGCCGTTGACAATGGTCTGGGGAGGGGTAAATAAAGGGGAGGACGTGGGAAAACCTAGCTAGGACCCAAGGAGACTGGGGGGGTCCCTTCCGGGCCCTGTTGCCCTGGAAGGAGTCGGGGGGGGGGGGTTAAAGAAGGGAGGCTTATACAGGGGTAAAAGACAGCGTATATGAAGAGCCTCCCCCAGCCCCACCTTCCTGGGTTTGCAAGTTCCTCTGAAAAAAAGTGCCAGGAGGAGGGAGGGGGAAGGTGAGGGCAGGCGGACGCTTGGGAGGGCCTGGGCTGGAGGATGGATTTGTGTGGTTTTTTGGGGGGGGTGAGAAGTGTGTTTGTGTGTGTCTGATAGGCACAGAGTTAAATTTTTAAACACTTTCTAATGGTGGTGTGCCTCGTGATTTTTTTCATGAAACAAGTGTGCCTTTGCCCAAAAAAGTTTGAAAAACACTGGCCTAGACCACTGGAACGGATTAATGACGTAAGTCAAGGTTCCACTGTAACTCATTTTATTGGGAGGGGCCGCTGCCAAGGAGAGCTTAGAAGGTAGGATTGCTCAGGTGGAAAGCAGGGCGAGCTAAGCTCTCCTTCTTTCCAGATCCGTGCCCGTCTTTCTGCCTGGAAAACCTTTCCCAAGTACTGTATGCTCTTTCCTGACTGGGTTAAAGCAGACCAGAACAGCTAAAAAGCAGTAGTTGACACGCACTGGCTGGTATTGTGGGCGGAGTGGCTCAAATCTAAGGGAGTTGACTGGGCATATAGAGCCTGTCCCGGTCCAGTTTGGCCAGCTATTCGGCACCAGTGGCCATCAATGTTAGACGGCCTGCTTTAAATCTTGAACTGCATTCACCAAAATCATGTTTGGGCCAGACCATTTTAAGTGCTGCTGAAAGTGGGCACCGGTGTCAAAAGAGTCGGAGCTCATTCTCTCCGTGAAGCCCTCTCCCACGATCCCAGTGTTCTTGCTGTAGATCACTTCCTTGCTCAAACACATCTGCCTCCGATAATTATTGCCGTATCTAATTTCTCTTCCCCTGCTCCTGCCGTGCTGTGTGACCTAGATGCAGACATCAAGAAGAATGCAGCCCCCTGCAAGAGGTCTTTCCGGACTTCTGGTTCCACGTACGTATCTGAGCTGTCGCAGAAAATTGCCTCTGTGTGCTGAGCTTCCTTTATTGCAGCAAAATACTGGGGAGGTTTAGGCTGAAAGGAGTGATAGCGGAGAGAGAAATGGATTGAGCTAATTAGCATACAGAGACAATTCCTATACAGGGGTACCTTGTATAAAGGAATTAATTCGTTCCAAATGAAATTCTGTTAAGCAAATTTTCCTTTATATAAATTTCCCATAGGAATGCATTAAAAACAGAGTAATCCATAATCACAACTGTTTTCAGGTTGCACGGATTCACCCCATTGGCGATTCTGTGAAGCAGATTTCCCCTATCTCCGGAATGTTGTACAGATTTTATGTTACGCAAACCGTTCGTTATACCAGGGTCCACTGTACATCTGATAGGTGGCAGGGTTAAAAGAGCAGACAGGATTCTGGTTTGCCTTAAGGCTGAGACCCAGTAGACCAGGCATGTCCAAACTTCAGCCCTCCTTATGTTTTGGACCACAACTCCCAGAATTCTAAGCATAGATTGCCAATGACAAAGGACTGTGGGAGTTGTGGTCCAAAACATCTGGAGGGCCGAAGTTTGGACAGGACATGCCTGGAATAGATTGCACGAGGCTGTTAACTGCTAACAAAAGGAAAGCAATCAGTGCTAAGATTGTTTATAGAGAGTCAATAAGACCAATACATTTATTCATCTAAGTGGAATTGGATTTTGTTTTGGGAGAAGGGGGGGGCAGGCAGACTAGCCTTAGTGATGCACCCTGCTTAAGCTTAATTTTTCCTCAATGAGGAAGTTTGTTGCTCTAACAAAAGCGAGCTGTTCGCCCCCAGGGTACCTGCTGGATTGGTGTGGAGGAAGGACTGGGGTGGGGTGACAAGAGAAAAGGGGGAAGAAGGGAGGATAGGGTTACCTGTTACCATTGTCAGTCTGGCTGTCCTTCAGCACGCAGCCCCCAGTCCAAAAAGATGTGCAGGAGCCTCGTGGCGCAGTGGTTAAATGCCTGTACTGCAGGTAAAACTGTGCTCACGACCTGGGTTCAATCCCCGGTAGCAGGCTCAAGGTTCACTCAGCCTTCCAGCCTTCCGAGGTCAAAAATGAGTACCCAGCTCGTGGGGGGGCAATGTGTAGCCTGCACACTGTAATCAAAATTGTAAACCGCCCAGAGACTACTTGTAGTGGTATGGGGCGGTATATAAGCAAAACACTTTGCTTTTTGCTTTGCTTTAGTTTGTTTGTTTATGTGCTGCCTTCCTCCTCATAAAGCCCCCCCTCCCCAGAGGAGCTCACAGTGAATGAAAACATTAAACCCCAAGATTTGTCTCCCCCCCCCCCCCTGCTCTAGGGGGTGAAAGTTAGAGGGTCAAATCTCACGACTTCATGAAGAAGTCAGGAGACTCGATGGGAATGGTGTAGAGCAGGGGTGCCCAAACTTTTTGTAAGGAGGGCCAGATTTGGTGACTGAGAATGTGTCAGGGGCTGGTTGCTCCCCGACCCTGCCCAAGCTTCGCAGCGGTGCCGGTGGCGCGGCCCTCCCAATCACTGCCCCACGCGTGCGCCCAACCTCACAATGTTCCCGACTCTGCCAGTGGCGGCGGCCTGCGTGCGCGCGCCTAGCTTCACAAGGTTCCCGGTGATGCCGGTGGCAGCGGGCCACCTGCCCGCCACCCTCACACACGCGCTCAGCCCCACAAGCTTCCCAGCGGTGCTGGTGGTGATGGCCCGCTCCCTTGCCGGCCCTCCCAGCCCCTCAAGCTTCCCGGCAGTGTCAGTGGGTTGGCGGAATATTTAAAAAAAAAACATGGGGCAAAGGAGTGGGTGGGAGGGGTGGGCCAGTCAGCTGCGGGCCACTCAGAATGGCCTGATGGGCCGGATTTGGCCCCCGGGCCGGACTTTGGGCAGGCCTGGTGTAGAGCTAGATCATGCACCCAAATCATAGATTCGTAGAGGAGTGCAGATAGAAGGGAGCCTACAAAGACCATCAAGTCCAACCCCCTGCTCAAGGCAGGAATCCGAATCAAAGGACATCTGCCAGATGTTTGTCCAAATTTATCTTGAAGGCCTCCAGCGTTGGAGTGCTTGCCACCTCTCGATATCATGGGTCCCATTGTTGTACTACTCAAACAGTTGGGAGGTTTTTCCTGATACTCAGCCAAAAGCTGCATTCTCTTGAGCCCATTGTTGCGCATCCTGCACCCTGGGAGAATCGAGAACAGATCCTGCCCCTCCTCCGTAGGGCAGCCCTTCAGTTACTTGAAAAGTGCTATCTGATCACCCCTCAGTCTTCTTTCCTCTGGACTAAACGAACCCCAGTTCTTCCAGTCTTTCCTCGTAGAGCTTGATTTCTAGCCCCTCGGTCATCCTTGTCCCCCTCCTCTGAACTTGTTCCAGTTTGTCAGCCTCTCTCTTGAAGTGAGAGCTCCAGCCATTGTGCTCCCCTGCCCATTTCTGCTCTGCCATTTCCTCGACAGCTTCCCGTCCTTCCTCAGCTCCAACTCAGCTGAGGCAGTGGCCATGGGCCTTCTGAAGCAGTTTGAAGGGATGCAGCTCCCTGCGGCGTCGGAACTGGAATGGCTTGTGCCGGAGCATGACGCTCCACAGAAGGTAGGATTCCTGCAAGGGGGGTGGGGGGCATGATTTTGTTCTGATGGGGGGGGCGGGGGTCCTTAGTGGAGTGGTGGTCAAAGGTTTATTTGCCGTTATAAGAACCCAAGAAGAGCCCTGCTGGATCAGGCCAAAGGCCCATCTAGTCCAGCTTCCTGGATCTCACAGTGGCCCCACCAGATGCGTCTGGGAGCACATGAGACTAGATCTCTGTCTCCTGATACCACTCCCCTGCATCTGGCCCTTGAAGGACCCCGGTTTTAAGCCTGGAGATGACACATCTCCATCATGGTTTGTCACCTGGGATGGACTTTTCCTCCAGGAATCTGTCCAATCCCCTTTTGAAGGCCTCCAGGCCAGATGGCATCACCACCTCCTGTGGCAGGGAGTTCCACAGACTAACAACGTGCTGGGTGAAAAAATATTTTCTTTTGTCTGTTCTTACTCTCCGGGACATAAGAACATAAGAAGAGCCATGCTGGATCAGGCCAAAGGCCCATCTAGTCCAGCTTCCTGTATCTCACAGTGGCCCCACCAGATGCTTTTGGAAGCACACGAGACTAGATCTCTGTCTCCTGATAGCACTCCCCCTGCATCTGGCACTTGAAGTACCCTGTGTTTTAAGCCTGCAGATTACACATATCTCCCTCATGGTTTGTAACCTGTGATAGACTTTTCGTCCAGGAATCTGTCCAATCCCCTTTTGAAGGCATCCAGGCCAGATGCCATCACCACCTCCTGTGGCAGGGAGTTCCCAAAGCTTAAGGTAGCCTTTGGTTGCCGAGCAGAGGAGGGCGTAGTCTTCTTTGGGTTACTTGGATTGACAGGGGAGGGAGCATGGCAGCCCTAAGGCTGAGGAGACGGAGCGGGCTCTGTGGCACCTAACAGCCCAGCCAAGGTGGTGGATGCTGTGTTGTGGTGAGAGCCAGGGAGAAGGAGGTGTATTGTGTACAATTCTGGTCACTGCATCTCAAAAAAGACATAGTGGAACTGGAAAAGGTGCAGAAGAGAGCGACCAAAATGATTGCTGGGCTGGGGCACCTCTCTTATGAAGAAAGGCTAAAACATTTGGGCCTCTTTAGTCTGGAAAAAAGGCACCTGAGGGGGGATATGATTGAGACGTACAAAATAATGCAGGGCATGAGTAAAGCGGATAGAGGGACACTCTTCTCCCTCTCACAAAATACCAGAACTAGGGGACATCTGCTTAAATTGAGTGTTAGGAGTCTGAGAACAGACAAAGAATTTTTTTTACCCAGCATGTTGTTAGCCTGTGGAACTCCCTGCCACAGGAAGTGGTGATGGCCTCTGTCCTGGATGCTTTCAAAAGGGATTGAACAGATTCCTGGAGGAAAAGTCCATCACAGGTTACAAGCCAAGATGGAGATGTGTCATCTCCAGGCTTAAAACTGGGGTCCTTCAAGGGCCAGATGCAGAGGAGTGATATCAGGAGAAAGAGATCTAGTCTCGTGCGCTCCCAGAGGCATTTGGTGGGGCCACTGTGATATCCAGGAAGCTGGACTAGATGGGCCTTTGGCCTGATCCAGCATGGCTCTTCTTATGTTCTTATGAGGTGGATGAGAATGATTGGGCGATACCCATGCACAGTCCCTGGTGAAATGTACAGACGTGGCCAGGAAGTGTGACTGGGCTGTGTTCTCCTCGACTGGCTTGTGTCCAGGTCTTGCTGCTGGACTGAGCCTCGGTGCTTTCTCCATTTTTAGTTTTGCCCTGTCTGGAGTTGGCCTCATCCTGTCTCAGACAAAGTCATCCTGTCTCAGACAAGGCTTGCCTCTGTTCAGTGACCCTCCTTTTACCTAGCTGACAGTGTATGAACTGCCCCGTTGGCTTCCTTTTCCTATTTCTAGGATTTCTGTCCCATCACTTCACTCCCCCTCTGCGAGTTGGCAGTGGTGTTGCAACAGGCTGCTCTGGGTTCCTACATAAGTTAAGGCAGGCATGTCCAAACTTCGGCCCTCCTGATGTTTTGGACCACAACTCCCAGAATTCTAAGCTTAGATTTCCAATGGCAGAGGACTGTGGGAGCTGTGGTCCAAAACATCTGGAGGGCTGAAGTTTGGACATGCCTGAGTTAAGGAATCCAGGATGCTCAGAACCATGGAGGAGAATGGATCCCTGAACCATTTCTGACAGTAGCACGTGGAGAGCTTTGTCCCATCCAGCAGTCATCCCTCTGTAGCAGCCTCTCACCTCAGCATCTTGGTCACCTCGGAGCCACCGTGATGGTTCGTTTGCTGTTGGTTTTCAGGGGCCACGATTCTCTCTTAAAAAGCTTTTTAAGCGACCCAAGTGGTATAAGAAAAGACTGCTTTCCAAAAAGCTGCTCCTGGTATGTCTTGAAAGAGGAGTGTGCCCAGGGAGTGTTGGCGTTTCTGTGTGCTTTAACAACCTTTATGAACTTACCCACCTGATGTGCCGAGGGAACACTCTTTGTGCGAAGCTTGTTTTGCGGTGTTGGCTGAGCTCAGATGCAAATATCAGTAGGAAATAACTGTGTTGTAACAGGGCCTGTTAACGCCTGAAATCAAAAGGCCATTCACTGTAAATTGTCTATTTTATTTTATTTTGTTTTATTTTATTTTAAATATTTCTGTCCCACCTTTCTCCCCAAAAGAACCCAAGGTGCCATGCAACCATTCATGTTAACTGTCCTGCGGATGTGTGTCGTCAGGTTGACCTACGTTGGCCTGCACCCCACGTTAAAGAGGGAATTTGCCTGCATTTCACAGCTTTTTGACATGCGGACAGTGTGGCATCTCTATAGATGCTGTGGTGCTAGCATATGACATGGCTTAAAACTAGTATTTAATCTTCAGATTCACCGAAATCTTGGGTTGGTTTTAAAGCAATAGTGTTTCCAGCTCTCGTGACCACCAAAACAAGGATGGAAAAATATGTGCTCTCCTTGGCACAAATGTGAGAAATGAAGCCAGGATCGAGACTATTTATTTATTTTATTTATTTATACAATTTATATGCCGCCCACTACCCAAAGGTCTCTGGGTGGCTTACAATAGGAATGAACAATTAAAACAAAGCATTAAAATGTCAATTAAAACAATAATAACATTTAAATGCAAAACACTAAAATTGCCATCAGGACCCACAATCTATATTAATGTTAAGAAACAGAAAGGTTTTTTTTTTTTTTTACCTGGCACCAAAACATCATCAGACTAGGAAGGCGCATTGTCTGAGTTTAAAAAGGAACAGCTCTGTGTGCCTTGATGGGGTGTAGATGCCAGCTCAAAGCTACTCACTGCTCTGCCTTGTTGGATAGGATGCTGCAGCTTAACAGCCTCTAATGTGACAGCCTGGGCAGTGTGTTCTGCAAAAGAGTTCTGCAAGCGCCCCCCCCCCAGCTAATTATTCTCATGCACCGTGGTCTCCTTCCAACTCGGTCCTGAATTTTCAAAGGTCACTCGGCTGGTTGCATTTTCCTTAAAATGCAAACGGATTCCCACTTAGGTGTGTGGACTTTGCCTCCTCTGCTGACAACTGAATTCAAGGGCCAGGTTGTCACTTGGCAAATGAAATCCAAACCACAGTAACTGGCGCTGCAGTGGCTTGGCAAATATTCCTTGGCTGTGGCTGCTTTGATGCCTGTGCCCTTTTCCCCCGTTTCATGTACCATGTTTTAATTCTTTTGGCTGTAGGCTGCCCAGAGACCTTTGGGTAGGGGGTGCCATATAAGTTGTAAAAATAAAATAAAATAAATAAAATAAAAAAATAAAATAAAATAAATAAATAAATAAATAAATAAATAAATAAATAAATAAATAAATAAATAAATAAATAAATAAATAAATAAATAATATAGGCATTGTTTCCTTCTATTCACCCAGTTTATATATCTATACTTCTCTAATTAGCAGTGGACTACTTGCTCCTTTATAGATAGTTCCAAAAAGAAGTTAAGTCTTTCAATCTGCCAGAAATGTCACGGTGCCCCTGTTAGGAGGTGGGATTGTAGCACTTGGCCAGGTGAGATTTTTTTTTTAAAGTCTGATTATCGGAGGTACACTGGCCCTTTCCCTCTAGATTGTGGAATAACTGCTAGGCTGCTATCAAAGCCCCCAATCAACAGTAATTCAGTGTTAAAACAGTATCTCTACATATACCACAATTGTTCTCCCTGCACCTTGTTGGAGGGTCTGGAATGGAGAAGAGTTGTGAGTGGTTTGAGAGAGAACCTCTGAGACACCCCCCTTTTTTGTAACATTAGAGTGGAACGCCATTGCATTGTGTTTTGACTCTGGCTCTGCCGTTTTCTCCCCACTCTTTCAGCTGTTGCCAATTCCTGATTCTGTACCCATATCTCCTGATGATGGGCAACATGCAGACATCTACAAGCTCCGTATTCGAGTCCGTGGAAACCTGGAATGGGCACCTCCACGGCCACAGATCATCTTCAATATTCATTCAGCACCCACGTAAGGAAGCAGGTTGTTGCAAGCCTGCAGTGTTTCGTGTTAGTCTCCTCCTTTTTCTCTTGGTGTGCATTTGCATTCTTGCCAGATTTCCAGCACAACAGAACTGTTTTTTATTCCTTCTTCCAGAAGATTAAAGATTACTTTCTGCATGGTAGATGCAAATGGAAATCTTAAGGACATAAGGAGCTTGTTTCTCCTGTGTCAGGAGAGTCCACTTAGCTAACTACGATCTACACCAGTCTTCTCAGTGTGGGGCCCTTCACCTGTTAAGGCTACAGTTCTCGCAGACTCTATTGACTGCAAAGCTATGTGCTGATTAGGAAAATCTGCCACCTAGCAACTGAAGATAGTACTGCAGGCCCAAACACATGAACCCGTGTCAATGAATTAAAATTAATTGAGGCACTCTACGAACCAAATCACCTTCCAGATGCACACCTCTTATGTTCTGACACTGTGCACATTTCATCTGTTTCAGTTTTGTCATATTGAAATTGCAGTCCTGACAGAGTGACACACATTCAGTTTTATTCTTGCTTATCATGACTTGTGTCTTGGTAGGAGGAAGGTGGCCGTGGCCAAGCAAAACTACCGCTGCGCAGGTTGTGGCATCAGGACGGACCCAGGTGAGTTCTAGGCTGGGCGAAGTTCAAGGAGTTCTAACTTGCACCTGGAACACGAGGACCTTGGATTTCAAGGTTTATTGTTCTGAGTCAGCTTTGCCCAACCTGATGCTCTCCAAGCTAGATCTGGAAGAACAACTCCTGCCGCAAAATACTGCGCATAACACCCGATCATCTCAGGCAGGACATTTGAGTGTGCCGTCGCTGAAGGAGGCCCATAAATCTTTGACGAGAAATCGGGCTTTCTCAGTGGCAGCCCCTCGGCTCCGGAACCAACTTCCTCCTGAAATAAATGTCTTTGGCACCTTCCCTCCCAGTATTTAAGAAACATCTAAAGATGTGGCTATTTAAAAAGGCCTTCCCTGAATATTAATCTATTCTACTAATGATTCGCTATTACGTATTTTATTTTGTTGTTTTGTCTGAAGCCCATCTTGCGCCTTTTCATTGTTTTTTGATATACAGTGGTACCTCAATTTACGAATTTACTCCGTTCCAAATGCATGCTCTTAAGTCAAACTACTCTTAAGTCGGGCTACCTATCTAAAAAATTAAAAAAATAAGTTCAAAATAAAAAAATAAAAATGTTTGTAAGTCAAACAGACCATATCTAAAAATTTTTAAGGCAGCAGTTAAAATGCCAACAGTTTTCTGCTCTTAAGTCGAATTGCTCTTACGTCGAGCTGCTCTTAAGTTGGGGTACCACTGTATAGTGTTCATTAAGTTTTTAGTTCAGTTTTGTAAACCACCCAGAGTAGCCGTATAGCTAGATGGAGTGGTATATTAAATAATTAAATAAATAAATAAATAAATAAATAAATAAATAAATAAATAAATAAATAAATAAATGCCTAATCTGCCTGTTCACTTTGCCTGGCCCCTTTCACTGGGGTCCTTCAATCCAGTGCTAAAAGCCTGGGTATTTAGGCAGGCCTTCCCTGATTTTATATCAACAGAACACAGAGTGCAATCCAGCCCTTGAATTACCAACTTCACCATCTTAAAAATATTTCATTACTTATTTTTTATTTTGTATATTTTTTTCTTTTTAAGTTCAGCTGATGCATGTTTATGTTATGTTATGTTGATGTTGATGTGTTTAAAATTTAATATGACTATTAGTGGGGGGGGTTGGTGAACCATCCAGAATGACCTTGATAGCTAGCTGGGTGGTATACAAATTAAACAAAAATAAATAAGTACCGTATATACTCGAGTATAAGTCGACCCGAGTATAAGTCGAGGCCCCTAATTTAACCCCCCAAAACTGGGGAAACGTATTGACTCAAGTATAAGTCTAGGGTGGGAAATGCAGCAGGGCCTGGCAGCTCCTCCTTTGTGAGCTGGGGGAGTGGTGTGTGATGTTTTAAAATGACTTTTAGCCACTGATGCAAGTGCTTGGGTCAGTAGCTAAAAGTCATTTTAAACATCGTGTGCCGCTCCCCTGTGATGCAGAGGGGGGTCATAAGAAGCAGCACACAATGTTTAAAATGACTTTTAGCCACTGAGGCAAGTGCTTATATTCGGGACAATACTTTTAGCCACTGAGGCAAGTGCTGGGCTTGGTGGCTAAAAGTATTGACCCGAATATAAGCTGAGGGCCCCTTTTTTCATCCCAAAATTAGGGCTGAAGAACTAAGGTTATATTCGAGTATATACAGTAAATGTATCAGACTGCAGTGCCAGCCCTTGGCACCTGGAGATTCCCTATTAGGCTTTATAAGAACTGTAGCTGACTTGCACAACAAGGCTCCAGTTTGGGTAGGAAATTTGTTTTTAAATTTTGTACTAGAGTGTGGGTGTTTTTAACAGAGAACTGGGTCATAATTATTTGGCTTATAATTAAATGTGGTTCACATCATCAACCCCTGCCTTCCGTATATTTATGTGGGTATGTGTGACCTTTGCTAGCACAGGGATTCTGAGAAGGGCCACCTCTGGCATCCTCTTTGTCCTGTTGTTTGCGTGACAATCTGTGTCCAGGCCAAGCCTTGATTCCTTCTCTCCCTCCCTCCTCTGTCGGTGGTCTCCAGACTACATCAAGCGCCTGCGCTATTGCGAATACCTGGGCAAATACTTCTGCCAGTGCTGCCATGAGAACGCCCAGATGGTCATCCCCAGCCGGATCTTACGCAAGTGGGACTTCGGCAAATATTACGTCAGCAATTTTTCTAAGGACCTGCTGGGCAAGATTTGGAGCGACCCCCTCTTCAACGTCCAGGACATCCACGCGGCCCTCTACCGAAAAATCAAGCCGCTCAACCTCGTCAGGGTAAGGCAGGCTGAATCTGGCAGGCATCAGCTCTTACTGATTTCTTTTTTTTGTAAACTTGATTTTGCAGATCTTATATTGCTTGAGCAGGGAGGGTTTCTGTCAAAGCTGTGGTACAACCTGCCCTTTAACGACGGTGCTGAGAATTCTTGACCCAGAACTGCAGTTCCACAAGAAGGAAAAAATACACCAAACTACAGTATTTTTTTCCCGTTTATAAGACAATATTTTTGTCTAAAATCGTTAGACTAAAAATCAAATGAAGAATGTTCATTCATTTTTTTATACATCTGATACACCGGAAGTAAGCCAAGGAGAGAACTTCACGGTCGCAAAACTCTAATTTTGAGTTGGAAAGTGGGGGTCGTCTTATGCATTGGACATCATATATAGACTGAAACATATGGTAATGTTTTCTGTAGATTAATGTAGCCAATTTTGAGGAGAATGAGAGATCTAAAGGGAGATGCAAACGACTGGCATCTTGAAATTTCTGATTCCTGAATGTAGGATTCCCCAACCCACTGTTGTGTGAACCTTCTCCCTGTTTTCTAGCAGAACCCTATGGAAAAATTCTCCCTTTACATTTTTTTACCAGAGTGGCCTCTGTTGCTACATGGGTTAGAAATCTAATAGATAAATCAATAAAAATAAAAGGGGATTGGACCAATTTCTGGAGGAAAAGTCCACCACAGGTTACAAGCCATGATGGGGACCCGTGTTCCCTCCAGGCTTAAAAGGCGGGTCCCTCCAAGTGCCAGCCGCAGGGGAATGGCATCAGGGGGCAGGTGTCTCATTGTCTCATGTGCTGCCAGAGGCATCCGGTGGGGCCACTGGGAGATGCAGAAGGCTGGACGAGGTGGCCTTTGGCCTGTTCCAGCAGAGCCGTTCTTATCCTCTTATGTTTTGGGGGATTCAAAAATAACACATCCCTTCTGGTCTTTCTGAATCTCTCGCTATAATAAAGACTTGCATTTTACGCTCGCATTTACTCTTGTCCTGTTGAGCTGTGACAATGGGGAATTCCTTCTGAGGTGGGCCCTGCAGGGAAGTGTGTGCCTTCGGAGGCTGCAAGACACACCCTTGATTTCTGAAAGGGAGCAACCTGGGGAGAGGTGGACCTTCCAGACTGATGTTTTGCTTCCTTGTTCTTGTTTTCCCAGCTGTTAAGAATCCAGCTGTATCACATGAAGAACATGTTCAAAACCTGTCGTTTTGCCAAAGAGTAAGTACTCTTAGGACAGGTGGCTCGAACAGAGCCTTGGATTTGAGCTCAGTGTACAATTCTGGTCACCGCATCTCAAGAAAGACATAGTGGAACTGGAAAAGGTGCAGAAGAGAGCGACTAAAATGATAACTGGGCTGGGGCACCTCCCTTATGAAGAAAGGCTAAAACATTTGGGGCTCTTTAGTCTGGAAAAAAGGCGCCTGAGGGGGGGATATGATTGAGACGTACAAAATAATGCAGGGCATGAGTAAAGTGGAGAGAGGGACGCTTTTCTCTCTCTCCCAAAATACCAGAACTAGGGGACATACACTCAAATTGAAGGCTGGGAGAGTAAGAACTGACAAAAGAAAATATTTTTTCACCCAGCGTGTTGTAAGTCTATGGAACTCCCTGCCACAGGATGTGGTGATGGCATCTGGCCTGGATGCCTTCACAAGGGGATTGGACAGATTCCTGGAGGAAAAGTCCATCACAGGTTACAAACCATGATGGAGAAACCAGGGTACTTCAAGGGCCAGATGCAGGGGAGTGGTATCAGGAGACAGATATCTAGTGTCATGCACTCCCAAACGCATCTGGTGGGGCCGCTGTGAGATACAGGAAGCTGGACTAGATGGGCCTTTGGCCTGATCCAGCATGGCTCTTCTTATGTTCTTATGTTCTTAAGTGTCATCACCTCTTAATTTAAGCTGCTTTCATTTTCTCATTGAGTGTCTTGCTACGGTTGTTCTGATTTAGAGGATTTCACGGGGGAGGGAGGGGGCAACCCTGTGAAGACCATTTAAGAAATATATCACATAAGCACTGCGGGCCCTATCCCTTGGATGGCCCCAGCTTGAGAAAGGAGACGGCGAAGAGGTTGCCACCGAGAAGAAGGAAGCAAACGAGGGAGATTATGGCCCTTTAAAGACAACGTTGCAGGATTTGATTGGCTTAGTAACCCCATTCTGAGATAAAGTGTTCATCACCGACACTGAGGTTCTTGTTACCTGGCTAGTTGGGCCAGTTAGAAGCAGCGGAAGGCGGCCTAGTGTCTTCCATCCAAGCGTGTCACACACCCTGACACGTTGGTGCAGCAATAGGACAACCCCACCAGCAATAAAGCTCTTGCATTAAACTATCATGGCGGTCCCTCTGGCTGAAAGGAGCGAAAGATCAGTCCTTCTGCTTCCTCTTTTACCAGCTTCCCCAACCTCTACATTTTGTGTTTGGCCCAAGGCAGCTGTTAGACACCCGCACCCACCTGGCTTGTGGGTGGTCGTGGTGTATTTCCTCTGCTCTAACGTATAGAGGTGTAAAGGCACTTACTGCAAAAGAGCCTGCCCTTGCCTTCTTGACAGAAGGTCCTACGCGGCTGTCGGGCAGCCAGCATTTTCATGAGTGATTTGCTGTGGATGATGAGTGCCTGATTATTTCACCCCCTTCAGCTCTTTCATTTGTATGCGACTGTATAAAGATCATACAGGTGCCTCAAGTGTAGGGTTTCTGCCCCCCAACCCCATCTCAAACAAATGGAGAGGAAGAAGATCATTTATCCATAGACAATGCTTTGGGAATGCAGTGTACAGGGGAGCCTTGTTTGACAAACAGCTTGTATAACATAAAATTTGTACAGCATAAAAAATTCCAGGGGTAGGGGAAATTTGCTTAACATAATCGCCTATGGGGAGAATCTGTACAACATAAAAATGGGATCACTCTGTTTTCAATGCATTCCTATGGGAAATTGGTATAAAGGAAAGTTTGCTTCACATAATTTCATTTGGAACAAATTAATTCCTTTATACAAGGTACCAATGTCCCTCATTTGTCACCAATTGGTAGAAATACAGATTTCGTTAGGGAGTGAGGACAAAACGAGCATTTTGCACAGAATTTGGGATGAATTAAAAAAATAGCTGTTTTAGAAAAAGATTCAACTGGAAGGCAGCGAGAGAATGACCATTCATTCATTCATTCATTCATTCATTCATTCATTCATTCATTCATTTATACAACTTATATGCCGCCCACTAGCCAAAGGTCTATGGGTGGCTTATAATTCAACATTAAAATGGACAATTAAAAGCAATTAAAAAAAAAAAAAAAATACAATGCGATACAATTAAAAAAACGTTAAAATACAATACACTAAAATATATAGTCGACATCAGTTGAATATTCTGTGAAGAGCCTGCCCGTGTGTCGTATGTTCTGACGGCAGTGCCAGTTGGGGACGGGGTGGTATGACATACATACATAAGAACATAAGAAGAGCCATGCTGGATCAGGCCAAAGGCCCATCTAGTCCAGCTTCCTGTATCTCACAGCGGCCCCACCAGATGCGTTTGGGAGCGCATGAGACTAGATATCTGTCTCCTGATACCACTCCCCTGCATCTGGCCCTTGAAGTACCCTGGTTTAAAGCCTAGAGATTACACATCTCCATCATGGTTTGTAACCCGTGATGGACTTTTCCTCTAGGAATCTGTCCAATCCCCTTTTGAAGGCATCCAGGCCAGATGCCATCACCACATCCTGTGGCAGGGAGTTCCATAGACTTACAACGCGCTGGGTGAAAAAATATTTTCTTTTGTCAGTTCTTACTCTCCCAGCACTCAATTTGACGTAGAAGATAAATGTTTTTCTTTTCTTCTCATGGTCCTGTTGTGTTTGGCGTGGTCCTTCCCTGCAGGCTTCTGGACGCCTTTGACTCTGTGCCAGGCCATTTGACGGAGGATCTCCACCTCTACTCCTTAAATGACCTGATCGCCACGAAGAAAGGGGAGCTGGCTCCGTGCTTGACGGAGCTCCTCCGGGCGGGCACTCTGCACGTTGAGAAATGCGTGGTAGGTCATCTGGCTTCCTCTTCCCTTCGGTACCTTCCTCCGGGCGGTCTCTGTTTCTGCGTTGGTCAAAACTAAACGTCGAGGAAGCTCCAGGCTCTTCAGGCTGGTGGGAAGAGACATGGTGGGTGCTGGGGAAGTTCACCAGTAGCCCCTTCCTAGGGCTTGGTAGGCCTTGAGACCACAGGAAATCCTCTGGGCACGTCATGGGTGGAACATGTCTGTGAAGATTCTCAGTCATCCAGGTGAGTTTATGTGGAAGTTGAGTCATGGCTACTGGACTTCTTTTTTGAGAGATCAAAACATTTCGCTGCTCATCCAAACAGCTTCATGAAGCTGTTTGGATGAGCAGTGAAACATTTCTATCTCTCAAAAAAGAAGTCCAGTAGCCATGACTCAACTTCCAGACATGGGTGGAACCATCTAAGTCGTTGCAGCCTTTGGCTATGGAAACCTTTCTGGGCTTCACGTCTTGAAGCATCTCTGCTTGACAAAATGTAAAGCACGTTGAGACTTGTGTAAAATGGATCACTCTCCCCACACCAAAGATATCCAGGAACGGTGGAGGGATGCATCAACCCCTGTTTTTGTTATATGGTGGCGACAGAACCTGCGCAGGGCGCATGTGTTTTGCGTGCACGTACATGACTTGCACACAAACGCGCACACACAGAATAGAGTCCCGCACAGGACAGAAAATTGGAGGGGCACCCTGGGGTGTGTGTGTGTGGAACTGGCAGAATTGAATGCCCCTGCCTGGCATGAGTGGAAATGCTTCCGTTCATTCAAATCCATTGCCCCTAGACAGTATAACGTATTCATCCTTGGCCAGAATCCTGTTGCTTTGTCTAGTAGGTTGTTCTGGAATAGACCCATTGAAACAGTGGGAATATCAGAGAATAGTGAATTTTATAAGGGTCCTGCAAGGCCGTCAAGTCCAACCCTCTGCTCAGTGCAGTCAAAGTAAATCTGACAGTGGGTTTTCCAGTTTCCTCTTGAAGCCCTCCAGTGTTGGAGCACTCGCCAACTCTCGAGGTAATCGGGTTCCACTCTTGTACTGACTCACGACAGGAATCCCTCATAGAGCAACTCAGCTCCTCCTTGAGTTCCGTTTTGCTCCATAGACCTGCTCTCATTGTGGCTTAGAACACTTAAGTTCACTCCAGTTGGAGGAAAAGGTCGGGCACAGCCAAAGCTCCCCTCGATCCAGGTAGTAGGGTGGATCAAGGAAGGTTCCTGAAACGCAGGCTGGAAATCCTGCTGTCTTCTGTTCTTGTGGGGAATGGAAGTAAGAGGAGCATTTCCTGGTCCTCTTTTCCTGAAGGACCACCTCCTTCCATACAAACTTACCCGGCAATTAAGATCTAGCCAGGGGGCCCTCTTGAAAGAGCCATCCCTCAAGGAGGCGAGAGGGATGGCCTGTAGACACAGGGCCTTCTTGGCAGCTGCCCCCAAGCTATGGAATGCCCTCCCGAGTGAGACCCGCCTGGCGCCAACATTGATGACATTTTGGCGCCAGGTAAAAAACTTCCTGTTCCAGAAGTTTTTTAATTGACACAATATAGACTGTGGGTCCTCTGATGGCAATTTCAGTGTAATGATTTTAGTGTAAGGTTTTTATTATTGTTTTTAATTATTTATTGATATTTGATGATTTAACTGTTTTGATTCTTTGATTGGAAGCCGCCCAGAGACCTTTGGGTAGTGGGTGGTATATAAGTTGTAAAAATAAATAAATAAATAAATAATTTTGGAAGGCAAGCGAGAAGCAGGGGGAGTCCCTGTGGCCAAGGAAATGGGGCACGGTAGAGAGACTTCTCCAGGGCTGGGGGAGACCCACAAGATTCTCTCCTTCTGAAGGCATGACCTGTGCCAGGGCGGCTGATGCCGCTTTTGTCGGCCTTCTTCTCTCCCTCACCCTCTTTTTCGCCGCTTGCGTCTCCAGCTGTGCCAAGCCAAGGGCTTCATCTGCGAGTTCTGCCAGAACGAGGAGGACGTCATCTTCCCCTTTGAGCTGAACAAGTGCAGGACGTGTGAAGGTAAGCTTGGAAACGGGAGAGCCTGCCGGGTCGGGTCGGGGGCCGAGGAATCAGGACGGATTTTGAAGAGGGAACGCTCCGCCTAGGCTAGTTTTGAAAAAGTGGCGGCTGGAACCAGGAGTCTTTTGTGGTGTAAAAAGAGCAAGATCCAGACCTCTAGCTCGCCTAACATTCTGCTCCCATCCAGAGACCAGACAAGGGCTGCACTCAGTTCTTTAGACTCTACCCAGCATTGCATCATTAGGGATGCGTACCCTCTGAATTTTTTGTGACATATTTAAACATCACTGCTTATTCCTGGGAATCCGGGGACTATATCTATCTATCTATCTATCTATCTATCTATCTATCTATCTATCTATCTATCTATCTATCTATCTATCTATCTATCTATCTATCATCTACCTACCTACCTACCTACCTATCTTCCTTTCTTCTTTCCTTCTTCCCTCCCTCCCTCCCTCCCTCCCTCCCTTTTTCTTTCTTTCTTTCTTTCTTTCTTTCTTTCTTTCTTTCTTTCTTTCTTTCTTTCTTTCTTTCTTTCTCTGTTCATCTGTCTTATCTATCTATCCAATTTATATCCCACTGATCTAGCCAAGTGATACTCTGGGCAGTGAACAACAGTGTCGTAAATGTTTATTTATTTATTTAAAATATTTCTGTCCTGTCTTTCTCCCCCAAAGGACCCAAGGCATTAACATTTCCCCTTAAAGAACTACAGTTTCCAAGATTCCTTGGAGGGTGGGGAGCTGTTCAATCAGTTTAGTTCTGGTTGCCTTACACAGACATAAGAGGGGATCATCTTGTGTTGTAGAAAGTGCTGGCGTCAAGCCCACAGATTTCACAAAGTGTTTCTGTGATGCAAGATCCTGGGAAACCTTGAGTGTGTGCTGCTGCATTCACGTCCCTAAGGCAAGGGGCACTTTTTCAGAGTCCCTATGAAAAGATGTTGATCTGAGGGGAAAGTTGAGGCCAGTTGAAGGTGGATGAACTATGATGGGGATGTGTCATCTCTAGGCTTAAAACCGGGGTACTTCAAGGGCCAGATGCAGGGGAGTGGTATCAAGAGACAGATATCTAGTCTCGTGCGCTCCCAGACGCATCTGGTGGGTCCACTGTGAGATCCAGGAAGCTGGACTAGATGGGCCCTTGGCCTGATCCAGCAGGGCTCTTCTTATGTGATTAACCCTTTGTGGGAGAGATTTGCAAGGCGGCACAATTCCATGTCTCTGCCATCTACCTGAAGCTAACCTCAGGGACACTCCCCCCCCCAATCTCAGCCCTAAAGATCTCACCACTGCCTCCCCCCCCCTTCGTTTTGGGAGGCTGCTTTCCGTCTCAACGCTTTCTGCACTTGCTTTTGAGAGCTTTGATCTTTGTAGCTTGCGCACGGAGGCTGAGGGCTCCTTTCTCCCCTCCAGAATGCAGAGCCTGCTACCACAAGACCTGCTTCCGGTCCGGTCCCTGCCCTAAGTGTGAGCGGCTGCAAGCACGCCGAGAGCTGCTGGCGAAGCAGAGCATGGAAGCCGGCCTCTCGGACTACGAAGACGAGCAGGAGGAGGAGGAGGACGCGGCGGGAGCGGCGACGTGACAGGCCGCCGCCGTTTGGTGCGCAGCCCTGGCCTCCGGAAACTGAACTAACTGACCCTGAAACGGACTCCTCCGTGGCTCGCCAGCCAAAGGGATGGAGAAACCCTGAAGATTCTTTTGCACTTGGCGGGGAGGGGGGGAAGGTCAGTCTTTTATTCCCTCTGATCTGCAGGACAGGGGGGGGGAGAGAGAGAGACTGGTTTGGTTACTACTGTATTTCTGCCACCAGCGTTGGATGCACTACACGGTGAAGCTGTGTGACCCCCCCCTCCCTCCCCCCCTCCCGAAAAAAAGACAGCCGCGGCCTTTGTCCATGTCCTGGAGCTGGGCGCCTGTACCTCTTGTGTTTCGCCATCTGGGGAGAGCTGAGGGTGGGTGGGGAGGGTGAGGTTGCTCTCGAGGAGGTACCCAGACGCTCCTGTTGCAGAGGGAAACCCACTTGAAATCCTTTGGCTCGCTGTTGGCCATGGTCTTCCAGAAGAGGCCCCGTTTATGTGAGCGGTTGACCTGCCTGTGACTTTGCTGTTGACCCCCTCTGGTCTAGCTCTCGTGTTGTGCCTGAGACATCGGTGTGCTGCTGTCCCGCTGGGAGTCGCCCCAGCCTTTGGGAAAAGCGGCTGGAGGAAGCCACGGTGCAGTAGTAGAGAGACAGCTTCACAGGCCGTGTTTCCCACAACTTGGTAAAAGTGTCTATGAAAACACACATTCTCTTGCACATACCGCTCCTCCTCCTCCTCCTCTCACAATGCTTCCTTCTCTCCTTCCTCTTCCCTGCCTCCTTTTTCCCCCTCCATCACTGAATGTCATCTTTCAAGCAAGTGGGACTTGCCGATGGCAGCAGACCCTTCCAGGCTGCGAGTCTTGGCAGGAGTTGGGCTTTCTTTTCTTTGCGGTCCATGGACCAGTAACCTCCTGGGAGTCAGCGCAGGGGATGAATGAAGGATCTAGCCCTCACCTGTCCCCTTATTGGATTAAGCCTGCTTCCCCTTTGACAAAGCTTGGCCATTCTCTTTGTAAGCCACATTGCCCTCCACTTTCACAACGGAAGTTTGTGTGCGTGTGTGTGGGGTGGGGGGGGGGAGGGTGCGCCTGACTTCCATTCTGAACTGCTGGGACGTCCTATGAGACATCCTTATCCCCCTGCCACTGGCTGCCATTTTCGCCCAGAGGAACACCCTGCCGTGCCCCTGGTTCCAGCCCGGTTCCAAGCTCACGGATTTCTGCCCAGTGCCTTGAAATGGAGCCGCATGCCTCCAGATTCAGGGCAAAGAGAGAGCAAAGCATCCTCTTCTAGATCCTCTTCTAGATCAGACTAGTCTATGGAGCATGTTAGGCTAAATAATTCCCCCCTATCCCGCTTGCTGCTGCCCCCACCCCAAGAGTGCTCCTGTGTGTTGACATTTTGCAAGTTGGCAAAAGGCTTTCCTTGCGTGGCGGGCAGGCTCTCGAAGGCAGCAGGAGCTTGGCTCTGCTTTCTAGGGCAGCCCACGGTCCGCCACAAAGGAGCAGGTGGCTTGCGAACGTGTGTTAAGAGTCAGTGCGTTGTTGGAGGGTGGCATCGTGCCGTGTTGTTCTGAGTTGGACCAGGAAGGAGGCCGCCCTGTTGGCATCGTTGGCTGAAAGAGGAGGTACAAAAGCCGACACCCCACCACCACCACCACCAAAATTGCATCACGTGATTTCTTTTTGGGTAAGGTCTGTTTTTAAGACTCACGGGGCAAAGAGGGGCTTGCACTGTATTAAATAACAACAAAATTGGGCCTTATTAACAAAGCCAGTGATTGAAACCCAGTTGACATGGAGTTGACAGGTGTCTTTATAGAGTGAAAAAGACAGGATCTTTAGCTTTGTGGCCATGAGAAATGTCTACATTTCCCCCCACTGCTTTTCTTTCTCTTTTTCAAAAGCTACAAAAGCGGGCAGTTTATAAGTCCAAGAATAAATAAATAAAAATACAACATAGGTAGTATGAAGGTGTGTAGGCGATATATGGGGGTCGAGAAGCTGTCTTTTCATGCTTCTTGTTAAATGCAACACGGGAAGATTCTGTAGCTGCTCTTTTGACTTGCACTGACTCAATTTAACTAACCTAATTCATGCTGTCGGGCCCAGAACCTTGGCCTTGGGTGCTTCTGATGGGATGGAAGCCCTTGCCGTATGTCACTCCACCAGAAGCATGCACAAGGTAGGTACTTCACAGGCCGTGGTGGCCTCAGAAAGAAAATCCTTCAGTGATTGGCTACAAAATGTTTGGAAACGGGGTCCTTCTCTCCTCGGGACTTGTCCACTAGCAAGTGGAAGGCACCCTAGAATGAAAGGATTGAAGGCGCAGAGGAATGAGGAACCTAGATAAATATGTGACCACGCTTGGTGAGACAAGTAGTATGTGTGGACCTATCTACTCTTTGAATGCCTTTTGAGATGGAACTTCTTGAGATGTTTCTCTTTTGATGTCTGGTGGCAAGGTGTTCTTTCGTCTGCTCCACCCAAATGCAGGACTCCCTCGGCCACAAGGAGCTCTTAGCGGCCATCCTTAAACCACTCTTCCCATGCCTCTGCAGTCACCTCTTGCTGCTCCCCTGTGGAAACAGAAATAGGTCTGAATGGAACTGGCTTCCAGGTTGACACACACACCCCCATCTCAGCTGGCAAGGAGACAGACATGAAAAGCTCACAGCTGTGTAGAATCCCTCTTGTCCATCTCCTTTCCTTAATTTGAGAAGCATGGGTTTGCTGGCAGAGAAGGAGGGCGCCCACTCTGCTGATCATGTCCACCCGCTTTCATTCTCTCTTCTGTGCACTGAGGCTTCTCTCGATCGCCCAACCTGCTTCTCAACCGTTTTGCATTTTGCCCATTTCATGACCACCACCCCGTATAATGTTCATCATCGGGTCGGGTTGAAATCTTCACCCAGGTCGCTTTTGTTTGCAGCAAAGGGGAAATGAGGATATGTGGTTCCCCTGCAGCACGTGATCCAGATAGGAGAGGGGCTCGTGGCTGCTTCCCTTCTCCAAAATAAATGTGGCTAGTCCAGCCCTGTCTAGGGGATTTTGGGAGCAGGACTCCAGCGTGGTACAGGCTGGGCTGACCTCGTGCCCTCAGAAGCTTGTAAATCCACACAGCACCCTTCACTAGGCTCCCTCCAGGATGCTGCCTCTCAGGTGTTGATTTCACGAAGCGTCTGGGCGCGTGAGGTTTTGTATGCACTTTTTGACCCTCCAGGACCAGGCCGAGTTCTCATTGCTGTGTTCCGGAAGCACTGATTTTTTGATTTCAGGAAAAGCCAGCAGATGGGTAGGATAGTTGGCGTTTCGCTTTACGTGAATGTTCTCCCGGCTTCTTTCTGGAGTGGATCGGAAGCTCCGAGGTGATGGGAGGTGCAGCCCAGCAGAAGCGCCCGGCTGAAGCGCGAAAACGCTGATGAAGCCGTGGTCAGGTTTAGGGCTTGCCACCGCGTCATGTTGTCAGTGGTATGTGTATATGAAAGCTCTGTGTAAAAGCAAATGTCAGTGTTGTTGAAACTCGTCTCCCCATCGGCTGTGGTGTTGGCACACGGCCTAATAATGGAAATACCGTCCGTAATAAACATGAATAATTATGCTCTTCTTTTTCTGGGGTGTTGTGTTAAATTGTGAAATTGGAATGGCGAACTCAAATTTGTAAGTACCAGCCCCACTTGGTGTGGGGCGGTGGGGGAAGATGCGAGACCATCATGTGTGTGTGTGTGTGTGTGTGTGTGTGTGTGTGTGTGTGTGTGTGTGTGTGTGTGTATAATATAGGTTCTGAAACAGCACTTCCTAAAACCCCTCACGTGGCGCCTAGCTCCAGGGTGGTGTCCGTGGATTTGTGGCAAGGGGTGTTTCTTCACTGGTGTGCAATTCAAGGACAGGCTACAAATGACTCTACAACTGCATCAGGCCATGTGGGGGATGGTTTTCCCTCAGAGGTTCCATCTCATTTCATAGAATTGTAGAATCATAGAGTTGGAAGAGACCTCAAGGGCCATCTAGTCCAACCCCCTGCCATGCAGGAACCCCCATCACAATATTTCCGACGGCCATCCAGCCTCTGCTTAAAAACCTCCAAAGAAGGAGACTCAACCACCTTCCGCGGCAGCATCTTCCACTGCCGAATAGCTCTAACCGTCATGAAGTTCTTCCTAATGTTCAAATGGAATCTCTTTTCCTGTAGTTGGAAACCATTGCCCCGAGTCCTAGTCTCTGAAGCCATGGAAAACAAACCTGTTCCCTCTTCAATATGACATCCTTTCAAATATTTAAACATAGCTATCATATCCCCTCTCAGTCTTCTTTTAGAGAGGCTAAACATTCCCAGTTCCCTAAGCCGTTCCTTGTAAGACATTTCCTCCAGACCTTCAACCATCCTGGTCGCCCTCCTCTGCACCCACTCGAGGTTGTCAACATCCTTTTTAAATTGAGGCGCACAGAAGTGGACACGGTACTCCAGGTGGGGTCTGACAAGAACAGAATAGAGTGGTACTATCACTTCCCTTGATCTAGACAAGCACCGACCAGCAATAGTCAGCAGCCTGGTCGCTACCACAGCCTGAACCTGCAACATCAAATAGCAAGCTGTGAAATTTAACACTACATTCTACACAAGTACTTAAAAAACCCCCAAAGAAAACAACCCAGGGTATCACATCTCAAAACTATGTGTGCACAAGTATGTAGCCTTGGTGTTTTTAAACATATTTTATTAGAGAAACGCCATGAATTCATAGAAAACGCCGTGCAGTGCAATAAATGTAACAGTCCCTCCCTAACGTTTGCGTCTGCCACTAAGGGCATCGCTGCTGAATGGAGACCAGAAGATTAAAGCTGTAGCAACCCTGAGTTTCAGAAATGTCCAACATAATCAAGAAAAGTGCTGTTTTGCAATACGTATATGTATGTGCTGCTCCCTGTACACCCTTGAGACAAACTGGGACAGCCAGGTACCTCAAACCTTGGAACAAACAAAAGCAAAAGAAGCTTGTGGAAGGTTTACTGTGGCTTTTTCTGCGTCTGAGGGCCTATTTCACACCCTTGAGGCTAACAACCAAACCCTCTGCTTCTACAACAATGTCTTGAGGCCTGAGGCTTGCAGCTCTTTTAAATATATCCCCCCGTTTTCTCCGGTATATAGCAGGGACTGAGCATCTTATGGCAGCTTTATGCATCCCTCCCCCCACTCGCTACACGGACCAGAGATGATGGGAATTGTAGTTCTGTGCCCTTGCCTGAAGAGCCGCTGCAGACTTCATCTTGCTGTTTGCTGATCTCGCTTGGCAAAGCTGGGCAAATGGTAGCCCTGCAGAACGAGTAGGCAGCGCAACCACTGACAAGGAATGCTGGAAGCCACGTCAATCTCTGGAAGGTGAAAACTTGGCCCACTTTCGCCCTAAGACCGAGTGCAGAAGCGGGGCGCTTTGGGCGTTTATACACGACCCCTAAGCTCCGCTGCAAATGGCTGCAAGCTCCGGAGCTTAAAAATGTTTCCCCACCAGCTCCGGAGTTTGCAGACAATTAAGTGCGACCCTGCCCACTTTAGCGCGAGCAAACAGCAGTTTTCTTGTACCTTCTCTCTGGAGGTGAAAAATATTTGATGCGGTGCAACGATAGCGAGTACGGGGCTCTCCTCGCTTCTGTTTGCTGCTTTATGGCTCCCGCCCCTTTAAGAGCTACTTTTACAGAGACGAGGGGGTTGGACTTGATGGCCTTACAGAGACGAGAGGCAGAACGAGGTGAGCGGCATGCTTTTCTTTCTCTTTTTCTCCCTCCCCTCAGGCAGCCAGCAGCCAGGAAGTGCGGAGGTGGGTGGGGACAGAGAAAGAGCGAGGAACCCCTAAGATCTCTGGTCCGAATTTAAGTGGCCAGCGGATCTTAGGGGTCGTGTAAAAAGGCCCTTTGTGAATCCTGAACCAGGCCATATACCTAGGTTTAGAGGTACCAGCCTTCGACACGTGCCAGTGATTTCTTCCAAATATAAATTATCTGATGGCTCCTTGGTGGCATATGGGTGGTCGGTGCTTGCGTAGGCAGCCACACTTCTGAAGCCCATGGGTGCTGCTAAACCAGTGGTTTTCAACCTGGGGGTCGGGACCCCTCGGGAGTTGGAATGACCATTCTACAGGGGGTCGCCATGAGCCAGTGAAGAAAAAGGCACAAACGGCTTGGGTCTGGAGGAGGAGGGGGAGGAAGGTGGGATGAAAGAGTGAGTTACAGCTTGATAGGTTGGAGGGGATGTCAGTCAATAGCGCCGGAGGCTGCAATTGGCTGAGGGTGCCTGTAGACTGAGGGAATATGTCTGTGAAGATTCTCAGTCATCCAGGTGAGTTTATCTGGAAGTTGAGTCATGGCTACTGGACTTCTTTTTGAGATCTCTCTCTCAAAAAGAAGTCCAGTAGCCATGACTCAACTTCCAGATAGACTGAGGGAAGTTCTCTATGGCCCCTGCGGCAGTAGCCTTCCAAAGGGGGCTTGCGGCCTCTTCCAAGCAAGGCAAGGGGGTCCCCATGACACGAGGAACTGTATGAAAGGGTTGCAGCATTAGGAAGGTTAAGAATCACTGGGGCAAACCTTTCTGGCAGCTACGGAGCTCGAGCTGCCCCTGGGCTGGTGTTTTAGGTGTCAGGGCTGGCCTCAGGTGACAGATATGTTTCGAGCAGTTCCAGCCAACTTTGGCCCAAACGCCAATATCATTTTCAAACCGGGAACAGCAGGGACCACCAAGCACCATTTGTTTGAGATGAAGGGACTCCTTGTAGAAGCTCAAGAGCTGGGGAGTTTCTCCTCTGAGAAACACACACGCCAAGATCAGGCGAACTTGCTTGACAGTTCCAAAGCAGAAAAGCCCGAGGTCATGCAATGACACTTTCTTTTCTTTCTTACATTTTAAGGGGGGAAAGCAAGTGTTTCCACCACTCCCGCCTCCTGCTGTGGTCTTGATCCTGTGACTGTATTAATGGAGGCTACTTGGACAGCTTGCGGGGGTGGTATTTGCGTTCGAACTGGCCCACGTCAAACTTCCTCTTGCAGCCGGCGTAGTTCATGTAGCGGATCTTCCCGAACACAGGCCGTTCGTTCCAGCCATGGTCGTGGATCCCGCAGATGGACCACATGCAGCCTGGGGGGGGGAGAGAAAACAGGTTGAAAAGGCTGGGATTCTGGGTTTCCCTCTGGCCGACCCATGGTGACATGAACCACGCAGAATGCAAAGTGTCGGACGACCTCATGCACCAGAGGTGGAGCGCGTAGTTAGTCTGTGGAACTCCCTGCCACAGGAGGTGGTGATGGCATCTGGCCTGGATGCCTTCAAAAGGGGATTGGAGAGATTCCTGGAGGAAAAGTCCATCACAGGTCTACAAACAATGATGGGGATGTGTCATCTCCAGGCTTAAAACCAGGGTACTTCTAGGGCCAGATGCAGGGGAGTGGTATCAGGAAACAGATACCTAGTCTCGTGCGCTCCCAAACGCATCTGGTGGGGCCACTGTGAGATACAGGAAGCTGGACTAGATGGGCCTTTTGGCCTGATCCAGCATGGCTCTCCTTATGTTCTTAACCTTCAGATCTCCAGATATTTTGGAGTACACCTCCTCCAGTCCTTGATCGCTGGCAACATAGGCTTGGAATTCTGGGAGTTGCAGTCCAAAACAATGGGAGGCCTCATCCTCCCCTACACAAGGGGGCAGACTGAACTCTATTACTCAGCAAAATGGCGGAACAAAGTAGCGAAGGAAAAAAAAAATTAAAGGTCACCAAACACCTTTCAGAAAAGCAAGGTCTTAAGTCAGGCATGTCCAAACTTCGGCCCTCCAGATGTTTTGGACCACAACTCCCAGAGTTCTGAGCTTAGCTTGCCAATGCCAAAGGACTGTGGGAGCTGTAGTCCAAAACATCTGGAGGGCCGAAATTTGGACATCCCTGTCTTAAGTGCTTTTTTGAAGGTGGGCGGGGACGGTGCTAGGTGCAACTCACTCAGGAGATAGTTCCAAAGCAAAGGACCAGCCACAGAGAAGGCTCGGTTGCGGGTTACCGCTTTCCTAGCCTCCCTGGGCGTGGCCACCCGAAGTGAGAGCGCCTGCGACATTCTTGTAGGTCGGGCCTCCGTTGAACTCTGGAAGATCCGCTCCGCCAGGTATTCAGGTCCCAAGCCGTGGAGGGTTTTGTAAATCAAAACCAATACCTTGAACCTTATTCGGGACACAACGGACAACGAGTGCAAGCGAGCCAGAACTGGGATGATGCGGTCATATCTGCCCGCACCCACCACAAGTCTGGCCACTGCATTTTATACCCGCTGAAGTTGCCGAACAAGGGTCAGGGACAACTTCACATAGAGAGCGTTGCCATAATCTATCCTCAAGATCACAAGCGCCTCCAGGATTATTGTTGGCTTAAGAGTCTTAGACCTTCATTGCTGTTTTGTATCACGTCAAGCGACAGCTAACTAATGGTGACCCTACAAATTAATGGCCTTGGAAATGTCTTTTGGCCACCAGTTCTTGCAAACCCTTCCAGCTTGAATATCCACCAGCTACAATTTCCGATCGCGAGTGATCTCTCGAGTGTAGCAACGAGAGAGTTCTGGAGAGGAGCAGAGACCTGCAAACCCCAGCCAGCAAAATGTCTGTGAAGATTCTCAGTCATCCAGGTGAGTTTATCTGGAAGTTGAGTCATGGTAACTGGACTCAAGGAAAAGTGGTCCAGTTGCCATGACTCAACTTCCAGAGCCTGCCAACAAATCATCAGCACCAAAGCTGGATGAAACCCACCCACCCCCTTTCTCTTCTGAACACCAGAAAGTGAGGTGGGCAACAGCCGGCTGACTAGGATCTGCCTCCAGAGGTCACTCCGCTCTGTGGCTGGACTCTCTGGCTGCTCCATGATACTCACCCACATACCCACTGGGGTCCCTCCCATCCAGTTCGTAACGGTCGTTGAGGTAAATGCTGAACTTCAGGGCTTCTTCCGGGGAGCTGGTCCACTCCAGGATCTTCTTGGCCCAGTACATCCTCAGGAAGCCATGCATCTTCCCTTCATGAACCATCTGGAGCTGAGACAATGGAGGAGGAGGAGAAGCAGGTGAGCGCCAGTGGGCCAACGGGATCCCTCCAGGGGCACAAGCCGAGGCTGCTGCGTCAGACATCTGGCACCATCCTGCACCCAGCAGCGGGCACTACTGGGGTGCTTTCAGTCATTTCAGAAGTGGGGGGGGCGTTAAAAGCAACCCCTTCTGGGCCGCCAGCTACTGAAGACACACGGAAGACGCAGGACTTGCGATGCAGGGTTTTTCTCCTCTTCCACAGCCTTGCTTCAGCCCTTTCCGTTAGTGCAGTGGTTCTCAACCTGTGGGGCCCCCAGATGTTCCTGGACTGCAATTCCCAGAAATCCCTTCCAGCATAGTGAATAGTGGAGGCTTCTGGGAGTTGCAGTCCAGGAACATCTGGGGACACACAGGCTGAGAACCACTGAGTTAGTGGGTGGCATAGAGCTTGGGAAACTACTCTTTGAAACACATTGGTTACGGCTCTAAGACACCCCAACAGTTAATTCTAACTTATTTTTTGGAAATAAAGCTATTATTTCTGTTTCTGTAACCTTCCTTCAAAACCAATTGAAATGTAATCGTTGTTTTTTTAAAAAAGCTCTAAATGCCACAAGTCACTAAACTAGCCTATGGTTCTAGGTATGTCATTTCTTTGCATCCGCCCCATCATTTATCAATCTGCAGAAATGAGCATAATGCTGCTGCTGCTGCTACTACTACTACAACAACAACAACAACAACAGCAACAGCAGCAACGACAAGCATTGTCTGAAGAGTCTCAGCCATCCATCTGGACGTTGAGTCATGGCAACTGGACTTCTTTTCTTGAGAGAACAAAATATTTCACTGCTCATCCAAGCAGCTTCATCAGTCTGAGGGAACTTAGTGGCAATATCTCCAATTTATAATTCTCCTTGAACGTAAGAACCTAAGAAGAGCCATGCTGGATCAGGCCAAAAGGCCCATCTAGTCCAGCTTCCTGGATCTCACAGTGGCCCCACCAGATGCCTCTGGGAGCGCACGAGACTAGATCTCTGCCTCCTGATACCACTCCCCTGCCTCTGGCCCTTGAAGTACCCTGGTTTTAAGCCTGGAGATGACACATCTCCCTCATGGTTTGTAGCCTGTGATGGACTTTTCCTCCAGGAATCTGTCCAATCTTTTTGGTCGTTGACCGTAAATAAAAACATTCATTTCAATCTGTCCAATCCTCTTTGGAAGGCATCCAGGCCAGATGCCATCACCACCTCCTGTGGCAGGGAGTTCCTTGAAGTACCCTGGTTTTAAGCACACCAAGATCTCTTTCCTGGTCCATCACATCACTCTGGTCTGAATAGGTTCATTCGGTGGACAGTGGCCTGAGTAGGCTTGTTAGAGGTACAGTGGCCTGGGATGCAGGAAAGTCCCACCTATGCTACCCTTCCCAACACCCATTAAGCATGGGCTGTTAGTTGTGGCCCTGCTGGTAGAGGTGTGAAGTGCTTCTGATTCGTTTGGGGATTGACAAAAGGGCACTACGATCAGTAGCAGATTCCTCAGACTGACGAAGCTGCTTGGATTCGTAGCAAAACATTGCAGTCTCACAAGAAAAGGCGTCCAGTTGCTAGGACTCAACTTCCAAATAAGAACCTTTGAACGGCAGAACTGGGAGGGACCCGATGGATCATGGCGTCCGGGCCCTGTCTAGGAAGCCCAGCGGGGAATCAAACTCCCAATCTCTGGCCCCACAGCTGAACACGGAAGTCCCTGAATTATATTCCTCCTCCAGCACTTGATGGATTTACATTTGCTAAATCCACAAAAGTAACTAAAATCGTTAAAATCCCACCACAAAAGGAAGGCTTTGGGTCCTTTACCGAGGAGAAAGGCAGGGTAAAAATACTCTAAAATAAAATAAAATAAAATAAAATAAAATAAACTACCATTATAACCAACATAGATCTTTGTGCACTGAAGAAAGGATGTCTTCAAAAGGGAATTTGATGCCTTCAAAAGGGGATTGGACAGATTCCTGGAGGAAAAGTCCATCACAAGTTACAAATCAGGATGGAGATGTGTCATCTCCAGGCATAAAACCAGGGTACTTCAAGGGCCAGATGCAGGGGAGTGGTATCAGGAGACAGAGATCTAGTCTCATGTGCTCCCAGAGGCATCTGGTGGGGCCACTGTGAGATACAGGAAGCTGGACTAGATGGGCCGTTGGCCTGATCCAGCAGGGCTCTTCTTATGTTCTTATTTAATTACAAGTACCTAGTTATTTCCAAGCAATGGCCTACCATATCCTGCCACGTAGATAATCTTAATGAAGTATTTCTTCCATGCTGAGCATGTACTGGCACCATGGGTGGTGGCGACCCCAGGCTCTCGTATTGTGGGTCCTGATGGCACTTTTTACTGTACTGTATTTGTATTTAAATGTTTTTTTAATCATTTTAATTATTTATTGGTATTTTAACGTTTTAATTGTTTTAATTGCTTTGACTGTGAGCCGCCCAGGGACCTTTGGGTAGTGGGCGGCATACAAGTGGTATAAATAAAATAAGTAGATAAATACTGCAAAAAGAGGGCCTTCCTCAATCAAAGTGACCTCCAGTGGTACTAGACTACAACTCCCATCACTACAAATGGCCAAATCCGGTTGGGAAGGGTGAGAAATGGAGTCTTAAACTTTGGCAAGAGGTTGGCCTGAGGAACGTTGACGGGCAATCTGAGGAGACAGAAATGTTTAAAAGCGCCGATGGCACGTGCCAAGAAATGCCAAGTGCCTAAACTGAGATTCAAAACCCACTTATTTTTTGCAAAGTGCCAATATGGCTATTTGTTTGTTTGTTTGTTTGTTTGTTTGTTTGTTTAGCTTGTATGCTGTCCGCTACCCAACGGTCTCTGGGCAGCTCACAATCAAAATAAACAATTCAGACAATTAAAACATCAAAATTGCAATAAAATTAAAACAATAAAACATTTAAATACAATAAATACAGTACATTAAAATACTACACTAAAATTGCCATCAGGACCTACAATAATCAGTTTAAAAACTTTTGGAACAGGAAGGTTTTTACCTGGCGCCAGAATGTCATCAACATCGGTACCAGGCGGGTCTCCACTTGGGAAGGCATTCCATAATCTGGGGGCAGCTGCTGAAAAGGCCCTATACCTGCAAGCCATCCCTTTCACCTCCTTGAGGGATGGCTCTTTCAGGAGGGCCCCCTGGCTCGATCTTAATTGCCAGGTAGGTTCGTATGGAAGGAGGTGGTCCTTCGGGTATCTAGGTCCTAAGCCATTTAGGGCTTTATATGTCAAAACAAGCACCCTGAATTGGGCTCGGGCAACAACTGGTAACCAATGCAGGTTATACAGAATCCATGTGATGTGTTCCTTGGTGGCCCTGCCACTCACCAGGTGTGCAGCACGGTTCTGAACCAGTTGCAATCGCCGGACCGTCTTCAAAGGCTGCCCCATGTAAAGTGCATTGCAGTAATCAATACGGGATGTTACCAGTGTATGCGTAACTGTCATGAGCAGGGGTCCTCAAAGTTTTCAAACAGCGGGCTGGTCCACCACCACCCAGACACCACTGGGGGCCGGATCACAGTCCAAAAGCAGCTGCGGAGGCTTGCTTGCTCACAAAACAGGGGGTAGGTGGGGGGTTGCAATTGGTCCCAGGGGCCGGATTCAGAGCCTTGGGGGCCGCATCCGGCCCCGGGGCCTTAGGTTGAGGACCCCTGGTCATGAGGCTCCATTCGTCCAGGTAGGGGCGCAGCTGGTATATTTTCCGCAGCTGAAGGAAGGCACCCCTGGCCACCGAGTCCACTTGGGCTTCCAGAGTGGCACCCCCAAGCTGCAGACCCTGTCCCTTAGGGGGAGTGCAACCCCGTCCAAGACAGGAATATGGCCCTCTAACTTGTCTGGCAGAGCACCCACTAACAGTAACTACAATTTAACCTGAATACAGTGGTACTCTGGGTTGCAAATGCTTTGGGTGATACCCTTCAGGGAAAACAAGGATTGAAGAGCAGGCTTTTGAATTTCCCACGACCCCAGGACCCTTGCTGTGGCCGCTGGAAATTCAAAAACCTGTTCTTTGATCCTTGCTTTCCCCAAAAGTAGCACTCCATCTGCCTCTCTTCCTTGGGCAGAGAAGCGGATGGGGCGCTACGCCTTAGGAAAAGCCAGGGGAGAGTGGCAGCGGCTTGTGTGCTCATTCGTAGCCCCAGTTTACTGTCCAGCCACGCTGCTCTGGGCATCCCAAAAGCGGCGTGGCTGGAGAGTCAACTGGGGCTACGAAGGAGCCCACAAACCGCTGCCTTCCCCTTCGCCCGGATCTCTGCGCAGAGCACAGTGGCTGTGAGGGGGGGTGATGTCGCGTGCCCACAGAAAGGGCTCCACGTGCCCCCTGTGCCACAGATTCGCCAACACTGCTCTAGTAGAAGAGAGCAGCCATCCCATACCCTTGGCTGAAGAATCATAGGCTCCACCTACCAAGATGGCCTCCACCTTCTCTTGAGCTGGCAGGTTCGTGAGAGACACGCACGGAGGAAGGCGGCCCCTGCCTAGCGAGCCACCCAGACCAGACCAATGAACCTTGGTGAAGGGATTACAACTCCCTGTGGGACAAGGTCATGACCCAGAGACCTGAGCAGGCAGGCCCGGAAGCCTTGCCATATCAATTCGTGCGGGAAGGCCCCGATGAGAATGGTAAGATTTCCTTGCTTAAGCCGGTAAACAAGATACCATCAGGTTCCTTTCTCCCAAACTGATCAACAGGATAGCCTGTAGGTCACACATTTTCTGGCACTCTTGATAAGCCCATGAACAATGAACAAAGGGTACACAGGAAGCCTCTTGCTGTCAATGATTATCCATCTTCTTCTCTGATGTTGACTGAATGTATAATCAATAAAAAGGCTGACTGCCCAGTGGGTAAGGAGGGCACTCTACGAGAACTGCCGTGTGTGTGTGTCTGTTTCATCGCTACACCTTGGCAAATCAATGGGGTCACAGATGCCACACACCCTCGACTGCCCCTCACGTCCTCTTTGGAGCTTGGTTTACCTGTGCGGCGTTCCAGAGGGGATCGTGGGTCTTCCCTTCCTCCAGCTGCTGCAGCGTGTAGACGTGAGACCTCTTGTCTTGAGCATGGAGCTTCAGGGTGGTCTTTGCCCAATCGTAAGCACCTTCAAAAGAGGCGGGGGAACAGTATAGAAAACAACAATGGCAACTGTTGTTGTTGTTTCAACCTGTATAGCACCCCACAGAGCTGGAGCAGCTCTATGACCAGTTTCCAACACAGTTATGCAACACTTGGCTCCCCACTCCCAGTGAGCTGGGTGCCCATTTTACCAACCTTCCCAGGGATGGAAGGCTGAGCCAACCTTCCTGAACCTGCTGGGATCAAACTCGGGTCCTGAGCAGAGTCCTTACTGCATACTGCAGTTTAACCTTTGTGCCACAGGGCTACTTTCAAAATAATCACCCTAGAAAATCAACTGCTTGCAAAGAAAAAAAAAAAGATAGCCACTGCACGGAAATAAGCATGATGGGACATAGTGTGAGTTGTTAAGCAGCCGGCCTCGTTACCTTCCACTTTGTCGTAGTGTTCGTTATAGTAGCAGAAGTTGTCCGCCAGTTCCCGGCGCACCACAGCCTCCTCGATGAAGGCTTCCACGGATTCCTTGCACCGGTTGCGGTGCTGGCGCACCTCCAAGATGGCACGCTGGACTGAAAGCTGACCTGCGAGGAAGACCACAGCATCCTCAGTCTTGTGCAGCATCCTGAATCGGTGTTGGCAACTCTGATCCCATTCGGCTCGTGGCGCAGTGGTTAATATGCCTGTACTGCAGGTAAAACTGTGCTCACGACCTGGGTTCAATCCCCGGTAGCAGGCTCAAGGTTCACTCAGCCTTCCATCCTTCCGAGGTCAGTAAAATGAGTACCCAGCTTGCTGGGGGGTGGGGGCAATGTGTAGCCTGCATTACTTTAATTAAAATTGTAAACCGCCCAGAGACTACTTGTAGTGGTATGGGGCGGTATATAAGCAGAACACTTTGCTTTTTGCTTTGGCTCCTCCAAACAAGGCTCACAGAATGACAGAATCCTAGAATCATGGAGTTGGAAGGCGCCTAAAAGGCCATCAAGTCCAACCCCCTGCTCAGGGCAGGAATACGAATCAGAGGAGATCTGACAGATGGCTGTCCCGTTTTCTTTTGAATACCTTCAGTGTTGGAGAGCTTACCACCTCCGAGGGCAGCACATCCCATTGTCACACTTCTCTAACAGTTAAGAAGTTTTTCCTGACAGTCAGTTCAAATATGGCTTACTGTAGCTTAGGATCATTATTATATATCCTGAACTCTGGGATGATCGAGAACAGATCCTGCCCCTTCTCTGAAGGACAACTTTTCAAGTATTTGAAAAGTGCTGTAATACTTCAACGAACTGTTGAGACCCCGAAGGTCATCCAGTCCAACCCCTTACCCAAGAAGGAAATCCATAACCCCAAGCATTCCTGACAGGCAGCCATTTAACTAAACTCTGTTTATGCCTGTGAAGGTTCTCAGTCATCCAGGTGAGGTTATCTGGAATTTCAGTCCCTCGAGCAGGTCCAGAGGAGGGCGACCAGGATGGCTGTAGGTCTGGAAGAAATGTTTAACGAGGAACAGCTTAGGGAACTGGGAATGTTTAGCCTTTCAAAAATAAAGCTGGGGGGGTTATATGATAGCCATGTTTACATATATGAAAGGATGTCATATTGAAGAGGGAACAGGTTTGTTTTCCATGGTTTCAGAGACTAGGACTCGGGGCAATGGTTTCAAACTACAGGAAAAGAGATTCCATTTGAACATTATAGGAAGAACTTCCTGACAGTTAGAGCTATTCGGCAGTGGAAGATGCTGCCCCAAAGGAGGGTGGTGGAGTCTCCTTCTTGGGAGGTTTTTAAGCAGAGGCTGGATGGCCATCTGTCGGGAGTACTTTGATGGGGGTTCCTGCATGGCAGGGGGTTGGACTGGATGGCCCTTGAGGTCTCTTCCAACTCTAAGATTCTATGATTCTGTGATTAGGAATATCCCGTTTACCCTTTTCCTTGAGATATTTAGATAAGTTTATTTTTATATACAGTAACCCCCCACCTATTGTGGGGGTTATGGACCCACCCGACCCACGATGACTGAATATCCGTTATACGAGGATGCAGTCGGGTGGGGAGGGGCATGCCACGCCACTGCTTCCCAGCCTGCTGGAAGACTTTTGAAAAAGCCTTCCAGCAGCCCGTGCAAGGGTGGTGGATGATCTGATCCACCGCGCTTGCTGCAGGGCCATTCCACCCCCAGCCAGCGCCAATCAGCTGCTTGGCGCTGGCTTGGGGCCCGCACTCCCCCCCCCCACAATCTCCATTGAAATGCATTGGCTCAATGCATTCCAATGGGGAAAAAATTCTCCATTGAAATGCACTGAGCCAATGCACTGAGCATTTCAATGGAGATGGCCCGGGGCTGGAAAGGATTTTAAAATGGACGTGTCATTTCTCCGGAGCCCCCGTGGGGGGAGGGGGAAGCGGCGCACCCATTTTAAAATCATTTCCAGTAAGGGAGGGGGATCGGCTCCGCCGCCGCCACCGCCCACCCGGGCTGCACCGAGGCTTCTTGCGGCAGCCTGGGCGAGCCACGGAGGCGGATAGGTCCGTATTGGGGAAGGGGAAAAAAGGTTTCAAAAATCCAGGCTTTTAAAACCTTCCCCCCCCCCTTCCCCACACCCCGGGCTCCAGCTCACTGGGGCTGGGGTGGGGAGATAAAGTTTTTTCTCCCCCACCCCCGGCACTAACCAGCTGGAGCCCCAGCATGTACTGCGGTCCGCGGTATTGTGGGACCGCAGTATATGAACTGCGAAATGGCGGGGGATTACTGTACTTCACTTTCATCTCAGAGTCTTCAGTCTACCGTTTCTTAACCCCAACAGCTAGGAGGAAGTCACTTGAGCCCCTTGTTGCGTGTCCTGAATACAGTGTTTCTGTGAAGATTCTCAGTCATCCAGGTGAGTTTATCCGAAAGTTGAGTCATGGCTAGTGGACTTCTTTTTTGAGAGATAGAAACGTTTCGCTGTTCATCCAAACAGCTTCATCGGTCAGACTGATGAAGCTGTTTGGATGAACAGCGAAACGTTTTTCTCTCTCTCAAAAAAGAAGTCCAGTAGCCATGACTCAACTTCCAGATGAATACAGTGTTGATTGAGAGTTGATCCTGCCCCTCCTCTGGATGACAGCATTCAAAAGGAAACAGAACGACCATCCGTCAAATATCCTTTAACTTGATTGATGACCCTCGATCCCCCCCACAAAAAAAACTGAAGCAATGTCACAGCGTGAGAGTTCAGATCACAACCGCCCACTATTCCCAACCATTGCAACCCAAAAGAAAGTGTTCTGCTTATATTCCGCCCCTTACCACTTCAAGTAGTCTCTGGGTGGTGTACAGTTTAATTACAGTAATGCTACACATTGCCCCCCCCACCCCCCAGCAAGCTGGGTCCTCATTTTACCGACCTCAGAAGGATGGGAGGCTGAGTGAACCTAGAGCCGGCTACCTGGGATTGAACCCCCGGTCGTCAGCACAGTTTTACCCTGTAGTACAGGCATTTAACCACTGTGCCACGAGACTCATTCCCGTTTCCCACTCACCAAAGTGGAACCAAGGCGAGAGGTTGCTGAGGGCCGCCCGGTTGGGGTTGTTCCTGTCCGCGTTGAAGAACTTGAGACGTTCCTGGATAAATTCCTCCAGCATCCTCAAGCCGGAAGCCGTTCCTGGGGTCGCCCACTCCACTTCCTTCACGGACCGGTCGACCTGCAGGCTGGCGTAACAGGCTTCCCAGTCGATCGGCTGGCAAATCAGGGGGGGAAAAGAAACTGTAAGTAAACACAAGTAAATTCCAAATCCCCAACGCACTTGATTGGGCTGAGCTGTAGCGTTATTAATTATGCATATACATAGTTCGGGGGTACAATCATCTGTGGTCCCAGGCTGTGTCTCTCTGTCCGTGGGTGGCTGTGTGTGTGTGCATGTGTGTGAGTGTCTCTCTCGGTGTGTGTGCGTGTCTTCGCGAGCTGCGCCTGGGACTCAGAGCTTGATTGATAACAGTAACACAACAGGAAGAGACAGAGGAAGTATGGTCTTTTGGTCATGTAATGCAGGCCTGCCCAACAGGTAGACCGCGGGCTACTGGTAGCCCGTGAAGGGTTCAAAAGTAGCCCACCGGCCATCAATAAAAAAAGTGAGGGGATAAGTTCTCCACCCCTCCCTCCCGCATCCCAAGGACCACCACTGCCCCAGCAAAGTTCTGGGTCTGCCAGCCCACTGTCTCAGCCGAGCAGGGCAGTTCAAGGGCCATGATGCATTAAAATCTGTTCCCTCCAGAACAGATTAATCGGTTTTCAATGCATTCCTATGGGAAACTGCTGCTCTACTTACGAAAGTTTTTACTTATGACCTTGTGCTCCGAATAGATAAAATTCGTAAGTAGAGGTTTTAGTGTAGTAGCCCTCAGGCACTTTGGGCCGAAAAAGGAGACCTTGGCCTGTTCAAAGTTGGACAGCCCTGATGTAATGCATTCCATTGGTGGTGGTGGTGGTGGTGGGGAGAATGCACCTTATCTCAGATGAACATGCTTAGCTAGTGGACTCATTGATAAGGGGAGAGAGAGAAGGGGATTTGGGCTTGGTCACAGACCAGATGTGCCCTGATATCCTGCCACCTGAAACTGCCATCTGCTTCGCTGCCTCCTTGAGCTAGTAGGTCACCTCCAGGTCACCTTAACCACACCGGTTTTTTTCTCGGTCTCTGGATGTCTCTGGAAATCCAGGTCCTAAAGGCTGCCTCGGTGCTGCCAACTTATTGGGGTTCAGAGTCTGTTGGGGTATGGAAATCCCCACACTTAGCAGGGCAACGAGAGCAAGGTGCATAAATAAGAGGAGAGCAGACATTTGCTTCGTTTTGAAAGGTGGTGATGGAGAAAAGAGATTTGCAGATACCCTGGATAAGCAAACGGGTCCTGGATCAAATACGGCCTGAACTTTCTCTGGAGGCCAAAATGACAAAACCGAGTCTGTCCGACTTTAGGCACATCCTGAGAAGGGAGGATTCTCTGGAAAAGGCCATCATTTGGGGAAAAGCTGGAGGCAGCAGGAAAAGAGGAAACCTTTTTTTTTTTTCCTTCACCCCGCCATCGCCATGTCTCTAATCATATTCTTATTAGATTTAGATTTTTATTGGATAGTATCAGGAACGCTATCCGGTTAACAGCACTATATTAGTTCTGTAACATTTATATCCTTCGTTTGAGACTTTGTAGTGTGTATCGTTTGTTTGATTATCTGAGGCAGAACTTTGGCTTTGTAAAGCCGCTTAGAGATCTCTGATATTCTACTGGGATATAAGTACAATAAATAAATAAATAAATAAATAAATAAATAAATAAATACTAGATGGACTGGCTTCCTAAAGGAAGCCACAGGTTTGAGTTTACAAGAGCTGAGCCGGGCTGTTGAGGACGGGACATTTTGGAGACCACTTATTCATAGGGTTGCCATGAGCTGGAGGCGAATTAACAGCACACCACAACATCGACAACTGCAACATTTCCTGCCCAGCCTAGAGACTCACAGAGACTTTACATATGAGACTCTCAGCTCTGAAATGCAGGGAGTTGCATCCAAGGCAGAAGAGATCGTAGCTAAAGGCAGAGCTTATAGGAGCTACTGCTTTGGTCTACTGTCCCCAGAATACCTCCCTGGCATAGCCAGGAAAAGTAACATTTCCAGCCTCTATCAAATGGGTATCATATTTTGGTAACGCAACCTCTGAATATTTGTACTGGCTAGGGGAATTTCACCAGCAACCCCCCCCCTCGGGCAGCAAACATTTTAAAGCTAGTCATTCATTGTGCAAAAGAATACCCTGGAAGTGGGTGAACTGAAATTTTCTGGCATGGGAGGAAGTGGATCTGCTCCAGGTTTTAGTCCGAACTTTACAAAGTTTTTCCCCCAAGAGGCTGAATCTTCTCTTCAAAAATACATTCAGCACATTGGCTAGCTCAATGACAGCAAAAGATGAAGCAGAATCATCATGCTGACAAAATCCAGATCTCCAACGCAGAATTATCATCAAAGCATGGAAAAGGTAGCAGCTGTCAATGGCCAGTGTGCCATTACAGGCAGATCCAGGCAATTGATAGAGGAAGGAAAGGCTAGGAACTCCTAGGTAAAGACAAAGGTTGCCCCCACCCCCCAGGCGTGGGAGTCGTGTCCGACTCTAGGGGGCGGTGCTCCTCTCCGTTTCCAAGCTGAAGAGCCAGTGTTGTGCAAGTTCATGGCTCTGTGTGTGGCCGGCATGGGTAAGCGCATTTCTGCGCATGGAACACTGTTTTGTGCGTTGCGTCGTTACAGTCGTGACCGACTCTTTGTGACCCCACGTCCATGGAGCTTTCTTGGCAGGAATACTGGAGTGGTTTGCTAGTTCCTACTCCAGGCGCCTACAGCACCTGGTATTCCCTGATGGTCGCCCATCCAAGTACTAAAAAGGGCCGGCCCCGCTTAGCTTCCAAATAGTGTTTACCTTCCCATTTTTTATGGCGGTACCTATTTACCTACAGTGGTGCCTCTACTTACGAGTTTAATCCATACCGAATGCATGCTCTTAAGTTGAACCACTCTCAAGTAGAGCGGCCCTATCTAATAAATAAATAAACAAATGAGAATTGTAAGTAGAGCAGACTGCATCTAAAATTTGTAAGGCAGCAGTTAAAACGCCAACGGTTTTTCACTTTTAAGCTGAACTGCTCTTAAATTGAGCCGTTCTTAAGTAGCGGTACCACTGTATTTGCATTTACCTGCCTTCGAACTGCTAGGTTGGCAGGAGCTGGGGTTAACAGCGGGAGCTCACTCCGCTGCGTGGCACCCAAGATTTGAACTGCTGTGGTGCCGACTTTGCAGCCGACATTTCAGCGCTCTAGCCTGCCCCCCACCAGGAAATCCTATTGTCTGAGCAAGGAGGAGAAGCCAGAGCAGGACGCTGTGGTCTCCTGCTTCTCCTCTCAAGCATCCCCCCCCCAAAAAATCAGTCGGGACTGGGACTCTAGGACGTCCTTCCACTCGAGACGGCAGGGCCCTCGTGTGGCTTGTGAAGTTGCGGCTACTTCCAGAGAGAGAATGAGGTGGAGAGGAAGAGAAAGGGAACAGAAAGGCTGTCAGTACGGAGTGGGACCACTACAGCAAAAAGCAAAGTGTTCTGCTTATATACCGCCCCATGCCACTACAAGTAGTCTCTGGGCGGTTTACAATTTTAATTACAGAGTGCAGGCTACACATTACCCCCCCCTGCAAGCTGGGTCCTCATTTTACCGACCTCGGAAGGATGGAAGGCTGAATGAACCTTGAGCCTGCTACCTGGGATCGAACCCAGGTTGTGAGCACAGTTTTACCTGCAATACAGGCATTCAACCACTGCGCCACCAGCTAAGCGTTACTAAGCCCACAACTGAGAGTCCGAAATGCTTATTCATTTAGCTATGCCGGCTGCAGAGAGCCTCCATATCCAGGGATTACCTAGCTCAAAACATCAGGGGCTGGAGGGGACAAAACTCAGGGGGAGAGTGGCACAATTCCCCCAGCCAGCCCGGCCGAAAGACATGCTGGGATTTGTAGTGCCTCCCAACTGACTGTTTGCAATGGGGGAGAGAGAGTGGCACAATTCCCGCAGCTAGCCCGGCCGAAAGACATGCTGGGATTTGTAGTGCCTCCCAACTGACTGTTTACAATGGGGGAGAGAGAGTGGCACAATTCCCGCAGCCAGCCCAGCTGAAAGACATGCTGGGATTTGTAGTCCCTCCCAGGTGACGGTTTGCAACCTCACAGGGGGAGAGCTGCTGCCTTTGGGTGTGGGGGGTCTCTCCAGCTTCTCGGGGGGAGAGAGAGTGGTACAATTCCCCCAGCCAGCCCGGCCGAAAGACATGCTGGGATTTGTAGTGCCTCCCAAGTGACAGTTTGCAACGTCACAGGGGGAGAGCTGCTGCCTTTGGGTGTGGGGGGGTCTCTCCAGCTTCTCAGAGACATCTGGAAAGAATAGGCCGGGTGAGCCCAGATTTTCAGCAAAAGGCACAATCGTTCCAACCCACAGGCTGGAGTCCATGTCCAATTTTTGCCCGTGACTCCCCGCCACCAGAGGTAAAGGTTCTCATCACCTCAGCCTGGAAGCCCGCAGGATACGGGTGTGGGACGACAGGTGGATATTCCGTGAGAAACTCCCCCAGCCGGTCATGAATCTTCCGCCGAATGGTGCACGCCATGTACTCCTGCTTGTCGGAGGCCACCCAGCAAGGGACGATATTGTGGGCATCGACCTGGTGAGAAAAAAAAAAAAAGGAAGCGGGGGCATTTTGAAGCCACAGCTGTGTTTTTGGCCAGGTGCTGGATGCAGAGGCACCTATGCAGCCTGCCTTCCCTAGCATCGGCATCAAGCTGTTGAAAACACGCAGAGGGAAAACCCTTCAACGGAGCTCCATTCAAGGTGGAGCTTGAGAAGTTATTTATTTTTAGTACTTGTTGACTACAACTCCCAGAATCCCCCATTTGTGAGGGGAAGGGGTTCTGGGCATTGTGCGTAAAACAGCCTTTCCAAGCCTTGCTTCAAACTTCTGTCCAAGATAGCAAATTAAAATCCCTCAATCTGGCAGTGACACACATATACTGTACCATAGGACCCCCATATCTGTGGGAGATTGGTTCCAAGCCCTCTGTGGATGCTGAAAACCGCAGATAAGAGAAAACGCCGCTATACGTACTATGATATAAGGGGAAAAAATCCAGAAACAAAATTATTCTCAGGTGTATTACCAAAACTGGACGCTAGAGGGTGCTATGAATCCTTCAGCAAGGATTCATAGCATGGTCTCTTGCTACCTCTAGTGGCTATTTCTGGTAGTAAATGTGAAAATAATTATTTCCGATTTTTTTCTTTTAAAATTATTAATATTTTTCAGACCACAGATGGACACTGAACCCACAGATAAGAGGGCCCTGTCGTACTGAGATTGGGCCATGTGGACCAGTAGCAGGCAAAAAATCTGAACATCACAGCAGGTTCCAGCCTAACGTTGTGCTGCGACACTGGCTTCCGATCAGCTGAAGCCAACTTGCTGAGACAAGACAGGAAAGATGGTCAGCACGGTATATCCAGGAAAACATGGGTAGGTTTGTTTTACAAATGATTACTGAGCTTTGTGGCACAGTGGTTAGAACTGCAATACTGCAATCATAACTCTACTCATGACTCCGGATGTATCCCAGCTGTCTAGAGGTTCACTCAGGTTTCTATCCTTCCAAAGTTGGTATATTGATTACCCAGCTTGCAGGGGGATTGGGGGCAATGTGTAGCCTGCATAAATAAAACTGAAAATTGCCCAGAGAGTGTTTTAAGCGCTACGGGGTGGTATGCAAGCAGCATGCCTCACTTCAGGGCCTCTTCCTAAGTAGCAGCAGGAAATCATCACTATCAGCTCTGGGCCCTACCAACCTCACCACCTCCCATGCACCCCTGCAGGGCAGGCTCCAGCTTTTCCCCACCTGCACAAAAGGCACATTTGGGGGCAGCTTGTCCCGAACATCTTGCACCCACTGCATGGGGACGCGGAGGGGAGAAGTCCGTCACCACCCCGCCGATGCGGTGCTTCTTCACAAAGGGAACGAGTGCGTCTCCGGCGAAGCCGATCAGCAAATGGAAAGGGATGCTGAGCTCCTGGCATTCCTAAAGAAGGAGGGGAAATGCACTCAGTCCAAAATAGGAAACAATTTAACAGTAATTTTTCCATGTATAAGACTATTTTTGGGTCTAAAACTGTTAGACTAAAAAAGGAGGGTCATCTCATCCACAGAAGTAAGATGTGGCTGCTAATCTCTAATTTTGGGTTGGAAAAGTGGGAGTCATTTTATACGGGGGTGGGGGTGGGGGATCTTATAGATGGGAAAATACGGTAGTTCTCAGTGATGCCAATAATAATATATTGTTTTATGTCACTTTAATATTATTTTTATTTTTATTTTATTGTGATACTCTTTTAGGGTTTTATTGTATAAATTTGTCTGAATGTGTTTATTGTTGTAAACCCCCCCCCAGAGTGACCTCACTGCCAGATGGGTGGTACAGAAATCCAATGAATAAATAAATAAATAAATAAATAAAATAAATAAATAAATAAATAAATAATAAAATGCTCCTACCGGCTACCTTCGCCCCTGGACTGACACATATCTGCTCTTCAACCCACACAGCCCTGCCTTCTCTCAAATAAAGTCATAGCATTTCAGAAAGTCTCCACGCCAAATTCCTAACAAAAGATGGGCAGGAACCAGTTCATCCCAGTTCGTAAAGGCAGCAGCACTCTCGTCCTCTGGTTCCACCAGCCACTCACCAGGCCCAGCATCCTCCCTCCCTCCCTCCACCCCCTCGGCTGATCTTCCACTGCCAGCTACAGCAGCGGAGTGGGCTGATCTCCTGCTTAGGCAGAAGGAAGGGACAAAGAAATCTGTACCCTTGCCTATGATGGGAAGATTAGCCGATGGGGAGGGGGGGGAACCCAGACAGCCTGGCAAATGGCTGATGGGCTGTGGAGGTAAGGGAGAGGAGGAGCTGCACCAGTGTTGCTGCCCATTTGAACCAGGAGGAACTGGGACAAACTGGTTCATGCCTATATCTATTCCTAACTTATGAAAGCTAAATACAGCGGAACCTTGTACAACAAACAACTTGTATAACATAGAATCTATACAACATAAAAAAATTCCGGAGGCAGGGGAAATTTGCTTAACAGAATCGCCTACGGGGAGAATTCGTACAACAAAAAATGGGATTGCTGCGTTTTTAATGCATTCCTATGCGAAATCTGTATAAAGGAAATTTTGCTTAACATAATTTCATTGGGAACAAATTAATTCCCTTATACAAGGTACCACTGTAACAGTTTTCTCCTCAAATTATTCCTTAACCCAAAAAGACGAACTTTGAACATGGGTGGACACATTTGACAGCCAGCGACCAGCCTGCCTCGACCTGTGTGTCTCTGGATGAGTCTCTGTCCTGAGCAGCTCATCCAAATGGGAGAGGGCAACCCAACAGCCTTGGCTCCCTCGGGCACACCACAGGTGGCCGCTCCAGAAGACTCCCCCAGTCTGCTTAAGTCAGGCATGTCCAAATTTCGGCCCTCTTAATGTTTTGGACCACAGTTCCCAGAATTCTAAGCTTCGATTGCCAGTGGCAAAGGACTGTGGGAGCTGCGGTCCAAAACATCTGGAGGGCTGAAGTTTGGACATGCCTGGCTTAAATGCAGCAAGGAGACCGACTGGACGATTCCAGCCGTCCCCTGCAGCAGGACTGGAGTGGAAGAAGCATCTCCTTCTACCTTTTATTTCTAATCACTGGTCATTGATAACAGAGAAGGCCCAGCCAGGAACCTCAGAGGGCCGCGTCTGGCCCAGAGGTAGACCACCCTCACCCACTCCCAGCCTGCATGTGAATGCCCTGCAGCTTGCAACAGTGGTTCATTATGGTTGTCCCTCATAAGAACATAAGAAGAGCCCTGCTGGATCAGGCCAAAGGCCCATCTAGTCCAGCTTCCTGTATCTCACAGGGGCCCCACCAGATGCGTCTGGGAGCGCATGACACTGGATCTCTGTCTCCTAATACTCTTCCCCTGCATCTGGCCCTTGAAATACCCTGATTTTAAGCCTGGGGATTACACATCTCCATCCTGGTTTGTAACCTGTGATGGACTTTTCCTCCAGGAATCTGTCCAATCCCCTTTTGAAGGCATCCAGGTCAGATGCCATCACCACATCCTGTGGCAGGGAGTTCCACAGACTAACAACGCACTGGGTGAAAAAATATTTTCTTTTGTCTGTTTTCCCTCCCCCAGCCCTCAGTTTGAGTGTATGTCCCCTAGTTCTGGTATTTTGTGAGAGGGAGAAGAGCGTCCCTCTATCCACTTGACTCATGCCCTGCCTTATTTTGTACGTCTCAATCATATCCCCCCTCAGGCGCCTTTTTTCCAGACTAAAGAGCCCCAAATGTTTTAGCCTTTCCTCATAAGGGAGGTGCCCCAGCCCAGGAATCATTTTAGCCGCTCTCTTCTGCACCTTCTCCAGTTCCACTACGTGTTTCTTAAAGACACCCTCCGGCGGCTCAACTCCAGAAGCCCTCTGCCTCGTGCCACCCCCACCCTGGTCGAGGCTTCCCTTGCATCCATACCTGGGCCACTTCCTTGAGGCCTCTGAGCATGAAGCCTGTAATGGCGGATGGTGGCGTCGAGGAACTTCGGCACCAAGCAGAAGCAGACGTGCAGCGGAAGCTTCTGTTTCAAGGCCAGGCGCTGGGCGTACAGGAAGGCCCAGTTATCTATTGGGGCAAGGGGGTAGACAATGAGACGACAGCTCTGAAACACAGGCCGGATGGGGGCGGCAAGAGGTCCAAGGCCTCCACAGGTTTGCACGCCAGCCTGCAAGTGCCCTCGAGGGAAGGAAGACCCCCGGGTAGCATCTAGACGCCCTCCCTGCAAGCCTGGCATCAGGAGCAGACGCTTGCCAAGAAACCGTACAGTAACAAGGGAACAATAAAGGCTTAAACGGCATGGATCCAAGTTACAGTGGGCCCTCGTATCACAGTTTGTATAACATAAGTTCTGTACAACATAAAAATATATATCCGGAGATGGGGGAAATTTGCTTCACAGAATCGCCTATGGGGCGAATCTGTACAACATAAAAATGGTCGCGATTAGGGATTACAGTAGGACCCCTGTATCCACTGATTCATTATCCAGATCCAGTTATCCACGGTTGGCAGAGGATAAATAAATAAACAATTCAGCAGCCGCAAAGCAAGCTACTGTCACAAAGAGCAGCCGTAAAGCAAGCTACAGTCATAAAACAGCAGCCGAAAAGCAAGCTACTATTGCAAAACAGCAGCTATAAAGCAAATTACTATCACAAAACAGCAGTTTTGGAGAATATTTTGGCATTCTATCTTATCCATGGGAAGGCTTGGAACCAATCCACAGCGGATACTGGGGTCCTATTGTACTCCATTTTCAATGCATTCCTATGGGAAATTTGTATAAAGGAAAATTTGCTTAACAGAATTTCATTTGGAACAAATTAATTCCTTTGTACAAGGTACCACTGTATTTAAAAGATCTCACCTTATTTAAAAGACCTCACCAAGTTATTTAAAAGACCGGCGCCCAAATTGTGATTGAAAAACCCACTAATTTTTCTGCAAAGTGCCAATATAGCCATTTAACCTGAATACAGGTGGCGGTGAAGGGGCGATGCCGGGTGCCCACAGAAAGGGCTCCGAGGGCCACCTTTGGCACTCGTGCCGTAGGTTCGCCAACACTGTTCTATGAGCCTGTCTGGGAATTAAGATCACCAGGGGAGCCCTTGTTCCTGGTCCCACCACCTTCCCAGGCACACCTGGGGGACACAAGAGACGGCCTTCCCGGTAGCTGCTCCCAGACTGTGGAACTCCCTCCCACTGGAGGACAGGATGGCCTCGCATTTACTCCTTCTACAAGGAGGCAAAGACATTCTTCTTGGTGACTGGTTGCCTAAGAGGTTCTTTTTAATCTACTGCTGAACTCTGTTGTTTTAAAATCTATTTTTAGTATTGATTTTATTGACCATTTTAAATATAACGTGTTTAATTCACCCCTAAAATATTTGTATATTCGTATTTGCTGTTTTTAAGCTTTTAAATGTTGCCTTTTAATTGTTGTAAGCCGCCTTCGTCCTTTTAAGGAGAAAGGCGGGGTGCAGTATTTGAATCAATTAGACAGACAGGCAATAGCTAGCCACCTGTGGTTCTCTCCCTCCAGGCTAGGGCAGAGTTTTTAAAAAATAATATTTCTGGGTCAGAAGCCCATGCTCCAGTTCTGCAAGATTCTGGGAGCATTAATCTAGAACAATAAATCACCTTCCCATCAGAACCTAAGGAGAGCCCTGCTGGATCAGGCCAAAGGCCCATCTACTCCAGCTTCCTACATCTCACAGTGGCCCCACCAGATGCGTCCGGGAGCGCACGAGACTAGACCTCTGAGTTCTGATACCACTCCCCTGCATCTGGCCCTTGAAATACCCTGGTCTTTTAAAGCCTGGAGATTACACATCTCCATCATGGTTTGTAACCCGTGATGGACTTTTCCTCCAGGAATCTGTCCAATCCCCTTGTGAAGGCATCCAGGCCAGATGCCATCACCACATCTTGAGGCAGGGAGTTCCAAAGACTAACAACACACTGGGTGAAAAAATATTTTCTTTTGTCTGTTCTTACTCTCCCAGCCCTCAATTTGAGAGGATGTCCCCTAGTTCTGGTATTTTGTGAGAGGAAGAAGAGCGTCCCTCTGACTCATGCCCTGCATTATTTTGTACGTCTCAATCACATCCCCCCTCAGGCGCCTTTTTTCCAGACTAAAGAGCCCCAAGTGTTTTAGCCTTTCCTCATAAGGGAGGTCCCCCAGGCCAAATAATCATTTTAGTCGTTCTCTTCTGAACCTTTTCCAGTTCCACTATGTCTTTGTTGAGATGCGGAGACCAGAATTGTACACAATACTCCAGGTGTGGCCTTAGTATTGTTTTGTATAATGGCATTATAATGCTGGCTGTTTTATTTTCAATCCCCTTTTTGATAATCCCTAGCATGGAATTGGCCTTCTTCACCGCTGCCACACATTGGGGAGACACCTTCATGGAGCTGTCCACCAACACACCAAGATATCTTTCCTGAGCCGTCATGGATAGCTCAGAGCCCTGGCTTGGAGAGAAAACAGGACCCGACAGGCGCATCACGTGTTGCCTTACACCAGTAGTTCTCAACCTGTGGGTCCCCAGATGTTCCTGGACTGCAACTCCCAGAAGCCTCCACCACTCGCTGTGCTGGAAGGGATTTCTGGGAATTGGAGTCCAGGAACATCTGGGGACCCATAGGTTGAGAACCATGGCCTTGCATGAAAGCAGATCCTTGGGCCACCGAGCTGACCACAAGGAGCTCCCTGGGCTCCCGGCAGGAGTTGTTTCTCGCCACCCCTGGAGAAGCCCGAACACAAACCCAGCACCCTGGGAGGTGCAAACCCCGGGGGGCTGAAGACTCTGCCTCCAGAAGAGAGAAGAACAGAGCAGCAGCTGTTACTTACTGGCCCCTCGCTTTGGAACCATCTCCTGAGTGAGCTGTGCCTTGCACAGTCCCTGCCTGCCTTTAAAAAGGCCTTGAAGACCTGGCTCTTTCGTGAGGCCTTTGGCGACCTTTAATTTTAATTTTTCCCTCCTCTCGTCTTATTCGGCCGTCTTGCTGTGTATTCCATGTTATTTTATATTGTTTTTAGCTTACAATAATCAATTTTTCTTTTTTTATATATACATGTTTTTTTTCCCCTTCTTTTCTCTTACATTGTTTTGTTTTGATTGCAAACCACCCAGAGTTCCTTCTGGAAGATGGGTGCTATATAAATAAATAAATAAATAAATAAATAAATAAATAAATAAATAAATAAATACTTGCTCACTCTTTTCCGCTAAGCAAGAAAGGAAACAGAAGACGTCTCGGCCACCCAAAGTCCTCACCTTGCACCCTCTGGTCCCGCGACATCCAGTACAGGATGCCCTGCGGCCCTTCTTGGAGGTCCGATTCTTCCGACACCAGGCGGACACGCTTCTTGTTGTACTTAAACTCTGCCACGGAGGGTGCTGTTTTCAGGCGCGCCTGCTTCACGCCCTCGGCCAGGGACCCGGCCCTTCCGCTCGCCACGTCTTCCTCTCTCCTCGCCATCTTTTTCTTCTTCACTTTCTCCGCGCCCAGTGCGCCGGAAACCCCCGAGGTGGCATCCCCGTCGTCCGGTGCCGCTCCGGTGTCTTCGGCAGCATCGTTCTCAGGCTCTGCTGATCCAGGCCGCGGGCGTTTTCTTCTCTGCGGGGGCATTGCAGACTTTGGCCCTGAGAGCCCAGAAAATGTGCACCACACTCTCCACTGCCCAGTAAAATTCAGGCCAAACCAAAGGCGGGCGGCCCTTCTTCGCAACAGGGTGGAAGGAGCCTGCAACGAAACACAGAAGCCCCCGTGAAGCCTGCCGAAAAAGACTAAAACACGGGGGGAAATTACTTTTCTGGACCATAAACAGTGGACCCTTGTATAGCAAATGGTTTGTATAACATAAAATCTGTACAACATAAAAAAATTCCGGAGATAGGGGGAATTTGCTTCACAGAATTGCCTATGGGGAAAATCCATACAACATAAAAATGGTCGCGATTAGGGATTGCTCCGTTTTCAATGCATTCCTATGGGAAAATTTGTATAAAGGAAAAATTGCTTAACAGAATTTCATTTGGAACAAATTAATTCCTTTATACAAGGTACCACTGTACCCTGGAATCATCTGGCCAACACCACCAGAGGTCCCAAACCCTTATGTTTCAACAGAGGCCATGCTGATTGGGGAAATTCTAGGACCTGTTTTTTTTAAAAAGGGAAAAAGGGAACCTTTCTGTATTCTATTCAAGTCAAAAGCTCATCCAAAAACCCACATCCTTCTCTCCTTCCTATCGGACAAATACAGCGGTACCTCAACTTACAAATTTAATCCGTTCCAAATGCATGCTCTTATGTCGAACTGCTCTTAAATCAGGGTGCCTATCTAAAAAACTGGGAAAAAAAATAAGTTAAAAAATGAACAAAATATTTGTAAGTCGAGCAGACCCTATCTAAAATTTGTAAGGCGGCAGTAAAAATGCCAACAGGTTTCCACTCTTAAGTCGAATTGCTCTTAAGTCGAGCTGCTCTTAAGTTCGGGGTACCACTGTACGTGGTTTCCATGGGAAGGCCATGCAGAGGACACGACGTGATACCTCTATGTGGGACCGCCTATGGAAAGCGTTTTGGAAGCGCCAGCAGGAGGTGAAAGGGATGGCTTGTAGAAACAGGGCCTTTTCAGCAGCTACTCCCAAGCTATGGAGCGCCCTCCCAAGTGAGACCCGCCTGGCGCCAACGCTGATGACGCTTCGGCGCCAGGTAAAAAACTTCCTGTCCCAGAAGTCTTTTTAACTGATATCATATAACAGATTGTGGGTCCTGATGGCAATGTTGGTGTTTGTATTTAAATGTTTTTATCGTTTTAACTGACATTCTAATCTTTTAATTGTTTTAACGGTTCATTTTAACTGTAAGTGGCCCCAGAGACTTTGGGTAGTTGGCGGCATATAAACTGTATAAATAAATAAGCAGACAGATTGTTCGTTGGAGTTTCATAGAGTCATAGAGTTGGAAGAGACCTCAAGGGCCATCTAGTCCAACCCCGTGCCATGCAGGAACCCCCATCACAGGACTCCTGACAGATGGCCATCCAGCCTCTGCTTAAAAACCTCCAAAGAAGGAGATTCCACCACCCTCCTTTGTGGCAGCATCTTTCACTGTTGGACAGCTCTAACGTCTTAAAGTTCTTCCTAATGTTCAAATGGAATCTCTTTTCCTGTAGTTTGAAACAATTGCCCTGAGTCCTAGTCTCTGAAGCCATGGAAAACAAACCTGTTCCCTCTTCAATATGACATCCTTTCAAATATTTAAACATAGCTAATCATATCCCCTCTCAGCCTTCTTTTGGAAAGGCTAAACATTCCCAGTTCCCTAAGCCGTTCCTCATAAGACATTTCTTCCAGACCCTCAACCATCCTGGTCGCCCTCCTCTGCACCCGCTCGAGGTTGTCAACATCCTTTTTCAATTGAGGCGCACAGAACTGGGTTTGTTTATTTGGGTTTGTTTTATGGGTTGTGTTCCACCCGACAAGGAGGCCCCCAAAGCCGCTCACACTGTTCCAAGGAAGAAACCTGACCACCTAGTCAGTTGAACTGTTGTTCACTGCCCAGAGTGGACCTGGGCAATATCTAAATTAATAAATAAGATAAACATTTTTAAAAAAATCAAAGTATACCCACTCCGGGCCTCTACCACCACCACCGCCGCTCCTTGGCCTGGGGTGAATTCCACAGCGGAGGTTGCACACTGCAGAGGGGAGTTTATGCAACAGGCTTTTCGGTGTTTTGTATAATCTACCGAGTGGCCGGAAAACCACTGAGAAAGCAACTTATTTGGGGGGGGGGCATGGTTTGTGCTAAGCTCTGAGGACAAGCAGAACCAAATACAGTGGACCCTTGTATAACAAACGGTTTGTATAACATAAAATCTGTACAACATAAAAAAAATTCCAGAGATAGGGGAAATTTGTTTAACAGAAGCATATGGATTCGCCTATGGGGCGAATCTGTACCACATAAAAATAGTCGCGATTAGGGATTACTCTGTTTTCAATGCATTCTTATGGGGAATTTCTATAAAGGAAAATTTGCTTAACATATAATTTCATTTGCAACGAATTAATTCCTTTATACAAGGCACCACTGTACTACAAAACGAAAGACGGACACTAACCTTCTTTCAACCTTCCAACCCTTTTTTGTTTGGCACTAAAGCCAGAAGGTGAGAAAGCTACTTTTTAAGGGGAATATGATGCTCAGAAGCATTCAGCTCCTGCGCGGTGCTGAGAGATGCAACCAGAAATGCAGCTTTTCCCAGCTGTCAAGGGGGGGGGGGGGAGGGCAGCACCATTTTCCTCCCACCTCCTTTCCATCTCTGCATCCCTTCTTCCTCCCTTTTTCCTTCCCGTCTTCCTCGCCCTTTCTGTGTCCCACTTTTCCCAATTACCTTCACGCCTCTTTTGGGGAGGGGGCTGGTCCAGGAGCCTCTGGTGGAAAAAAAAAGGGGGGGAGGAAGGCTTATTATCCTTTACAATGACATTTATACCCCGCTTGCTTCCCAAGCAAAGCATAACGAGGCACCCTTCTTTCACATTCCCCCCTCCTCCACCCTTATTGGCTCCAGCCATAGAACAACAACAACAACAGTCCCGCAAGGTGGGCCAGGTGGAGCTTCCCAGGGCAGCCAAGGGGCCGCAGAGCCAGACCGGGGAGGCGGCCAGCTCGTAAGACCTCAGCCGGGCCCGACCGGCCGGTCCTCCGCCGAGAAACTTACCGGCCACTACAGCTCTCTTCGTGGGCTTCAGCCGCGGGTTCGCGTCCCCTCGCCTGCCCGCTCGATCCGGCTTACACAACGTGTAAGGGGGCCGGCTCCTGGGCGGGGAAGGAGGCGGGCATGGGAGTGGCGGAGAAGGAGGCGACACTCCCCCCCCTTGCAAAAGTTACTTTATTTTGGAGCGGGAGACTACAAATCCCAGAACGTATTGATTTATTGATTCAACGTATACCCCGACCATCTGGACACTCTGGCCACTCTGGGCGACTTACAACAACAGTACTAAACAAAACACACGTACCCGCCTTGGCTCCTTTTCCAAGGAGAAAGGCGGGGTAAAAATATTCTAAAATTAATTTTAAAAAATAAATATCAAACAGAGCAAACCTATAATATAATTAATCCAAAATAACAAACAATTACACTGTTACAACACAACGTCAATCCCTGTGCATTATAAAATCATACTCAGCACTCCAGTTGAACTTCCCCGGCCAGCCCGGCCGAAAGACATGCTGGGATTTGTAGTCCCTCCCAAGTGACGGTTTGCAAGGGGGGTGGGGAGAGAGAGTTACACAATTCCCCCAGCCAGCCAGCCCGAAAGACATGCTGGGATTTGTAGTCCCTCCCAAGTGACGGTTTGCAACGGGGGGGTAGAGAGAGTTGCACAATTCCCCCAGCCAGCCAGCCCGAAAGACATGCTGGGATTTGTAGTCCCTCCCAAGTGACGGTTTGCAACGGGGGGGAGAGAGTCGCACAATTCCCCCAGCCAGCCCGGCCGAAAGACATGCTGGGATTTGTAGTCCCTCCCAGGTGACGGTTTGCAACGGGGGGGGGGAGAGAGAGTTACACAATTCCCCCCAGCCAGCCCGCCCGAAAGACATGCTGGGATTTGTAGTCCCTCCCAGGTGACGGTTTGCAACGGGGGGGGGAGAGAGTTGCACAATTCCCCCAGCCAGCCAGCCCGAAAGACATGCTGGGATATGTAGTCCCTCCCAGGTGACGGTTTGCAACGGGGGTGGGGGAGAGAGAGTTGCACAATTCCCCCAGCCAGCCAGCCCGAAAGACATGCTGGGATTTGTAGTGAAAAAACAACAACACAACGATTCCCCAGCCAGCCCCAAGACATGCTATTTGTTCTGACGACGCCTTCTCCCCCCCGCACCCAGGCTGGGATTTGAGAAAAAACAACAACAACACAACGATCGTCCCACGCCTAGTTCTCGCCGCCGGTTGTGAATGAACGGAACACCGGATGGAACGTTGCAACATTTCACGCAGCAGGCCTCTGACGTCACTAGCTTCTTTTCCGCTCTCGGAGCCACGTGACGGGACTTCACTCGCGCCGCCTTCTCTTTTGCCCGCCCTTCTCCAACACCCCCCCCGCAGCTGTCAAGAGCAGATAATTCCTTTTGTTTTATTTCTTGCTTCGCATTTCTCCCCCCCCAAAAAAAAGGACCCAAGGCGACTTACGTGATGAAATAGACAATATTAAGACCACAGTAAATTATTCGAACCTTTAAAAATATTTATTCAAACACTGAAAGATTATTAATAAGCCTGAACTCTAGTGGGAGGGAGTTCCAATGGCTGGGAGCAGCCACAGGGAAGACCCACTCCTGTGTCCCTATCTTGTGTCACCCGAAAGTTACTATTGCATGTAGTGAAGTTGCTTCTCAAGTCTGCTGGACCTATGGTAATAATAATAACAATACCTTTATTGACAATGTACAACATGCACACAATGAAATTGCCCGAGTCTCCCTTTCTCACCCCCACCCCCATCCCACCCCACCCTCCATCCCACTAGCAACCACTTAGTCTTATTGCACCCTGTAGTACTTGACACAGAATGCGCCAGCCCACAGGTCACTTCTTCTATACTTGTCCTGGAATTATTTCCCGTTCAGCAGTCTGACAGCCCATGGGTAAAAACTGTTCTTTAGTCTGTTGGTTCGACAGGCTATACTGCGATATCTTCTGCCTGATGGTAACAGGGTAAAGAGGTGCTGACCAGGGGGTGAATCATCCTTAAGAATTTTTCCAACCCTCCTGAGGCAACAATCCCTAGCGATGTTGTCCAGTGCACTTAGGGGACAGCCCGGGATATTTTGAGCGGTGCTTACCACCCTCTGTAGTGTCTTCCTGTCAGCAGCTGTCAATCCAGCATACCAAACAGTAATGCAATATGTGAGGATGCTTTCAATTGTGGACCGGTAAAAGGAGATCATCAGTTGTTGCTTCACTTTGTTCTTACGCAAGACCCTGAGGAAATGCAATCTCTGCTGCACCTTCCTGGCCACTTTGGCTGTATTGATTCCCCAGGAGAGGTCTTCACTGAGGTAAACTCCCAGGAATTTAAAGGAAGAAATTCTCTCCACACAGCCCCCCTGGATGTACAATGGGGCTGGTTCCTCAATCTTCCTCCGGAAGTCCAGTTTACGGATCACTAAGAGCCCTGCTCAACTCATCTTCTAAACTCAAGGCTACTGAGATGTCCTGGTGGGTTTATTTATTTATTTATTTATTTATTTATTTATTTATTTATTACACTTGTATCCCGCCCATCTTCCGGCTCGGAACTCTGGGCGGCTAACAATAAAACTAGACAATAAAAGACCAAACCACGAATTGCAAAAAAGGAAGGGAGGCAGAACCCTCCAGCGGGGATAACACAAGCGGCCAAAAAAAAAAAAGTAGAAACTTAGGTAGAAAGGTCGCCAAATGCCTCCTTAAAAAGGTGAGTTTTCAAAGCCTTTTTAAAGGCGGGCAGGGACTCTGCTAGGCGCAGCTCACTGGGGAGGTGATTCCACAGCGTGGGGCCCACCACAGAGAAGGCACGGTCACGCGTACGCGATTTCCGTGCCTCTCTGGGTGTGGCCACCCTCAGTGAGCGTGCCTGCGCCATTCTCGTGGGCCTGGTCCCAGTTGATCTCTGAGACATACGCTACGACAGGTTGATTAAACTTAAAATGTTTTCCTTTTTCCCTGCCGCCTGGTGCCATTTTTTTTGTCCATCAGCTTTATTCACTGTCCAGCTTTCACACCTTGGTCATGATCTGAGGCCAGAAACAGATACAGTGTTTTATTTATTTATTTATTTATTTATTTAGTTAGTTAGTTAGTTAGTTAGTTAGTTAGTTAGTTAGTTAGTTAGTTAGTTAGTTATATTTATACTTATTAACCGCTCGATTTTCCCACGGGAACTCTGGGCGGTGTACAACAAATTACTGCATAAACAACCTATCTGAAAAACAACTAACAATAAAAATCCAATAACAAAACAAAGGGATAAATAAAAACAGACAACCACATCCATCCATAATACAAACACATAGTCCAGCAAGAAAAGGCTGGGTGAAACAATACAAAGCCAACATCTGTCTCATAATTTTCATATACATTAGGTAGGACATTGGGGTCCTGGGTTCAAATCCCGGCTCAGCCATAGAAGCTTACTTGGGGCATGACACTAGGGAAAAAAACTCTTTACATAGCTCCCTTACCTTGAAAGCCCTGTTGGGGTCATTGAAAGTTGGTTCTGACTTCGTGGTGCATGACAAATATAGCTTCAGATTTCAGTTAGCACATACTTAATCATTTGCAGCTCTTAAACATTTGCGTTAGCTGGTTTGGATCCCCCAGTAGGTACGAAAGGCAGGCATAAAATAAAATACAATAAACCATAATTAGAGCTGGAAACATATTTATGATGCAGAGAGATGATAAAGGTTTTGTTTCTAAATCCCTGAAATCTGGCTCCAGAGGAGTCACACACTCGTTCTGATAAAACAAACAAATAAATAAATAAATAAATAAATAAATAAATAAATAAATATGCTTAATTTTGTAAACCCCCCAGAGTGTCCTATTAGCCAAATGGTTTTGCAGTATATAAATAAATAAATAAATCCCGAAGGCCAATCATCAAATACAGTGGACCCTTATATAACAAACAGCTTGTATAACATAAAATCTGTACAACATAAAAAATTCCAGAGATAGGGGAAATTTGCTTAACATAATTGCCTATGTGGATAATCTGTACAACATAAAAATGAGATTACTCTGTTTTCAATGCATTCCTATGGGAATTTGTATAAAGGAAAATTTGCTTAACATAATTTCATTTGGAACGAATTAATTCCTTTATACAAGGTACCACTGTATATGTGCCTAACCTCAGAACTGGGCAGAGTTTGTGCTATGACACACAATGTCTCACATTAGTCAAGGAATGTCCTCTTCCAGTGACGTGTGATCTCTAATGTCTGTTCCTGGCCAGAATTATCTTCTTTCCCCTTCTTTTCTCTTAAGATCTTCTCTAATTGTTTTGGGACAACTGCCCATCCCAAAAACCAGGGTAGGGAACTGCCTACCCTGACAAGGGTTGCGTTTCATGCACTCAAATGCTAAAGTCACAATTCCCAGGAATGGAAGATTCTGGCAGCTGTGCTGTGAAAATTACTTCCCCCCCATACACACACCTCTGATCCTTCCTAGATCTGTTCTAATCTGGATTAAAAGGATGTTATAAACTGAGCATTGGGGGTGAAGCAGAATGACAAAACTGAGATAGTTTTTATTCTTGACACATTTCAAATATGCCTGAGGGGGGATATGATTGAGACGTACAAAATAATGCAGGGCATGAGTAAAGTGGATAGAGGGAAGCTCTTCTCCCTCTCACAAAATACCAGAACTAGGGGACATCCACTCAAATTGAGGGCTGGGAGAGTAAGAACAGACAAAAGAAAATATGTTTTCACCCAGCGTGTTGTTAGTCTGTGGAACTCCCTGGCACAGGAGGTGGTGATGGCATCTGCCCTGGATGCCTTCAAAAAGGGATTGGACAGATTCCTGGAGGAAAAGTCCATCACAGGTTACAAATCAGGATGGAGATGTGTCATCTCCAGGCTTAAAACCAGGGTCCTTCAAGGGCCAGATGCAGGGGAGTGGTATCAGGAGACAGATATCTAGTCTCCTGCACTCCCAGATGCATCTGGTGGGGCCACTGTGAGATACAGGAAGCTGGACTAGATGGGCCGTTGGCCTGATCCAGCAGGGCTCTTCTTATGTTCTTAGGAGTGAAAAGGAAACCCAGCTGTGGGTTCACACATGTCTTTGTTGTGGCTTCACCACTGCCCCAGGTTTTGGAGCAAATGTAGAAGTGTCATTAGTTTAATAAAATAAATTAGCATGACTCAGATGTTACTTTAGGAAGTGAAGCTGTCTATTGCATTATTGACTTTTGGCTTCAGGTGTAATTACACTATGGAAATAAATTAGAGGATGGATTGGTTAACGGAAGTAACTGTAAAGTCATATGGTAGCCTAGTGTATTTTGGGTTGTATGTGTGCATCCTCTCAGGACAACTTTTCTTCCATTTGAAACTGCGTTGTGTATCAGTTGAAGGGGCTGATTGGACTTTTTAAAATCCTGCATTTGAGGCTTCGTCATACCAGAATCACAAGTTTTGAGTTTAAGGCAATCTATACAGTGTGGTTTCCTTTCCCCCATCTATAATATTGAACTAGTGCTATCCCAGTTTGAAAGATAGTTTTAAAAACCCAAATAACATGGATTATCAGAACAGGCCATTAGAGGGCATCAGAGACCATGCTATGAACTGTGGTTTGCAATGAATGTAGGAACATCATATAATTAGATATTTTTAACTGATTTCAAGCATACTAACCCTGAAGCATGCTCTGGAGTATTTTGACCTGTAATCACGTCTTTAGGTCCCTTTCAAACAACAATTAGACCTTAAGGATGAGGCCAACGCTGCCTAGGAGTGGAGGTAAACAATTAGTCTCATTCTAGAAAGCAATTCAGAATAATACTTAGGACAGCTAAAAAGACACAAAGTTCCCAGCGAAAATTTCCAAGGCCTTTATATCTCTTCATCAAGTAATAATGTTACAAAAAAGCGAGCAGAGGGATTTTACAGTACTGATTGTTGCTGCTTTTGGTGCTGCTGCGATATAGAATCATGAAGTTGGAAGGGGCTACAAGGGCCTACAATACTTTATTTTCATTGTACATAAGAACATAAGAACATAAGAAGATCAGGCCAAAGGCCCATCTAGTCCAGCTTCCTGTATCTCACAGTGGCCCCACCAGATGTGTCTGGGAGCACATGAGACTAGATCTCTGTCTCCTGATACCACTCCTTTGCATCTGGCCCTTGTATTACCCCAGTTTTAAGCCTGGAGATGACACATCTCCCTCATGGTTTGTCACTTGTGATGGACTTTTCCTCCAGGAATCTGTCCAATCCCCTTTGGAAGGCATCCAGGCCAGATGCCATCACCACATCCTGTGGCAGGGAGTTCCACATAGTACAATGGAACTGAATACTATCCCTGGTGCAATTAAAAAGATAAAAAAACATTTAAAAGCTAAAGAGAATTAAAAGCACTCATACACATCCATCACAACCATCACAAGCCCCCCAAGGTCACACTGTTTGGTCACAGCATTTAAGATGGTTATGGCTCTTGGATAAAACTGTTTTTTAATCTGTTTGTTCTTGCTTTTGTTACTCTGTATCTCTTGCCCGAAGGCAGTAGTACAGCTATGTCCAGGATGAGATGAATCCTATAAGATGTTATTTGCCTTTTTAAGGCAACGGGAACAATACGTATGCATGAAGCCACATCTAGCTGATACCATTGGCCAAGACAGAGATAACTAAGACAATAGCACTAGTATTCCTAGAGCATGCACAGAGTTTAACCATGACCTAAACTTCTTTGAAGCTGAGGCTCCAGTACTTTGGCCACCTCATGAGGAGAGAGGACTCCCTGGAAAAGTCCCTGATGCTGGGAAAAATCGAAGGCCAAAGGAAAAGAGGACGGCAGAGAATGAGATGGTTGGACGGTGTCATCGATGCAACCAACCTGGATATGACAAAACTCCGGGAGGCAGTGGAGGATAGGAAGGCCTGGCGAGCTCTGGTCCATGATGGGGTCACGAAGAGTCGGACACGACTGAACGACTGAACAACAACAAACTTCTTTGGCATGCCACTAAGGCATGGCAAGCCTTGCTGATAAGCTGGTACAAGCTAGTTTCATTAACCCATTAACTCCCTCCCACAGTATAGTTCTTCCAGAGATGGGAGAGGGTGGCCGATGATCTTCTGCGCTGTGGTTATGGCCCTCCGGAGCGCTTTCCTATCCATGACTGGGCAACTGGAGAACCAAGCACAGACACAGTAGGTAAGAATGCTCTCAATGGAGCATCGATAGAAGGACACCAGCAGTCTCTCGTTCAGATTGTTTTCCTTTAAGAGTCTGAGGAAGTATATCCTCTGCTGGGCCTTCATCACCAGAGCAGTGCTGTTAGCAGCATGCATTTCAAATATCTTTAAAGTGCTATCATATCTCCCTTCACTTTATTTTTTCTCTAGGTTGAACTCGCCCAGTTCTTTCTGCCTTTCCTCTTAGGCAGTGGTGGTGAATGTTTGGGTACTCCAGATGTTTTGGGCCACAACTCCCACAGTCCTTTGTCACGGGAAATACAGGCTTGGAATTTTGGGAGCTGTGGTCCAGAACATATCTGGAGTGCCGAACCGTTGGCCACCACTGTCGTAGGGCTTGGTTTCCATCCACTTGGCCATCCTTGTTGCCCTCCTCTGAACTTGCTTCAGTTTGTCGGCAGCCTTCACGTGTGGTGTCCGGAACTGGACAACATCATATCTGTGGTTTACAGGAAACCTCACAATGTTTTGAGCTCGACAAGGAATATAGCAATGCTCCAGACTCCCATGATTTTCATGGCCATGAGGATATATCAGGGCTGTTCAACTTTGAAGAGGCCAAGGTCTACTTTTTCCATCCCAAAGTGCCTGAAGGCTACTACACTAAAACCTCTACTTACGGATTTTATCAGTTCCGAGCATATGCTCATAAGTAAAAACTTTTGTAAGTAGAGCAGTGGTTTCCCATAGGAATACATTGAAAACCAATCCCTTCTGTTCTGGAGGGAACAGATTTCAATGCGCCATGGCCCTTGAAACTGCCCATGGAGGCTGAGACAGGGCTGGCAGACCCAGAACTTTGCTGGGGCAGTGGTGGTCCTTGGGGTGGGGGAGGGAGGGGTGGAGAACTTATCCCCTCACTTTTTTTTATTGATGGCCGGCGGGCTACTTTTGAACCCTTCGCGAGCTACTGGTTGCCCCCGGTCTACCTGTTGGACAGGCCTGGGATACATGAATCCAGCTCTTCTGAATCGTACTTTGACCCTCTATCCATGATACCTCCCTGCCCCCTTGCAGGCTCTTCTTGTGTGTTGATCACCTGTTTAAGAAAAGAGCCTGCTTTGGCAAGTTGGCAGAGGACTGTTCACCCGTCCCCTTGGCATGAGGAAACTGGCTCAGGATCCCTTCTTACTGGAAGGGGCGGCTTTACATGCATGAATAAGAAAGGGGCATGGAGGAAGTACGGTTTCTAAAAACAAACCCCAGAGAGGGGAAATCCCAGCTTGGCCGTCATTAATTTCACAGCCTATTAAAAAAAAACACCACCACCCAGGACGCAATGTAATGGAGAGGGCCATTTGTGGTACGTGCATCATAGAATCATAGAATCCTAGAGTTGGACGTGTCAATCCAGTCCAACCCCCGGTGGGCTGTGCAGGAACCCCCATCAAATTACTCCCGACAGATGGCCATCCTGCCTCTGCTTAAACGCCTCCTGGATTTTGGGGAACCCAGGTGATGAGATGGCTCCTGTTCTGGTTTGCTTAACGTAGTCTCAATTTGGGAAATTATATTCACTTCTAAGTGGAACGAATCCAGACATATGTCAGGCTAAATGTAACACTGAGGGCATGCATCTATTTTGCTATTCTCAGTTCTTCTGACCTCATACCTATTATATCACGGAAAGGTGCAAGCAAAAACTCAAAATTCTGACATTCACACATTTGTTTTTATTTTTTACAATATATTTTCTACGTCCCTTCATCCTCTCACTTCATTCATTCATTCATTCATTCATTCATTCATTCATTCCATTTCAATCCCACTCCTCCATTCATAATGCTTAGTCTAATACTGGACGAAGCTGACTGGGTCACTCAGTGTGTTTGAACACTGGTTTACAGACTCAGTGGTTAGAGGTTTGATTCCCCCCCCCCCCCGTAGGAGAAGAAATGGGGGAAGAGGACAGACCAGGGTGACAAGAGGTCAAAGCTGACTATAAGATGGAGGACTTGCAACTAGCTGTATTCAGACCGATGAAGCTGTTTGGATGAGCAGCGAAATGTTTCTCTCTCTCAAGAAAAAGAAGTCCAGTAGCCATGACTCAACTTCCAGATAAACTCACCGGATGATTGAGAATCTTCACAGACAGGACAGTAAAATATATCTGAGTATTTTTTCTGGGAGTTAGAATAATAGAATCATAGAATCATAGATTTGGAAGAGACCTCAAGGGCCCTCCAGTCCAACCCCCCGCCATGCAGGAACCCCCCATCACAGTATTTCCAACAGGTGGCCATCCAGCCTCCGCTTAAAAACTTCCAAAGAAGGAGACTCCACCACCCTCCTCTGGGGAAACATATTCCACTGCCGAACAGCTCTAACCATCAGGGAGTTCTTCCTAATGTTCAAATGGAATCTCTTTTCATAAGAACATAATAATAGCCTTGCTGGAACAGGTCACAGCCCATCTAGTCCAGCAGTGTGTTTCACACAAAGGCTCACCATTTGCTTCAGGGTATTCCCAAGCAGATGTCTTCATGTGCTGATGATTCCCTGCAAATGGCATTGAGAGATACCCTGCCTATCTCTCCGAGTTTCTGAAGCCATGGAAAACAAGCCATCCCCCTCTTCGATATGACATCCATTCAAATATTTCGACATGGCTATCATGTCCCCTCTCAGCCTTCGCTTTGTAAAACCAAATATTCCCAGCTCCCTAAGCCACTCCTCGTAAAACATATGTTCCAGTCCTTTAACAATAGTCAACCAACTTGAGTCATGACAACTGGACTTCTTTTCTTGCGAGATTGAAACATTTCGCTGCTCATCCAAACAGCTTCATCTGTCTGGAAGCTGTCTGGATGAGCAGCGAAACGTTTCAATCTCTCAAGAAAATAAGTCCAGTTGCCATGACAGCGCTTCCAGACAAATTCACCTGGATGACTGAGAATCTTCACAGATATATCCGAGTATCTTAAACTAATTAGAAAACTCTACGAAGGGTCAACAGAAGTTAGAATCAGTCTGAGGTCACATCATTATTCAGACATGACTACTGGGACTGCTGCCTTCTCCTTTGCTTGCGATGTCCCGATCTGCCCACCATTTTATGGATGCTGCTTTGTTTGTGATCCTCCACCCACCTCAGAAAAAAAAAGAATGTTTGTGAACAATCCATAATCCGCAGCAGGTGAGTCAACAGTAAGGAATGACTCAAATTGGCTTTAACTTGGGGCCTTTTTACACGACCCCTAAGAACCGCTGGCCACTTAAATTTGGACCAGAGATCTTAGGGGTTCGTCGCTCTTCCTCTGTCCCCACCCCCCTCCGCACTTCCTGGTTGCTGGCTGCGTGAGGGAGGGAGAAAAAGAGAAAGAAAAGCACCTCGTTCTGCCTCTCGTCTCTGTAAAAGTAGCTCTTAAAGGGGCGGGAGCCAAAAAGCAGCAAACAGAAGCGAGGAGAGCCCCGCACTCACTATCGTTGCACCGCATCAAAGATTTTTCACCTCCAAAGAGAAGGTACAAGAAAAGTGCGCTGGGTCGCGCTAAAGTGGGCGGGGTTGCACTTAATTGTCTGCAAACTCCGGAGCTGGTGGGGAAACATTTTTAAGCTCCGGAGCTTGCAGCCATTTGCAGCGGAGCTTAGGGGTCGTGTATAAACGCCCTTGGAAACCATATAGGGCTACAGGGAATCTGCTGTGATGCACACATCTCTACTTGAGCAAATGATGATGAGAAACACCAAACAGTGCAAGAGGAGAAACCTCCTTTTTACTCGGTGGAAAGCTTATCTCAGGGAACCCTTCAGAAGACCATTTTTAATAAAGGATTGTTGGTGTTTTTACCCACGATCAAGGAGCCCCTGACCTATAGTAACTGGCGCATGAGCAGGAATCTTCAACATATTCTGTGTTCATGTACCAGGCTCAGAAGAGACACCAAAGCCTCCTAAATGCCCAGAAACGCCTCATACTTAGGACAGGGCCGTAACTGCAGAGAGAACCTTGCCAAGACATGGGTGTATCCTGAAACTCTTCTGATGACATGGACTTTGTTGTTGTTGTTGCTGTTGTTAAAGCTACCAGAATTCTACGTGGTGGAGGAGTGGACAGAGTGATGGGGTGAGACTCAGGAGAGATGGATTTGAATCCCTGCTTGGTCACAGAAACTCGCTGGGGGGAGTGGAACTGGTAAAGCCACTCCTAAGATGTCACACTTACCTTGAAGGCATAGAAAAAGAATAACAAATTAAATTCTAGCTGGGGAATTTCCTGGTAGCTACAGCTCCTGACGAAGAGCCCTGCTGGATCAGGCCAAAGGCCCATCTAGTCCAGCTTCCTGTCTCTCACAGTGGCCCCACCAAATGCCTCTGGGAGCACATGAGACTAGATCTCTGTCTCCTGATACCACTCCCCTGCATATGGCCCTTGGAAGGACCCTGGTTTTAAGCCTGGAGATACATCTCCATCATGGTTTTGTCACCTGTGATGGACTTTTCCTCCAGGAATCTGTCCAATCCCCTTTTAAAGGGACTGTGTCCTGGAGGCTGTAGCATAAATAAACCGACACTCTGTGTGTGTGTGTGTGTGTGTGTGTGTGTGTGTGTGTGTGTGTGAGAGAGAGAGAGAGAGAGAGAGAGAGAGAGAGAGAGAGAGAGAGAGAGAGAGAGCGCTTTTAAACAACCCCTAAAATCCGAGGCATAGGGCTCCCAGATGCGGAGCTTAAAATTGTTTCCCCACCAGATGCACACTTTAAAAAAAAATTAAGTATGACCACGCCCACCTAAGCACACCCCAGCGCATTTTAAAAGGGAGGGAGGGAGGGAGGGAGGGAGAGAGAGAGAGAGAGATGATAAATATATCGAAGACGGGGGGGGGGGGGAGATAGTCTAAGACCATTTTTATAAAGCCCTTCCATTCAACTCAAGCCAGAAACCAGCTATTGCTTGGTTCCAGAATTTGTTGGAACACCTTGGAATGCTCCGAACGCTAGCCAAAAAAAAGTCTTGACATCCAGAGTGGATCCTACACAAGACAAGGTTATATATCAGGACAGATTGCTCCCTGGGATAGGAGGCTGGCACATCCCCTAAAAGTCACAAAACTATATACATACTGCAGGGGACCCTGAGTTACATCTTTCCGGGCACAGTCTGAGGTCCCGAAGGATCAAATCTTCCCAAGAAGAGAGAGGAGGCCTTCCATGGGACATTTTCCCAAGGCATGCCTAGGGAAGGTTTTACTAGGCTGAACTTATCCTTAAGTACCGCATTGCGTATCTTGTTCATTGTCCAGTGTGATAGAAAGAAAGTACTGTAACCCTCAGCACTCCGCCCTTCACTCAATGGAACCAGGAAGCCACTCTTTGAAAAAGCAAACAAAAACCACAAAGGTTTCTAGTACAGCACAACAACTGGCACTCAGTCGACACACAGAACTGTTGCCCTTGAATTGGACAGGGAAAGGCAACTGGTTGCTGAAATGGATCACCTTCCCTCTGCCATGTTGCCCGCTTTACTCGTCTACCTCCTGAGCACCGGAGTTCCAGGTAAGAGGCTGGGAGGAGGAACAGGTTTGTTCTCCGTAGCTTCAGAGACCAGGATTTGGGGCAATGGTTTCAAACTGCATGAAAAGAGATTCCATTTGAACATTAGGAAGAACTTCATGACGGTTAGAGCTGTTTGGCAGTGGAAGATGAATCCAATGGAATCCAATTCCATTGGATTCAGGTGTGGACTCTGGCTGGGCCATTCCAAAATGCTAACCTTCTTCCGGTGAAGCCATTCCTTTGTTGATTTGGAGGTACGCTTTGGGTTGTTGTCATGCTGAAAGATGAAGTTCCTCCTCCCGTTCAGCTTTCAAGCAGAAGCCTGAAGATTTTGTGACAATATTGACTGGTATTTGGAATTTAACCTTGACTAAGCCCCCTGTCCCAGTTGCCGCCACCATGCTTCACTGTGGGTATGGTGTTCTTTTGGTGATGTGCAGTGCTGTCTTTGTGCCAAACATACTCAGAATCAGAATCAGAATCCTTTTATTGGCCAAGTTTAGGAATTATGGTCGAAAAGTTCAACTTTGGTTTCATCAGACCATAACACTTTTTTCCACATGCTTTTGGGAGACTTCAGATTTGTTTTTGCAAAAAATTAGCCGGGCTTGGATGTTTTTCTTCACAAGAAAGGGCTTCCATCTTGCCACTCTATCCATAGCCCAGATATATGAAGAATACATGAGATTGTACACGTGACATGTACCACACAGCCAGTACTTGCCAGATATTCCTGCAGCTCCTTTAATGTTGCTGCGGGCCTCTTGGCAGCCTCCCTGACCAATTTTCGTCTAGTCTTTTCATCAGTTTTGCAGGGACGTCCAGTTTGTGGTAATGTTGTGTGGTTAGTCTGTGGAACTCCCTGCCACAGGATGAGGTGATGGCAACTGGCCTGGATGCCTTCAAAAGGGGATTGGACAGATTCCTGGAGGAAAAGTCCATCCCAGGTTACAAATCATGATGGAGATGTGTCATCTCCAGGCTTAAAAAACCAGGGTGCTTCAAGGACCAGATGCAGGGAAGTGGTATCGGGAGACAGAGATCTAGTCTTGTGCGCTCCCAGACGCATTTGATGGGGCCACTGTGAGACCCAGGAAGCTGGACTAGATGGGCCTTTGGCCTGATCCAGCAGGGCTCTTCTTAGGTTCTTATGTTCTTAATGTCACTGTTGTGCCATATTTTCTCCACTTGATGATGACTATCTTCACTGTGTTCCATGGTATATCTAATGCCTTGGAAATTCCTCTGTAGCCTTCCCCTGACTGATGCCTTTTAACAATGAGATCTGTCTGATGCTTTGGAAGCTCTATTTGGTCCTACTAGCATGAATGATTTCTTAGAGCCACTTTAAATGATGGCAGGTATGCACTGATCCCTCCTTAACATGAGTTTGAATTTGGGGTGTGTTTTTTTTTTACTGCTGAGCACAGCTATATCCCCAGTTATAAGAGGGTGTGCACATCCTTAAACCAATATTTGTTGAAGCAACTTTTGATTTTATTACAGCACTTAGCCTTTTTGGTATGAGTCTATCAATATTAGGGGTGTGGTGGCTCAATGGACTAGAGTGCTGGAACTGTCGGGAGTTCCAATCCCGGGTGCCATGCAGCGGAGTGAGCTCCCGCTGTTAACCCCTGCTCCTGCCAACCTAGCAGTTTGAAAGTATGTAAATGCAAGTAGATAAATAGGCTCTGCCATAAAAAGCAGGAAGGTAAACAGTGTTTCCTTATAGCCATGCTGGCCACGTGGTCATGGACTTACACGAACTAGTACATTACGGGATTTAGAATAATAGAATTATAGAATCCTAGAGTTGGAAGAGACCTCAAGGGCCATCTAGTCCAACCCCCTGCCATGCAGGAACCCCATCACAATATTTCTGACAGATGGCCATCCAGCCTCTGCTTAAAAACCTCCAAAGAAGGAGACTCCACCGCCTTCCTTTGGGGCAGCATCTTCCACTGCCGAACAGCTCTTACTCTCATGACGTTCTTCCTAATGTTCAAATACAATCTCTTTTCCTGTAGTTTGAAGCCATTTGGAGGCTGTGCATCTGTTAATGCATCCTAAAATCACATTTGTCTTTTTTGCACGTTCATCACAGTGTTGGTTCATATTCGGCTTTGGATGGACAACAATTTTGAGACCCTTCTCACTCATAGTTCTACTGAAGCGAGTGTCCCACCACTTGTACCTGTGTGCTTGGTGTGCCCCCACCCCAGTGTATAGTTTATAAACAATTCAAGATTATGTGTTGAATTTTTGTGTGCTTTTCTTTTGTAGCGACAACAGTTGCATCTACATACTCCACACTGATGGCAGCAACAAGCGTCCCATCATCCAGTCCTCCTTCTTCCTCGCCTGGGGAGATCCCACCTGAGCCCACAAGGACAGTCACCAGGAACTCTCTCCTAGAAGAAACCACTGGCTTGTCAGGAGGCCTCCCTCCCTCCTCTACAGATGCTCAAACAAAGGAAGCCACACTGACCCCCTTCTTGTTGACCACTTCCCCAACAGCTGCTGCTGGCACTTTAGCAAAGGAAACAAGACCCAGCATGGGCACTTTGAAGGCAGTGGCTGCCAGCAATAGGGAAGAGACCACCAGAACCACCAGTGGATACACCACAATAGGAGAGAGCCTCTCAGTAGCCATATTTTTTACCACTAGCCACCCAACCACACCTGAAGAGGCAACAGCTGCCACCTCTACACTTCCAGAAGAAATGCCCACCCCAAAATTGGTTACGACTGGGCCTGCCCTAACTGAGAGCAGGGCAAACCCCAGCATTGAAACAGACATCTCTACCCATTCATCCTTCTCTACCACTTCGGCCCCAAAGAAAACAGGCCATGCAACAGTAAATGCAAGTATGCCAACAGATAGGACCAGCACTCCAACAGCTACAACTGCTGTTGCAACAGTTACAGCTGGCACTTTAACCACTGGGAGGACTGGCGTCATTATCAGCACCATTTCAGATACCATCAAACACCCCAATGAAACTACTTTAGAAGAGACCACCTCAGTAACCCTCCCCTCAACCACTGAAGAAGAGACCACCTCAGTAACCCTTCCTTCAATCACTGAAGAAGAGACCACCTCAGTAACCCTCCTTTCAACCAACACTGGGAGTACTGGCATCACTACCAGGACCATTTCAGATACCACCGGACGCCCCATTGAAACTACTTTAGAAGAGACCACCTCAGTAACCCTTCCTTCAACCACTGAAGAAGAGACCACCTCAGTAACCCTCCCTTCAACCGCTGAAATTACTTTAGAACAGACCACCTCAGTAAACCTCATTTCAACCAACACAGGGGGTACTGGCATCACTACCAGGACCATTTCAGATACCACCGAACCCCCCAATGAAACTACTTTAGAAGAGACCACCTCAGTAACCCTCCCTTCAACCACTGAAGAAAAGACCACCTCAGTAACCCTTCCTTCAACCACTGAAGAAGAGACCACCTCAGTAACCCTCCCTTCAACCACTGAAGAAAAGACCACCTCAGTAACCCTCCCTTCAACCACTAAAGAAAAGACCACCTCAGTAACCCTCCCTTCAACCACTGAAGAAAAGACCACCTCAGTAACCCTTCCTTCAACCACTGAAGAAGAGACCACCTCAGTAACCCTCCCTTCAACCACTGAAGAAAAGACCACCTCAGTAACCCTTCCTTCAACCACTGAAGAAGAGACCACCTCAGTAACCCTCCCTTCAACCACTGAAGAAGAGACCACCTCAGTAACCCTCCCTTCAACCACTGAAGAAAAGACCACCTCAGTAACCCTCCCTTCAACCACTGAAGAAAATACCACCTCAGTAACCCTCTCTTTAACCACTGAAGAAAAGACCACCTCAGTAACCCTTCCTTCAACCACTGAAGAAACCACCTCAGTAACCCTCCCTTCAACCACTGAAATTACTTTAGAACAGACCACATCAGTAACCCTCGTTTCAACCAACACTGGGAGTACTGGCATCACTACCAGCACCATTTCAGATACCACCGAACCCCCCATTGAAACTACTTTAGAAGAGACCACCTCAGTAACCCTCCCTTCAACCACTGAAGAAGAGACCACCTCAGTAACCCTCCCTTCAACCACTGAAATTACTTTAGAACAGACCACATCAGTAACCCTCGTTTCAACCAACACTGGGAGTACTGGCATCACTACCAGCACCATTTCAGATACCACCGAACACCCCATTGAAACTACTTTAGAAGAGACCACCTTAGTAACCCTCCCTACAACCACTGAAGAGCAAACCCTTTCCAGTACATCCGGTGTTAATGTTGTTTCATCGGAACGAGCTTCTGCGATAAAGCTGGTTTCTACATCCCTGTCTGATCTTGAACCAGAAAGCCCTTCCACCGCCAGCACATTGGCTTCTTCTCTCCCTCCATCCACTCCTTCTCCCATATTCCCTTTTACATCTTCACCGACGAAAGCCGCAGCTACAGCGACAATGAGCTCCCGCAACGTTGCAGTGGTCAATATACCCTCAACGGTACACGCAACCACCTCATTCCCAAGCACACGGTCCACCACAGAAGCTGCCTCTACCAGTAGTCCTACCCCTTCAGCCCCAACCACAGTTCTGCAACATTCAACTCTACTGACAGGTAAGCATCTTCAGTTTCCCAGTTGGCCTGAGTCACGGCCATTGACCTTTCCAGCCTCCTGTGCCCTGGCACCTTGGTCGTTGGCCATCGCTCTACTCAGCAATGCGAGCCTTTTGGCTGCTAAGGATTGTTGGTAGTCGGGATCCTGCTGCAGGTTGTTCATGCATTCTCTTCTCTGCTGTGTTTCTTTTCAGGGTCATTGTTTTTTTCCTTCTTTGTATCAAAGTGTTGAACATTTTATAGATGTATATGAAATATAGGAAAAGTTAAAAACAAATTAAAATGTTAAGCTATTTAGTGTATTTTGACTTGAAGGACCATATTCATCATGATGATGATGATATCTGTTTAAAATATTTATATCTGAGTTTTCTCCTTAAAAAGAACCCAAGGTGGTAACACTTGAATCGTATTCCCTCTGCAATTTTGAACATGTGGTGAGGCATAAATTGCATGCATAAGTGTTGCATTGAGCTGCCTAGATGCCCTAAGTATATCTGATATCGCCGGATTTCAGGAGCTAAGCAGGGTCGGCCCTGGTAAGTTCTTGGATGGGAGACCACCAGGGAATACCAGGTGCTGTAGGCGCCTGGAGTAGGAACTGGCAAACCACTCCAGTATTCCTGCCAAGAAAACTCCATGGACATGGAGTCACGAAAAGTCGGTCATGACTGTAATGACACAACACACACAAGTGTTGCATTGACTGAATTTCTCCACAGCCATAGAATATTTGCTTTGTATCCATTTTAATAGATTCACTTGAAAATCTATCTAGTGGCTTCCATAGGGTCCCACTTGGGTTTTGTCGAGAAGAGAGATTCTCTTAAGCACTCATCTATTCAGCAAGGGGTGTTGTTTTTGCTCTTTGTAGGTTCCGTCTCAAGAACAGCCATTTCTGCTTCTCCAGGAGAAACGTCCAGGTCAGAATTGTCCTCAGTTGAACCCACAAGTGTGAGCAGTGCAACCAACAGCAGTGAAACTAAGATACTTACCCCCTCATCCTTCTCTATCACTTCGGCCCCAACTACAACTGGCAATGTAACAGCAGGTGCCAGTACACCAGCAGATATGACCAGCACTCCAATAGTTAAAACTGGTGTTGCAACAGCTACAACTGGCACTTTAACCACTGGGACCACCAGCGTCACTACCAGCACCATTTCAGATACCACCGAAGCCACCACCGACACTAGTTTAGGGGAGGCCACCTCAGCAAATGGGCCCTCAGTCACCTCATTCCCAACCATCGGGTCAAGCACAGACACTCCCACTAGCCATACCACCAGTTCTACCAACCCTCCAACTACTGACCCTCCAGCCCCAACCACAGTTCTGGAACAGTCAACCCTACCGCCAGGTAAGCATCTTGAGTTTTCCCATTGGCTGAGTCATGGCCGTTCAACCTTTCTGCCTCCCGTGCCCTGGCACCTTGGTCGTTGGCCAACGCTCTACTCAGCAAAGCAAGCCTTTTGGCTGCTAAGGACTGCTGGTAGTTGGGATCCTGATACAGATTGTTGACATATTATCTTCTCTGCTGTGTTTCTTTGTAGGGTCATTCTTTCTTCATTTCCCTGTATCAAAGCACTGAACCATTCATGGTTATATTGGAAATATAGGAAAAAGATAAAAGCAAAATAAAATGTTTAGAGCAGTGATGGCGGACCTTTTAGAGACCAAGTGACCAAACTGCAATTCAGTACCCATTAATTTTTTGCAAAGTGCCAATACAGCAATTTAGCCTGAATAAAAGTGGCTGTGAAGGGGCGATGTTGGGTGCCCACAGAAAGGGCTCCGAGTGCCACCTTTGGCACCCGTGCCATAGATTCACCAACACTGGTTTAAACTATGTTTGACAAGTACACGGGTTGGTTTTATTATTATTATTATTATTATTATTATTATTATTATTATTATTATTATTATTATTATTATTATTATTAACCACACAGCTAACTACGCTGGATTTTGTAATACAAATCACTAGTTGAACGCTTCCCAAGGGTTTAGGACTATGTGATGTATCGGCGAATTATGCGAGCAGATCCCAGTAAGGTGGCTTTCTGCATCTGACTGATGGTCACTCTGTCAACTCCAATTTCTTCTAAATACTTGCTTAGCTCTTTAGGCACTGCACCCAGCGTGCCGATTACCACTGGGACCATCTGTACTGGTTTATGCCACAGTCTCTGAAGTTCAATTTTCAGATCCTGATATCGGGTAATTTTTTCAAGTTGTTTCTCGGTGACTCTACTATCACCTGGTATAGCAACATCAATGATCCACACTTTTTTTCTTCTCCACAATCACAATATCCGGGGTATTATGCTCCAAAACCCTGTCTGTCTGTATTCGGAAGTCCCAAAGTAATTTTGCATGCTCATTTTCAGTCACTTTTTCAGGCTTATGATTCCACCAGTTTTATTATTATTATTATTATTATTATTATTATTATTATTATTATTATTATTATTATTATTATTATTAAAGACTTCACTTTGAAGTCTATTAAGTGGCTTCCCTAGGGTCCCACTCATTTGTCCAGGAAGGAAATTCTCTTCAGCATTCGTCCATTCAGCAAGGGGTGTTATTTTTGTTCTTCGTAGGTTCTGTCTCAAGGACAGCCACCTCTACTTCCCCAGGAGAAACTCCTACGCCAGAATTTGTTCTGTCTACGGCTACATCGCATGAGAGCAGCGCAACCCCCAGCACTGGGACAGAAATCTCTACCCCCTCGTTCTTCTCTACCGCTTTGGCCTCAACTACAACGGGCAGTGTAAAGGCCAATATGCTATCCAATAAGACCAGCACTCTAAGAGATACAATCAGCGTTGCAACAGTTACGGCTGGCACTTTAAACACCGGGACCACCAGCATCATTACCAGCACCATTTCAAATACAACCGAACCCCGCATCAGCCCTACTTTAGAAGAGGCCATTTCAACAGCCCTCCCTCCAGCCACTGAAGAGCAAACCCCTTCGAGAACATCCAGTGTTATTGTTGTTTTATCTTCACCGACCAAAGCTGCAACTACAGCGTCAACGAGCTCCCGCAACGTTGCAGTGGTCAATAGAACCTCAACGGTACACGCAACCACCTCATTCCCAAGCACACGGTCCACCACAGAAGCTGCCTCTACCAGTAGTACTACCCCTCCAGCCCCAACCACAGTTCTGCAACCTTCAACTCTACTGAGAGGTAAGCATTTAAAAAGGATGTTGACAACCTCGAGCGGGTGCAGAGGAGGGCTACCAGGATGGTTGAGGGTCTGGAGGAAAAGTCTTATGAGGAACGGCTTAGGGAACTGGGAATGTTTATCCTCTCTAAAAGAAGACTGAGAGGGGATATGATAGCTATGTTTAAATATTTGAAAGGATGTCAATGTGATGAGCACATCACACCAGTCCTGGCTCGCCTGCATTGGCTCCCCATTGTCCTCCGGATCAGGTTCAAGGTCTTGGTTTTGATTTTCAAAGCCCTCCACGGCTTGGGGCCAGAGTACTTGGTGGAGCGTATCTCCCAAAGGACAACTGGGTCCAGACCCACTAGGCTGGCGCAGGCGCGCTCACTGAGGTTGCCCACACCCAGAGAGGTGCGGAAATCTTGTACGCGAGACCGCGCCTTCTCTGTGGTGGGCCCCGCACTCTGGAATCATCTCCCCAGTGAGCTGCACCTGTTGGAGTCCCTGCCCGCCTTTAAGAAGGCTTTGAAGACCTACCTCTTTAGAGAGGCTTTTGGCGACTCCCTCTGTTAGTCTGGTGTTGTTGTTTTTTGTTGTTTTTTGTTTGCCCTGGGTTTTGCCGCCATCTTGATTCATCGCCTCCTTTTTTTTTTGTTGTCTATATCTGTTTTTTATTGCTGTAAGCCGCCCAGAGTTCCCTTGGGGAAGATGGGCGGGATACAAGTTTAATAAATAAATAAATAAATAAATAAATATTGAAGAGGGAACAGGTTTGTTTTCCATGGCTTCAGAGACTAGGACTCAGGGCAATGGTTTCAAAACTACAGGAAAAGAGATTCCATTTGAACATTAGGAAGAACTTCGTGACAGTTAGAGGTATTCGGCAGTGGAATATGCTGCCGCGGAGGGTGGTTGAGTCTCCTTCTTTGGAGGTTTTTAAAGCTGAGGCTAGATGGCCATCTCGGAAATATTGTGATGGGGGTTCCTGCATGGCAGGGGGTTGGACTAGATGGCCCTTGAGGTCTCTTCCAACTCTATGATTCTATGATTCTATGATCTTCAGTTTTCCTGTTGGCCTGAGTCATGGCCGTTGACCCTTCCAGCTTCCCATGCCCTGGCACCTTGGTCATTGGCCATCGCTCTACTCAGCAATGCGAGCCTCTTGGCTGCTAAGGACTGCTGGTAGTTGGGATCCTGATACAGATTGTTGACATATTATCTTCTCCACTGTGTTTCTTTTTAGGGCCATTCTTTCTTCATTTACCTGTATCAAAGCACTGAACCATTTATGGATCTATAGGAAATATAGGAAAAGTTAAAAGCGAATTAAATTGCTAAGATATTTAGCCTATGTTTGACTAGTACACAGGTTGGGTTGTAGTAGTAGTAGTTGTTGTTGTCTGTGATGATTCTCAGTCCTCCATGTGCGTTTATCTGGAAGTTGAGTCATGGCAACTGGACTTCTTTTCTTGAGAGATTGAAAGGTTTCGCTGCTCATCCAAACAGCTTCATCAGTCTGTTAGGAAGGTTAAAGGTGTTCAGAATGTAAAATGTGGGTCTTTCATACACCTTAGGACATTTCCCACCTAATGAGCCTACAGAGACTATTTATTTATTTTATTTGAATATTTTTACTGCACCTTGATCCTTGAAAAAGGATCCAAGGTGGCTTACAATAATGAGGGACAATATACAGTCCAGAACATTTAAGACACATTCAAGTTAAGAACAGGGATTTTGAAGAGGCATCTTAGAATATTAAAAGGTAGCATTAGAGCTACAAAGAGCACACAACCAGAAAAGACAAATCCATTATGAGGTTTGAAAAGCAACATGGAATACACTGGTGTTGTTATGAAATCAGTCAGTGCAATCATGCATGGTAATCCATATAAATTCACATAGTAGGTGGTCCCTCATTCAGGGAAAGCTTGCCTGAAGAGGAAGGTCTTTGCCTGCTTCCAGAAAGACACCAGAGGTGGGGCAGTCCTGGCCTCCAGTGGGAGGGAGTTCCAAAGTCAGGGAGCAGCCACAGAAAAGGCCTTTTCATGTCTTCTTCTGATACGCACCTGTGAAGGTGGTAGGATGGAGAGGAAAGCCTCTCCTGATGAACTTAGCACCCGAGCCAGTTCATACTGCGATATTTGATTTTTGAGGTAGCTTGGACCCTGTCCATTTTGTGCTTTGTAAGTTAAGGTCAGCACCTTGAATTGTGCCTGATAGCTAATTGGCAGCCATTGGAGCTGCTTTAGTAGGGGTGTAATATGATCTCTCTAACCCGCCCCAGTCAGCAATCTGGCTGCTGCGTTCTGGACTCGTTGAAGTTTCCTGAGCCTTTCCATTGGTAGCCCCACATAGAGCGCATTACACTAGTCCAGCTGGGAGGTCACTAGGGCATGTGTCACAGTGGCCAGAGCAGGTTTCTCAAGAAATGGGTGTAACTGGCCTACTAGTTTTAATTTTGCAAATGCACTCCTAGCCACAGCTGTGACCTGGGCATCTAGGCCCAATGATGAGTCCAGGAGCACCCCCAAGATTTGCACCTCTTTTTTTCAATGGGGGGGGGGGTAATCCCATCCAGTACAGGTTGCATCCCTATCCCTTGATCTCCTTTTTGACTGACCAGAAGTATCTGTGTCTTGTCTGGGTTTAGTTTCAGTTTGTTCTTACTCATCCAGTTCATTACCGAAGGTAAGCACTGATCTAAAGTTGAAATAGCTTCCTTGGAATCCAGAGGTGATGAGAGGTAAAGTTGAGTGTCATTGGCATACTGGTGACACTTAACCCCAAAACTCTGAATAATATCACCCGGTGGTTTCATATAAATGTTAAATAACATAGCAGACAGAACAGAACCCTGAGGGACCCCACAGGTCAGTGGCTGTGGTGTTGAACATGTTGGTGTTTTAACTGCCGCCTTGCAAATTTTAGATATGGTCTGCTTGACTTACAATTTTTATTTTCATTTTTTGGATTTTTTAACTTATTTTTAAATTTTTTTTAGATAGGTGCCGCAACTTAAGGGTAGTTCGACTTAAGAGTATGCATTCAGAACAGATTAAATTCGTAAGTTGAAGTACCACTGTAGTCTCCTGCACTCCGAGACGAATCTGGTGGGGCCACTGTGAGACACAGGAAGCTGGACTAGATGGGCCTTTGGCCTGATCCAGCAGGGGCTCTTCTTATGTTCTTATGGATATGTTATTGCACACACATTTCCGAGATTACAAACAGGCAGATGAGACTATGCATAAAAGGCAATCAAAACAAGGAGTCTAATTAACAAATGAGGTGTGCTGTTCTGCTTCTTTCTCCCAAACCCCGTTTGCTGCAGCAGGCCGGAGCCTCTTCATCTTGTCCGTTGGCCTGACGACTTCCCTCAACATCACCGATCCCGCTCTCAGGGATGCAGTTTTGGAAAAGGTGAGGCTTCGTAAGAAACCCCATCCTTTGGCATTTTATACTCATACAGGAGAGGGATCAATTTTTAATGTATTATCATTATGTTTAATGGTTGTATCTGTTTGTTTAACTCTGTCAACTGCCCAGAGTGGCCTTTGTTGCCAGATGGTGCAGTACACAAGTCTAACAAACAAACAAACAAACAATACATGAGATGCTAAAGGGAGGGGGCGTCTGGAGGACTAGCTGACTAACACTGTTGCCTCTCTGAAAAGTAAAATGATTTATAAATATTCTAGAAAGGTGTGGATTTGAACCTGTCTTGAATTTGGTCAGTAGCTTGGTTTCAGAAAACCAGGAATTTAAAAAAAAAAAAACAAGTCAGTTTCCTGTCAGAAGTTCAGGGTCATGAAATCACATTTAAGCCAAAATATTCTACATGAAAATGTTGATATAATTAAAAAAGCAACATACCATGCTCACACATTTCATTCTTTTAAAAGATGTTTTCTTCTCTCTAGCTTCGCCAGGATCTGCAGGCGAATTTCCCGCATGCTGGCTTCAATGTAACATGGATAGGACAGCAAGAGAAGTGAAAATGTTCTCCTCAGAATAACATCTTGATATCTGCAATTTTGTTGTTGATGTTGTTTACTTGTTTTGGATTTCAAGAAATCTTTTTCACTTTAAGCCCTGAAAACCTCCAACGATGGCATTCTGGCTTCTGTCATGAACTTTGGCAGTGCCATAGCGCTAATTTCAAGACAGAATGAATTTGCCAAAATCCCAACAAGAATATGCCAACAAACAAAAGGGGGAAACAATGAACCACAGGCTGGAAATGCTCCCTATTAGAGATGGGCACAACCAGAAAAAATGACGTTTCGATTTTTCATTTGTCGGAACGGGTCCGTTTCGTTCCTTTTCCGTTTGTTGTGAATTTTTTCGAAAATTTGTCGTTTCGACGCGTCATTCGTCGTTTGTTGTTTCTTCCGCGATTTAGCGCGATTTGACTTCCCAGAGCATGGGGGCGTCCTGCAATGACCCAGAGCAGGTGGAAAACACTTTAAACTGGGTGATGAATAATATATTTAATAAATATATCATAGCATAAGACTGCATCCTATGCAATAAAGCAAACAAAGTGGGCAGAATGCAATATTCTTTTTTTTCTCTTGGTCAACGTTGATTTGGTCTGGCTGCCTGTTATACTTTTTTTTGTTTTTTTGTTTTGAAGCCTTTATCCATCCCATTTCCCCTCCACCTCTCAGAGGCAGCAGGAGACACAGTATTCCATTCCTCCCCAAATCTGGATGAGGGTCTACTCCTCTCAATGTCCCCTCCCCATGACACTCCTTGTAAAGCCAAGCAAATGCCACCCTGGTCAACTAGCGGTCAGAGATTCAGATGCTTCTCCCCACCCCACTCATCCGGATGAGTTCCCCTCAATCTCTCGGGGAATCATCGCCATCTGGAGTATCCCAAGGAGAACGGTTTGCTCATGGAGTGAGCAGAGTAGCAGACCTTCTCACTCCTTGACCAGGTTGTGCATTTTGAGGCCCATCTCCAGGGTAGAGACCCTCCGCTGCCCTCCACCCCGTCCGGCTTCCCTGCCGTGTCGCCAGAAGTGGCCTAACCCTAACCCTAACCCTAACCCTAACCCTAACCCTAACTCTAACCCTAACCCTAACCCTAACCCTAACCCTGTAACTGTTTTCATTTGGGCCCTACTTGCAAGAAGGGCCACCTGGGAAGAAAATCCCCCCCCCCCGGGACTGCCAGCCAAAGGGACCACTGTTTTTTTAAGAACTGATTGGCAAAGGCAGCCATTCAGACAGCAGGCAGGATGGGTGGTGGGGTTGGACCTGCTGCCTTGAACGGTTGGGGTGCAGGCAGCTGAGCCCGATTCGTGACAGTCCACGCAGCAAAGCCACGAAGCCAGAACGGCGGGGAAGTTCGGGGAGGGATTCTTTCAGCCGCCTACTTTGGAGGCCACCAAGCCAGAGTTTTGACTGCCCAGTGGAGACACAGTCCACCCAGGAAAGCCACGAAGCCAGAGTGCAAATGTTAGGGAGGGATTGTTTCTTCCGCCTTTGGAAGCTGGAATGCTAGTTGAAAGGAATCTCCCCTCCTTCTGCAAAGAGATTTCCCAACCTGGACTGTAACCGGTGGGAGTGAACCCCCCCCCATGTTGGAGGACAGAGTACCCCAATTCTAAACAAAATAGTTGATGATGACTGTGCCTGTTAAAGTTGGTCTCCTCAAGTGATTTTCCGCCTAGAGGCGGGGGCAGCCGGGGTTGCTGCCTGGGGAAGTCGAGGAGAGTGGCCGACAGGGCGCATGTCGGCTCAGAGGCTGAACCTGAAGCACTGAACCGCTGATAGGCTGGAGGAGAAGCACCTGGAAGGCCTCCTCCAAGCCGTTAGTCCCTGGAGCCTGACAGGCAGGCAGGTAGGCAGAGGGGGGGCGGGCAGGCAGCCAGGCAGGCAGGGAAGCAGGAAGTCTGGCTTACACGTAGGAAGGAAGGCTTGCAGGGTACCCACCCAGGCTAGGGAAGGCACAAAGCCAAAGTGCCAGGAGGGAGGATTGTTTCTGCCTTTGGAGGCAGAGTTTCTCCTACCCCAGGAGACCTAATTTCGTCAACCCAGGAGACAGAGTGGATGCAGGAGAACAGGGCTATTTCTTTAAGGCTGTAAGGAGAGCTAGGCCCCTGCTAATCAGTCTTTGAGGTAGGTTGTTGTAAAGTGCATCTCGACCACTTTGTAAGCAGAGTGGCTCCAAAACCCCAGGGAAGGGAGGAACGCATCGAGGAAGGCAGGTATTAGGGTGCCAGGACCCTGCCTGTCATGGAACCCGAATGTGAAGGGTTAAATGCTGGAGAGAAGCAGGAGGAGCCTTGTAGTTCAACTCAGCAGGCAGCTGAGTCTGAGGACGCAGCTGAGGGCACATCTCCTCATCCTATAAGGGCTAGGAGCAGGATCCTGCAAAGGAGAACTAACAGGAGAGCTAGGGAAAGGATCTTTAATGATAGGCGTAGAATTAGATCTGAAAGCCCTGAGTTCTAGCAGGAGCCTTGCCAGAGATATGGGTGTGCTCCCTGTTTTAGGATAAAGCTAGCAAGTTTACCCCGAACCCTCTGTGGGAGCAACGCGTCACTTACCTTGCCACCATGTTCCTGTGTGTTATCCTGACTTTGTTTCCTGACCTTGGACCGGCTTTCTGACTACGGCGTTCTCTGTTTTCTGACCTTGGACCGGCTTCCTGACTACGACGTTTCTCTGTTTCCCTTGAACTTGGCATTTGGCTCTGTAAATTATTCTGGATTGACTCGGACTGTACTTTGTACTTTATCTGGATTACAACTAAAGTTCCTGGCAAAGAACTGAACTTGGCTTGCTGTGTGTTCTGTGTGTGGGGCTTGACATAGGGTGTACTACACTCAGACCAGCCATGGCCAACGGGGAAATATTGGGCCTACACTGACCCTAGAAAAAAATATACCTGGGCTGCTATAAAGACCAGGGAAGCCCTATAAAAACAGGGCTAATTATGTAGCCCTTATTAGATCCATACATGCAGCGGAATTACAGGCATTCAGGCAGACAAAGGTGGAAGGCAGGCAGGCAGGCGAAGCATTCAGGCAGGCAGTCATATAGACAGAGCAGACAGCCAGGCATAACTGCGTTGCGCTGGTGGAATGTTAGGATGGGAGGCATACAGGCATTGGTTAGATTGGGTTAGGGTTAGGGTTAGGGGAAGTTGCACGGCTGCAACCCCAACGGTTCAAAATTATAAACATTGAGTGGTCCTCCCTGGTTCGGAGCCAGGCAAGGGCTACAAAAATTGGGCCTACAGATACAGTATGATTCCCTTCAAATGACACATTGAGTGGTCCTCCCTGCTTTTGAGCCAGGCAAGGGCTAGAAAAATTGGGCCTACAGATACAGTATGATTCCCTTCAAATGACACATTGAGTGGTCCTCCCTGGTTTGGAGCCAGGCAAGGCCTAGAAAAATTGGGTAATAATCGAACCCTACAAATTGAGTGGGAATGCAGGAAGGCAGACAGTCAGGAAGGCAGGCAGGCAAGCAAGCAGGCAGTTAGGCAGGTAGGCACAGGGCCAGCCAGGCAGGTAGGCTGGTAGGCAGGCAGGCAGGCTGGCAGGAAGTTGGGCTTGCAGGGAGGAAGCCAAGCTGGGAGGCAGGCATAATTGCAGGCAGGCAGGCATAAGTGTTGCTCTGGTAGTGCATGTTAGAGCAAGGGAGGCCTGTTTGGAAGGAACCGGTGGAAGAACGACTGTGGGCCTAGGTCTTGGAGTGTTGGGGTAATCCCAACGTGGAAAGGTTGAAGCGGATGAAAGTCAACCTTTCCATGGTCTACGGGTCCAGACGAGAGCGGTGCGGCCTCAGGACATCTCCCATGTGGGAGAAGACACACTCACTCTGGACACTGGTGGGTGGGATGGACAAGAGGTCCAACCCCAGAGTCAAAAGAGTGGGCCAGATGTCTGCCTTTCTGGCCCAGTAGTGGAGTGGGTCCAAGGTGAGGGGTTGGAGGGGCTTGGCCATGTACTCCCTCACCATGGTCAGAGCAGGGTCCGGTTCTTCTTCCTCCCTTGCCTCCACTGAGGAGGAGACTGCCATGGCTAGGGCAGAGGCCAGGTAGTTGGCTGCTGGTACGGAACCTGGTCTCTGGGTGTACATTCCTGCAGTAGAGGAGGAAGAGTATCCTTGCGAGCATTCCTCTTCTGGATCGCTCTGGCTTCCGTGCGCCCTCGGGAACGCCTGGGCCTGATTTGAGACAGCCCTGCGGATTTGACGGCATAGCTCCGTCTTCCAGGAGTTCAGGTCAGCAGGGCTCCCCGCCAAGGAACCCTTGACACAAGGATCGCACAGGCATGCCATCTAGTACACCTTTTCCCGCCTCAGTGGGCTAAGGTGGGTATCCACGCCGGTCAACAGCCTGTCTGCTAAGGCCCTGCTCTTTGGGAGAAGATCGGCTTCTTCCCAGATACTGGCCTCTAGGCATTGGCAAAGGGCATGTATCAGGGGGAGTACGTGGCCCAGGCTGGCATTGTAGTTGCTGAGGACGTGGGTGGTCTCCTCAAACGGCTGCAGGATACCCACCATCTGGGAGAGGGCGAGCCACTCGGTAGCACCAATGTCCAACACCCTTCCCTCAGGCAGGACGGGAGTGTGTGACATGACGTATTCCACCACTTGCCTCTGCTCCACCAGGCGCTTGACCATTTCATAGGTGGAGTTCCACCGGGTGGTCACGTCCTGGATCAGGACGTGCTCTGGTCGGCCCATCTCCGCCTGCTTCTCACGCATCATCCTGGATGCCTTGACGCTGCGTGAGAAGTGCCCGACTATTTTCCTGCACTTGACCAGCAAGGCCTTGTTCTCCAGGGTCCCCTCACACCAGGAGTCCTTCGGTGCACCCAGCCCAATGGCATCGCCCACCACTAGATACAGTTTGTGTGCTGCGCACACGATGCCCTGGAACCCTGCCCTTTCAACCGCGTTGATCATGTTACGTCCTGCGTCAGTGGACCATGAATCCGCGATTGACCTGCCCCTCGGTTGCCAATCCCCACTCTCGCAGTGCTGTCTTGAGGACCTCAGAAATGTGGGTGCCTTTGGCACTGTCCTCCATGCTTTGTGCCTGGAGAAGCACCGCCCTGTACCCTCTTGGGGTGCTCCCTTGTGACTCCCCCTGAAGCTGTTCTTGGGATGCCCTAGTGTCAAGGACCTCCTTGGGTTGCCACCAATGAGCCGTCAGAGAGAGGTATCCGTGGTGCCCATCGGTCCAGAGGTTGGAAGTGAAGTGGATCTTCTTTCCTCTGGCCGCCTGCAGCAGGGCATGGACCATGTCCCTGACGGACTCAAAAAGGGAGGGAATCACCCATCTGCTGAAGGTACGCCGGGATGGAGGCTCGTACCATGGAGCCACGTGCTTCATCAGGTGCCTGAAGCCCGATGACTCCACAAAGGAGAGGGGCAACACGTTCATGGCCACCATTTCACCAACCACGCGAGTGGTGGTCTCCTGTGCCTTGGCCCTATTACGTTGGCTGACAAAACTCCCACACAGCGGCACCACTTCCTGCAGAGTGGCCTGCCTCTTCCCACTCTCAGTGGAGCTGTCTCTGGAGTCCTCCTTCCCCATTCCTGCTTCCCCCCTCTTTCTCCCTGAGGAACCAGGGCCTGACACTGTCCCAGGCTGAGTCCCAGGGTGCCTTCGCATGAGGTGGCTATGCAAAGCACTTGAGGAGAGGTGTTTGGGGTCATTCCCCCTGTGCACAACCACCCCGCATTTATTGCACACCGCAAGCCTCGAGTCTGTCGGGCTGTTCTCATAATGCTCCCAGAGAGACCCACGAGGATTATGGAAAGTACTGCCCCCTCTGGTACTGCCTGCCGCTGCTGTGCTGGTGGTGGTGTGGCTTGTGCCCTGCTGGGACAATTGACTGCTGCTGTCACTGGTGGTACTCTGGTCCTGGGTGGAAAGAAGGTTGCTCCTTCCATCACTGCCTGAACCCTGCCTTTCATCTGTTCCTGCCAACAGGTCCTCAGAATCCAGCAGATGCAGATGAACAGAGCTTTCTGATTCTGAGTACTCGTCTTCCTCCTGATACAAGGGGTGTGTGTGAGTGTGAGACCTTGGCGATGGGGATCACATGCAGTCATCCATGCTTCCCTCAGTGACAGAAGATGGTCCGGTGGTGCTGGTTGTGCAGCTGCTGCTTGGAGAGGGAGTGGCAGCAATATCACTATCTGCACTACTACCTGTGCCTTCCTTCAGAAATGTGCCCCTATTGATTTTAGTGGGGGTCCCCCTGCCCTTCCCTCTGGCTCTGGCAACCCTCCTCATTATTTTTATTTCTCAAAGTTATAGAAATATATTTTCTTATTATATTTGTGTTAAGTAAACAAACTATTCTAATAAACTTATCCTTTTGACCCACAAGCTTACTCTCACACTGTGTTCTTTTGTACAAGCTTTCAATGTTGCCCTGCTGGCCCTTGATATAATTTTCTAAATTCTGATTTCAACTTGATCCACTGAAATGGAGGAAAACTTAGGAAGCAAATGTTAGTATTAGAAAATAAATGAAACTAAAAATAAGCCTGAAGTGAAAAGAGAGTAGGGGTACTCTGAGATGCCTCCCCAAAAAGATATTGGTGTGTAAATAAAATATAGTTCAGTAGTTATCAAGGCAACAACTAAGAATGGTGTAGCGCAGCTAAATGAATGAATGAAATGAAATATAAAAGTGTCTCTTCTTGCTCTCAGGTCAGTCTGTAAAACTTAGGAACACAAATGGTACGGTAGTATTTGAAAATAGAAACTATTAAATTCAGACCAGAAGTCCAGAAGAAAACGCTTCTTCCCTTCTTCAGCAATCAGTCAGCAAAACTGCTGTGCATGCAGGCCAGGCACAGTCAGAGAATAAAATTAAAATAGTTTTCTAAATTCTAATTCAACTTGATCCACTGAAATGGAATGTGCCTGCCTGTGTGTGCAAGTGCACACACAACACAACAAGTGTATGTATGTAAGCAAACAAACAATGAGCTGGAGTAATAAATAAATAATATTGTAAAAGATTTATATTGTCCCCTTTTGGAGGAGGTTCAGTTTCTTGCACCCCCCAAATTGTGGGTGGGTGTGTGCAAGTAAATTAGGCTCTCCCAGCCTGTATTTGAACTGGTGGTGTGTCATTGGAATTTGTACAGATGGACAGGTGGCTTCAGCCACCCCCCCCCAAAATAAGCCTGAAGTGAAAAGAGAGTCGTGTGGTACTATGCCTCCCAAGAAAGATATTGGGGTGTAAATAAATACAATATAGTTTAGTAGTAGTAGTCAGGGAATAAAATGAAAATAATTTTCTTAATTCTTCTGATCCACTGAAATGGAATGTGCCTGCCTGTCTGTTCAACTGCACACACAACACAACAAGTGTATGTATGTAAACAAATAAACAATGAGCTGGAGTAATGAATCAATAATATTTGTAAGGCTGATATCAGCAGCAGCAGCAGTTAGACAGGTGGCTTCAGCCATAGCCCAAAAATAAGCCTGAAGTGAAAAGACAGTAGTGGTACTATGCCTGAATTGGGGTGTAAATACAATATAAGAGTTGTAGTGGTGAAACTAAAATGTTTTCTAAATTCTCTGAATTCCTTGAACTGAAATGGAATGTGCCTGCCTTGTGGGTGCACACACAACACAACAAGTGTAATGTAAACAAAAAACAATGGTAGCATTAATAGTAGTTGATAGTCAGGGCAGCCTCCCAAAAAATATGTAAAAAATACAATGTAGTTTAGTAGTTGTTCTAATTTTCTAAATTCTTCCGATCCACTTAAATGGAATGTGTCTGTGTGTTCAAGTGCACACACAACACAACAAGTTTAAAAACAAACAATGAAGTAAGTAATTAGTAAACTAAATAAATAATATTGTAAAATATTCTCCACTTAGGATAGAGGTTCTGTTCTTGGCTTGCACCCCAAATGTGTGTGTGTGCAAGCAAATTGAAGTTGGGAAAATAGAAAATAAATGGTAGTATATAATATATATTTAAAATAAATCCACACCTCCCACTCCCAATCGAACCTCCCCCTTTATCCAATATCAGAAAAAAAATCCTCACAAACTGCCAGAGAACAAAGAAAGAATAAACTGCGATTCCCTTCAGCAGACAAAGCGGCAGGGAATCAAAGAAATTATTTTCTAATAAAATCAATTCCCTCCCTGCCTTCCTAATTTAAAGCCTAAAGCCTCCCAGGCCTCCCTCCTTGAATAATAATCTCTGTCTCGATCGTACAAGCACCACTAGCACAGCCCTCCTCCCTCCACATCCAAGACCCGACTGCGATTTCTGGAAGGTGCCTCGGCTTTTTATGCCCTCCGAGACATCCAGAAGTGTCAGTCAAAACCTGGCCATGCCATTGGTGGAATTGTTCAAAAAATTTGCATGGTCCCATCCCATGCCCAGCCCAAATGGGCAGGTCTAAAAAAATAAAAAATAAAATAAAATAAAGTAAAATAAAATCAATGCAACGTTTTATTGCTATAAAAAACCCACTGCTGCTACTATAAAAATTCAGGCATTTAAAATAAATAAATTTCACATGTTTCTGTGGTGATTTGGTGTGTTTTTTGACCACGATTTCAAAAGAAAAATTGTGGTCGCCATTTTGGATCCCCCCCCCACCGCATGGCATGCAGCGAGACAGACGGCAAGGATGACCCCCACACACACCTGGTGCAAGCAGCCCAGGACAGGAGAGGAGGGGGGGAAAGGCCGGGGGAACCCCCCCCCCCCCCCAGAAACCACCCCTCTGGTAGGTGGCAAAGCCTCAGGCAGGCATATTTTCGCCTCCTTTTTCGGCCGGGAGTCGGGTTTTTTAAAAAAAAACTTTTAAAAACTTTTTCTGTGCTTCGCATCGCGCGATTGCCGTGATGCCACAAACGGAAACGAAAAACCCGACCAAATTTTTCTTTTTTCGGTTCGAGTTTGAGTTGTAACGGCTTAATTACCGTTACCGTTACCGTTACTTCCGGAAACGAAAAAACGGAAACGGAAACAAAGATTAAAGATTTCGCCGCTCCGTGCCCATGTCTACTCCCTATACATCCCAAGTAAGGGGATGCCAAGGACTGCAGAAACAATAGGACAATTGCTTTAATTTCCCATGTAAGCTCATGGTGTTGCAAAAAAAAAAAAGGCTTTTACCTTTTTGTAAGGAGGGCCAGATTTGTTGGCTGAGAATGTGTCAGGGGCCGGTTGCTCCCTGACCCTGCCACCCCACTGCAAGCCCCTCCCACTGACCCATAAGCCTCACCCACTGACCCCTTGCAACCCCACCCGCAGCAAGAAAGGCAGGGACCAAGGGAGGGAGGGAGGGAGGGAGGAAGGTGGGGGCCAAAGGAAGCACAGGGAGCCATGGCCACAGGTCACCCCTTGGAAGAGGCAATCTGTGCGACCTTGCACCCCCCCCAAGCTCCCCCACGCGCACATCCAGCCCCACAAACTTCCCGGCGGTGCTGGTGCTGGTGGCCTGCCCCCTCGCCCGCCCACCCAGCCCCACAAGCTTCTGTTTACCAGCCGGCTGGCCGGCCCAGCCCCTCAAGCTTCCTGGTGGCACTGGTGGTGGTGGCCCGCCCCCTCACCTGCCCAAACAGCCCCACAAGCTTCTGCTCACCGGCCGGCCCGCCCAGCCCCTCAAGTTTCCCAGCGGTGTCAGTGTTGGCGGAAGATTTTTAAAAAAAAAAACCATGGGGCAAAGGAGAGGGAAAGAGGGGCGGGGCAGCCAGACGCGGGCCACTCAGAATGGCCTGACGGGCCGGATTTGGCCCCCGGGCTGGACTTTGGGCAGGCCTGCCTTATATGGAGTGAAAAATTACAGTGGACCCTTGTATAACAAACAGCTTGTATAACATAAAATTTGTACAACATAAAAATTCCGGAGATAGGGGAAATTTGCTTAACATAATCACCTAATGGGATAATCCGTACAACATAAAAATGGGATCACTCCGTTTTCAATGCATTCCTATGGGAATTTGTATAAAGGAAAATTTGCTTAACATAATTTCCTTTGGAACGAATTAATTCCTTTATACAAGGTACCACTGTATATGAGTTATGGGCCTCGTGGCACATTGGTTACACTGCAGTACTGCAACCAAGTCTCTGCTCGCAACCCAAGTTCAATTCCACTCAGCCTTCCATCCATCCCAGATCGGTAAAATGAGTACCCACCTTTTTACTTGAGGCAACGAGGAGCCTGCATAATTATTTATAAATTGTCCAGAGAGTGCTTTAAGCACTATGAGGCGGTATATAAGCAGCACACGCTGCTTTTTTGCTTCGATTTTTCACAGAAGCAGTCCTGAGGACTTTTAAATAAGAAAGTTGGATTTTCACAGTTTGGAAGATATATTTTTATAAATTATAGCTCCTGGCTGGGGAATTCTTGGACCTGTAGGCTGAAAAAGAGCTTTTCCATTTTTTTAAAAGAAATCTGGCAGCTCATTTTTTAAAGATCAAAAAGACCTCTTTGACAAAGCCAACTCCATGGAAAAAAACTGGACCTTCTCATATGTCCCATCTCGTATTTTCCTTCCTATCAGAACATTTTCAAACTCCCCAGGCGACTGATGTCCAGCTTAATGGCTCATATGTTTACGTAACTTGGCGACGCCAGTGCTGGTATCCAGTTCATTAATTTGGAAATCTACCAGAATTACTTGAGGGCATCCCTCCGATGCTCTCCCTCCCCTCCGACTTGTACCAGCTTATGCAAGAGCTTGGTCACCTATTAACACTTGAACCCACCTTGGTGAAATCAAGAAAACAAATTCCTGAATAATGACCATTTTGGTTTAATGTCACCTTGGAGGATGCCCTGGGCTCCTTGTTTGGCACTTCCAGAGTTTGAAAATGTCTCAGAAGAGAAAGATGAAATTTGTCATTGCTGCTAATATTCCTTTACTCCAGTGGTGGTGGTGGTGAGGGAAATGGAGCAATAATTTATGTGTTGCAGATAATAAACATTAATTTATGATTATGACATTATTTTTGTTGTTGTTATATGCCAATATGGTGACCGTATGAATGAGTTCCCCTCCCCAATATCTCATGTCCTCGGTAGCTCTTGTGAACTTAATCTTAGAATCATAGAATCATAGAGTTGGAAGAGACCTCAAGGGCCATCTAGTCCAACCCCTTGCCATGCAGGAACTCCCATCACAATATTTCAGACAGATGGCCATCCAGCCTCTGCTTAAAAACCTCCAAAGAAGGAGACTCCACCACCCTCCTTTGGGGCAGCATATTCCACTGCTGAACAGCTCTAACTGTCATGAAGTTCTTCCTAATGTTCAAATGGAATCTCTTTGCCTGTAGTTTGGAAACCATTGCCCCGAGTCCTAGTCTCTGAAGCCATGGAAAACAAACCTGTTCCCTCTCCAATATGACATCCTTTCAAATATTTAAACATAGCTATCATATTCCCCCCTCAGCCTTCTTTTTGAAAGGCTAAACATTCCCAGTTCCCTAAGCCGTTCCTCATAAGACATTTCTTCCAGACCCACAATCATCCTGGTCGCTCTCCTCTGGACCTGTTCAAGATTGTCAACATCCTTTTTAAATTGAGGTGCACAGAACTGGACACAGTCCTCCAGGTGGGGTCTGACCAGAGCAGAATAGAGTGGTACTATCACTTCCCTTGATCTAGACGCTATGGTTCTGTTGATGCAACCAAGAATCGAATTGGCTTTCCTGGCCACCGCAATTCATCTCGTATTTGGTATTCCTCCTTTCCTGCTATCTTCAACTTTTCCAAACATTATTTGTCTTTCACAGTGAGTCTTGCTTTCTCACTATATACCCCAAATACGACAGCCTCAGTCTTGTCATTTTTGCCTCCAGAGACACTCCAGAGACATGGGATTTATTTATTTATTTTAAAGTTTGGGCAGTGGTTGCATTCATTTGCAGTTCCACCAGTTTTCGTTAATGTAAATATAAGATCAGAACTGCACCAGAGCTCTCCGTATGCTCTTCTTAGATTTGCATTAATGAACATGACAACCAACGTCAGCCTTCAAAATATTTTAACAGTCTTCCTCTAACTCCACTCGTTCAATAAATGTTGGCCAGAATCCTATTGATTACATAAGCTTGTGTACATCATATCATGCAAATGGTAGAGGTGAATTGTCACTAATGAGAAGTCAGTGCTTGTATTCCTAGACTCACACTAGTCATTGGACTTCGCACAAGACAAGGGACTTTATAAAGAATGGCACTGCTGTACACTGCTGTCATTTACTATATACTGATGCTGTACACTGCTGTCATTTACTATAGACATACTCTGGTGTAAGTCATAGAGTTTTGGCCCTTGATTCCCAGATCTCCTATTCACACTCCCCTTTGAGGGTACAAGACCCTTTGCATATGCTCAGAGGCACTGCAGCCCTTATTGTTTCTTCCCACATTCAGTGCTGGCATCTGGCACTCCCAACAGAAGTGTGCTTCTAAAAATCCAGCTGAACCTTGGAAATTTCCAGTCTCCAAGGGAAATACATAATTCGTGATGTTGGAACAAGGATGAAGCTTCACGTTTCAGCTTTTCAGTTGCTGACATGGTCTTCTTATCTTTCTAAACCTCGTACGATTCTTCTGATAGTAACGGGGGGGGGGGCTGTGTGACGTCCGTCTGCATGTCCTTTTGGCAAGGCGTGTGTTGCTAGATGGAGCCCGGGCGTTGGTTCCGGCTGAGCAGAGAGCCCATAATGATTCATGATCTGCGACCTCATCAGGGCAGTTAATGGCCCCATGGCAACGTTGGTGGGATTAGCATGTTTGTACTGTTGTGTCCACCAAGCGTGACTCGGGACTTCATTGCCATGTGCCTTCCTAGCCTTGTTCAAGGCATTAGCCTTGCCGGTAATACCAGGTGACTCATTGCAAAGGTATGCCTTGAACCATCCACCTGTTGAGGGTCCCCCACACAAGCCTGATGGGTGTCCTTTTTGGCCGTTGTTGGATCCATCCAGAGTTTGGTCAGTTTTCTATCATGAAAATCTAAGACCATGAGAAGCGCCGCATCAAACCATGATCCTTCTTCTTGCAGGTTCAAACTACTGGGCATGTCAAAGACAAATGATGCAGCTTCTTCCTTTTCTGTATGTTTGTACAGTTAGCACGGGCAGTCTCCATCTCATCTGGGACCACAGTTTATGTGGTTCTGGTGGGGAGTAAACACCCTCCCCCGTCTATTGCTCTATTAATTGGCTCCGCCCCCCCAAGCATTATCAAAAGGGGGGGGGATTCATTCTTGCAACATGGCCAAGCTGATGTCTCCATAAGCCTTAAGTGCAGCAGCCCCCTGCTGCTGGTGTTGACCAACGACGGATTTTTCCAGATGCGAGATGTCTCTCTCTATTCCTTCTCTTCTGTTATTTGATGATGGGTGCTTGCAGGACTTTTTGGGGCTCTTTAGTCTGGAAAAAGGTGCCTGAGGGGGATATGATTGAGATGTACAAAATAATGCAGGGCATGAGTCAAGTGGATAGAGGGACACTCTTCTCCCTCTCACAAAATACCAGAAACAGTGGGCATCCATTCAAACTAAGGGTTGGGAGAGTGAGAACAGACAAAAGTTTTTTTTTAACCCAGCCTGTTGTTAGTCTGTGGAACTCCCTGCCACAGGAGGTGGTGATGGCATCTCGCCTGGAGGCCTTCAAAAGAGGATCGGACAGATTTCTGGAGGAAAAGTCCATCACAGGTTACAAACCATGATGGGGAGATGTGTAATCTCCAGGCTTAAAACCAGGGTACTTCAAGGGCCAGATGCAGGGGAGTGGTATTAGGAGACAGAGATCTAGTGTCATGCGCTCCCAGAGGCATCTGGTGGGGCCACTGTGAGATCCTGGAAGCTGGACTAGATGGGCCTTTGGCCTGATCCAGCAGGGCTCTTCTTAGGTTTCTTATGACTTCCTGGGAATGATGTTCTGGTGGTGAGTGGGCTAGAGATAAATTGCTTCCATGTTATATTTAATAATAATCTTTGAGCTGCAGAGCCAAAAAGGACCCTATCTGAGCTTTTTGTTCCATCCTTGTGCTGGTCAGTGCAGCACATTATTCAGTAAAATTATGAATGCTAAATTCTAACTGAAAAATACTAGCAATCTAAAAAAAATTAGTATCGTAGGCCTTGAATGCTGCCATCACTCTGAACTCACTCCTTCATCCCATTTCATGATGAAATGCTAGTTGCATAAGAACATAAGAACATAAGAAGAGCCATGCTGGATCAGGCCAAAGGCCCATCTAGTCCAAATCTCACAGGCCCCACCAGATGCCTCTGCATGAGACTAATATCTGTCTCCTGATACCACTCCCCTGCATCTGGCCCGTAGGCCCTGGATTAAGCCTGGAGATGACACATCTCCATCATGGTTTGTCACCTGTGATGGACTTTTCCTCCAGGAATCTGTCCAATCCCCTTTTGAAGGCATCCAGGCCAGATGCCATCACCACATCCTGTGGCAGGGAGTTCCATAGACAAACAACGCGCTGGTTGAAAAAATATTTCCTTTTGTCTGTTCTTACTCTCCTAGCCCTCAATTTGAGTGTATGTCCCCTAGTTCTGGTATTTTGTGAGAGGGAGAAGAGCTTCCCTCTATCCCCTTTACTCATGCCCTGCATTATTTTGTATGTCTCAATCATATCCCCCCTCAGGCGCCTTTTTTCCAGACTAAAGAGGCCCAAATGTTTTAGCCTTTCTAATGTTATAGACAGGAAGAACATCTGTTCCCTTCTCTGCCACATTTTTTCTTGCAACTTGAATTGTGTAATGTTAAATAAAAGTCTATCTATGTTTATCTCGGCGAGAGTCCTATGGACGTGTTTTCTAGATGTTGTCTGTGAAGATTCTCATTCTTCCAGGTGAGTTTATCTGGAAGTGGAGTCATGGCAAATGGACTTCTTTTCTTGAGAGATTGATATGTTTTGCCTCTCATCCAAGCAGCTTTGTCAGTTTGGGGAAGGTTAGTGGTGGAGTCCTCCATTTTATAGTTCTAGATGTTGTAGTTATGCATTGTCAGACTGATTCTGAGGTATGGTGGCCCTATGAATTCATGAAAGCCCTGATCTCAGCAGTGCTGTTCAGCTCTTGGACACCCAAGGCTGTGGCTTCCTTTGGCGAATCAACCCATCACATGGCTGGGCTTCCTCTTCTCCTCTCCCTCCACTTCATTGTCTCCTCCAATGAGTCTCGCCTTCTCATTTCCAATAAACAGATGCAATGCTGAATAATTATGTCAGTTGCTGAGAGTGTGGTTATTCTTTGGCCATATTTTAAGAATCTAGTCCTCATTGTTGTGGAATGGGAGTTGAGAGATGCTGAAGGCCAGGTGCCACTTCCTCGTTGCAGGTTACCTCCAGCACTGTTTCTCTTTTATTTAAACATGTTTTCCTTCCCTGCCGAAGGCAAAAGAGGGCCAAAAGCTTGCCCAAGGTTACTCAGGAAGTCTGCGGGAAAGCTTAGGGGGAAAATTGGAAGACTGATTCCATGGATGCTGCACCATCCAATGAAGCACCAGATGCAGCACTCAAGTTGTTTTTCTATTCAGTGTGCAAGGCGCGTGGCATGCGGTGCACGGGATTCTGGTTCTGGCCAGGAGAAACTCATGACTTTCCACTGCGCTTTGGATGGTTCTCAGCCTCCCACTGGGGACGTGGGCTCGGCTGTCTTTGCAACCGTTGTCCTTTGCTCAGCCAAAGTCGCGGTGGCTGAGGTTCCACTATTTGTGCCTCTGGCTTAAGTCCCTTGGTGTTTCCAGACAACAGGTCCTGTGTTCAAAAGTATTTCCCATGGCGTGTCAAGAGAACACAATACAGAGCTCCATAATGCTTTGGTCTTGGTATTTCCTAGCATTACTCTTCGTATTTAGTTTTAGAGATGGGCACAACTTGAAAAAAATTTTTTTAGAGTTGTCATTAGTCAGGCCGGTTCCATTTCGGCTCGTTTCCGTTTTTCGCGAAAATTCACAAAAATTAGTCGGTTCATTTTTTTCGTTTTTTCGTTGTCGTTAGTACTGGTTTGGGGAGGGGGTAGCGGGCTCCTGGAGGGAGCTGCAGGAGTCAGCCAGAGCCACAAGTGACGGACTGGCAGACTCTTTGCACCCGCTGTGTCTCACGTACTTGCATGTAGTGCAATGCAAGTAGATCTGGCTTAGGGTTAAGACGGCTTAGCGCAACGGCTAGGGTTAGGCTAGTTACGGGTGAGGTTACGGTGAGTATTGGGGTGCATCTGGGTGCCTCTCTGACCCACTTAGAAGGACAGTGTACTGGCGTATGGGTTAGGCTTAGGGTTCGGGTTTGGGCTACGATTAGTGGGCTGTTTATGCCCGATTGGCACATCCCAGAAGTCTCTGTGGTCAACCTGGCCAAGTGGCCATGCGATTGGTGGAAAATTTGCATGGTCTACTCCCATGGGCGAGCCCATCATTGCAAATGTGCAGGTGTAAAAAAATAAAATAAAATAAAATAAAATCAACGGAGACTTTTTTTTTTGCAAGAAAAACCCACTGCTGCTACTGTAAATATTCAAGCATTTAAAATAGCTAATTTTCGCATGTTTCTGTGGTGCTTTGGTGGGGTTTTGGGCAACAATTTCAAAAAAAATATTGTGGTCGCCATTTTGGATTCCCCCCCCCACCGCATGGCAAATGGATGTGCCCTCCCAGCCTGGTACCAGCAGCGCAGCAGTAGCAATAGCCAAGGAGAGGGGGGCGGGGAACCCCCCCAAATAAAACACCCTTCTGGCCTGGTAGGTGCCCTCAGACAGTTTTCGCCTACTTTTAGGGCCGGGAATCGGTTTTTTTTTTTTACTTTTAAAAACTTTTTTTCTGTGCCGCTTGGCATTGCGCGATCGCCGCGATGCAAGTAACGAGCACGACAAATCAGACCAAATTGTTCGTTCGTCGGTTCGAGCTCGAATTCTGGTGGAGTAATTCCCGTTTCCGTTTCCGTAGAGTAACGGATACGAGTAACGGATACGAGTAACGGAAACGGGAATACCGCTAAGTCGTGCCCATCTCTATTTAGTTTAATAAGGATCTTTTTTAAAATTCTACATTCCTGACCTGCCAAAACCAAGTCCTGCTGCCTGATGGGCAGTGAATCACTCTAGCTATGGCCAGGATGTTTATGTGATGACTTGTCTTTGCCTTACATCACTCTCCTTTTCTGCCCCTGCATCTCTCGGGAAAGGACACCCACCTCCATGATACGCACTCGTCTATAAGCCTGTGACCAAATATTCCTCCCCACGTGTTCCTCCCCACGTGTCTAAGGGGATTCTAACTCAGGAAAGCTCACAAGGAGATAAATCTGTTAATCTTCAAGCCATCACGAGACATCTGGCTTTATTTCTCCTTTTTAGATTTTTATTCGTTTTACCTGTTATTTTAACTTTATGTAAGAGCAATTGAAGTACTGAATATGATTTTATAATGCACTCTATGACTGATGTGTTGTGATAGTGTTATTTGTCTGCTATCTTAGTTAATTATACGATAGGTTTGCTATGTTTAATAAGTGTTTTGTTCAGTTCTGTTGTGAGCCGCCCAGAGTGGCCAGATGGCCAGATGGATGGGGTATAAGTTTAATAAATACATAAAATAAATACATTTCTGTTTTTTTTTTTTTTGTTCAGCCTACTGAAACAGAGTAACATAGCTTCCTCTTTGACACACCGGGGACTTGTGTTCGAATCCCCACTTCTTTTTAAATACCATGTCCTCGTAGAATGTTGGCAATCAATAGCATAATCAGTTTTTTATCTAAAGCTATTCCAAAGAGAGAAGCTATGCTCGCTGAGAACTATTGGCTTAAATTCTTAAGCCGGAATGTTCTTCTATGCCCTGGGCCGTGCTTCCTGTCTATTTTTCCTTGAAGGATAACCTGCAGCAGATGGTATTTTTATTGCACATTATGTGACTGAAATATTGTAATTTTCTTCTTTTTTTGGTATTGAATCCCCACTTAGCCATGAAAACTGATAGGTGTGTGTGTGTGTGTGGAAATGGTAAAACTACCCTTTAAATATATTCCTTACCTTGAAAGCCCTTTCAGGGTCATTCTAAGTTGGTTCCAACTTGATGGCACAGGGCGCAAACAGACACAAGGACCAGACTTTTAGCCATCAGTGGCCAGATGTAAATGTAACTGTGTAAATCATAAGTGTTGCTAATTAATAAATTGCTGCTTTCCTTTCTCCAAACATACCAGACTTGCATTCTCACTGATGCTGCTTTTGAGAAACTTTAAATCTTTATTTGTATCAGAAGCACCAACAAATTAACTGACAGATGAACATACACTACTAAGCAGAATATAAATAAATAATAAATTTGTTACATATAAAATACTCTATAAAATGAGTAAGATTTTAAAAAACCAAAAACCCCAAAAACATACCAGATGCCATTTACTCAGTCCTGGGCCACATCAACCATCTTCCCTCTTGCCAACATAAGATCTTCCTCCGTGCATGTTGAAGGGCATCGTAGGCATCGTGACGTGTGTGAGATGGTTTGTTCTTCTCCAGATTCTCACAAGGCATCTTCTGCAGGGAAGCCCCATTTTCTGAGATTATCCCTCGATCTTCCCACCCCTGGGTTCATTCTGTTTCATGCTTTCCATATGGACCAAGGTTGTTCTGTTAAAAACCAGAGAAGATTGTGAAGAGCTCCAGAAGGATTTCTCCAAACTGGGGGAATGGGCTGCAAAATGGCAAATGCATTTTAATGTAGCCAAATGTAAAGGAATGCATATTGGGGCAAAAAAAATCCAAACTTTATCTATCAACTCATGGGCTCTGAGCTATCCGTGACGGATCAGGAAAGAGATCTTGGTGTGTTGGTGGACAGCTCCATGAAGGTGTCTACCCAATGTGTGGCAGCAGTGAAGATGGCCAATTCCATGCTAGGAATTATCAAAAATGGGATTGAAAATAAAACAGCCAACAATTATAATGCCATTATACAAATGATAGTAAGGCCACACCTGGAGTATTGTGTACAATTCTGGTCACCGCATCTCAAAAAAGACATAGTGGAACTGGATAAGGTGCAGAAGAGAGCAACTAAAATGATTACTGGGCTGGGGGACCTCCCTTATGAGGAAAGACTAAAACATTTGGGGCTCCTTAGTCTGGAAAAAAGGTACCTGAGGGGGGATATGACTGAGAGGTACACAATTATGCAGGGTATGAGTCAAGTGGATAGAGGGACGCTCTTCTCCCTCTCACAAAATATCAGACCTAGGGGACATCCACTCAAATTGAGGGCTGGGAGAGTGAGAACAGACAAAAGAAAATATTTTTTCACCCAGCCTATGGTTAGTCTGTGGAACTCCCTGCCACAGGATGTGGTGATGTCATCTGGCCTGGATGCCTTCAAAAGGGCATTGGACAGATTCCCGGAGGAAAAGTCCGTCACAGGTTGCCAACCATGATGGAGATGTGCGATCTCCAGGCTTAAAACCAGGGTGCTTCAAGGGCCAGATGCAGGGGAGTGGTATCAGGAGACAGATATCTAGTCTCGTGCACTCCCAGATGCATCTGGTGGGGCCACTGTGAGATACAGGAAGCTGGACTAGATGGTCCTTTGGCCTGATCCAGCAGGGCTTTTCTTATGTTCTTATGGACTCAGCCCAAAAGCCTTGTCTACATCCCTGCTTAATGTCCATGTCGAGAAAAGCTGCGGAAGTACAGTAATTTGTTTCAGAATACAGCAGGGGTTGGGGTGGGTGGGTTGAGGAGTCCACTTGACCCCCTAAAGGGCTGCCTGGAGACTGCAGGCTGAGGGTTGCCCACCCCTCCCGATAGAGCCAAAGAAAACCCTATTTGGGAACGCCACACTCCATCCCCCTGTGAAGTTCCTCGATGACTCTCTCGGAGAGGCGAACCACGCGTTCCTCTCCTGCCTATTTATCTCCACGGGGCACCTCTAGCAAGGCGCACCTGGTTCATTCCAGTTCTCCTGCTTGTGGCACCTTGTCATTTGGCCTTGATGTGGGTTGAACGTTTCTGGGAAACTGAAGATGTTAAGGGGGTGGCGGTCAGCTTAGATGAAATCCTGTCCTTTCCGGCCTTCCAGCAAGAGGCCGGCCAGCTGGGTGGGAGAAGGGGAGGGACCATTGTCGAGTTCAGATTCATCCCCCCCCACCCACACATCTCCTATAAATAACTAGGAGCTTCACGGAGATCATCCACCAAGTCCTGGCAGAGGACCTCACCTCTGTTGTAACACCGGTCTTTAAGCGCCTTGAAACCACCGGCTGGTGCGGACGGAGGAAGCGATGGTTTGGACCCTTCTTGGTTTCTGGGCCTTCCTGCTGTGCGGTAAGTTCCCTCTATTATTCCATTCCAAATAGGATCAAGAAGTGGATGGGGTCGGCCAGCCTAGGATCTTCAACCGAAGCTAGGTGGGAAGAACTGGAAGCATCATTTTCTGCAGAGGCAGGGCGACTTGTGAAGGCAATCACACTGAAGCACTAGGGGACAGCCAGGCTAGCTGCCCTTTTCCCATTGTTCTTAAACACAAATCTATTTAACCCTGTTTTAGGCACAGCCAGCTCTGTGCATCATCACAGCTGCAGGAAACAACAGTGTTACACTTATTATACTTTGCTCCTAACAAAATGCGGCAGTGGTTCTCAACCTGTGGGTCCCCAGATGTTCCTGGACTGCAACTCCCAGAAGCCTCCACCACTCGCTGTGCTGGAAGGAGTTTCGGGGAGACGCAGTTCAAGGAACATCTGGGGACCCACAGGTTGAGAGCCACTGAAATAGGGGGCGTGAAATGAGAGTCAGGCCTTACAAACACCAGTGTCTGTGCCACCTCTGGAAGGAACCCAGTGCATACGCCTGTGTTTAAAGAAGCAGGTACCTCGTCCTTGAATTTCAATGAAACTACGTTCTCTATGGAAATGTTCCAAATCCCTTGAGTGGGCTGGTTCTGCTCACCAAGCATGGCAGCAATTTTTATTAGGGCTGTTGTGAGCAATAACACTTCAGGGGGTAGACTAATCACTCCACACTCGACTTGCTTCCTTGCTGAGAAGAACCCATGTTCTTGTCATTTCTTGTGGAGCCTCTTCTGGCTTACGATGACCCTAAGAATGAATGACCTTCAAAATGTCCTGTCCTTAAATCCCCCTGCCTAGCTCTTGCAAACCTGAGGCTGTGGTTTCCTTGACCAAGTCGGTCCATCTTGTGTTCGGGTTTCCTCTGGCTGCGTTCCACGTTTCACACTGTTATTGTCTTCTCACGGGGAGTCCAACGTGATCGCCTTAGGGCATGATCAAACAATACAAAAATTACACTGGATTGTGCTGGAAATGGACACTTTTAAGGTATAATCCTAAAAAGAGACCCTTTCGAGCAGCTGTTCTGTCTGATTCCCCATCCCGCCAGCCAACTCCAAAAAAGAACAGTTCGGGTTCAAAAAAATCTAGGCGAGGGCAGTGGCAGTCTGGTTTGCGACCCACCAAATAGCGTGGACCAGGCTGCCCTGTCAGCTGTCCAAACTGCAGTCTAAATAAGCACCATAATATCAGAAAAGTGTGAATTAATAAATCAAGGCCAGGCAGCTTCTGTTACACAGCCTATAGTGAACATCGGTAGCTTCTGCTCCTTATATTTGACTTTTCCTCCCACATCTGAAAAGGCTGTTACAATGACTTCTCAGAAGTGTGCACGTTAATTCAAAGCTATGCAGCCAATTAAGGAAAAAACAGATAAGTATGTAGACCTGCGCCATTAAACAGGCAGACAGCCCTTAGTCTGTGGAACTCCCTGCCACAGGAGGTAGTGATGGCATCTGGCCTGGATGCCTTCAAAAGGGGATTGGACAGATTCCTGGAGGGAAAGCCCATCACAGGTGACAATCCATGATGGAGTTGTGTCATCTCCAGGCTTAAAACTGGGGTACTTCAAGGGCCAGATGCAGGGGAGTGGTATCAGGAGACAGAGATCTAGTCTCGTGCGCTCCCAGAGGCATCTGGTGGGGCCACTGTGAGATACAGGAAGCTGGACTAGATGGGCCTTTGGCCTGATCCAGCAGGGCTCTTCTTATGTTCTTATATTCTTATGTTCTAAGTACCTTACACTGCATGGGACCATTAATCTTTCCCACCTAGAACTGTCAACGCTGAATTGCGGCAGTATTATCCGGGATTCTCAGTCCTTGTTACAGTGTTTTGAATTTTTGGTTGAATTCCTCTAGTGATGTTACAGAAGTGTAGGGATATTCTGTGCAGAATAGCTTCAGTTTCCTCTGAGTAAACCACCTCTTTTCTCATCAACTGGCCCTTAGTCTCAATAGCTCACTCTGAGACATTTGCAGAAGAAAGAATAAAAGGTTTATTACTTACCATTGAACAGATGAAGCAGCCTCATTTAGTGTATTATGTCCAGTTCTGGATACCATATTTGAAAAAGGATGCCAACAAACCAGAGCAAGTTCCAAGGAGGGCCACAGGGAAGATCAGAAAACCAAGCCCTGGAAGGAAAGACTGAAAAAACTGGGCTTGTTTGGCCTTGTGAATAGAATTGTTGTTGTTCACTCGCTCAGTTGTGTCTGACTCTTTGTGACCCCATGGACCAGAGCTTGCTAGGCATTCCTGTCTTCCACTGCCTCCCAGAGTTTGGTCAAATCCATATTGGTTGCATCGATGACACCGTCCAACCATCTCATTCTCTGCCGTCCCCTTTTCCTTTGGCCTTCAATCTTTCCCAACATCAGGGACTTTTCCAAGGACTCCTCTCTCCTCATGAGGTGGCCAAAGTACTGGAGCCTCAGCTTCAAAATCTGTCCTTCCAGTGAACATTCGGGGTTGAATTCTTTCAGGATGGATAGGTTTGATCTCCTTGCAGTCCAGGGGACTCTCAAGACTCTCCTCCAGCACCACAGCTCAAAAGCATCAATTCTGCGGCGATCAGCCTTCTTTATAGTCCAGCTCTCACTTCCATACATCACTACTGGAAAAACCATAGCTTTGACTCTCCTGACCTTAGTTGGCAAAGTGATGTCTCTGCTCTTTAGGATGCTATCTAGGTTTGCCATTGCTTTCCTCCCAAGTACCAGGCGTCTTTTAATTTCATTGCTGCAGTCGCCATCTGCAGCGACCAAGGAGCCCAAGAAAATAAACCCTGACATTGCCTCCATTTCTTTTCAAACACAGTGGACCCTCATATAACAAACGGTTTCTATAACATAAAATCTGTACAACATAAAAAATTCCGGAGATAGGGGAAATTTGCATAACAGAATCGCCTATGGGGCGAATCTGTACAACGTAAAAGTGGTCGCGATTAGGGAATACTCTGTTTTCAATGCATTCCTATGGGAAATTTGTATAAAGGAAAACTTGCTTAACAGAATTTCAGTTTGGAAAAAATTAATTCCTTTATACAAGGTACCACTGTGCTTGAAACGGAGGGTAAGGATCTGTTCTAGATCATCCCAGAGTGCAGGAAACACAATAGTGGGCTCAAGTGACAAGAAGCTGGGTTTAGGCTGAATATCAGGAAAAGCATATTAACTGTTCGAACAGTATGACGACGGAACCCATCACCACGAGAGGTAGTGAGATCTCCAGTGCTGTCAGATCTCCTTTGAATCGGATTCCTGGCTCTTGTGACATTCTTACTTGTATACCGTCCAGAGTTCCAGTGTGGAAGATGGGCGGTATAACAATGAAACAAACAAACAAATAAATAAACAATGCCAGGTGTTTAAATCAAACGCTCAAAACCGCACAGATGGCATGAAATTAGAAAGCAGGGGAGAGGCAGAGACCAGTGTTGAATGGAGAGTTCACAAGTGAATTGGGAGGTAGAGGGATGTCTCCCTGGTCCGGTTCCTTCTGTCTAGACATGCCCACACACCAAGATTTTTTGCACACATCCGTTGCGCTTTTTCCTGTCTCTCAAGCAGCTAGGCGGACGGGTCAGGCTGATCTCATCCATCACAACCACACCACACTTCCTTTGGGTGGGTGGGGAGAATGCAACTTAATGCCATCACTCTCTGCCTGCCTTCCCACGTTCAAATGCCATAGAAATATTGTGGGGGCAATCCCATAGCAAGCATGGCTGTCTTTTATTCCTAGTAGAGTAACTGGCCCCAAGAGAACGCGATTTAGGTTAGGTTTCTGAAACTCAGAAGCTTCCAGATGCTTTGGCCTACGATTAACAACATAAGAACATAAGAGCATAAAAAGAGCCATGCTGGATCAGGCCAAAGGCCCATCCAGTCCAGCTTCCTGTATCTCACAGTGGCCCCACCAGATGGGTTTGGGAGCGCATGAGACTAGATCTCTGTCTCCTGATACCACTCCCCTCCATCTGGTCTTTGATGTACCCCAGTTTTAAGCCTGGAGATGACACATCTCCATCATGGTGTGTAACCTGTGATGGACTTTTTCTCCAGGAATCTGTCCAATCCCCTTTTGAAGGCATCCAGGCCAGATGCTATCACCACATCCTGTGGCAGGGAGTTCCACAGACTAAGAACGCACTGGGTGAAAAAATATTTTATCTGTTCTTACTCTTCCAGCCCTCAATTTGAGTGGATGTCCAAACCAGAAGCTTAGGGGAGATGTAGTCTGCAGGGTTCCAGGTTGGGAAGTGTCTGTGTGCTTGTTGTTATGTGCTGTCAAGCAGTCCGACCCATGGCAACACGACGAATGAGTGATCTCCAAGATTAAAGCCCCTGTTTGGTGATTGTAAGCTTCGAAGCTGTGGCTTCCTTGATTGAGTCAATCCATCTTCTATTTGGTCCTCCTCTTTTCCTGCTGGCTTAAACTTTTCCTATAATTATTTTTCCCCAACAAGTCCGAGGGTATGATTATGTGCCAGATTACACCAGAAAGGGTTGCATTAACAGGAGTGATCTCCCTTAAAGGACCCCTTCTCTCTGCCGAGGAATCACTCCAGACAAGCCTCCAAAATCTAGAACCGCTACAGCAGGATTAAAAAAAGATCAAGTCGGGCTGGAGTGCATTTTTCCTATCTGTTGTGTCCATGTGAGGGTTGCAAAATAGATCACACCGGGCAGTTCCATAAGCCCAAATTGTGATCTACAGTGGGATCCACTGGTCTGACATATATCCTAGAAATGTATATGTTTCTAAACGATCAGCATCAAATCTGTACGTGGCACAAAATTGGGTGGAACAGCTAATACGCTGGAAGACAGAAACAAAATTTTAAAAGGATCTAGATAAGCTTGAGCACGGGGCAGAAAACAACAGGATGAAACTCAGCAGGGATAAATGCAAAGTCCTAAACGTAGGAGAAAGAAAACAAAACCACATTTACAAGGTGGAGGATAATTGGCTTAGCAATGCTAGGAGTTAGAAGGATCTTGAAATCGTTGCCTTGGGAAAAGAAAACTAATATAGGGAAATATGATAGCACTTTTCAATTACTTGAAAGGCTACCATAGATATGAGAGGCAGAATCTGTTCTTGATCAGCCTAGAGTGAAGGGCATGCAACAAGGGGTGCAAGTTATCGGAAGCCAGATTTCAGTTTAATATCAGGAAAAACTTCTTAAATGTTAGAGTAGTGCAACAATGGAAACAATGACCTTCAGAGGTGGTGAGCGCTGCAAGGCTGGAGGCATTCAAGACTAAATTGGAGAACCATCTGTCAGTTCTGCTTTGATTTGGATTCTTGTCTTGAGCAAAGGGTTGAACTTGATGGCCTTAGAGGTCCCTGCCAACTCCATAATTCTATGGCTCTATGAAGTCACCAGAACTGTTTGGTAGATGGAGTACTTCCATGTGCGACCATGCTCTCCATTTATTGAAATGTGGACAAAGTACATTAGCCCCATTTTTGTCAGATTTGTGCATTACTTCCTGTTTTACTTCCAATTTGATCAATAGGATTTGGCTTTATTATGATCTGATTATACTATTGTCAGTTATATAAAGGATGCATTATCTATTCTTTTTTGTAGGCTCTAATACAGGGGTCCTCAACCTAAGGCCGCGGAGCCGGATGCGGCCCCCCAATGTCTTGAATTCAACCCCCGGGGGCAATTGCAACCCTCCCACCTACCCTCTGCTTCCCAAGCAAGCCAGCCGCCGCAGCTGCTTCGATTGCTGAGGCAGTTCAAAGCGGTGGGCTATGTCGCTTCTCCCACTCCCCCCAACTACCACCCAGATGATCAGCATGCTGGCTAGTGGGGCATTCAGAGTGGGAGGCCTACGGCAAGTTCCCCCACTCCCCCCCCACCCACCGCCCAGATGGTCAGGGTGGCGGGTGCAGCTGAGCGGGGCAATTTAAAACAGGAGGGCTGTGGCAAGGTCTCCCACTCCCTCCATGGCCCTGAGGCCCCACCCCTCCTCCTCCTCCACTGTGCCCACCTGCCTTCCTTGTGTGGCTGCCGCGTGTGTTATTGTAGTTGTGTGGAATGAAGGGGGCAGGTGGAGGCAGCGCCAGCCAGCCTTCCGAGCCAGAGCAGCGGACTGCTGGAGGGATGGACGGCAGGTGACCGAGGGGGAAAAGGAGCTAATTCCCACCCATCCAGCCCCCTCTGAGCTGCTGCCTTGCTCCGTGGAGCGGAGGAGCGGAGGAGGGAGCACAGCCATGGCCGGAGGCTGAAGCTGCCACCACCATCACCGGGTTAGAGACCAGCGAGGAGGAGGTGGTAGAGAAAGACGGGAAGGGAATAGAAGGCCAACGATGGTCTGGGCCTGGTTCCTGGGAGGCTGGCGGGGCTGCATTTGTCCCCAGTTAGTGATGGGTGGGCTGGCGAGCCAAGAGAGCACTGCAGCCTGGCTGGACGCAGCCAGTGAGCGGGCTGCAGGTGGCTTTGGGCATGCCTTCCTGCCTCCCCTCCCTCTTTCCCAGCCCTTGCTCCCTCCCTCCCTCCCTCCCTCCCTGGAAGTGCACCAAGCCGGGCCGGGCCAGGCCAGGCCAAAAGAGGAGGCAGCTTTTCCTCCGGGGCACAGCGAGAGTGTGATGGCCAGGGCGCATGGCTGGATCTGCATGCAGTGGCACTAGCCTTGCTGCCCTTGCTGCAGCTGCGGCTGCTCATCCTGAGTGGCCGCCCAGAAGGTGATGAGGGGCCTGGGTTTGCTTGGGCTGCCACCTCCTTCCTGATGCAATGAAGGAAGGAAGAAAGGAAGGAAGGAAAGAAGGAAGGAGAGCCGCTCCAGCTGCTGCCACTGGAGGAGGAGGAGGAGGAGGAGGAGGAGGCGCAGCAGAGGGATCCCAGCAGTAGAACCTCAGGGTGGTGATCTGGAGCAGGAGGCATTGCTAGGGCCATGGAGACACAATGATCATGGGCGAATCATGGGGGAATTCCACCCACTTGCCCCTCCCCCTTTTCCCATGTCAGCCTTTTTTTTTTTTTGACTTTGGTCCGGCCCCGACCAGTCTGGGGCATGGTGGACCGGCCTGCTGTTTGAAAACTTTGAGGACCCCCTGCTCTAATTACAGCACTAACAATTCATTGCTATCGTTACATGCTATCAGGTCACTTCTAACTGACAGCCTTTTTACACGACCCCTAAGATCCGCTGGCCACTTAAATTCGGACCAGAGATCTTAGGGGTTCCTCGCTCTTCCTCTGTCTTCCTCTGCCCCACCCCCCTCCGCACTTCCTGGTTGCTGGCTGCCTGAGGGAAGGAGAAAAAAGAAGGAAAAGAATTCCCGTTTACCTCCGTTTTGATCCTGGCAGCATTCAGATCTCTTAAAGGGCCGGGGCGCAAAAAAAGAACAAACAGAATCAGGGGGGAGCCCCGCACTCACTATCCTTACACCGGATCAAATATTTGTCACCTCCAAAAAGCAGGTACAAGAAAAGTGCAGTTTGATCGCGCTAAGGTGGGCGGGGTCGCACTTAATTGTCTGCAAAGTCCAGAGCTAGTGGGTAAACATTTTTAAGGTCCGGACCTTGCAGCCATTTGCGGCGGAGCTTAGGGGTCGTGTATAAACGCCCTTAAATGATCCTAGTGGGCTCTTTAAAATGCTGATTAAATTTCAAGATAAAGTGTTTCCAAAAATCTTGTCCCCACGGCCACCAGGCTTTGGGGGGGGGAATGGTTATGCCCCCTTTATTGGGTTTTCCAAGACCTACTGGAGAAGTTGGGAATTTTTTGCTCCGGTAAAAAATGCGAGCCAGAAGTCTGTGGGAGCTTGCATCATGATCCGGTTTTCTGCTCCCCCCCCCTAGTCCCGACCAGCTCAGTCTGGGGCTCTTCAGCGGATTTTTTATTTTTTATTTTTTAAAATTCCCCTTGCCCCCAGCGCGATCAGGTGGCCTTTAGGCTGTCAGTGCTATTTATTTTATTTTATTTTTTCTACTGCCAACCAGCTCATCTTGGGGCTCGTCAGCACTTTTTAAAAAAAATTAAAATTTCCCTTCCCCCACCCCTCACCCCCAAGCCAGCTCCTTCAAAAAGCCCCTGCCACAGGGGCCAGGATCCGCCGCCGCCACCACCACCATGGAGCTGCCGCCGGTGGCAGTAAGAACCCAAACCAGTTCAGATTCTTATGATTTTTTTAAAAAAAAAAAAATTCATATGAATTCGAACCCGAACCGAACCAAGGGTGGGCCCAAACGAGATGAACCCGAACCATGGGTTTTCTGGTTCGTGCCCACCTCTAGTGGTCATAAATGGCTTCTCTTCAGCTTGGAGAGACGTGACCAGTGGGGTGCCCCAGGGTTCTGCTCTGGGTCCAGTGCTATTCAATATCTTTTTCAAGGACTTGGAGGAAGGAATCAAGAGTACTGTATGCTGATTAAATTTGCAGATGATACAAAATTGGGAGTGGTTGCTAATTCCCTAGAGCAGGCCTGCCCAACAGGTAGACCGGGGGCTACCAGTAGCCCTTGAAAGGTTCAAAAGTAGCCCGCCAGCCATCAATAAAAAATGTGAGGTGATAAGTTTTCCACTTCTACCTCCCCCACCCCAAGGACCACCACTGCCCCAGCAAAGCTCTGGGTCTGCCAGCCCACTGTCTCATCCGAGCGGGGCAGTTCAAGGGGCATGGAACAGTCATCTGCTCTCCCTACTGGCCAGATGATCGGCGTGCCACTTTCTCGTGACCAATTGAGTTGTTGGTGCAGAGTGGAGGGAGGAATCCCTCCAGAAAGGATTTTCAATGCGTTCCTATGGGAAACTGCTGCTCTATTTACTATTTTTTTTACTTATGAGCATGTGCTCAGAACAGATAAAATTCGTAAGTAGAGGTTTTAGTGTAGTAGTCCTCAGCCACTTTCGTCCAGAAAAAGTAGACCTTGGCCTGTTCAAAGTTGGACAGCCCTGCCCTAGAGGATAGGATAAAAATGCAAAACAACCTTGACAGATTAGAGGGCTGGGCCAAAGCTAACAGAATGGATTTCAACCGAGGGTAATGTAGGGTGCTGCATCTAGGTAAAAAGAATGAATTGCACAGATATAGGATGGGAGATACCTGGATGGAAAATAGTACCTGTGAAAGGGGTCTGGGAGTCTTAGGGCCTTTTCACATGACCCCTAAGATCCGCTGGCCACTTAAATTCGGACCAGAGATCTTAGGGGTTTGTCGCTGTTCCTGTGTTCCCACCCCCTCCGCACCCCTGGCTGCTGGCTGCGTGAGGGGAGGGAGAAAAAAAGGAAGAAAAGAATGCCGCTCACCTCCGCCGTCCCGGACCTGCATTCAGATCTCTTAAAGGGGCGGGGGGCAAAAAAAGAACAAACAGAAGCAAGGAGAGCCGGGCAGTCACTACGTTATATCCGCATCAGGAATTTTCACCTCCAGAGAGCAGGTACCTGAAAAGTGCGCTGGGACGCGCTTAGGTGGGCGTGGTTGCACTTAATTATCTGTAAACTCCGGAGCTGGTGGGGAATCAATTTTAAGCTCCAGAGCTGGGAGCCATTTGCAGCGGAGTTTAGGGGTCGTGTACAAAGGGCCTTAGTGGGCCACAAATTGAACATAAGTCAGCAGGGTGATGCGGCGTCCAGGAAAGCCAATGTGATTCTTGGTTGCATCAACAGAACCATAGTGTCTCGATCAAGGGAAGTGATAGTGCCCCTCTGTTCTGCTCTGGTCAGACCCCAACTGGAGTACTGTGTCTAGTTCTGTGCGCCTCAATTTAAAAAGGATGTTGACAATCTTGAACAGGTCCAGAGGAGGGCGAACAAAATGGTTGTGGGTCTGGAAGAAATGTCTTATGAGGAACGGCTTAGGGAACTGGAAATTTTTAGCCTTCTCAAAAAGAAGGCTGAGAGGGGATATGATAGCTATGTTTAAATATTTGAAAGGATGTCATATTGAAGAGGGAACAGGTTTGTTTTCCATGGCTTCAGAGACTAGGACTCGGGGCAATGGTTTCAAACTACAGGCAAAGAGATTCCATTTGAACATTCGGAAGAACGTCCTGACGGTTAGAGCTGTTCGGCAGTGGAAGATGCTGCCCCAAAGGAGGGTGGTGGAGTCTTTTCTTTGGAGGTTTTTAAGCAGAGGCTGGATGGTCACCTGTCGGAAATACTGTGATGGGGGTTCCTGCATGGCACGGGGTTGGACTAGATGGCCCTTGAGGTCTCTTCCAACTCTAGGATTCTATGATTCTATTATTCCCTCTGCTTTGGTGAGTTTGTTTTTTGCAGGATCGGGCTCTGTCGGGCTTGAGCAGCCTATTAAGAAATTCTCCCCTGAAAAGAAAAGAAAAAAGCCATGCTTTTTTTTTTTTTTTTAGCATGAAAGGGCATTTCTTAATGGGCTGCTCAAGCCTGATGGAGCCTGATCCTGCAAAAAACTATCCCACCAAAGCAGAGAGGAGTGTTTTGAATGGGGAAATGAAAGGAAACAGCACGGTGGTAGGGGTGGAGGAGAACACAAGGAATATTTATTAAATTTATTTATTTGGGGGGTCTAAAAAGTGGGGGGCATCTAATGAATGGCAACATCTTATAGAGGGGAAATTATGGTAGTTTCATACACAGTAAGGTTTTCCCATTCTTGAAATACCATCTGCCAGTAATTAAATCACTTGTTGCTTTCGACAGCAGACTTAAATGATAAGCCCAAATGAATTCTTCATGAGATCCTGGAGTCTTGATCTAACTTTATCTAATATCTACTCTTTGCAGGGCCTGGATTAGCAGCAGCAATTCCGGTTGCCACTGAGTGGCCAGCCACAGGAGGAGGGTTCTTCACCCCCATCGACTATGACCTATCGTGGTGGACGAGCAGTGACTATTTTGATCCCACGATGGCCACGTCCACCACTCAAAGCACGGTCTCACCACCAACAGGTGGCCTGACGGAACCAAACTCAGGTTCTGCCAGTGAGTTGGACTCATCCGGTCTTGAGGGGAATGAGACACTGGCATCTCAGTTGGCTTCCAATGAAAGCCATGTAGATTCTGCCACTCGTGGCCCTGGCAAGCTAGAAACCACCCCACCAGAAGGTCCTACAGGACCACAACAGGAAATTGCACCATCTTTCTCAGACGGGAGCGGCGAGACTCCATCGCCAGGACCCACGGAGCAAGGAGAACCTGCCACCTTTTGGCTTCCACTTTCCTCCAGCAATAAACCGGACCTGGTAGCAGAACCTGGACTTGCCACAGGAAGAGGTGATGCAGATGGCAGTGTGTCAGGGATGGCATCCAACAGCAACCAAACGGCCACCATGAATCCACCCTCGGAGGATGCCAGGCTTAGCCCAGAAAGCACAGCTGAGGTCCCTCCCGGAGGAGGGCCAAACCTTGAAGGTGGAGACAGATTGGCTCCTTCGCCAGAGGATGACGCCATGGCCACACCCTCTGGCTCTTTCAGTCTGGGCTCTGATGCCATGCTGGTTTCTTCTGACGCGCAGGCTGATGTGGGAGCTGCCATGGGAGAGGGGGAGCCGGAAGGTTCTGCAGAAATGATTGGAGAGGAGGCACCTTCTGGTGCCACATTCACCATGGAGCCTGCGCCTGTTATGGAGGGAACACAAGCGGCTGGAGGCCCAGGCAGTAAAGTCACCTCACCCTTTGGGGAGAAGATGGCAGGAGCCACTTTACCAGGAGATTCCTCCAGTGAGATGGAAGCATCATTGGCCGCACCAGGATCGGATTCACAATCAGGTTCCCCATCCACTGAAGGGTCAGGAGATGCCACCTCAGAGGCAGCCACTGATGGAGAATCTCTATCATTTCCAGATGGTTCTGCAACAGTGGGAGAAAAGCCACCAGGAGGTTCCACAAGTGAAATCGAAGCATCATTGGCTCCACCTGCACCAGGTTCACAATCAGGTTCCCCATCCACTGAATGGTCAGAAGATGCCACCTCGGAGGCAGCCACTGATGGAGAATCTCTACTATCTGAAGATGGTTCTGCCTCAACAGCAGCAGAAAAACCACCAGGAGATTCCTCCAGTGTGAGTGAAATGGAAACATCATTTGCTCCACCAGCAGAGCGTTCACAATCTGGTTCCCCATCCACTGAAGGGTCAGGAGATGCCACCCTAGAGGCAGCCACTGATGGACAATCTCTATCATCTCCAGATGGTTCTCTAACAGCAGCAGAAAGGCCACCAGGCGGTTCCACCAGTGAAATGGAAGCATCCTTAGCTCCACCAGCACTAGGTTCAGAATCAGGTTCCCCATCCACTGAAGGGTCAGAAGATGCCATCTCAGGGGCAGCCACTGATGGAGAATCTCTACCATCTCCAGATGGTTCCACCTTAACAGGAGCAGGAAAACCACCAGGAGATTCCTCCAGTGTGAGTGAAATGAAAGCTTCATTGGCCCCACCCGCACTGGGCTCTCAATCTGGCTCCCCATCCACTGAAGGGTCAGGGGATGCCACCTCAGAGGCAGCCACTGATGGAGAATCTCTATCATCTCCAGATGGTTCTGCAACAGCAGAAAAGCCACCAGGATCCACAGTGAAATGGAAGCATCATTGGCTCCAGCCACTGAAGGGTCACAATCAGGTTCCCCATCCACTGAAGGGTCAGAAGATGCCACCTCAGAGGCAGACACTGATGGAGAATCTCTACTATCTGAAGATAGTTCTGCCTCAACAGCAGCAGAAAAACCACCAGGAGATTCCTCCCTCCAGTGAAATGGAAGCATCATTGGCTCCACCAGCAGAGCGATCACAATCAGGTTCCCCATCCACTGAAGGGTCAGAAGATGCCATCTCAGAGGCAGCCACTGATGGAGAATCTCTACCATCTCCAGATGGTTCCAGCTCAACAGCAGCAGGAAAAACCACTAGGAGATTCCTCCAGTGTGAGTGAAATGAAAGCATCATTGGCCCCACCAGCACCGGGTTTCACATCTGGGTTCCCCATCCACTGAAGGGTCAGGGGATGCCAACTCAGAGGCAGCCACTGATGGAGAATCTCTGTCATCTCCAGATGGTTCTGCAACAGTGGGAGAAAAGCCACCAGGAGGTTCCACCAGTGAAATGGAAGCATCATTGGCTCCACCTGCACCAGGTTCACAATCAGGTTCCCCATTCCACTGAAGGGTCAGAAGATGCCACCTCAGAGGCAGCCACTGATGGAGAATCTCTGTCATCTCCAGATGGTTCTGCCTCAACAGCAGCAGAAAAACGACCAGGAGATTCCTCCAGTGTGAGTGAAATGGAAGCATCATTGGCCCCATCAGCAAAAGGTTCACAATCAGGTTCCCTATCCACTGAAGGGTCAGGAGATGCCACCTCAGCCACTGATGGAGAATCTCTACTATCTGAAGATGGTTCTGCCTCAACAGCAGCAGAAAAACCACCAGGAGATTCCTCCAGTGTAAGTGAAATGGAAGCATCATTGGCTCCACCAGGAGAGCAATCACAATCAGATTCCCCATCCACCAAAGGGTCAGGAGATGCCAACTCAGAGGCAGCCACTGATAGGGAATCTCTATCATCTCCAGATGGTTCTGCAACAGTGGGAGAAAAACCACTAGGAGGTTCCACAAGTGAAATGGAAGCCTCATGGACTCCACCAGCACCAGGTTCAGAATCAGGTTCCCCATCCAATGAAGGGTCAGAAGATGCAACCTCAGAAGCAGCCACTGATGGAGAATCTCTACCATCTCCAGATGGCTCCACGTCAACAGCAGCAGAAAAACCACCAGGCGATTTCTCCAGTGTGAGTAAAATGGAAGCATCATTAGCCCCACCAGCACTGGGTTCACAATCAGGTTCCCAAGCCATTAAAGGATCAGAAGATGCCACCTCAGAGGCAGACACTGATGGAGAATCTCTACCATCTTCAGATGGTTCTCTAAAAGCAGCTGAAAAACCACTAGGGGGTTCCTCCAGTGAAATGGAAGCATCATTGGCCCCACCAGCACCAGGATCACAATCAGGTTCCACATCTACTGAAGGGTCAGAAGATGCTACCTCAGAGGCAGCCACTGATGGAAAATCTCTACCATCTCCAGATGGTTCCACTTCAACAGCAGCAGAAAAACCACCAGGAGATTCCTCCAGTGTGAGTAAAATGGAAGCATCATTGCCCCCACCAGCATCAATCAGGTTCCACATCCATTGAAAGGTTAGAAGACGACCTCAGAGGCAGACACTGATGGAGAATCTCTACCATCTTCAGATGGTTCTGCCCAGAAAAGCCACAAGGGTCATGGTAGCATCATTGGGCCCACCAGCACCGGGATCACAATCAGGTTCCACATCTACTGAAGGGTCAGAAGATGCCACCTCAGAGGCAGTCACTGATGGAGAATCTCTACCATCTTCAGATGGTTCTCTAAAAGCAGCTGAAAAAACACTAGGGGGTTCCACAAGTGAAATGGAAGCCTCATTGGCCCCACCAGCACCAGGTTCACAATCAGGTTCCGCATCTAATGAAGGGTCAGAAGATGCAACCTCAGAGGCAGCCACTGATGGAAAATCTCTACCATGTCCAGATGGTTCCACTTCAACAGCAGCAGAAAAACCACCACCAGGAGATTCCTCCAGTGTGAGTAAAATGGAAGCATCATTGCCCCCGCCAGCACCGGGATCACAATCAGGTTCCACATCCATTGAAAGGTTAGAAGACGCCACCTCAGAGGCAGACACTGATGGAGAATCTCTACCATCTTCAGATGGTTCTGCAACAGCGGGAGAAAAGCCACAAGGAGATTCCTCCATTAAAATGGTAGCATCATTGGGCCCACCAGCACCGGGATCACAATCAGGTTCCACATCCGTTGAAGGGTCAGAAGATGCCACCTCAGAGGCAGCCACTGATGGAGAATCATCTTCACACAGTGCAGCCAGCGAGCCAGCAAGTGGTGTGTCTTCTCAGACAGCAGGGAGCATTTCAGATGGCACAGAAATAGACTCTTTCTCCTCAGATTCCGAGACCCAACCAGAAGGACCTTCTCCAAGCGGGCCTGCAAGCCCTTCTAACGAACTAGTGGCATCGAGCAGGAAGTCAGAAGGTAGAGGCGATGCGGATGGCTTAGTTTCAGTTGACAAGGATATCTCTGCAGTTTCTGGTGAAGTACCTCTCTCTGTTCCTGGTGCACCTCTGTCTCCCTCTAAGACACTACCACCACGGCCTGTTGGAGAAACAGAACCCGAGTCCAAAGCAGAAAGACCTCCCCCGTATTCCATGGATGAAGTTGCCAGAATTGGTGATAAACTAACCATTTCCGGAGAATCATCTGCATCTTCCAGCAATGTGGCTTCAGGATCTCTGGCTGGTTCTGGGGTCTCACTTCCTTCAGATCCCTCCACTATGACTAAGCCAGCTGCTGGGATGAGCGAAGACTCATCTGGCGGTACCAAAGCAGCTCCCTTGGATAAATCAGGTTCCAAAAATACAGCGTCAGGCCTTGGCCCGGGACCAATGAAATCCTCACAAGCTACAGGCAAGAAGTCAGAGAAGAAAGAAGACCGAGAAAAACCAGACAAGAAACAAGAGAAGAAGAAAACAGAGAAGAAAAAAGAAAGTGAGAGTTCGGAGGAGGAATTTGATTTGAAGTCCAAGAACAAGGAAGCAAAAAAGGCCAATAAAAACTCAGAAGACCAGAAGCGCACACTTGCTGTCTCAAATCCAGGACCATCAGGTTGGTTGGCCAAGAATCTACCCATTTCGTTTATTTAGACATAGGGTCAAATCTTCCCTAGCTATAATTATTTTTTAGTCCAGCCTTCCTGATTATTGTCGATTCGTCTTTATGTATACAGTGGTGCCTCTACTTAAGAGCAATTAGTCTTAAGAGCAGAAAACTGTTATTTTTATTTTTTATTTTATATATATTTATTTACAAGGCAAGTTAAGATTATCGTACAATAGCATCTCCTTATTTATACATTCTGTAAGTCCGATATCCATTTCAATATCCACCCACTAATTCATCTTCCAACACAGTTAATTGTGACGCACACAAACATAAATAAATTAATTCTTTAAAAATTTTACATTCCAGCAGTCAAAATTATTCCCCATAACACATTCTTCATTTCTTGTGCTAATTCCATATGTTAATAAAGGTTTCCAGGTTGTCATAAATGTACCATGTTTTATTTCCCCTCTATATATTTTAATTTGATAGGCGTTTTAACTGCTGCCTTACAGATTTTAGATGCGGTCTGCTCTAATTACTAATGATTTTTAAAATGTATGTATTTATTTATTTATGCTTTTTTACATACGGTACCTCTACTTAAGAGCTGTTCGACTTAAGACCATGCATTCGGAACGGATTAAATTCATAAGTAGAGGTACCACTGTAGTGTATTCCCTTGACTGCAAAGATACGAATAAAAAGAAGGACTATGCGAAGGTGCCATTTACCTGACATTTAAGATTAACTATTCCTATATACCAGTGGTGGTGAACTTTCGGCACACCAGATGTTTTGGACTACCACTCCCACAGTCCTTTGTCATTTGCCATCTAGGCTCGGAATTCTGGGAGTTGTGGCCCAAAACATTTGGAAGGCTGAAGATTCGCCATCGCTGCTATGTACCAGCAAATCCATTGAACTAATTAGTACTGGTAGCATGATTATGATTACTACTGTGGTTGCCACAAGACGAGGAGATAACCACTAACTGAGATGGCTTTTAGAAATCACCAACAAAACAGCATTCAACAACTGGAAACAATTCGGCATTTTAAAACACTGTTCAGAAAGCCGTAGCCCTGTTAGCCAGCATCCAGCTATGGATACTGGGGCCCAAAATCTGAGTGAAGAGTCAACAGTTAAAATGGCCTTAAAATAAAGAGATTATGCTTCATAATAGCTGAATGGTATCCCTCAATTTCTCAAAGAAAGTACATTGCCCCTGTATTTCATTGGGGGACCCTTCCAAGCAAAGCAAAGGGGGCTACTTATCTAGAGATTTAAATTTACAGAAACTTTGGGGTGGGGTGAGAAAAAACCTGCCCCTCCCATTTCCCCACTCCCCCCCCCAAATTGGCTTCATAATTTCCAGAAAGTTTATATCTCCATCCTTATAATCCACCTCCCTCATTTTATTATTTATTTATCTAAAATATTTTTATTCAGACTTTTTCTTTAGAAAGTGCTTAACGCTGTCTCTGGGCAGTTTATAATTTAATTATCCAGGCTGCACATTGCACACATCCTGCCCTGAAGGAGTCAAAATTGTGGCAGATTTAAGGTAACATAAGAAGAGCCATGCTGGATCAGGCCAAAGGCCCATCTAGTCCAGCTTCTTATATCTCATAGTGGCCCCACCAGAAGCGTTTGGGAGCGCATGAGACTAGATATCTGTCGCCTGATACCATTCCCTTGCATCTGGCCCTTGAAATAGCCCGGTTTTAAGCCTGGAGATGACACATCTCCATCATGGTTTGTAACCTGTGATGGACTTTTCCTCCAGGAATCTGAACCTCCAGCCCGTTACTTATACTGCGCAGTAGAATTAATTCATTCCAAATCAAATTCTGTTAAGCAGATATTCCTTTATACAAATTTCCCATAGGAATGCATTGAATCCCTAATCACAACCATTTTTATGTTGTACGGATTCGTCCCATAGACGATTTGGTTAAGCAAATTTTCCCTATCTCCGAATTGTTTATGTTGTACAGTTTTTACATAAGAACATAAGAAGAGCCCTGCTGGATCAGGCCAAAGGCCCATCTAGTCCAGCTTCCTGGATCTCACAGGGGCCCCACCAGATGCGTCTGGGAGTGCATGAGACTAGATATCTGTCTCCTGATACCACTTCCCTGCATCTGGCCCTTGAAGTACCCCGGTTTTAAGACTGGAGATTACACATCTCACTCATGGTTTGTAACCTGTGATGGACTTTTCCTCCAGGAATCTGTCCAGTCCCCTTTTGAAGGCATCCAGGCCAGATTCCATCACCACATCCTGTGGCAGGGAGTTCCACAGACGAACAACGCGCTGGGTGAAAAAAAATATTTTCTTTTGTCTGTTCTTACTCTCCCAGCACTCAGTTTGAGTGGATCTTCCCTAGTTCTGGTATTTTGTGAGAGGGAGAAGAGTGTCCCTCTGTCTACTCATGCCCTGCATTATTTTGTATGTCTCTTTATGTTATACAAACCGTCTGTTATATGAGGGTCTACTGTATTGTGTTTTTAAGCCACCATGTTATGCCAGGCTAATCCCAAAGAGAGGTTAATGTGAGGAGGATGTGGGCAGATTTGGCTCTGTCCCTCTTGGTTTTGCTTCCAGCTGTTCACCAGCTACTTTTTCTTCCTTCCAGATGTGCGTGGTCCAGGGCTGTACAACCCAGGCAGCTGGATGCAGTTGCATTACAGGCAGAAGTGTCTGGGCTGGCTTAGCCACGAGCAACATCCCTTGGCCTGGAACCAACACCTGCCCCCTTGCCCTTGCTCTCTGCAACAGGGTCTCTCAGACCATCGCTACACACGCAGCCAGAGAGGTACGTGCCTTAGAGAGCTGGGTATCCTATGCAGAGCTCGGAAAAGTCTTGTGCTTTTTGGACTGCGGTTGCCAGTGGGAGCTGTAGATCAACAGGGTAGCCTTTCTCCAGTGACTTCCATGCAGCTTGCGGTTGGTGGCTCAGCGGGTTAGAGTGCTGAAACTGTCAGCTGCAAAGTCAGCAGCTCGGCGGTTCGAATCCCAGGTGCCACGCAGCAGAGTGAGCTCCCGCTGTACGCCCCACTTCCTGCCAACCTAGCAGTTCGAAAGCATGTAAATGCAATCTGGAGGCTGAGTCATGCCAACTGGACTTCATGACTCAACTTCCAGATAAACTCACCTGGATGACTGAGAATCTTCACAGTCATGTAAACGCAAGTACTGTAGATAAATAGGTACCACCATAAAATGCGGGAAGGTAAACAGTGTTCCGTGCTCAGAAATGCATTCGGCCATGCCGGCTACATGGCCATGGACTTGCACAACACTGGATCTTTGGCTTTGAAATGGAGATGAGCACCGCCCCTAGAGTTGGATATTACTAGTACGCATGTGTAGGGGGAACCTTTAACTTTTTTACTATAAATCTATTATAGTAAATAATAGCTACTGAGCTACTCTGGGTGGTGTCCAACAATAAAATGGCAGCAAAGTTGACACAATAATTAAATCAAGGAACATAAAATAAGAAGAAAAATAGCTTTTATTGATGTACAAATAGATGTTTAATGTTATTGTTACGATAGCTTAGCCTAGTGGTGGCCAAACTTCAACCGTCCAGATGTTTTGGACTACAACTCCCAGAATTCCAAGCCTGTATTTCCAATGAGAAAGGAATGTGGGAGTTTTGGTCCAAAACATCTGGAGGGCCGTCATTCTTAGGCCCTTTGTACATGACCCCTAAACTCCGCCGCAAGTGGCTCCCAGCTCGGGAGCTTAAAATTGTTTCCCCACCAATTAAGTGCGACCACGCCCACCTAAGCGCGTCCCAGCGCACTTTTCAGGTACCTGCTCTCTGGAGGTGAAAATTCCTGATGCGGATATAACGTAGTGACTGCCCGGCTCTCCTTGCTTCTGTTTGTTCTTTTTTTGTCCCCCGCCCCTTTAAGAGATCTGAATGCAGTGCCGGGAGGGCAAAACGGAGGTGAGCGGCATTCTTTTCTTCCTTTTTTTCTCCCTCCCCTCACGCAGCCAGCAGCCAGGAGTGCGGAGGGGGTGGGAACGCAGGAACAGCGACAAACCCCTAAGATCTGTGGTCCGAATTTAAGTGGCCAGCGGATCTTAGGGGTTGTGTGAAAAGGCCCCTAGATAAATTGTCAATTACTTTCTTCTTCTTCTTCTTCTTCTTCTTCTTCTTCTTCTTCTTCTTCTTCTTCTTCTTCTTCTTCTTCTAACAATTCTTGTGTTTAAATAATCCAGACCCCGTTGCCAGTTATAGACTATCACCCTTGACTAACTGACATTCCAGGCAGTCTAACTCCTGAGACCAGTGGTGGCGAACCTTCAGCACTCCAGATATTTTGGACTAAAACTCCCATAGTCCTTTGCCATGGGCAATCGAAGCATGGAATTCTTGGAGTTGTGGTCGAAAACATCTGGAGCACTGAAGGTTTGCCACCACTGCCCTAGACCGCCCTTAGATCACACAGGAGAGAGAGCACACCTCACATCAGGCCTCTTATACCTTTATACATGCTAGCCACGCCTACCAGCTTGCTGTTTGGCTAGGCAACATACACTAATAAATATTCATGAATAACAATAAATATTCATAAATAAGGGAACCAAACTCCCACTCTCTGGCTCTGTGGCTAGATGCCTACCTACACCACAGAGCTTCGCAGCCAGCTAGATAAACACAAGTGTCTCTTTTTCCTATCTACGGAAAACCCAAGTACATTTCCCCCCTTAGAGGTCCCTGCCCCTTCCGGCCAGAGGCTTCACCTGTGGGTCCCCAGATGTTCCTGGACTGCAACTCCCAGAAGCCTCCACCACTTGCTGTGCTGGAAAGTATTTCTGGAAGTTGCAGTTCAGGAACATCTGGGAACGCACAGGTTGAGAACCACTGCAGTAAATTGAACCTATTAATTTTATTATCTTTTGCAGGCCTGCTGGATTATCGCTTCACTATGCTCTATTCTTCCCAGCCGAATGAACGCGGGGCAGGGGTCCGATGCCTGTACCACAAAAACAATAACCAGCTCGCGGAAGGGCATCAGGAGAGAGCCTGGCGATGGTGGAGGAGAAGCTCCCCTGATGCTGGTAAGTGGCCAACTGGGATGGTTCACAAAATGGACCAGCAGCTTTCTCTCTTGCTTCTGCAAGGTCTCCTTTTGCACACACGCATGCACAGACACACAAACACACAGACACACAGACACAGACACAGATACACAGACACACACACACACACACACACACACACACACACGGAAGCTGCTCAGGAAGTAATCTCTGAAGGGACAACTTAAGAACAGAGACATTTTCGTTTTTGAAAAGTTTTTTATTTGTTTACATACAACAGAGGCAAACAAAATGAAACAAACATATCAATCTGACCAGACTCATTAAAAAAAAAGGGGGGGGGGAGAACTTAGAGGTGAAGACAAAACCAAAACCTGTAGTGGTCACACCCTGTCCACTTGTCCACATACCATACAAAAGGACTAAGGATTTCGCCATTGTCCCGCCATCTGCAAGTCTTCCACAGGTTCTAGCACGCACTGTACATACATCCTTATATCGCTTTCTCCCCTGACTCATTTGTCTGCTTCTGGGCCCAGTTATATAGCATCTTCCAACTCTCATTTGCAAAATGTCTCGGTTGATCCCGCACCACCTCTGAGAGCATATCTAGTTCCGCCATGTCCAGTAGCTTTTTCAACAGTTCATCCTTAGTTGTTATTTCACCCTTCTTCCATTTCTGGGCACAAAGCAGCCTGGCTGACGTATATATACAGTAGAATATATTTTCTTTTCTTATCAATGATCTCTGGCATTATATTTAGTAACAACATTTTTTTAAAAGGAAGAGCTTTTCTCTGCTCCACCCAGGTTCCCCATCAATCTCTTTCTAGATCATTCATTAGTTCATTTGTTTGTTTTGCTTGCTTGTTCATACATTCATTCATTCATTCATTCATTCATTCATTCGTTCGTTCATTCGTTCATTCGTTCAGACAGATACACCACACCCACACCATTCCATCTGGCTACAAGGCCACTCTGGGTTGTTTACAATAACAAGCAATACAATTGCAACCAATAATGGCGCTAAGGACAAAATGGTTAATTTTAACAAAAAAAAATCAGATTGCAATCTACTAAGACAGTGATGGCAAACCTTTAAGAGACCGAGTGCCCAAAATGCAATTAAAAACCCACTAATTTTTTTGCAAAGTGCCCAGACAGCAATTTAACCTGAATACAGGTGGCTATGAAGGGGTGATGTTGGGTGCCCACAGAAGGGCTCCGAGTGCCACCTTTGGCACCCGTGCCATAGGTTCACCATCACTGTACTAAGAAATTAAAGACAATAGCAATCAAAAGTTAAAAAGAACAACACACACAACCAATAATAACAGCAACAATATAAAACACAACCGTTTAGAAGGCAAGGCGGCGGGATGAGAGGAGGCTCTGAAAAACTGGCACTGTATGGTATCTCCAGTAATGCCTCTCTGAAATCATGCTGTCTGTTGTCGTTTTACTTATCACCCACCCTCACCCTACGATTCCTGCTTGTAGATGGAGAACTGAAACTTTATGACTGGTGCTGCAACCAGGCTGGAAACCAGAGGTTCTGCGATATATACAACGAGAAAAGACCCAAGATTGGCTGTGATGGATACAGGCCTCCAGTCCAGGGTGAGTTCTCAGCCACTCCAAAAGGGAAAGACTCCCCCCCCCCAATGATGATGTTGTTTATATTTATAAACAGTTGATGAGTCAAGTGGATAGAGGGACGCTCTTCTCCCTCTCACAAAATATCAGAACTAGGGGACATACACTCAAATTGAGGGCTAGGAGAGTAAGAACAGACAAAAGAAAATATTTTTTTCATCCAGTGCGTTGTTAGACTGTGGAACTCCCTGCCACAGGGATGGGGTGATGGCCTCTGGCCTGGATGCCTTCGAAAGGGGGTTGGACAGATTCCTGGAGGAAAAGTCCTTCACACGTTACAAACCAGGATGGAGATGTGTAATCCCCAGGCTTAAAACCAGGGTACTTCAAGGGCCAGAGGCAGGGGAGTGGTATCAGGAGACAGAGACCTAGTCTTGTGCGCTCCCAAATGCATCTGGTGGGGCCACCGTGAGATACAGGAAGCTGGACTAGATGGGCATTTGGCCTGATCCAGCAGGGCTCTTCTTATGTTCTTATGTTCTAATCACAGACAAAGCAAATGTGTTTTGCAAACTAATATGAAAAGAACTGCTGAGACAATGAGATTTTTTTTTTGGCCCTTAAGGAATCCCTGCATCTAATGATGCAGTCTCTGTAGTGTGACCCCCATGCTTCGGTCTGCTATTCTGGTTAGTGGACTGTCCTCTGCACCCAGATAAAAAGTTCAGATTGAGGGCACTGCTGTCATACAAGAGTATTTGGGTAATAATATCTACACTCAATATAAATCAGCTGGCACTCATCAGTATTTGGAATTTTCATTGAACTGCACCTTCTGCAACATTAGAGGAGTTGGAGAGTGAAGTAAGGGCTGAGCCTGTGAAATGATGACAAGTAGGAACTGGCAAGCCACTCCAGTACTCCTGCCAAGAAAACTCCATGGACATGGAGTCACGTAGAGTCGGTCACGACTGTAACGACACAACACACACACACACAACACACATGGTTATCTAATTTGCACATGAATTTTCACACCTATGGCACACTCCAAACAGCCCATCTCTTCAGCTTCCAAATATCCAGATTATCTGTCTGTACTAGCTGGCACCCATCACGATACCTTTCCCAAACAAACTTGGTCTGCCCTAACCTTATTAAAAATCTAAGAACTGCTTTGTTATTTCAAACTACAGCCTAGAAAAGTTACTTTTTTGGGGGAGGTGCAGCTGCCAGCATCTGCAACCAACATAGAACTTTAGCTGAAAAATGTAACTTTTTCAATCTCTGGTTCAGAAGCAGGATGCAAATTTTGCCCCCTTTATTCATCTCTAGGTCCTATTTGAAGTTGGCCTGCTCTTTTGAATTAGCTAACATTGCAGAAAGACCAATCTTAGTTAGGGGTGGGCAGGAAATGAAAAACGAAATGCTGTTTTGTTGTTTCGTTATGTAATCAAACAAAATGAAACGAAATGAAATGAGGAAGCAGCATTTCGTTATACACGAAATGAAATGCTCGTTTCTCCATTGAAACGAAGCTTTTCGTTCCATGTTCCATCGTTTTTGGGCTCCTGCCAAGCTGTCAATGGCTGGAGCCCTTTAAACCTGGCCCATTCGGTACCAGGGGGACCCCCTGATGTCGACTGGGCCAGGTTTAAAGGGGTCCAGCCATTGACAGCTCAGCAGAAGGGCAGTGCAATCTGGTGTGTGTGTGTATGTGTTTGCGTGTCCCTGTAGATTCAAGTATTGAATCAGTGGTTGAGGCAAGCTGTCAGATAGTGTGTGTTGGGAGTGTGTGTGTGTAGGATTTAAGAGAGCAAAAAGGTCTCACCTGTATTCTTTGTAAACGGACGGTGCCCTCCAGAAGAACGAGTTAACAAAGAGCAATACCATTTTAGGCATGGAGGTCTTTTTGCCAAGATTTGAATGTTGTCTAAAAAAAAACACCTCCTTGCTGCTCAGCAGATGTGCAGGGACTTACAGAGCAGAATTAGCTTCAAGTCTTCTGAGAATAGACCACCCCTTTCCTCCCATCAGGTGGCACTTACAGTCTCACTAATTCACTCTGGGACACTGGTAAGAGAATGAATTGCAAGGTATCATTTACTCACTGTCCTGAAAAGGCCACAAACAGTATGCTGTGCAAAAATGTAAGCTTTGAGTCACAGGTCACAACAGACACTCTAGGGAGTGCTTTCCAGCAGTCTCCTACAGAACACACATGTACATAAATGTACTAACATTTATTTATTAAAGGACTCCAAAGCAGAGATACATGCCTCTCTTTTGAAATTAGAGGCAGAGAAGGAACAATTAGTCATGGCTGGATTGATTGAACGTCACCCAAAATCCAGAAAGGTCTCTCCCAGCCAAATCTGCTAAGGGCAGCATATGAGGATGCAAATACAAGTGGTGCCTCGACTTACGAATTTAATCCGTTACAAATGCATGCTCTTAAGTTGAACTACTCTTAAGTCAGGGTACCTATCTGAAAAAATGAAAAAATAAGTTAAAAATGGGAAAAATGAAAAAAAGTATTTGTAAGTCGAGCAGACCATATCTAAAATTTGTAAGGCGGCAGTTAAAATGGCAACAGGTTTCCGCTCTTCAGTCAAATTGCTCTTAAGACGAGCTGCTCTTAAGCCGGGGTACCACTGTAGTTCCAATAGGTCTTCTGAAACTCAAGGTGGACAAAATGTATCCAGACAGTGCAAAAGTCTGAACGCTGTGAATCCAACAAATCTCATTATTCACCTCCTTTTAAATCAGTGTCTAAGCTGTGACACTTTTCCTTAAAGGCTTAGGATGATGTTTTCTGCTTTTTTCCTCATAGGCTGAGAGACATCTCTTTTCAAGACCTCATTCTGCAACAGATCAACCTCAGTGATTCTCCTCAAACACCTTTGGACCGTCTGCTCCTCAGTTCTGTGTAGGAACCGAACTGGAATTCTATTACCAAACTCCCTTCAGGCTGGAACAAGAGGCTTGGATGAATAAAATACTTCCAACCTCCTATTACTGCTTTATCATTTTATTATCTCAGGTGGTAACAACACAGATCTCTTGGTGGTTTAATTTGGCATATTCATCTGTAGCTGTGTGTGTGTACATTTTCTCTGCCTGTCTAATAATCTGTCTTTCCTATACCTCCTGCTCCCAAGGTAATTTTTTCTAAGGGAAAAGGTCTACCTAAGACCTCAAGGGGAATGCGACTTTTAAAAGAAAGTGTTCATGGAAGAAAAGGAAAATGTAAGAATAAAAAATGGGTTTCATGAGGCAACTCCCAGTACACAGGGCAGGAAGGAATAAAAATCAGTATGTTTTGAGGTAGTAGGATATTTTCTGAGGGTCTTTAAGCTGTTGGAGCGAAAAACCATGATTTGGGATGTATTTGGATACAAAAGCATAAAGGCACCTGGATGAGTGAGAGTCTTCACAGACAAGCATAAAGGCAGTATTTTGATTTTATTTTAGCTTTATTTCATCATTTCTTCTGTTCTGTACTCTATTTTGAACATGCCTTGGTATGCAAAGGTGAAATATAGCTATTACAAATATTGCATTCATTAAAAAAAAGAATGATATGAGGATGAATGAAACTTGTCTCTCCATAATGGTCAGATTCTGAAAATGAGCCTTGGTTGAGGAAGCCTCCATTACATGTTAGAGCCCACATCACATATGGATGAGAGGGATGATGAGGAAAGTTCCCTGTGGGGACAATGACCCAGTTCTAACTGAACTAGCTCATCTGTGGGGCAGCAGACACCCCCTTTCCTAACCTAGAGCTGCACAAGGCACAAGGGGCAGGAACCGAGGATGATCCAGGAGACCTTAAACAGGTGGAATGGTGCCAGGTGGGCTGGTGAAGGTGACTCAGGCCAGGTGTCCAAGCCATGGAAGACAAACAGCAGCAGGTAGCTGAGGCCAAGAAGCACCCGTCCTGGGGGGAAAACAAAGCAAAAATCAGGGTGTGGCCAAAGTTGGTCCAATGGGTCTTTCCCCATAAATTGAAACAAGCTGGGGCCGGAAGACGAATTCTCACTAGTGCTAGGTCTGTTGGTCACGGGCAAATGCCATCACTGCCATTTTGCTTGGCAGCCCAAGATGGTGGCCAACAGTCACCTCCTCAGCAGTCTTCTCCTCCTTTTCGTCTAAATTGGGTGGGGAAAAGTAAAAGGAGAATCATAGAATCATAGAATAATGAAGTTTAAAGGGTCCTACAAGGCCATCAACTCCAACCCTCTTCTTGAGCCAAGCTGGAATCCAAGTCAAAACCCATCTAACAGACAGTTGTTTACATTTCTCCTGAATGCCACCAGCATTGCTGAAGCACTCACTACCTCCCGAGATCATTGGTTCCGTTGTTGTACTGCTCTAACAGTTAGGAATTTTTATCCCCTGATTTTCAACTGAAAATCTGGCTTCCTGTAACTTGATCCCGTTGTGTTTTTCCTCCCCACAATTTTTACCTTCCTGCCCTCCCCAAAGGACGTTTTTATCTCCTGCACATCATCCTGATTCTGCTGAAACATCTCCCGACGAAGTTTTCTGAAGAGTCGCGTCCTATGGTCTCAATAACTTCAGATGCCACCAAGTAGATGTCGGAGGGCTTAGCCTCTAGGCTCACAAGATTCAGGACTAAAATGAGAAAGAAAGAAAGAAAGAAAGAAAGAAAGAAAGAAAGAAAGAAAGAAAGAAAGAAAGAAAGAAAGAAAGAAAGAAAAAGAAAGAAAGAAATTCTAACGATTCTACATGGGCCTGCAACCCCCAGAATACTCTCTAGACCAGTGGTGGCAAACCTTTGGCACTCTAGATGCTTTGGAATACAACTCCCAGAATTCCGTGGCTAGACAGTCAATGACAAAGGACTGTGGGAGTTGTGGTCCAAAACATCTGGAGTGCCAAAGGTTGGCCACCACTGCTATAGACTGCTAGGCTATGCTGACAGGGTGATTCTGGGAGCTGTAGTAAAAAGTCACTTTTCCAAGTTTGCACTGGCTCCCCGTTGTCCCCTGGATTAGGTTCAAGGTCCTGGTTTTGACTTTCAAAGCCCTCCACAGCCTGGGACCAGAGTATCTGGCGGAGCATATCTCTCAGAGATCAACCGGGTCCAGACCCACGAGATTGGCGCAGGCGCGCTCACTGAGGGTGGCCACACCCAGAGAGGCGCGGAAAGCGCGTACGCGTGACCGCGCCTTCTCTGTGGTGGGGCCTTCGCTCTGGAACCATCTACCCAGTGAGCTGCGCCTGATTGATTCCCTGCCTGCCTTTAAACAAGCCCTGAAGACTTACCTGTTCAGTGAGGTGTTTGGCGACCTTTTTTAGTGTTTTCTTTTTTTTTTTGGCCCGCCATCTTGCTCCCTGCCCCTTCTTTGTTTTAACTTGTTTGTTATCTTGTTTTAACTTGTTTGTTATCTGCTTTTTGTATTTCTATTTTTATTGTAAGCCACCCAGAGTTCCCTTTGGGAAGATGGGTGGGGTATAAGAGTAACAAATAAATAAATAAATAAATAAATAAATAAATAAATAAATAAATAAAGGACCAGAGAAAGGCCCCAGTCCCCACGATGATTTTACTGCTCTTTTTGCTGTGAAAGACTGCGCAGCAAAAGATCGTGCCTTCACTCCGAAGAGCGGTATTTTGGTACCCGACCACGCCCCCCGAAGTACACTTTAACTGCAGCATTTTGTACCACTGCTAGGGGTTGTGTTAAAATACTTCTGTTATTGATGCACACTTTTTTACGCCTCAAACGAGGTGTGGCCCCAGAAAATTCGCACCATTCAGATTCGTACACCCTTTCCTGCCACTTTCTGTAGTTCTGCCTTGGTAATCGTTTATGCTACTGAATTGGTGGCATACATGCATGCCGGCACAATTTTTACTGGCGTTCCACCTGCACTTACAATCGATTTTAAGAAGAAAAACTGCTACCTGACTGCAATGCAGGTATTCTCCACAAGGGAAAAACAGGGAAAATATGCGCAGTAAGCAAGTCGGGATGAATGCAGAGAAGCAAAATACTCCCCTGTCATTGGGGCGCTAACTGTGCATCAAACGTCACATGACCACCCCCCAAAATAGTACGCATCATATTAAGATGTGCAGAAAACTGTAGTGAGACTGGGGCCATAGTCCCACTGGCGAATCAGCATTTCACAACCAGAAGGAAAAAGTTGGGGAAAAGTCTCTCAAGACAGCATGCGTCAAATAGCCTTTTCACACGACCCCTAAGATCCGCTGGCCACTTAAATTCGGACCAGAGATCTTAGGGGTTTGTCGCTGTTCCTGCGTTCCCACCCCCTCCGCACTCCTGGCTGCTGGCTGCGTGAGGGGAGGGAGAAAAAAAGGAAGAAAAGAATGCCGCTCACCTCCGTTCTGCCGTCCCGGCACTGCATTCAGATCTCTTAATGGGGCGGGGGGCAAAAAAAAGAACAAACAGAAGCAAGGAGAGCCGGGCAGTCACTACATTATATCCGCATCAGGAATTTTCACCTCCAGAGAGCAGGTACCTGAAAAGTGCGCTGGGATGCGCTTAGGTGGGCGTGGTCGCACTTAATTATCTGTGAACTCCGGAGCTGGTGGGGAAACAATTTTAAGCTCCAGAGCTGGGAGCCATTTGCAGCGGAGTTTAGGGGTCGTGTACAAAGGGCCAAAGATACATCCCACTCACCAGTCCGGATGGCAGCTACTGTGTCCTTGTGCTTTGTTGCCTGAGCCATGATTTCTAGGGTTAGAAACAAGTGTGGTTGTCAAAGCCATGGCTTTATACAGAGTGAGTTGAACACAGATCCTGGTTAAGTCCAGCTTTCTTCCACAATGGTCCGCGACCAACCCAGAGCCTGAACCCTCTTGAAAAAAACCCTCTGTTCCGGAGGCAGGGAAGGAACAGTTTTTTAAAAGTATGGTTTTTTAAATGCCCTTGCAAGACACAATAATTTATCATCTACCTTGAGGAGCCATAGTATTAATTAATTAATTAATTAATTAATTAAATCTGTTTTTGTATTTTGTTTATGTATGTAAACCACCCAGAGTAGCTTTTTTGCTAAATGGTTCCGGTATATATATCTCAAGTAATTAATTAATTAATTAATTGGATTAATTAATTAATTAATTAATTAATTAATTGAGTTATATCCCGCAACCATTTAGCAAAAAAGCTACTATGGGCGGTTTACATACATAAACAAAATACAAAAACAGATCAAACAAGTTAAAATAGTAAATAAAAACTAATCAATCAGACCAAGAAACCAAATCATCATAATAAAAAGAACAAATAAGCCAATAAGCACAAATACAATAAATCAAAACCATTTAGCAATTCAAAATAAGAACAGATAGGAAAAAATAAAGAACTAATAGAAAATTATCATAAGGCGGGGAATAGCGTCCTATTTCTACTGCAATGATAACAAAATCAAAAACAGCAATACAAAAATAATAATAAAAGTTTACCTAACAGCTTGATGGCTCCATCCCTTAGGGATCGTCTGGGGTTTTCCAGGTAACCAAATGCTTGTTCCAGGAGAACACCTTCCCCTTGCTCTCGGTAGCGCTTCACCTATAAAGCATGGCCCACCAGGTGTGAGCCCAGATCCTGGACTGGGTTATTCCCCTTGCCCTACATCAGAGGTCCCTGGATCTCAGCAAGAACCACTCACGAGGCTGGCGGAAAGGCTCCAGGGATTGTTCTCGTGGATTGGAAGTTGGAGGAAGGATTTCAGAAACTGGTCTGCTTTCCTGAGAGTAGCCCAACTGGCCTGCAGAAGAGGGGTGGGGGGGGGGAGGCAGGTGGAAAATATTAGAGATGAACACGAATTGCCGAACCGGTACTGGTTTGTTTTTCGACCAAACAGATGTTTGGTGCTTCTGAGCCTCACCTCCTTCTGCAGGGACCCATTGAGAGGCAGCACCTGGAGGGGGCAGAGGCGGGAAGCACTGAAAAATAGAGACGGGCACAAAACGAAAAACAAAATGCTATTTTCATAAACAGCATTTCGTTTTTCGTTTTGTGCCCATCTCTATGTTTTGTGCCCATCTCTATGTTTAGTGTTACAAAAAGAAGACTGAGGGGGAATATGATAGCCATGTTTAAATATTTAAAAGGATGTCACATTGAAGAAGGGTCTGGTTTGTTTTCCATGGCTTCAGAGACTAGGATGCGGGGCAATGGTTTCAAACTACAGGAAAAGGGATTCTGTTTAAACATTAGAAAGAACTTCATGACAGTTAGAGCTGTCCGGCAGTGGAATAATATGCTGCCACAAAGGAGGGGGTGGAGTCTCCTTCCTTGGAGGTTTTTTAAGCAGAGGCTGGATGGCCATCTGTCGGAAATATTGTGATGGGGGTTCCTGCATGGCAGGGGGTTGGACTGGATGGCCCCTGAGGTCTCTTCCAACACTATGATTCTATGTTTCTATGATTCTATTTTTCAGTGCTTCCTTCCCCCTCCCCCTCCAGGTGCTGCCCCTGAATGGGTCCCTGCAGAAGGAGGTGAGGTTCAGAAGCAACTGTTTGGTCGAAAAGCAAACCAGTGCTGGTTCAGCAATTCATGCCCATCTCTAGTGGAAATATAATTCCTCCTACCATGTTGTTTGTACACCAGGAGCCTCGGTTCCCAGACTCCTTGGTAGCCCAGTGCCAACATGGCAGACGAGCGAATCAAGGGTGGCAATTTGGAAGCCACCTCAGATGCTCTTAATTAAGGCTCCCAGGAGACAATAGGAACAGCATGCTTGAGGCCAACCAACCAGTCCCTTCTTCAATGTGGCATCCTTTCAAATATTTCAACATAGCTACCATATCCCCTCTCAGTCTTCTTTTTGTAAGGCTAAACATTCCCAGCTCCCTAAGCCGCTCCTCGTAAGACATTTCTTCCAGACCCTCAATCATTCCTGATCGCCGTCCTCTGGACTAGTTCAAGATTGTCAACATCCTTTTTAAATTGAGGCACACAGAACAAATGGAGGTACATCACTTGGGAGGAGCACCACTTGGGAAGGGGGACCACCAGGGAGAGCTAGAGCACACACTAGCTGAAGGATGATGGGAGTTGTCGCCTGGCACACCTGGAGGGTGTCAGATTGGGAAGCTGTGCCATACCTCAGCCACTTGGATGCTTTCATCATGAAGATGTACCATGAGGGGCACCAGGCTCTCCATGGTGAACTGTTTCATCTGATCTTTGCTGCCTCTCCTGGTGACTTCCAGGAGGCAGTTGAAGGTGGAGATAGCAGCCACTCTTACTTTGTTGGATGCCTGTGCCAAGAAGCCAAGAAGCAAGGATGAAGTGAGACACGACCATTCCAGCCCCCCCCACCCCCCGGCAACCAAGTGGCTTCTATCAACCCAATGGGTTGGAGGAACAAGCCAATGTAGGAATGTAGCATTCGGTGAAGTCTGGATGAATCCAGAAATCCTTCAAGGGAGGAATATAACACTGCCCAGAACATTGGGCAACTGGATCTCAAAAACAGCTGGCTAAAGTTGGGACTACCATTCCAAAATCCTCCTGCAGACAAACAAAAATGTCTAATAGAGAATGGCATAAAGTTTCAGACGAATGGAAAAATTCATCTAACTGCACTGATTTGTCTAAAATTCGTTGTTTCATGGTTGCTGGACACAATAATGCCGATGAATTTTTAGCAATCTTGGATTCATCATTTTTGTGGGGTTCGTTGTTTCTTTTTTGAGGTGTGAGTGAAATGAATCAATTTGATGGTTTGTCGAAAATGTGTCAATTGTGTTTTGCAATTCATCAACCAGGACGAATCATGAATTGCAACAAATACCCATCCCCCCCCCCGATTCGTGTCCATCTCTAGTGTCTAACCAAGTGTGAAGGCAGAGTCCTGTATTGGCCAGGATTAGCAGTTCTGCTATTCCATGATTTTATAGGGTTGTTTGACCTTGAAAAGGGGACAGATGGGAAGAACAGAGAGGAGTCTATCGGTGGGGGGGTATTTATTTATTTATTTATTTATTTTAGAGTACAGTATTTTTACCCTGCCTTTCGCCTTGGAAAAGGAACCAAGGCGGCTTATAGTAATGAGGGACAATATACAGTCCAGCACAATTAAGACATGTTCAAGTTACTGAGAATAGGGAATTGAGGGGCATCTCACAGCATTAATAGACAACATTACATTAAAGCTACAAGATAATGTGAGCAGTTAAATGGAGAGTAAAGTTCCATGTAAAAGTTATGAGTGATGGAAACTAACATTGAAAATATAGCGTCAATGCAATCACACAAGGTTATATGTGGTTAAAAACACAAAGTCTATGTGATCCTATAGATTCATATAAAAGACATCTAATAGGTAGTCCCTCATTCAGGGAAAGCTTGCCTGAAGAGATAGGTCTTGAATGTTTAGCCTTTCAAAAAGAAGGCTGAGAGGGGATATGATAGCTATGTTTAAATATTCGAAAGGATGTCATATCGAAGAGGGAACAGGTTTGTTTTCCATGGCTTCAGAGACTAGGACTCGGGGCAATGGTTTAAAACTACAGGAAAAGAGATTCCATTTGAACATTAGGAAGAACTTCATGACAGTTAGAGCTGTTCGGCAGTGGAATATTGCTGCCACAGAGGAGGGTGGTGGAGTCTCCTTCTTTGGGGGTTTTTAAGCAGAGGCTGGATGGCCATCTGTCAGAAATATTGTGATGGGGTTCCTGCATGGCAGGGGTTGGACTAGATGGCCCTTGAGGTCTCTTCCAACTCTATGATTCTATGATTCTATGAAGCAGTCCTGGCCTTTAAAGCGCCATCTCCACCACAAATTTTTAATCACCCATAATTCTCTTTTCCATACATTCGACTGTCGCTCTACTGACACCTGGCTTGACTCACGTCATCAAAAAGGGGTATCACCCGGGCAGCCACTTCCATGGTGAAGAGGTTCAACTCCTCCGCGTCCAGGGTTTTCAAGAGATATTCCAGGACTTTGAGCGCCTTCACGTTGATCTCTCGGTTGGCTTCCTTCAGCCTGGCCAAGAGGTCAGGCAAGGCGGGCTTCAGCTTTGCCATCTGCCGGACCCAAAGGCTGAGTCAGAAGATGTCCGGGCAAGCTGAACAACAAGACCTTCAGAGATTGCTTGTTTTGAGAAAGGCCTCAGCGCTGTCACCTGTGGCTAACATTACAAAGTAATTGGGTGGCATTCTTGGTCACAGCCTTACAAATGTAATTTGCACTTGGTGCTTCTTTGGTCCTTGAAATAAGTTTAGAGGTGACAAGATAAAGAACGCAAAGCTTCATCCGTTGCCCCCCCCCCAAAAAATGCCCCTAAAAGGTAACTTAGAAATTAGAAATAGCTGCCTAGATGCCCTAAGCAGATCTGATCTCGCCTGATTTCAGAAGCTAAGCAGGTTCGGCCCTGGTTAGTATTTGGATGGGAGACCACCAGGGAATACCAGGTGCTGTAGGCGCCTGGAGTAGGAACTGGCCAGCCACTCCAGTATTCCTGCCAAGAAAACTCTGTGGACTTGAGGTCACGAAGAGTCGGTCACGACTGTAACGACACAACACACACACTTGTTACACCATAGTGTGATTCCCTCTCATTATCTTGCTTCTGGCAGCGAATCATTGTTATGCTCTCACTGCCCCCTATGAAAACAACTCATTACTAGTAGTTACATTACTAGAATTATTAGTAATTTATTATTTCCAAACTACCATATTTCCCTGTGTATAAGACAACCCCCACTTTTCCAACCCAAATTTACAGTTCTGCAACCATGCAATTCTCCCCTCAGGTTTACTTCATTTTTTAGTCTTAATTTTAGACATAAATATAGTATTTTACGTGGAAACATACTGTATGTAGAGGAGAAGATAAACACTTGCTTTTTCTTGATTCTATTTAACCATTAGTTAGAGAAAGATCTTAGATGCATCCTTCTATAATCAGAAGGTAATAACACTTCCCAAAAATATTTATTTATTTATTTATTTATTTATTTATTTATTTATTTATTTATTTATTAGCTTTTTAGACCACCCATCTGGCAATAAGGGGCCACTCTGGGAATCTGCTGACCTTCGGAACCAAAGTATCATCCTTCCAGACAAAACCGGCGCCTATCCTTATCATCTGCTCCTGCCTTTAGAGAAGGGAGACTCCTGCCAAGTTCACCCTGAATTCCTTAATTAGTTGCTTACTCCCTTTCCAAAATATCAAGATTTAGACTTGGAGGTCAGCAGACAAAGGAACAAAAATCAAATCAGATTATTGCTTCCTCCTCTTGCAATGCTGTCCCTCCAGAGAGGTAAATATTCCAGCACTACATGCCGGAGACAATATACATCGCAACAAAGCCGCCTTATTCCACAACGGATTAACTGCAATGTAAAAGCCAGCAAATTTGCACAGCTAGCCTGGTCGTTAGCTGCAGTGAGGCAATCGGCTCCGACAGCAAAATCATTACTGCCACTCACTCTCTGCCGCCTGAGCCAGCTACTACCACAGCCAGCCTTTTTCTTCTCACCAGTGCCGCCTGCCTGCATTCCCTGCCTGTTCCTTGGCCAGCTGTTTAAATAAAGCCCGATTCTCGGGGATCCTTGGGGGACGGCCATTCTGCAGAGAAAGAGGCTGCTTCTCTCACTCTCTCACTAAGCCACATTTCTCTTTCCATTTCTGGTGATGGGAGATTTGTGTGAGCATTTCTAAGTTTGCTAAAGATAGAGTTAGGTGAGTTCCTTCGAGAAGAAACAGATAAGATTTTTCTGTTGAGGGCGCACTGCTTCTAGATGCGGAATGAGCATCTCAGGCAGCAAAACCCTCTGGAGAGATTGACCTCTTACCATTCTCAGTTGCAAATTTGCCCAAGAGAGTCCACTCTGACCCTCACCTTCTTTGGATAAGCAGTCAGACGAAGCATGCCGTTGAGAGAAAGGATTCGGAGCTGGACTTTGTTTGACTTCAGCTGGGTAAAAAGATGCTGAATTATTAGATTCTCCGTGGGCTCATCCAAGGTTTTTGTGTCCAGGATCTAAGACAGGAGAGGGAAAGACAGAACTGATTTACAGTAAGACCCCGGTATCCGCTGGGGATTGGTTCCAGGCCTTCCCGTGGATAATGAAAACCATGAATAAGAGAGAACACCTGCCCACCCACCCCAAACTGCTGATTCTTGACAGTAGCTAGCTTTATCACTGCTGTTTTGAGACAGTAGCTTGCTTTATGGCTGCTGTTTGGGACAATAGCTTGCTTTGTGGCTGCTGAATTATTTAATTTTTTCCTCTGCCAACCGTGGATAACTGAATCAGTGGATAATGAATCAGTGGATACGGGGGTCCTACTGTATTCTTCAAGGCCTCTTTGGTTCCCAGAGCAGCAGATCTCAGAAGAGAAGAACACTAAAAGGATCTTAAGGCTGCATCTTCAACTTATGGCACCATAGGCTTTCTCGCATAAGAAGGCACTGCATTCGTCACTTTACAGATAAGATAATCCATCAAGACATTCCCCTGCCATGTGCCCATTCATACCAGCAAGGTTTGTTCTGGGGAACAAACTGGTCCAGTTTCCCCTTTTGATTTCTTGTCACAGATTGCTTCTTTTAGGTGCAGGTAAGATTGCTCCATCTCAGTATGGTCCCAGAACTTGCCATCACTGGGATCAGACCACAGCAGATGGCTTGCCGATTCCAGTTTCCCGACATCGTTAAGCAGCTTAAGCAGACAGCTGAGCTGCTTAAAGATATTGGGACATTAAATATTTTCCTCTGCTCCTCTATGGAGGAGAAGAGGGAGGAAGCAACTTTTTAAAATTGTCTATCAGAGCAGTGCTGATGTGCTATGTCTTTTTTTTTTTGGGGGGGGGGGGGGGAATAAAAAAAAATTGAAAGCCTGCTCCCAGAAGAGACTGGAGTGGGAGGTAAAAGAGGGGGTATTTTTGCTTTGTTTTTTTGCTTTCCCCTTTAAGAGAGGTAAGCCAAATGGGGTCCCTTGGGTGATGTCCGTCATCTGGATGCAAGGATCTCAACCAATGGCATACCTTACTTTTACACAACCGTAACAGACCCTCCTAGTCAGTCCAATCCAATATGCTGGCTCCTGCTTCTTAAACTCCCTCTCCTCCTTTTCTTTTTCCAGCAGAGACTACAAAAGGCTCACCTCCACAATGAAGGTCATTGCAATGACATGGATGGTGTCCTCTTTGGTCTCCAACGTGGCCAGCAGGTAAGGCAACATGCGCTCACAACCCTCGTTTCGGAGCAGTGCCCTGTGACGAGAAAATGGGGGGGGGGGGGAGAGAGAGAGAGAGGTTTGCCACCCTGAGATGATCCTTTGAGACCTCCACCTGGACAAGTCATGTTTCTTGATTTCCTGTAAAAAACAAGACCCTGGTCTCATTTTTCTCCTTTCTCTGTTGTTGTTTCCTGTATATTCTCCTGCTCAAGAAATTTCTCAGTTCTGTGCAGCTTCTGTGACCTTTCCAACACACCCCATGCAGGAAAGATAGCTGTGTATGTCCAGCTGAAACAAGGCTATTGCAACAGCAAATGCTATCCATAATGTGGTCTCTGATTTCCTCTAGTGGCCAGTTCTGTCAGTTCATATTTGAGAATATAGATTTCTCAGTAATGTCTGAAGATTCTCAGTCATCCAGGTGAGTTTATCTGGGAGTCAATTCATGGCAACTGGACTTCTTTGTCTTGAGAGACGGAAAAGTTTCGCTGCTCATCCAAGCAGCTTCGTCAGTCTCAGGGAAGCCAGTTGGGAGTCCTCCGTTTTATAGCTCACTTGATTTATCAGATTTTTCTTTTCATGTTTTTAATACTTTCAGAGCATTGAAAACTGCATCAACAAATGTTGATACTGAAGATAAGGAAATCCTAATGTAATTCTGCTCTGCATAGTGTCTCTTGTTTTCTTTTTTAAACCTTCAAAATCCTGTGGGGTCTTGGGGTAGTGGGAGTGGAGATTCACACGGAGAAACTCAGCTGCAAGGGGGGGGGGAATAGAGGCCATCCCTGCCCAGGACAGCAAATTGGCTAGAAAAAGATGGAAGCCGCCACTCCAACACATCTGGAAGGCCCCAGGTAGCACCGTGGATGGAACCAAACACCATGCCCTATAAACCAAGAAACATATACAGTGGACCCTCGTATAACAAACGATTTATATAGCATAAAATCTGTGCAACATAAAAAATTCCGGAGATAGGGGAAATTTGTAAAACTATAAAGGAAAATTTGCTTAACAGAATTTCATTGCGAACGAATTAATTCCTTTATACAAGGTACCACTGTAATGCCTTCTCCACCAATACCCTTAGCAGTGGTAGTCATTCTCGTTCGAGAAAATGAGTTATCGCAGGAAAAGAACACACAATGGTGGGTCCCCATCAGAGGATACAAATGCTGCTTCTTTGGAATATAACTCATAAGAACATAAGAACCTAAGAAGAGCCCTGCTGGATCAGGCCAAAGGCCCATCTAGTCCAGCTTCCTGTATCTCACAGTGGCCCCACCAGATGCATCTGGGAGCGCACGAGACTAGATCTCTGTCTCCTGGTACCACTCCCCTGCATCTGGCCCTTGAAGTACCCTGGATTTAAGCCTGGAGATTACATACATCACCATCATGGTTCGTAACCTGTGATGGACTTTTCCTCCAGGAATCTGTCCAATCCCCTTTTGAAGGCACCCAGGCCAAAGGCCATCACCACCTCCTGTGGCAGGGAGTTCCACAGACTAACAACACACTGAGTGAAAAAAAAAATATTTTCTTTGGTCTGTTCTTCGTCTCCCAGCCCTCAATTTGAGTGGATGTCCCTTAGTTCTGGTATTTTGTGAGAAGGAGAAGAGCGTCCCTCTATCCACTTGACTCATGCCCTGCATTATATTGTATGTCTCAACTCCTACAATCATACGGCCACTGGTTAGGGGATTCTGGGGGTTGTAGTCCACCCCCCCCGGCAAATGTTTCCAACCTGTGGCCCTCACCCTTGTTTTCCTGCTGTGCGTCCCCTCAGACGGGATGGAATCTTTTCAAGAGCCACCCACCCACCTGGCAAAGAGAGTGAGTCCCTTCTGGTGAGTGGCACGGTGGGACAGGAGCTCGGAGCCTCTCCTCTTATTCATGATGAGGGCCTGATCCCCACCGCTGACGCGCCGGAGGAGAGCTCGGAAGGTCCTCAAGGCAGACCTGTGGGCAGAACCAAAAGCCCCTGAGAAACGACAGCCCTGCCTTCTGGTTGGCATTGGGGTGGCTCCGGCCATAGAAGTCTGCCGAGAGATGACGTTCTGGTTGAAAAACAAACTTTTTGTATAGAGATATCCCCTTGGAAGATACTAAAAGGCACCCCAGCCAGCTTCCTTTGTAGGGTCACTTGGGAATCATTGAACCCCACCTGTGCGGGGAAGCCCCGGGAGAGGACATCGGACCCCATCTGGTCTGATGCAGAGGAAGCCAGCTTGCCCTTTTTCTCTCCCCCCCCCCCCCCACATTATCCACCAGGGCCATGGGATGGTGCATTGGAAATAACAACACAGCATAAATATCACAGAGTAGTGGGGAAACTGCTCATCTCACCAAAAAGCAGTCCCAAAGTAAAATGGGTTACAATTCTGCCTTTTACCCATATGGCAGACATCATATAAACCAATCACTGTTAATCAGTTATCCATGGCACCTGGATATGATTATTCTGACCTTTTCATGTGCTTATTACACTATTCACCTGTGTCTTGGCAAATGACTATGCATCTATACACAGAACCCATTTTGAATCTGTTAAATATTATATCACATACATTTTGTTAAAAGTTACATTACCTGACAGTGCCCGAATAAATCTGTGTGGGGTATGTGCAGGGAGGTCTGATGCCCGGGAACCACCCACTTTTTGGCGGCATCTGCATTTTCCCTGAGCCCCTGTTGGTTGCCACATATTTGGAGTCACGGCCAGTACGAAAATAACCCTGAGCCTGCCTAGCCTTCTCTTGCCCCTCTGCCCTCCCACCCTCTTGAAACCCCCCCCTCCCTGTTGCTTCCGCCTCTGCCACCATTTGCTGCTGTTTGCCTGCCTCTCCTGCGTCTTCAGGAGAGCAACACAAGACTTCTGAGCACATGCCGTTCGTCATTAAAAGAGGAGGGACAACTTGGAAAAATGGGTCCAAGTGACGAGTCAAGGCCCAAGTCGTTGAGGAACAAAAACAAAACAAAACACAAATCCGATCCAAGCTGAGTCACCGGGATGTCTTAAGTCTGACTCAACAGCTGGTCCTGTGATGGCTGCTTTTACACGACCTCTTAAATCCGCTGGCAACTTCATTTCGGATCCCCGCAACCAGAGATCTTAGGGTTTTGTTCTGCTTCCTGTGTTCCCACCCTCCCACACTCTATTGCTTCTGTCTGCGGTGAGGGGAGGGAGAAAAAAATGCAGGCTCACCTCCTCCTGCTGTTGGCAGCAGCTAGTTGTAGGAGGATTGGAAGCCCGTCTGTCTGTTAAAGGGGGGGGGGGGGGGGGGACAACAAAAGCAAACAGAAGATGGAGGAGAGCCAGGCATTCACAAACAAACAGAAGGTGGAGGAGAGTCAAGCATTTAAAATCCGCATCGGAAAATTTTTTACCTCCTCGAGGCCAGGTACTTGTAAAATGCACTGGGACGCGCTTAAGTGGGCGTGGTCGTACTTAATTTTTTTTAAAGTCCGCTGCTGGTGAGAAAACAATTTTAAGCTCCGCATCTGCAAGCCCTTTGCACTGGATTTGAGGGGTCGTGTAAAAGCAGCCATAAATCCCCATCCCTGTGTCACGCACCTGGGTTTTAAATACAGTACTGGCATTAATAAAATTACTTTAAATATCCATCAGTGAAGAATGGGGTACCCAGTTGTTTCACTCTTCAGCCCCTAACTAAACTCTAGCCAGCCCTTCTCTAAACTAATAGCCACCCGAGTCCTTTCCAGACCCTGTCCAGTCCCTATCTGCCGGTTAATCCAACAAGCACATGTTTTTATATGCTTTAGCCACGCCCACAGGCTATTCCATTGGTTCCCCAGTTGACATCATTAGAATATTTATGAGGTACCTGTCAGGTTTCGCCACACCCTGTCTTATCCTCTATTGATTTCTCTAACCCTCTTTAAGGCCATCCAGCTTGCTGCTGATCACTGCATCATCCCTCTCAAAATTTCTCCCATTAACCCAGTTTCATGAGACAACCCCTCGGGTGGGTGGGTGGGGGGGGGGAGAGAGAGAGAAAAAGCAAAGGAGGGTGAATACCTGAATGGAGACAGAGGAGTGGGGATTTTTTGATGGATGCAAGTCTTCCAAAAAGCGTCGATCTCCAGTGGCTTCAAATTCACTGTGTACGAGATGTGGCACAAGAGAGCAACGGAGAAGGTGGGGTAGAGTGCTCTAAGGACATCTTTGCAGGCAGGAGAGGGATTTCTCAATATCTCATAGAGAGCGGCAGAAGCCTAGAAAGAAAGAGGACACCCCGCCCTGAGAGGCAAACTATACATTATGGATCACCCGTCATTCACAGAGGAAATTCCTTTGCTGTCGAAAGCATTTGGTTGTCACAGCAGATTTTTCTCATCTCCTGTACTTGACACACTGCCTGCTTCGTTTTGCGATTTGTCTTCAGGACATAAACACATCATGTCAGAGCTTCAGAGATGGAAACCCTATGGATCATTGAGTTCAGTCAAGGAGGTAAGGGTGGGTGGGTGGGTCGGTGCGTTTTGAACTCCCAAACTCTTAACTCCACAGCCAGAGACCTAAACCACTGAGCTAGCCAGCCGTTCCCCTACTTCATTTGCGAGTCCGATTTATCAGACATGAAATGTTGTCGAAATCATGTCAAGCGAAATCATCTTGAGGCTCATAGAACAACAAAGTTGGAAGGGGCCTATATAACACCATCGGACTGCAAATTCCAATTGCAGATTTGGAAGGAAATCCTGTGGATTGTTGTTCTTTAGAAACCCCGCCTCCCACTGGAAATTTCCAGACCAAAATAAGGAGTATTTTGGACCTGAATTTTCCAGTGAAATCACGATGGGCCGCTTTGTATAGACCACAGTGGTTCCCTGTGGTGCTTTTAACGTGCCCAGTTCCACCTTAGACAGGCGGCGTGTTTTCCTTACCTGTGTAAGGGATATTCCGGGACAAAGCAGCAAAGGAAAAGAACATATATTGTGACTAAACATTAGAAAGAATTGTTGGATAATAACAGGGGTTGCCTTGAATGGAGGAGGGCGTTTTTGTTCATCGGAGGCTCTGAAAGAGAGGTCAGATCTTCGGGGGGGGGAATTCCCCTGCTTCTACAAGGAGCTGGACCTGACGACCCCGGAGCACCTTCCACCTCTACCATTCTTGGCGCCTGCTATTCCTGTGAAGCTTTCAGGGAGCAGACATGACCCTTGTGTTGTTGGAGTCAAGGTGGGCTCCTGCAAGCGCACAACTCCTGGAGATCGAAGGCTCTGACCCCATCCCCTCCGGCATGCAGTGAAGGAAAGAGTCTTGAGAATCTCCAAAGCTCAATTGAATGCCAAATCCCTCCTCAGTACTTACGGCTAAGGGATCCATGTTTGGCTTCAGCCCGGGACTGGCAGCGTGGAAGGGTCGCTCCTGCAAGGTGGCCTGCAGCACCTCGAGGACCTTCTGTGCCGGGTTGGTGAAGGCGGTTAAGACGTGCCACATGATGGAGGCAGAGCTACACGGGGGGCCGAGAAGAAGCAGGAAGGGTCATTGCAACTACAGTAGGACCCCCTTATCCACTGATTCAGTTATCCACAGATGGCAGAGGGGAAAAAAAAATCAAAGAAATAATTCAGCGGCCACAAAGCAAGCTACTGTTGTAAACAAAGCAAGCTAATGTCACAAACATCAGCTGTAAAGCAAGCTACTGTCGTAAAACAGCAGCCGCAAAGCATGCTACTGTCACAAACAGCAGCCGTAAAGCAAACTACTGTCATAAAACAGCAGCCGTAAAGCAAGCTACTGTCACAAAACAGCAGTTTTGGGGGGGGGTGTTCTCCCTTATCCACGGTTTTCATTGTCCACGGGAAGGTCTGGAGCCAATCCCCAACGGATACCGAGGTCTTACTGTAGAATCCTCTCCCTTCAGCTGGGGGCGTTGGTTGCTTCCTAAGTTGGTAGCCCAAAGTCTAGCTTTTGGGGCTTGAGTGCAAAGGTGTTCCAGGAGCATGGTAACTCAGGAACACACAAAGAACCCAACAGCCACCTCAATCCATGAGAACCCAACCGACAACTCAATCCAGGAGGGTCCTCCACACAAAGGAGAGGCCTGAGGTCCCTAAGAGGGTCATTGGAGACCAAAACCAAGGTCACTCACACTTGTGTCCCTGAAAACCATGTATGCGGTGTGAAAGTTGGACAGTAAACTGTAAAGCTGACCGGGTGGGGATGGAAATGTGGTGCTGGAGAAGGGGTTTATAGATACCCTGTCAAACCTATCCATTCTGAAAGAAATCAACCCCGAATGTTCACTGGAAGGACAGATGTTGAAGCTGAGGCTCCAGTACTTTGGCCACCTCATGAGAAGAGAGGACTCCTTGGAAAAGTCCCTGATGTTGGGAAAGATTGAAGGCCAAAGGAAAAGGGGACGGCAGAGAATGAGATGGTTGGACGGTGTCATCGATGCAACCAATATGATTTTGACAAAACTCCGGGAGGCAGTGGAGGATAGGAAGGCCTGGCAAGCTCTGGTCCATGGGGTCACGAAGAGTCGGACACGACTGAACGACTGAACAACAACAACAACTAGAAGGATGAACAAGTGGGTCCTTCTTCAAATCAAACTTGGACTTTCTCTAGAAGACATCATGACAAAACCGAGGCTGTCCTCTGATTCAGCCTTCTATAATGTGAGTGCTGGGACACAAGGGGAGGGCCTGGCATGCTCCTTCTATACCCCAGAGCACAGAGAGAACTCCTAGTTCCCCTGAGCCTCCTTGCCCTCTGAAGAGGCTGGCCACAGTGTCTGGCAAAACGTCAGGAAGAAAAACTTCCAGAACACAGCCAAACAGCCTGGAAAAAAACTCACCCTCACAGCTATCAAAAACATAAATTCTTCAGTCATTTTTCTTCCAGCTCTGTCTCTCTTATGTGTAGCTTAGTGTTTCATCTGATCCTTCGTTCTCTTAATAATACTGGTTTTCTTTGTCCCCTCCCCCCAAAAAAGCCGGTCTTCCTCCTCTTCCCATACAACCCTGCACCCGGCATGGCCAGATGGGTGGGATGGAAATATAATACTAAATTATTATTCTCTAGAGCCAATGTAGTGTTGGGCTAGAAGTCAGGAGGAAACTTGTAATCAGTTTGTTTTATGTTGTAAACTGTCCAGAGTGGCTTTCTGACAGGCAGTATATAAATCAATCAATCAATCAATCAATCGAACAAACAAACAAACTTGGTATCAAATCCCTGCTGACCTCTGGAACGGGCTGAATGATCTTGGGTGCAGCACATGTTTTCAGGCTGATCGACCTCGCAGGGTTGTTAGAGAGATAAAAGAAACCACCTTGAGCTCATTGCAGAAAACGTGGGATTTCAATGGCAAGGAAATAACTTTTAAAAAATAATAATAATCCTGTTCCCTTCCTGGTTCACTCGGGGCATTCCTGTCCATTCTCTCCTTCTAGCACCTCCCCTCTTACCTGTCGCACTGAAGGGAGCAGCTGAGCAAGGCCTTCACCACCTCTTGAGAGTGTCCAATTCCCAGCAAACGGAGGAAACGGAACACCGCCTGTCGGGCCCGGGGGTAGCTGATATGCTCCAAACTGTAATACATGAACTTGACCGCTTTGGGGACCTGGTGGGAAGAATTAGGCAAGAGGTGTCTGATAAAGTATATCACCCTTTTATGCAGATTGGGATTTGTTAGGTTCAAGGATATATAGAAACCACTAGCAGAGATTAGCAGCGTTGTGGAAAAATAAATGCACTTAGCAATTATGGAGCTAGGAGACAAATGAACAAGGCAACTGAACTTAGTACAAAAATTATATTACATATGTACTCATAAGGACATAAGAACATAAGAAGAGCCATGCTGGATCAGGCCAAAGGCCCATCTAGTCCAGCTTCCTATATCTCACAGTGGCCCCACCAGATGTGTCTAGGAGCGCACGAGACTAGATATCTGTCTCCTGATACCACTCCCCTGCATGTGGTCCTTGCGATACCCTGGTTTTAAGCTTGGAGATGATACATCTCCCTCATGGTTGGTAACCTGTGATGGACTTTTCCTCCAGGAATCTGTCCAATCCACTTTTGAAGGCATCCAGGCCAGATCCCACCTCCTGTGGCAGGGAGTTCCACAGACTAACAACGTGCTGGGTGAAAAAAATATTTTCTTTTGTCTGTTCTTATACTCCCAGCCCTCAATTTGAGTGGATACCCCCTAATTCTGGTATTTTGTGAGAGGGAGAAGAGTGTCCCTCTGTCCCCTTTACTCATGACAAAGAGTAATATGCAATAACAATATACAAAGCACAGCATATAGAGAAGATACAACAGAGCATGTGGAAAGCTGCCTCTCACCTTAGGCTGTCCCAATTTATGTTAGTTTGCATGATACCTTTATACATAAAGCAATATGGTGTAAGCCAATCACACATTACATGAGATGAGGTGATTTTTGCTATAACACCTGTGCCGAATCATCCTGACCTTCCAGTACTGATGATTCTTTACACCTGTGACCTAGACCTAACACACATTCTTGTCTAGCTCTATGACATAGCATTTTACACAGGATCCATTTTGTAATCTGTTAAATATATATTACAGACATTTTGTCAAAACTACAATCCAGTCATTGACAGTGTCAATCAAAGTGGAAAGGTTGCACCAGAAAGGTTTCCGCAGCCATAACATAGCTTTCCTGCAAAGTATTCATGCCGTTGTAGTTTGACAAGAGTGCAGAGTTTTCTATATATGTATCATTCACATCTTTTGCACAAAATGCTATGATTGCATACTCTTTTTATGTAATAAAACGCTAACAAATGAAGGCTTTCAAGAGTGAAAAGAGATGAGGCAGTTGCTTCCGAATTAGAAGGCAATAAAACATTTTCCCACTAGAGACACAGTCCTTCAAAGCTGCCATACCAGCCTGCATCATCAGCTTCAAAAAGAAGCTCCTGCTTATCTCCCAATGGCCAATCAGCAAATGAAAGCAAGCTAATCTGCAGTTTATGGAGCAGGGAAGTGTCACTGCAGGGCACGGGTTTCCAAACTTTTTTGCAAGGAGGGACAGATTTTGTGAGGTGAAAATGTGTGGGGGCCGACCATTCAGCCTGAAAGGGGGGGGGGAGAAAGGGTGTGGCTCACGTGCTCCTGCAACAGCTGCAAATGCTCTGGTTTCAAGGTGCCCAAGGGCCCGGCAGGTGTTGGACGGCTCGGGATCGGCCCATGCACACCCAAGATGCACCACTGCTCACATATGCTGCCCTCCCTTGCGAGTTGGAGCCTTTTTACACGACCCCTAAACTCCGCCGCAAATGGCTCCCAGCTCCGGAGCTTAAAATTGTTTACCCACCAGCTCCGGAGTTTACTGAAAATTAAGTGCGACCACGCCCACCTATGCGGGTCCCAGTGCATTTTTCTTGTACCTGCTCTCCAAGGGTGAAAAATCTTGATGCGGATGTGCCGGGCTTTCCTCGCTTCTTTTTGTTGTTGTTTTTTGCCTCCCACCCCTTTAAGAGAAGGAACCAGGAAGTGACGGGGCTCCCGGCAGCTTCCACCGGCACCAGGAGGTAAGCCTTTATTCTTTTGTCCCTTTTTTTCTTCCTCCCCTCACGCGGCCAGCAGCCAGGAAGTGCAGAGGGGTGGGGACGCACGAAGAGCGACAAACCCCTAAGATCTCTGGTCCGAATTTAAGTGACCAGCGGATCTTAGGGGTCGTGTAAAAGCGCCCTTAGTGGGGAGGATGCTGCAGCAATGGAGCCAGGGGTGGGTAGGCAGGGTGTCTGGCGGAGGGGACGGACAGAGGCAGGGAGGTAAGGCAAACCATAAAACTGCAAGCTTACGTCTCCATCCGGTATGGGGAGGGGCTAGCTGGTGGAAATGCGTTACAGGCTGAGCCAATGGGGAGAAGAGGCAGAGGAGCGCTCAAAATTTTAAAACAAGCCACATTTGGCCCCTGGGCCGGACTGCCTGCTGTAGGGTATTTATTTATTTATTTATTTATTTATTTATTTATTTATTTATTTATTTACATATTTTAATACTTATATACCGCCTGTCTTCCAGGTGAACTCCGGGCGGTTTACAACAAAATGAAAACAATAACAGTAACAACAAATTACATAAAACATCGTAATAAAACTACAAAGCTACAAAAAAAGGAATAATTGGCAAGAGGGCGGGAGAAGAAAACAAACAAGCAAACGATATTCTCTTCTTAAAAGAGCTTTGCTTTTGCTCAAGTTCTCATTGTGACATTTGATTTGATCCATTATGAGAAGTTAAAAACATGAATGAATCTTTATTTACGGTTGTTAACCAAATGAAGAGGTTAAAAACATGTCTGTGAAGATTCTCAGTCATCCAGGTGAGTTTATCTGGAAGTTGAGTCATGGCTACTGGACTTCTTTTTTTGAGAGATAGAAACGTTTCGCTGTTCATCCAAACAGCTTCATCGGTCCGATGAAGCTGTTTGGATGAACAGCGAAACGTTTCTATCTCTCAAAAAAGAAGTCCAGTAGCCATGACTCAACTTCCAGATAAGTTAAAAGCATGTTAATTCAACGAGTCACTTTGACCATCAACAGGTCCATTCTGGAGGATGTAGAGTTTTTAGCAAGCCAATGGGCAGACGTTCAGCACAACATAAGATGAAATTATATTGAACATTTTTCTGGGCCTGGAGACCTACAAACAGTTTGTGGAGGCAGTGAAAAGATCAATACATATCCTGAGGACGCTTAATATTGGTAATAATTGCCCAAATAAATGTTTTTCTCAATTTCAACGAAATCCTTTGATTAAAACAAAAACACCTTTGCAATTAATTTCTTCACTGTCAGAAACTAGACAAAGTAACTGGGTAAGTCCATGGAAGGAATAAATAAGTTAAGGAACCGTCAAATTTATTAAAGCAGTTTAACAGTGACCCAACTAAAGTCCATACTCTTATGAATTTTTCACTAAACCAAACGACATCAGCTTCTGATTAACAGCAGACCTGGCCATTGCCATAGTTGCCCAAACCAGAACTTCAATTTGAAAAAATGAAGCAAACTGGAGGCCATTGATCTTATAAGACCATTCTGTTTAAGGATCAATTGGTAAAATCTACAATTGTACCTCTACTTACGAGCAGCTCCACTTAAAAGCAGTTCGACTTAAGAGTCGAAAACCATTGGCATTTTAACTGCAGCCTTACAAATTTTAGATGCGGTCTGCTCTACTTACATTATTTTTCGATTGGTTGGTTGGTTGGTTGATTTTAGATACAGCTGCTCTACTTATGAGTTGTTCGATTTAGGGGTATGCATTCGGAACGGATTAAATTTGCAAGTAGAGGTACTACTTGCAAAAAACAGCAAGGAATCTGACTTTGTGCCCAGAGATGTACAGAGAGATGCAGTAGTTAATAAGAAAGGACCTTACGAGTTCTGGATCAAATGTGCAGCCCCCTCTTAAAAGGAATGGGACCCCATGAAAACCTAGTGGCTCCCTGGCCACATAGATAATTGGGGTACTTGGCAGTCCGTTAATAGGCTGTTAATCTGTGGTCTTCAACATGAACCATGAGAACGTTCATGTTGCCCAATTATGTAGAATCCTAGAATCCTAGAGTTGGAAGAGATCTCAAAGGACATCCAGTCCAACCCCCTGCCATGTAGGAACCCCCCTCACAGTATCACTGACAGATGGCCATCCAGCCTCTGCTTAAAAACCTCCAAAGAAGGAGACGCCACCACCCTCCTTTGGGGCAGCATCTTCCACTTATGCTGAACACTACAGCTCTAACTGTCACGAAGTTCTTCCTAATGTTCAAACGTGTGCCTGATGTTGCCAGTTATTGGATAAACATTATCTGATGAACTTACTAATTGCACAGTGGTGATTCTATGATGAACAAAGAAACAAATCTCCCTTCAACCGCTTGTAGGTTCAGCCAAGCACCTTCCAAGCCTCTTACCTTCACAAAGCTGGGTGTGGGGTTCCTCAGCATGGCTTTCAACATAAGACAGGCGGCCCTTGTGCTGTGCGCATCATCCGCCCTCATGGCCTTGATGGCAATCAGTATGAAATCCATCTGATCATCCACACGGAGGCATCTTTTGAATATCTAACATGAAAGCAGTAAGGCAGGAACATATTAATGGCTGCTCATTCAAAGGCCAGCAGCTGTTACTATTACAATATCATCCACATACGTGCTGTGGGACCCTCTACTTATATGGAGGACGGCCAGTGGGTTTTGCCAAGAATATTGGAATGTGGAACATATTGGTTCAGGGTTCCAGGCAGGCAGGCTGGCAGGCAGGCTATGAGGAGCCTGTTATTTATGGGGATTTGTGTCAACTCACTTATCTCCTCTTTTAGATAGATGCTTCTTTTCAATAGATTACTAAGAAATGTTTTAATACTGCTGGAGCTGTATTGCTTTAATCTTTGGAGTGTGCATTGAACATTCCAGCCCGGAAGCTGTTGCCACAGTGATGAACTTCCACAAAAAGTGCCGTCACGCTGAAACAATGCTCACCTTTCACAGGAAAATGCAAGATAACCCCTCCCCCGAATTTCTGAAGCGACAAAGAAAAAGCACACATGGGAAGACTCGGGAGAAACCATGATGCTTTTTGAGGCAGACCGTATGTGGATGATGGATGGTGGGATGACTCATGATCAAATTCAGTGTAGGCACAAATCTATTTAGGAGAACAAAAGAGCCGAATGGCAGAGCTCTAAATTGGGACTCAAACCAATCAAACGTAAAGGGGATGCACACAGAAAGCATGATCTTTCGATCCGACGAGTCCCGGGTGTCCTGGCTAATTGAGTTACCATGGTGGTGTCACTGATGTCAGAGAACCAAGCCAGCCAAAATATCTTCTCTTCTTCCCACTCCTTCAGAAGATCGAGATACTCCTGGTTGTCCTCAGCTTTGGCCAGTCCTCCGAAAACAAGGGGAAAGACCACTCAGCATTCTCCTGGGTTTGCTGGGAGAAGTACACAACACAACACAACCCACCCAAACCCCACACTCACACACAGAGACACCATTGTAGATGGGTGATAGCGGTGGGATGGGATTTGGGATTTCCCCCAAAGGAAAAAATAAAGACAACACAGTCTTTCCCAGTAAGTTTTCTCAACACAATACAAGATAATAATACAGGTTTGCTTGGGTCAAAGGCTTTGGCCATATAAACAGGTTAGGCAGTGAACTTGAGAATTGAATTGGGCCAAATCATAACCCTCCACCATTGCAGGGGGTGTAGCAACAATGCCATAATAGTGTACAATATAGACAGGTTCTTTCATGCCACCCGTGGAAGGTTTCTGAAGAGGTACATCCCATACCCTCCTGACCATACGGAGCAGAGGTCAATGCTTCTGATGCGAGGCCCATAATCCTATGACCCTCCTTGCTATTGCAGCAAAAGGAACTAAGCACCTTGTGTTACCTCTGAACATGTCTTATTTGGCCTAGCTCCTTGTGGTTGCTGCCCCTTCAGATGCAGCTTTGGTAGGCGCACATTCATATGCAACCCAGGGGAGGTGGAAGTGGTGGTGAAGAGGTGAAAGGTAATAGAAATACAAAAGATCAGGAGGCCATGGTCATAATAATTCATCATCGCTTAACTGCAGTTGGGAGGTGATCAACACCAGTTTCTATGGCAGTCAAATCTGTCAATGTTAGATCTTTAAGACAGGGGTGTCCAAACTTTTTTCAAAGAGGGCCAAATTTGGTGAGGTGAAAATGTGTGTGGGCCAAACATTCAGCCACATTTGGCCCCCTGGCTGGACTTTGGACAAGTCCTTATAACATGCAGAACGCTGCAGCAACAGAGCCAGGGTTGGGTAGGGTGGGCAGGCGGCTGGGGGGATGGACAGAGGCAGGGAGGGCAGGCAAACCATAAAACTGCAAGCTGACATCCGGTACATGGAAGGGCCAGCTGGCGGAGATGCATTACAGGCTAAGCTGGTGGGGAGAAGAGGCTGTGGGCCGCTCAGAATTTGAAAACGGGCCGCATTTGGCCCCCGGGCCTGACTTTAGACATGCCTGCTTTAAGATATCATCAGATTCTTGGTTTCTTTTGGTGCAACAGACTAAAGACACCAGTTGGGTGGGTGGGTGCTGTGTTGTTACAGTCGTGACCAACCCTCTATGTCCACGGAGTTTTCTTGGCAGGAGTACTGGAGTGGCTTGCCGGTTCCTACTCCAGGTGCCTACAACACCTCGTATTCCCTGGTGGTCGCCCATCCAAGTACTAACCAGGGCCGACCCTGCTTAGCTTCCGAAATCAAGTGAGATCAGATGTGCTTAGGGCATATAGGCAGCAAAAGGCACCCATTACCCCTCTGAAAATTGCAGCCCATGGTAGGACCTCTATGAACCGGGGCAGTTTTGGGAAAGGGTATCAAGAATTCATCTCACTCTTTTGGTGCTGGATCAAGTTATAGAGGTGGTGGAGCCCATCAGCTGCCCACTGGGACACCCTCTCGCACGGGTCTCCGCAGCAAAGGGTGAGGCAGCCTGCCACTTGCCCAATCTTGAAATCCTTCATTCCCTGCCATGGAGTGAGAGAGATGGGGTGGGTGGGTGGGTGGAAAGGAGGAGACACACAACACGGGAAGGAGGGGGAGGATCAGATTCGTTCTAGTTCCCTACAGCTCTAAATGCCCACTACAAAAAAAAAAAAAGAAAAAAAGAAAAACGACTCAAAAAGAATAGAAATCGACTCAAGGGACTGTGGATCTGGTTGCATCAGCGCTCCTGTTTTGCTCGTGCACACAGGCACCCCTGCACACAGGAACACACGGATCTTGGTGCAATCTAGAAAGAATTTGCTCTTCCAGCTTGCGGCTGGTTTTTATTTGAGGGTGGTTTATTGACCCCAGTGAAGACATCCCACATTTGTACAAGAAGTCTGGGGTCCAGTGTAAGTATCACTCAAGGAAAAAGCTTATCCAATTTTCTTTTAAATAGGAGGGAAAGAGATGTAGCAGTAAATGAAGCCTCTGCTACAGTAAACTACACACAAGCAATGTTTTGCAGAATGAGACCAAAGATGGGTGCTATATACAGTGGTACCTCTACTTACAACTTAAGAGCAATTCAACTTAAGAGCGAAAAACCATTGGTGTTTTAACTGCTGCCTTACAAATTTTAGATGCAGTATGCTCTACTTAACAATAGTTTTTTATTTTTTATTTTTTAGATAGGGCTGCTCTACTTAAGAATTGTTCGACTTAAGAGCATGCATTTGGAACAGATTAAACTCGTAAGTAGAGGTACCTGTGTGTGTGTGTGTGTGTGTGTGTGTGTGTGCACGCACACTTTATTCTTGTACAAATGTGCAATGTCTTCATTGGAGTCAATAAACCACCAGCAAATTGGAAGAAATAAAAACCACCAGCAAATTGGAAGAGCAGATCTATATACAGTATATATATATGCTAATTGGGGATGGTGAGAGTTGTAAATTACTATAGTTACCTCCATGTCAGAAGGAAGACGGAGGAATTCTGGAACTCCAAAAGCGTGAGGGAGGGGGGGAGAGAGAAAATTTGGGAGAAGCACCCTTGCATATTTTCATTCCAACCAATTATTTGTGAAAGATACAAACATGTTCAATTTACCTTAGCTTTGTGCCTGGCCGCAGTAAGTATAACATGTATGCTTTGGCTGTAGTGTTACGCTACTGGAAATTTTACAAACTAAATTTACACATTGCTTATTTTATTCTGTTTATTTCTTTATTTCTTGCAGGGGTGGCTCGTTTTATTTTTTATAATTTTAAACTCTGTTACCAGACCAGAGTGTCACCCCATGGCTAGCAAACAAGTTTTATTTATTTACTTTGTCAATTTGTATCCCGCCCCTAATAGTGCCAAGGGATTAACTTGGGTGGTTACTGTAAATATGGTACAAACAAGAAAAAGAAACAGAAATGCATTAAAAACACTATAATTAATCCTTAAAAGAATAGAGCAGGCACAAACCAGTACTATAAAGCCATAGTGGACAGAGGGCAAGACAGCAGAATAATCAGCCATGGTCAGTGTGGAAAGCCTTTAATTGCCGTTTAATTGCCTTTAATTGGTCTTTAACTGCCCCATGGCACAAGTGGTTAAAGTGCAGTATTGTACTGCAGTTGAGACTCTGCTCATAACCTGAGTCATGCCCTGTGACCGTGATACTCTGCCACCAGTGCTTATACATCCTCTCACTTCTCCGGCTAAAAAGAGCAGGAAACAGAGGCCAAATATTGGCGGAGAGATTTGATTAAATAAGAAGAGAGAGGATCTTGAGAGGTGGACAAGACAGAGGGTGTTTTCTCTTCCTTTAAATTCCTAGTTTATAACCCCTCTCTCATAAGAACATAAGAAGAGCCCTGCTGGATCAGGCCAAAGGTCCATCTAGTCCAGCTTCCTGTATCTCACACTGGCCCCACCAGATGCGTCTGGGAGTGCATGAGACTAGGTATCTGTCTCCTGATACCACTCCCCTGCATCTGGCCCTTGAAGGACCCTGGTTTTAAGCCTGGAGATTACACACATCTCCATCATGGTTTATTCTAACCTGGGATGGACTTTTCCTCCAGGAATCTGTCTAATCCCCTTTGGAAGGCATCCAGGCCAGATGCCATCCCCACCTCCTGTGGCAGGGAGTTCCACAGACTAACAACACGCTGGGTGAAAAAAAATATTTTCTTTTGTCTCTCCCATGTCAGGGATGCTTTGTCCTTACACCGCAGGCACTGACACCAGGCATGCACTTAGCCTGCTGCGATGACTTTTTGCCATCAAGATAGCAGTGAACAGGTTTCCTCTGTCGGGGACAAGGAACTCACTTTGACTACACAGTGGCTGGTGATGCAGCCAATGAGTTTGGTGATCCTGGCCAAAGCCACCTCCCTCTCCTGAGCCTCCGAGGACGCCGTTTCTTCAAGAAGGAACTGGTATGAGAAAGAGAGAAAGGCAGGCTACAGCAACACACAGGCTAAACGCCCCTCGGCCCCCCTTTCATGAGCAGTGGATCACATGAACAGAAAAATCATTTTTCTTGGGAAATCTGTAAAAAAAATCTCTACAAATATGGAAGAAATCAGCTTTCTCCCAGAACTTCTGTCCTGCAGCTTGTTTTGTTTGACCACAAGGCAGTTGAAAAAACAAAAAACCAGGCAAATGCGGAAGTGTCACTGCACTATGCCCCTCTCTCTTCCCCCGGAACAAAGGCATACTAAAAATCAACCATACTTGCAGGAGGGACAAAATGGTAAGGGAAGTCTAAGCGAGATGAGAGCAACGTTGTGTGGATGGTGGGAAAAATGAGTTTAAGAGGAAGAAATATTTCTTTTCTTTTCTTTTCTTTTCTTTTCTTTTATTTCTATACCGCCCATCTTCCAGCGGAACTCTGGGCGGTTTACAACAAAATTAAAATCGACAATACAATACAGGAAAAAAATAATCAGATAGACTCATCTGGAAGATCTGAAATATTCAATCTGGAAGAGCCCTAAGTTAAACTCCTGGGCCCTAGGAACTCAGAAGTGTCACCCATTCCGAGTGGCAGGTGCTTCCAGAGGTCTTGGGTGATATGGCCTTCAGAGAAGACTGATCAGGAACTTAATCCCAAGGCATATTCTTCAGGAGAATTTAGTCCTCAGCAGTAGTAAAAGGGTATCTGGTGGCCCCAGTTTAAGTACAAGGTGGCCTGAACTGTTTTCCGCCAACTTTTGCAGATTACTATGGGTCATGCTACAAATTAAAGGAAAGACTTGCATGTGAATAACCTGTTTATTCTGTCTCTCAAGATGATTTTCTTCGGAGTTATGTTGTACTTCAGCAAACTGACATGCAAATTAAACTTATATTTACTGTACTTTCCAGCTAAATGCTATATGTGAGATACAAAGACATGGAAAGTGATGGGAGGTGACAAACAAATGCTTTTCTCCACTAAAGGGAGGACCTCTTTTTAAAGCGTACTCAATGTATCTTCTGGTTTGATTCTCAAATGTCACAGCGGAGGACATCAGTTTGGTTCTCTTCCTGACACAATAACTTGGGTATGGGTGTGTGTAGCTGTACTTTCCTTCCATGCCTTGGTGTCCAAACTTCAGCCCTCCAGATGTTTTGTACCACAACTCTGAGAATTCCAAGCCTATATTGCCAATGACAAAGGACTATGGGAGTGGTGGTCCATAAACATCTGGAGGGCTGAAGTTTGGACACCACTCCATCTCTCTGCTAAGAACTTCCCCCCTTCTCTGTTATCTGTTGGCAGTTCGTATTATGTTGCAGCCAGTAAGGGCCTTTTCACACGACCCCTAAAATCCACGGCAAATGGCTCCCAGATCCGGAGCTTAAAATTGTTTCCCCACCAGCTTCGGAGTTTACAAAAAATTAAGTGTGACCATGCCCACCTAAGTGCGTCCCAGTGCACTTTTCAAGTACCTGCTCTCCGGGGATGAAAAATTCCTGATGCGGATGTAATGTAGTGAGTACTGGGCTCTCCTCACTTCTGTTTGTTGTTGTTTTTTGCCCCCCACCCCTTTAAGACTGCAATGCTGCCGGGAGCAGAGCGCGGGGGCAGAACGGAGGTGAGCCAGCATTCTTTTCTTTCTTTTTTTCTCCCTCCCCTCACGCAAACAGCAGCCAGGAGTGCGGAGGGGGTGGGAACACAAGAACAGCGACAAACCCCCAAGATCTCTGGTCCGAATTTAAGTGGCCAGCGGATCTTAGGGGTTGTGTGAAAAGGCTCTAAGTCTGTTTGGCAGCCATGTTTGTTCTCAGTTTGCTGTTATCTGTTCACAGTCTCAGAATGTGTTATTGAGACTGTAAGTGCCAGTGGAGGAGGGGAAAGGGGTTGGGCTAAAATGGGGGGGAGGCTGGAAACCATTCTGCTTTTGTGAGTGCCTGCAGTTCTGCTGGGCAGCTAAAGGGATTCTAACAAAGATTCAAACCTCGGCCACTGAATGTTTGGTTTCAATTGCACAGAAAGAGAGAGAACTTGAGCATTTTATGCTCAAAGGAAAAGAGGTAGAAATGGCCTCCACTCCACCCCTTTCACATTTTAAGTGTGATGGGGGGAAAGTAGGAATCGACTACATTTGGGGCCCAGTCACAGATTCCCTGCTCCTCCCCCCCCCCACATCCCAGCACTATCCATTTGGGGGGTGCCATGAGAAGCCTCTCCTCAGAAGTATTTTGCCATGTTGGCCCCATGAGACTAAGATGCGGTGGTCTTCTCGGTCACCTTTAGGGTGTCCCTCATCAGAGACTGGTTGCCGTGGTGATCTCCAAACCATTCTTTCTTCTCTCTGTCTAAGGTGGTGGTGATGAGGTCCACACAGTCCAGAAACTTCAAGCCTCTCCGATATATCCTAATCCCGCCCCGACCCACGGATTGGGGGGGGGGAACAAAAAGAAAAGAAGTCCAATTCAGAAAGCACCAGTCACAGGGGCAAGCGACCTTGGCTACTGGAACTTGATCCGTTTATTATTTATTTATTATTTAAAATGTTTCTAACCCTGCCTTTTTGGCCTTGGAGAGGACCCACGGTGGCTGACAACATTAAAAGTTCCAGTAGCCAAGGTTGCCAAGAAACATTAAAGAAAACATTCAAGGTTGAGAAAAAAAGGATTCTGACGAGGTCTCCTATGTCATTAAAAAGGCTATATTGATGCTGAGACCACAAAGCGAATAAATATAAGGCCGGGATGGGGGTGGGATTGCAGTCTGAAAGATGGAAAACGTAAATGGGAAAAAACACAAGGAGTGCTACAAAATTCAGTCCAAGCAGTAAAGACGTCGTCGGCATCCTTTAGGAAAGGCCTGGACCCTCCTCTTTAGGGACGCCTTCAAAAATGACTAGAGGTTTTTTTTCCTGACTTAGTTTTATTATTGGCTCATATGCTGAAAGCTTTTTCCCTGCCATTGCCACCGTCTTTGTTCCTTTTGATTTTTATGTGAACCGCCCTGAGTTCCCGCTTGGGAAGTAGGAGCGGTATATAAGTGTGAAAAATAAATAAATAAAGAAATAAAGAAATAAAGCAGAAGAATCCATTTAAAAAGTCACATAACAGGTAGCTAGTCCCTGAGGGAAAGCCTGCCTGAAGAGAGAGGCCTTTGCCAGCAGAGATGGGGGCCAGCCGGGCCTCCAGTGGGAGGGAGTTCCAGAGGCTAGGAGCAAACACCAGAGAGAAGGACTTCTCTTATGTCCTCACCAGACGACCTGAGAAGGTGCCTGAAAGAAAGGCCTCTCCTGATGACCTTAGCATCCGAGATGCTTCATAATGAAGATACCACCTTGGAGGTAATTCGGACCTGGGCCATTTAGGGCTTTGTAGGTTAAAACCAGCACTTTGAATTGTGCCCAGAAACTAATTGGTAGCCAGTAGAGCTGCTGTTACAAGGGTGTTATGGGTGTCAAGTCTTTTAAAGATATAAAAAAAAACCATAAATGAAATATTAAACCTTTTACACAGAGTTTGTGTAGAGCACACACAGGTGTGAAAGATTTTAGGAAAAAACTTTGAGGCTGCAGCAGCAGCAATGGGCAGCTGCAGATAATTAGTGCTTAAAGTTTGTATAAAGGTAGCAAGCAAGAATCACTGCTTGCTGGCTTTTCCTCAAAGCCAGTCAATGCTGCTCTGCAAGGTTAGTTACTGTATTTTTCCTGATGTGTTTTTTATGCTGAAGAAAAGCTTTCTGAGTTAAATGTAAATATATAAATTATTTTTGTTAAAAATTGTCTGCAAGTTTTTTCTAATGTTCCTGAGCACTGAGTTCTGCTAAGTCTCAGAGTTTCTCCCAGTACACAATATTTTATAAGACTAAGCTATAGTCTGTCAAGGGGAATGCTCTACAATATCCATATTATTATTTTCTAACAATGGGACCCTCCTGTGACCAGCCTTGGGTACATGGGGCACAGCCATTGGGCCAACCCTTGAAAAAGGCAGTGGAGAGAGGGGTTTTTTATTGCCTGCTCTGGCACTGCTTGTCTCTTTCCAACCCTCAGAAGTCAGGAGAAGCACACCTCTTCCACAGGGGGATTTAGAATCATAGAATCATAGAATCATAGAGTTGGAAGAGACCTCAAGGGCCATCTAGTCCAACCCCCTGCCATGCAGCAACCCCCATCACAATATTTCCGATTCTGACAGATGGCCATCCAGCCTCTGCTTAAAAATCTCCAAAGAAGGAGATTCCACCACCCTCCTTTGTGGCAGCATATTATTCCACTGCCGAACAGCTCTAACCGTCATGATCTTCCTAATGTTCAAATGGAATCTCTTCCTGTAGTTTGAAACCATTGCCCCGAGTCCTAGTCTCTGAAGCCATGGAAAACAAACCTGTTCCCTCTTCAATATGACGTCCTTTCAAATATTTAAACATTAGCTATCATATCCCCTCTCAGTCTTCTTTTTGAAAGGCTAAACATTCCCAGTTCCCTAAGCCGTTCCTCATAAGACATCTCCTCCAGACCCTCAACCATCCATTTGGGAAGGGCTCCGTCTGGCAACTCAGCGGAAGGATGAGGCAGGGACCCTTTTTAAGGGAGATGGCAGAGTGCCAGCAAGAGATGCAAGTACCTGGCGGTTTTCACTGAGGAATTTCTGCATGAAGCCGAGAACATCTTTGACATCTCCCTCAGAATCCGAGGAACCTGAACTGGACACCGAGGTTGGGGAATCTGGAACGCACATGGGGGAAAAAAAATCCAGAACCGCCTTCATTATCGTGGATTTGTAAGCAGCATCCAAAACACTCTGCATCTACTGCATGGTGGGGAATTGCTCGCTGAAAAATGGGAGAGGCTTTGGTGGTATTGCAACCATAGTTTGGTCCTGGGAAAGTTAACATTTTAGACTACCTCTCCCACCCTTCGCTAGCTGGCACAGCCGAGGGAACTGTCTTCCAAGAGGATAATAACTCTATCTTCTGAGTGCAGCTATGTTGCCTGCAGAAAGTTTATTTATTTATTTATTTATTTATTTAGTTAGTTAGTTAGTTAGTTAGTTAGTTAGTTAGTATGCAAACACATGCACACATTGACCCATTAGTGCTGAAGCACTGTTCTGGGCAGTTTACAGCAAGCTAAACCATACCTTATTAAACACAAATGAACAATACAAAATACGGACAATTAAGACCATAAAGCCAAATGGTACCAGAGTCCATTTCGCCTAAAACAGTGGTGGTGAACTTTCAGCACTCCAGATGTTTTGGACCACAACTCGGAGAATTCCAAGCCTTGATTGCGAATGACAAATGACTGTGGGAGTTGTGGTCCAAAACACCTGGAGTGCCGAAGGTTCACCACCACTGCCCTAAAACAACAAGGCAGGAGACACGCCGTCAATCAGGGTTGGTGCTCAAGACCTCCCTGAAAAGCCGTCTTTTAGGTTTCCTCCTAAACGACAACAGGGAGGGAGCCAAATGTAACTTCTCTGGGAGCTGGTTCTGTGAGGTTTGTGCCACCGTGAAGAAGGCCCTGCCTCTTGTGGTTGACTTTCAGGCCTCCCTTCGGGTGGCCATGCAGAGAAAGTTAGACTGGGAAGATCTGGTGGGTTGGTAGACAATAAATAATGTTTTGCTTCCAGTATAGTATAGGCATCCTTCAATTTCAAGTGACTATTTTATCATGTTCTGTATAAAAGCTGTGTTGTTTCCACACTGCATGCAAAGCTGAAGTGGCCTCTTCAGAGCACAAGGCCTGGGTAGATTAATACAGAGCTTAAAACTGTTACCCAAGCAGCAAAAAAAACCCTCTCCACATTGCTGGAATAGTCTAAATGGAACGGCAGAGCCGATACAATTAGTTCCAGCTGCATCGCAGGAGTTCCCAGAACATGATTGTATACGGTTATGAACTGCCTCCAGGACTCTGGCTCCAGATTTTGCCTCGAGGTTAACTCCTGAAGCCTTTTTCGGAAATGGATATAGCCACTAGGCAGTGAAGGTTTAAAATCAGAGTTTTCCTTTTGTTTGTTTGTTTTTATTTTTGCTTCCTGAACATGGTTAAAGGCATCCTCTTCTGCTTCTTTCATTCTTGGGAGGTTTTGTTAGGGATCTTTGTCGGATCGGTTGTTGCAGATCATTTTTAGTTGCTTTAGTGAGAGACACCTCTTGTGTTACTATATGAAAAAAAACTATTTATTTAACCAGAAGGGAAGGGTACATGGGAGGTTTCTAACTATAACTATTCTAACAGCCATTTTGCTAAGCCAGGAACAAGCTTCTCTCCTTTCTCTAAGAATACAAGGCACACACTCACTCTAACTAGACTTCTACCAGAACATTCCAGGTGGTGTGATCTCAACAACCAATCGGCTTTGCTCTTCACATTAAATCCAGCCCATAATACTCTACATTCACATTAACCCTGCAATGGCTGAAATGTAAATCTTGCCACGTATTCCAACAGGTTTGTTGGTTGCTAAGCATGAAAACAGGTTTAAGAAGTACTGTATATACTCAAATATAAGCCTAGTTCTTCAGCCCTAATTTTGGGCTGAAAAAAGGGCCCCTCAACTTATATGCAGGTCAATACTTTTAGCCACTGAGGCAAGTGCTTGGGTCGGTGGCTAAAAGTCATTTTAAACATTGTGTGCCGCTTCTCATGACCCCCCTCTGCATCACAGGGGAGCAGAGTGCGATGTTTAAAATGACTTTTAGCCACTGACCCAAGCACTTGCATCAGTGGCTAAAAGTCATTTTAAACACCACACACTACTCCCCCGGCTCACAAAGGAAGAGCTGCCAAGTCCTGCTGCATTTCCCACCCTAGACTTATACTCGAGTCAATACATTTCCCCAGTTTTGAGGGGTTAAATTAGGGGCCTCGACTTATACTCGGGTTGACTTATACTCGAGTATATACGGTAATAGGGATTGGTTCAAAGGACACTCCAGACGGGCAACCTCTCCTCAGCCACCTTGGATTAACTGGGAAACTACTACCCGCAAAAACCTTCCAAAAGCCCTTGTCTTCAATGCCTCCCCAAGCCTCCCTCTAACATTGGAAAGGTTACTTTGACGGATCCTGCTCCACTACCACCCACACCACCCTCCAAACCCCCCAGCCTCAGCCACAAGACAGGTCGGATTTACCTGCATGTCTGGGGGAAGACACGGAGCTGGTTTCCTTCTCCAAGTTAGCTGTGCTGTAAGCTTCCTGGGGGACGAGTCTTCCCAGTTCATTTTGGCGCCCATTTGGGAATAGGTACCGCTGAGTGTATAGGCATGGGAGTGCTTACGATCACGCCTGAGTTGTGCAAAGAAATGAGATTTGGTGAGGAGCACAATCGTCTTTGGCCGTGGTCTCACGGCTCCTGCCTCCTTAAAAGCTGGATTTTCAAAGCGAGGCAAAAATTTCCCTACCTCTTGGGTGAGTCACAGAAACCTCGCTTAAGGGATCATTACCGGGTTTTCTTTTTTCTTTTTCTTTTCAAAAAGCCCGGTAGCCATGGGGACCGCATTTTTAGACACATGTTATTTGGCAATTTAAACTGCCTTTAAAGGGATGTGGGACCGGGGCCTTTCTCTCGTCCTGAAAACTGTCCCCCAAAACTCTTAAGAATCACAGACCAGACAGAACCATGACTGTCCCTAAGCTATCTTGGGACAGACACCCCCTTGATCAGTGTGACACACCTCATAGGGCCTCTATCATACAACCATTAAATGCGGATAATAAAATATGCACTTTCTCCGAAAGTGGTCGCATGACATTAGATGCGCATTTACCACCCCCACAGTAGCATTTTTGAACCTTTTTTGGTGTCCCTATTTGCCAAATGTGCATCAAAGCACTGTTTTGAAAAGCTGTTTGCTGCAAAATGGGTGAAACAGGAAGCAGATGCGACTTTTGGGGGTTCACACGACCTTTGCTTTGCATCAATATGCGTATCAGCAAGCAAAGTAATTTGATCAAACCCCTAGCGGTGGTGCAGGAAGATGCGCTTGAGATGCGCTTCAGTAGGCGTGGTTGAGAGGGGTGTTCAGAAGATATGGCTGGCCGTGGGGGCACAATCTTTAGATGCGAATTCATAAAAGAAAAAGGTGCATTTAAGTGGTTGTGTGATAGAGGCCTAGGCTTGTGGTGAGGACAGAGAACATTCACTGTGGGCTGGCCACTCTCCGTGGCTCTGAGTCCACATGAAAATAGATCACCTCCTACACCAGTGCTGGCGAAACTATGGCACGGGTGCCAAAGGTGGCCCTCGGAGCCCTTTCTGTGGGCACCCGACATCACTCCTTCACAGCCACCTGTATTCAGGTTACATTGCTGTATTGGCGCTTTGTGAAAAATTAGTGGGTTTTGAATCACAGTTTGGGCACTCGGTCTCTAAAAGGTTCTCCATCACTGTCCTACACCCAAAGCTGCTTGCAAGACACCCAAGGTGTTGCCGGACTCACTGGCTTCCCTATAAGCCAGGGAAGGGACACTTCAGTTTCTTAAGCTTTAAAATGATTTGGTCAGGATGATGAATTAGGACCTGGCCTCCAGCTGTAGGATCCAACTTCTAGACCTCTCTCTCCTAGTGCCATGGTGTGGGCTTGTCATCAGAGAGGGTACCTGCTGGCCAGAGGTGGTCACTACCCAATCTAGAAAGCCAGAGAGGGTGGGTTCTCTGCTACTACACCAAGCACAGAGAAGGAAATAGCCAGACTCCACTTGTGCTAAAGAACTGGAGAACTGGGGTTCCTTTCAGCCTGAATGGCTCATGCAAATGGATAGAAGAGTTGGTTGATATGAGGACAGCACTCATCTAGCCAAGCTTGCTAACGAATGGGAAGATCGTGAGAAGGACAACTGATGAACTACTTGTGTGGTTAAAAAAAACACCACACACCCTAGGTGATGGACATTTGGTGGATGTGAGCACCATGGTTCAAACAGAAAGCACACACTGTTTCATGTCCAGGGGCAAACAGCTATTTGCGGCTTTTATAGATTTAAGTTCAGCTTATTTTATGTAGAATATCACAGGATCAGTTTCCTTATATAGTAAAAGCAGGAAGGACAGCTGCCAGAAATTCCCTAACAGCTGGGCTGTAAGAATTAAGCCAGACCTAGCAGTCCACTGCCACCAAGAACAGAAATTAGAGGTGGCCTGGATCACAATGCATCCACCTCTCCTCTCCAAGGGTAGGCATAACCACTGCCTGATTTGCTTGCTGGTTGGTCCACAGCACTGGGACACGGGGTTCATTTGGCATCTGATTTGGCAGGAAATATTGCCTCCATCATCTCTCTGCACCATCAACACAATTTCATCTCTTATTACGGCTTATCTCCAACATCTGTTTGTGTTCAGATTCAGTCCAAGGCAGCTTCCTAAGCTTCTTATGGTCCTGATCTCTGATGTTACCATCATTGCATCATTCTATCTATCTATCTATCTATCTATCTATCTATCTATCTATCTATCTATCTATCTATCTATCTATCTACATGAATGTTATTACCATGTACACTCTCAAACCCTCCCCAACTGATTACAAGTGGCACTGAAACTTGCTCATCCCTTTCATTTGAAAAAAAAATTACCAATGTTTTGATTTATTTTTAAATGCATTATTTCCCATTTTAAATAAAATGATCAGAGGAGGCAGCTTTGGAGATGAGAGTGAGATTTTTATCAGCAGAAAGGGGCAGGATGGATTTAAAACAGTTGAAAAACCCTGATTGTTCACCCAATGACGGTCTTCTGCTGCTTTCTTTCTTTTCATTTCATTTTGTTTGAGGTTTCCTGTTGATATGAGTGCACAGACTAACACCTATGTTAGGATATGACTTGGAAGATTTGACTAGAATTATGGCTTTTCAAGGAATCTTGAATAGTATGCATGGAATAATGGACGCAAGGTAGTGAACCGGCCAATAAACCATGGAGTTTGAATTCTGCTTTGTATCTCTTGAGAAGTACAGTCACTGAAATGGAAAATAGCCATACATTATTTCTTACTCACTGGGTGGTGTTTCATAGGTACAGGGCTCTCTACTTGCTTCAGAGCAAATTGAAAAGGTAAGAAGTTGAAACGGACTGGTACTCTACGGATTGCCAACGTTGGCCAAGGCAGCTGAAGATGCATCCCAAATGTCACAGGTTCAAGCCAAGAACCGCTGGCAAACCTGATCCGTTGTCCATGGCCTTAGTGATGTCATAATGGCCAGCGGAGTGTTATTCAACTAGGCAACCTGTACTCTGTGTATTTCCCCTGCTCCCCCATCACATGGCCACAAATGGAGCCTACTTCCAGAAGGGCACCCATAATAATGATCCCTTCCTGCCGTCAAGTCAATTTTGACATAACATAAGAACCTAAGAAGAGCCATGCTGGATCAGCCCAAAGATCATCTAGTCCAGCTTCCTGTATCTCACAGTGGCCCCACCAAATGCCTCTGGTAGCGCACGAGACTAGATATCTCTCTCCTGATACCACTCCCCGGCATCTGGTCTTTGAAGTACCCTGGTTTTAAGACTGGAGAGGACACATCACCATCATGGTTTGTCACCTGTGATGGACTTTTCCTCCAGGAATCTGTCCAGTCCCCTTTTGAAGGCATCCAGGCTAGATGCCATCACCACCTCCTGTGGCGGGGAGTTCCACAGACTAACAACATGCTGGGTAAAAAAAAATATTTTCTTTTATCTGTTCTCAGTCTCTCAGCCCTCTATTTGAGTGGATGTCCCCTAGTTCTGGTATTTTGTGAGAGGGAGTAGAGCGTCCCTCTATTGACTTTACTCATGCCCTACATTATTTTGACTTATTGCTACCCTTTTCAGTGATCTCTAAGTAGAGAATACTCAGGAGTGGTTTCCCATTCCCTTCTTCTGGGGTGTCTAGGGGCTACTGTGCAGCTTGCCTAAGGCCACCCAGCCCGGCTCTTTTCCTATGAAGCCCAGTGGGGGAATCGAACTCCTGACCCCTGGCTCTGCAGCCAGCTTGTTATGGGCAGCAAAGGGCTTTAGGGCATCACACAGTTGAATGGAATCGCTGAAATCTTCAATGCTCTGAGCTGCCTGGAGGACTCCGAACTCCAATGTGATGCAAGTTTGAAACTTCAGTAAACAACCCTAAGTCTGCAAGTTACATTTTCTTTGTCATTCAAATTGCTTTAAACTCAATTGTGCTTCAATAGGACGATTTGTTCAATTGTGTTTTGCTGTCGCAATTGTTTTTACTTTCTAAAAAAAATTATTTTTATATTCCATAGAACCCTAATTTAGAATCATCCAACCCATCAAGCCACCGTGCCCTTCAACATGTTGTTGTGTCTAAAACTGGCTCAATTTACCAACTAAGCAATGTAGCCTCGCCTGCCATAACTAAATTTTGAAAGTATCTCCATGGAAAGCTTAAGAGTTGTGTATTTGAATGGATATTTTTAGAAAAGCAACAAAACCCACACTCAACAAAAATTGTATGAGCCCAAATGAGGTTTTTGCATATCAATGGAAAGCAGGGTCAAGGTATCTCTTAAGTACCAGAGATGGTTGTTTTCGTGGACCTCATAATGGCTGTTCTGATTTCAGATGCTGCAGCAGCGCAACAGTAATCTTCCAGCACATCCTATCCAGTCTTTCAACACAAGCGGTGCCTGATTTTGCTTTATCTGATCAGCTGGAACAACCTGCACTTCTCTTTTATCATTTCAAAACCAGACTGTTCTGGCTTTCTAGACTTTCTATGCGTTTTTTGAGTTCTTCCTCCTCATTCCCTCATTTTAGTACCGATTCGTTAATCAGTATCTTAACAACAACAATTCGAAGCGTCCTGTGAACAATCCACTTCCTAGTGCATGCACCTGGCCTTTTCTTATAGGGCGATTATACACGACCCCTAAGCTCCGCTGCAAATGGCTTCCAGCTCCGGAGCTTAAAAATGTTTCCTCACCAGCTCCGGAGCTAACAGAAAATTAAGTGCGACCCCGCCCACCTAAGCGCGACCCAGCGTACTTTTCTTGTACCTGCTCTCGGAGGGTGAAAATTTTTGATGCAGAGAGTGCCGGGCTCTCCTCGCTTCTTTTTTTTTTTGCCTCCCGCCCCTTTAAGAGGAACCAGGAAGTGACGGGGGGGTTGGAGCAACTTCCACCGGCACTCCGGAGGTAAGAGTGCATTCTTTTCTCCCTTTTTTTCTCCCTCCCCTCACGCAGACAGAACAAGGAAGTGCGGAGGGGGTGGGAACGCAGGGAGAGCGACAAACCCTCAAGATCTCTGGTCCAAATTTGAGGGACCAGCGGATCTTAGGGGTCGTGTAAAAAGGCCCATAGTTGCTTCATTCAAGGTCCTTGATTCTGTTCATTCAGAATTAAGACTACATAGCACCAGAAAATAGGCCTTCTTAAAACCAATCTGTGTTGTACATGTTAAGAAACCTGCTCTTTGGGCCATCACTATTATTTAATCTTTGTGAAACTCAACAGGCCCATTATGCCAATAATTCTCATTTCATAGAATACAAGTTGGCAGGCAGAAGATATTTCATTGCACGAACTCCCTAGTGGGTTTGTTTCAACATGCAGTACAGCATACTGTATGATTTTGGGCAGAGGGAATATCTGGTGCCTCTCGCTGCCCAATTCTGGAAATCCACAAGCTGACGTTTATCACCTTGGCTGCTGTTTATAAGAATGACAACTTAGAACCATGGATTCTCTTGTCCACGCGACCAGTATCTCTTGATTTACTTATCCAGTCTGAAAATGTTAACAATTTTAAAAGAAAAAAAATCCCAGAAATATGTATTACTGAAGGTGAAGTTACCAGCACTGGCCACTAGAGACCACACTATCTATATCTATGTCTATATCTTTATCTATATCTATCTATCTATCTATCTATCTATCTATCTATCTATCTATCTATCTATCTATCTATCTATCTATCTATCTATAGGTTGACCTTCCCTGACCATTCTGTTCCAATCTCCTTATATAAATAGGATGCTATTATTTTGAATTGTTAAATGGTTTTGATTTATCGTATTTGTGCTTATTTGCTTATTTGTTCTTTTTATTATTATGACTTGATTATTGACCTCATGTTGGTCTGATTGATTAGTTTTTATTTATTATTTTAAGTTGTTTAATCTGTTTTTGTATTTTGCTTATGTATGTAAACCACCCACAGTAGCTTTTTTGCTAGATGGTTGTGGTATATAAATCAAATAAAATCAAATAAAATCAAATAAATAAATATTGTTTGCTATTAAAATAGTGTTCATTATAATCCAATATTCATCTTCCATGGGAAGCTAGCTTGGAATTGATTCCCTGCAGATATGGAGGACCCCTACTATACATGAGATAAAAACAGCTTCCAGAAGCTCTTCATAGATTGGAGGAGGGCAAATGTCCCCATCTTCAAAAAAACGGGGGGGGGGGGTGGGGGAAGAAGACCCAAATAATTACTGTCCTGACAGCTTCCTGGAAGGATCCTAAAGCAGATTATTAAGCAGACAGTCTGTAATTATTTAACAAGCAATGCTGTCATTACCCAAAGTCAACATGGGTTTCTTAAAAGCAAGTCATGCCAGACCAATTTGATCTTTCTTTGATGGAGTTAGAGGCCTGGTGGATGAGGAGAATGCTGTGGATGTTATCTGGATTTTAGTAAGGCCTTCGATAAGGTTCCCCATGGTACACTTACAAAGAAGTTAGGAGAATGTGGGATAGATAGTGCTACTGTTAGGTGGATTTGTAATTGGTTGATTAATCGCACCCAAAGGGTGATCATAAATGGCCTCACTTCAGCTTGGAGAGACGTGACCAGTGGGTGCCCCAGAGAACTGTTCTGGGTCCCGTGCTATTCAAAAACTTTATTAATGACTTGGATGAAGGAATCAAGAGTATGCTGATTAAATTTGCAGATTATATCAAATTGTGAGGGGTGGCTAATTTCCTAGAGGATAGGATAAAAATCCAAAATGACCTTGACAGACTAGAGTGCTGGGCCAAAGATAACAGAATGGGTTTTAACAGAGAAAGTATCTCCATACTTAACTGGTTTGTTTTCCATGGCTTCAGAGATTAGGACTTGGGGCAGTGGTTTCAAACTACAGGAAAAGAGATTCCGTTTGAACATTAGGAAGAACCTCATGATGGTTAGAGCTGTCCAGCAGTGGAAGGTATTGCCACAAAGGAGGATGGTGGAGTCTCCTTTGGAGGTTTTTAAGCAGAGGCTGGATGGCCATCTGTCTGAAATATTGTGATGGGGGGGGGATTTCCTGCATGGCACAGGGGTTGGACTGGATGGCCCTTGAGGTCTCCTCCAACTCTATGATTCCAAGATTCCTTTATTCCCATCAGGCCTTTTTGTCTCACACATCCCTCTCCTGTGGCACCACATAAGTAGATTATACTGATTTCAAATGCATGATACATCCTTAAAAGTACAGTATGGTATTTGGTCTATTCTCTTATAGGAGCTGGCTTGTGCACCCCAAAAGGAATCAGGGGGCATCTATTCTCTCTTCCACAATGATTGTGTTCTTCCTTGTCCCTCTTCCTAGTCTGTAGCAGAGAGGAGATAAAAGTTTCTGCAATGTACATTTGAAATTCAGAGAAGCAGGTGACCTGTGTTGCAGATGGGGATTTTAGCTGTGTATGCTTTGCATTTTATTCTACGTCTGTCTGTTTTACGTTGTTTTGAATTTTTTTTTTTTGCTTGTGTTTATCTTTTGTTTTCATTACATTTGCTTAATTCTTTTGCAAGGCACCTTGTGTCCCATTCTCGGTAGAAAAGTAGGAAACACATCAATCCACAAATAAATGACTCGAAGCAGCAGCCAATATTGGAACAAGAGGCTCAGCCATCTCCCTTTCTATTGCATGCAAGCAAGAAGGCAAGCCACTTCATCTGCCTGAAAAACTCGCTAGCACAAAACCCCAGAACTGATTTGGAAGTGGTTCCGCACCAGCTCTGCTCAAGATCTGATGAATTCTTAAAGCTGATCTGGGTCGGATTGCAAACGGGCGAATGTATTGATGCCTTAGCATATGAGGCGGCCACCTTGGCAAACGGACTAAGCTCAGACTTGGACAGACACGAGAGAATGCCTAGAACCCCAAGGAGAATGGAAGACAAGTACTGCATAGATTTACTAAGAACCCCCCATGGCACAGTGGTTAAACTGCCATCCTGCAGTCAAGGCTTGGCTTTATGGCTGGAGTTCTGTCCCGATAAGGGCAGGTAGCCAGCTCAAGGTGGACTTAGCCTTCCACCTTCCTGAGATTAGGAAAATGAGTCCTTGGGTCACTGGGGTGTCTGTGTACATAGTGATCCTTGAATAATCATGTTGTCAGCGGTCCAGAGAGTGTTCTAAGCACTACAAAACCGCAACAATCATGAGGGATTTAAACAACAGCCATGAAGGATGGCAAGCAGCCACACAGCAGATGCTTGGAGTTTGTACCGTGGTAGGTGACTCAGGTAGCCTTCGGATGTGCTTCTCTTGTACTACATTTTTCTCCAAAAAAGAACTTCTTTTGCCAAAGAAGACACAAAAGCACGAGCGGCTTTAAAAGACCTTGGATCCGTCATCGGAAAAAATAGAGACTAGATATTATGGCCATGTCATCTGCGTGTTGCCCTGAGATGAATAGGAGGCAAAATTTCTGAGCTGGGAGGAAAACAGGCACCAAGGGCGTTTATACACGACCCCTAAACTCCGGGGCAACTGGCTCCCAGCTCAGGAGCTTAAAAATGTTTCCCTACCAGCTCCGGAGCTAACAGAAAATTAAGTGCGACCCCGCCCACCTAAGCGCGACCCAGCGTACTTTTCTTGTACCTGCTCTCGGAGGGTGAAAATTTTTGATGCAGAGAGTGCCGGGCTCTCCTCGCTTCTTTTTGTTGTTGTTTTTTTTTGCCTCCCGCCCCTTTAAGAGGAACCAGGAAGTAACCGGTGCTCGGAGCAACTTCCACCGGCATCGGAGGTAAGGCTTTATTCTTTTGTCCCTTTTTAAGGCTTTTTTCCCTCCCTCCCCTCACGCAGACAGAATCAAGAAAGTGCGGAGTGGTGGGGAGGAAGGAAGAGCGACAAACCCTCAAGATCTCTGGTCCGAATTTAAGGGACCAACGGATCTTAGGGGTCGTGTAAAAAGGCCCCAAGTGGACTTCTCAAATACTTGGTTTCACCTCGTGGCACATTGGTTAAATGTCTGTCCTGCAGGTGAAACTGTGCTGACGACCTGAGGTTCAATCCCAGGTAGCCGGCTCAAGGTTGACTCAGACTTTCATCCTTCTGAGGTCGGTAAAATGAGTACCCAGCTTGCTGGGGGGGGGGGGGGGGGGGGCGGAATGTGTAGCCTGCACACTGTAACTAAAATTGTAAACCGCCCAGAGACTACTTGAAATAGTGGTATGGGGCGGCATATAAGCAGAAGACTTTGCTTTGGCTTTGGCTTTAGGTTGAGCATGAAGAAAGCAGTCAAGAACATAAGAGTTAAGTCTTCATTTTGGAAATGCCAATACTGCAGTGCAAACTCAGAAGTCAGAACAAGCTGCCTGCGCCTGTCTCAAGGTGAGTCTCCACAACCACAGAACCCGCTGGGATCCTGTGACACCGTAGTGCAAGGAAACTACACATTTAGATCTTTAGAGCCTCTCATACATCAGCTATGCACTCAGTATACTTTGAAGTGAATTTCTTTTGGGTTTGGGGCTCACCCCAATCTGCTAGCAGGCCAGAGGGATTCCATGAACCACTGACCACAACAACGAGAGACAGATGTCCCATTCACCAGCCTCTCTGGCTGTTAGAGGGACGGTCTGCCCTCTGGAAGATCTCAGCGGCTAGTTAACATTACCCTTGTTGATTCCTTTAATACCCCAGGGCCATGGAATGGAAAAAAGCAGGACAGAGATATTGTAAATAAAATAAAAGCAAGCAAGCAAGCAAACAAACAAGAGCAATCCAAAAATATATCCACTGAAAACATCCAGATTCCTGCACAGATTCTTCCAAATTGAATTTCAGAAGGAAACGTGGAGGCCAAAGGAGGAATACAAGGTCAGTGTATAAGCCAGGGAGAATAATTGGCAGTGCGATGTCAGATTCCACAAATGGATTTTAGGCAGTGGCTAAGGGTGATGGAAGGTGCAGTCCAACATCTGGAGGGTCCCTCATTGCACACCTGTTATGCTGGCTCTTGCTGTGTATTTCTTTGTGGTTGCTGCTGTCTCTCTCTCTCTCTCTCTCTCTCTCTCTCTCTCTCTCTGTGTGTGTGTGTGTGTGTTTAGCACAAAGCACTGAGCCCAACCAACTAGAAGACACCCTTTTGGAAGTTGTCCAAACATTCATCTTTCCAGTGAAACATGGGTTACCTTTCTTGAACTGTTTTTTTTAGAGAGGTCGCTCTGCATTAATCAGGTTTGGCAAAAACAGGGGTATTATTGTTCCTTTTGGAACATGTAACTCCCCTATCTCCCAGCCAAGGCCCGCTATGCAGATTGGAGGATTCTGGGAATTGTCAAAAAATTTTTTACCCCAGTAACATTTTCCTGCCCTGATCTTGGCATCCCTGTCAGGGATGGAAAAAAGGACCCCCTCTTGCAGTGGTGAGCCAGCCGTTTGCTCTAATGCGCTACTGGAAGAACCAAGGATGGTAAGAGGGAAGAGAGAAGTGAGGAGTACACCTGTTGAGCAGCATGACCTATTGTGCAGTGGGCCGGTAGGCTCACACACGCAGTGCATTCTGGGATTTGTTGTCCAGGGGAAAAGGATGGCCTATCTCCTTCAATGGAAGCCCAGGCCCGGCTGCATAAAAATGCGGCCCTCCTTTTCCAGGTGAGAGGAAGTGACGCAGATTCCTAGACTTCCATATTCTCTTGCCTATGGCTCTGGCACTACCCTTTTCGGGGATGTCCCCGGCAGGCTGGCTCTGTCGCTAAAACCCGGTCTGTCACCCCACACCCGCCCCTGCTTGCGCCGACACCGGTTTGCATTGGACAACAACACGGTTCTCTGCAAAATAGAATAGAGGATTTATATATTAATGTAACACTTCTCTTTACAAAATAAATTCAACGGCAAGCGATGGGAACGACGGCTGGGAGCAGAAGCAGGAGGACGCGAGCGGAGTCGGAGCTGCCAGCGTGGAGGCAGGGAGGGCACAGTCCTTGGCTAGCAGGCGGGGAGGGGGGATGCGGACAGTCTTGGCCCCGGTGGTCCACGGCCACCCAAGCCGCCCTCTCTTCCGACGCGGCTCTTCTTCGGTCTGGGATCTGGCTCTTGGTCCATAAGCCGGGAAGGTCGAGGTCTGCTGGAGAGCACCAACGATGAACATCGCCCACGACACGGGGGGGAATCAACTACGTTCCGTTTCAGGGGGCAACTGTCGACCATCATCGCCTGCAGGTGTAGGATGACAAAGAGCAGGGTAAATGTTTACAAGTAATGTGCGATGGGCCACGGCTTTCCATCTGCAAGATTCTTTTTAACGAGAAATCTTAGAACTTCAGAGGTGGAAGGGGCCCTTTGGATCATCCAGTCCAGGAGATCATCCACTCAAGGAGACCCAGTGGGGAATCGAACTCCCAACCTGTGGCCCCGCAGCCAAAGGCCCTGAGCTTAGGATACCACCTTGCTGCCCCAGGCTCCCTGCATGGCAGGAGAGAACGGCCACCCGAGAGAGGCAACCCACGGGAGGGATCAGAAGGGGGTGGCGGTTCTTACTTGAGCCGAAAGGCGCTGTAGGGATCCAGCAGGTGCGAGCTGGCTTGCTCCAGGTTCCAGTCAAACATCTCCAGCACTTTGTGGCAGTCCAGCCGTGTCTTGAGACCCAGGCAGAAAAGCTGCTCCACCTGGGGAGGCAGCACAGAGAGAGAGAGAGAGAGAGAGAGAGAGAGAGAGAGAGAGAGAAGAAGCACCATCAGGCAACTGGCAAACTCATGGGGCCATCATGACCCTCAAGGGGCTGTGCCCAGACCGACCAGCAGAGGGTCAGCTCCCACCTAATCCTTGGCGGTTACTTCACATCCTTCTTTGTTCTGCGACTAATTTTGTACCGTGACAGCGTTGGTTGCGATCACGTTGGTTTTGCCCCTGTTTCCGTGGTCTTGATAAGTTGTCTCGTGTAGAAGTGTTTTCTTTTGTCTGTTCTTACTCTCCCAGCCCTCAATTTGAGTGGATGTCCCCTACTTCTGGTATTCTGCGAGAGGGAGAAGAGTGTCCCTCTAATCCACTTGACTCATGCCCTGCATTATTTTGTATGTCTGAACCATATACCCCCTCAGGCTAATGAAACTTCCTAATTTTGGGGAATAGACGTCCAGGTGTCTGCCTGGAGACGGGGAAGATCCGAGGTAGGGAGAAGCCGTGGGACAGAGGAGATGGCAGGGCCGATCACCACCGACAGACTCTGGAACCACAGCTCAGAGCTTCTCCGGGAAAGGCAAAAAGGTCCCTTGGTTCCCTATGCTGGTTTGGGATCATCTGCATTCAAGAGTTACGAGTGTGGGAGGATTTTGGGAAGAAGCAACCCAAGTGTTGACTGTAACCAGAACCCCAGGCCTGAAAGACAAGGGCTCCATGGCTGGCCACAAACCCTTGGTGGCCACTGGACACTCCTGTCCCCCTCTTCCTTGCGCGGAGAGAGATGGAAAGAGAGAAGCAGAGCCCGGTTGTGGCTGCCTTTACCTTCAGGTACTGAATAGCCTTCTGCACGTTCCAGCCGTGATTCTGCAGGGCTGCCTGGCACTCCTCGGTGGTGACTCCGTGCACCATCTCTTGTACCTACGGGAGGGACCAAAAAGAACATCATGACCCATGTCTCCGTCCTCTCTGGGCCTTTTTACACGACCCCTAAGATCCGCTGGCCACTTAAATTCGGACCAGAGATCTTAGGGGTTCGTCGCTCTTCCTCTGTCCCCGCCCCCCTCTGCACTTCCTGGTTGCTGGCTGCGTGAGGGAGGGAGAAAAAGAGAAAGAAAAGCATGCCGGCTTACCTCCGTTCTGTTCCCGGCAGCATTCAGATCTCTTAAAGGGGCGGGAGGGGGGCAGAAAAACAACAAACAGAAGCCAGGAGAGCCCCGCACTCACTATCCTTACACCGGATCAAATATTTTTCACATCCAAAAAGCAGGTACCTGAAAGCTGCGCTGGGACGCACTAAAGTGGGCGGGGTCGCACTTAATTTCCTATTAACTCCGGAGCTGGTGGGGAAACATTTTTAATCTCCGGAGCTGGGAGCCATTTGCCCCGGAGTTTAGGGGTCATGTATAAACGCCCTCTGTTTACAACCACTTGAAGCACAGGATGTAAGAACAACTGTTAAATAGAACCACAGATGTATGAGGATCCCTGTATCCACGGGGGATCAGTTCTAAGCCCCCCTTGCCCTGCAGATGCTGAAAAACACGGATATAGTGAACCTTATACATTAAATGGTCTCTGGTGCCCTCTACTGATCAGTTCTGGTAATGACACCATAGAAATCTATTTTTCTAGCAATAACTATGTGTAGCATGGTTTCTTGCACCCTCTAGTGGTCCATGCTGGTAACTTCATCTTTAGAAATACATATTTCCAGGATTTTTCTTTTAATATTTTTCGGGCTGTGGATAAGTGAATCAGCGGATACGGATCCCGCAGGTACAGGGGTCCTACTATAAATCCTGTTTGGAATTCTCGTTTTTAGAAAGATGAAAACGGGAGGGAACTGTTACATTGCCCAAAGGGGGCCAATGATGGAAAAGAAGAAATTGAGGGTTATTTTACAATGAGGAAAGAGGAACATGAGGTGGTCCCTATGTCTGCACAGATATTGGAAACGAGAATTAGGTGGAAAGGGAGTGATCCCCGAGTGAACAAAGAGCCCACAGTGAGATGCCCAAACCGCCGTTATCATCCAAGCACCCTCCTTGCCCAGTGATTCCACCTGGGAGTAAGTTTCAACCCAAGATTGGAAAAGTTACTTTTTTAAAAAATTTCACCTCCCAGAATTTTCCTGACAGTCTGCTCTGCGTCTGGCTAGGAACTCTGGAAACTGTAGTCCAGTTTTCCCCCTAGTTCAGTCTGGATTCTGGAAGTTCCAATTCCTAAGTTGTTCAGCTGAGTCTTCTGCGTATAACGCATGTGCTCCACCACTGGGCGATTCCCCCCTCCCCGTTTGCACTACCGGCAGCGCTTTTCCTTGCTGTGAAATGAAAGCTGTGCTATGTAAACAGGGTCATGCAGATTTATATTCGCTCTGATTTTGGGACACTGCTCTTGCACTGCGCATGCACCAGCAGGCTAGGAGGAACTAGGAATCTGTAGCCAGTATGCCAGGCATGCCCAAACTTTGGCCCTCCTGATGTTTTGGACCACAATTCCCAGAATTCTAAGCTTAGATTGCCAATGACAAAGGACTGTGGGAGTTGTAGTCCAAAACATTTGGAGGGCCAAAGTTTGGACATGCCTGCAGTATGCTAAGTATCTTAGCTTCCTGGACATGAAAAAATATTGCATCGAGTCAACAAACATATACATACCGACTACTTCATTCTATTTGTACAGGGCTGTTTGCAAATGGTATCTGGGTGGCCACAGTAAGAAATGGGATGGCGCCTAATAAAGCCTTTTGCCTGATCCTGCTTCTACTTAATTCACATGCTCTCCACCCTGATGAAGATGTGTATATGTGATTAAGTTCCTTCCCCATCTCATAACTAACAGTATCTGAATAAACAACACAAACCAGAATGGATGCATTCACTCATAGAGCAAAACCCATTTTAAAAGCTGTCATTTTAGAAGAGGCAGCCGTGTTAGTACGTGCTATCGTATCGGGCCAAAACAAAAGGAACATTTTAGAAGTTTTTAAAATGTAGTGGCACATTTCCTTAAAGGCTAATTGCTATATTTCAATGTGCGCTTTTATGGAGCCAGGGAAGTGGACTTATCTGAAGACATGGACTTGTCTACGAAAGCTCACAATAAAATATAGCAGATGATTCTTTAAGCTGCCACAATGCTTTTGTCTTCTTTGTTTTTTGTTTTCTTCTGGCCTGGTATTTTATAAATTGAGTTCCGCAACTTTCCACGCAAGCCAAGGAGGCAGTGTTTGTGATGGGACACTGCAATCTGAGGAAAGGCTAAAACATTTGGGGCTCTTTAGTCTGGAAAAAAGGCGCCTGAGAGGGAATATGACTGAGACGTACAAAATAATGCAGGGCACGAGTAAAGTGGATAGAGGTAAGCTCTTTTCCCTCTCACAAAATACCAGAACTAGGGGACATGCACTCAAATTGAGGGCTGGGAGAGTAAGAACAGACAAAAGAAAATGTTTTTTCACCCAGCGCGTTGTTAGTCTATGGAACTCCCTGCCACAGGATGTGGTGATGGCATCTGGCCTGGAGGCCTTCAAAAGGGGATTGGACAGATTCCTGGAGGAAAAGTCCGTCACAGGTTACAAACCATGATGGAGATGTATGTAATCTCCAGGCTTAAAACCGGGGTACTTCAAGGGCCAGATGCAGGGGAGTGGGATCAGGAGACAGAGATCTAGTCTCATGCGCTCCCAGAGGGATCTGGTGGGGCCACTGTGAGATACAGGAAGGTGGACTAGATGGGCCTTTGGCCTGATCCAGCATGGTTCTCTTCTTACGTTCTTATGATCTAGGAAGCCACTCACCAGCCGTATCTTATCCGAAGGTCGCGAACCGTCTGGGCCGTCGTAGATGATCTTCTGCAAGCCACAGGTGGTGGCCTTGACCGCCATGTTGCTGTTGTTGGAGGAGAAGTTGGCCCGTCCATCCGGCGGATGCTGGATCATGGGCCGCACGGTGGCCGTGGTGACCACCCTGGCCGGAGGGGCCCCCTCGTCGGGGCTCCTGGCTTCCTTGAAGAACTTCTCGTACTTGTCCAGGTAGGGCGGGCGCTCTGGGAGCAGGTAGTAGTGGGTGTTGCTAACCTTCCGCCCATCCTTCACGATGGGGAGGATGCAGGGCCCTTTGCTCTCCTTCCCTTGCGCCTGGATCACCTTGGGGGTGGCGTACTTGGGGTCCAACGCAAAGCTCTGGGTGGTGGGCATGGGTGATTTCCCGGGGGAGGTGGACAGGAACTGGCCCAGGGCATGAGGAGAACAAAGGTTAGCTCTCGGCTGAGGGGAGCCACCCTGCAGGGCTCGGGGACTCGGGGTCCTGGAGCCCGGCTGGGAGAAAGGATCTCGCGGGGGGATCTGGGGCGGACGGTCCTCCTCGCCCCCCGAGGCTGGCGACAGCTCTCCGGACCAGCGGCCGTGTTCGTTCCTGCGCGGCGGCCGAGGCAGGATGGGCACCCGAGGAGGGATCTGGGGTTTGTCCTCCACCAGGCTGGGCGTGGAGGCCACGGAGGAGGACCCCAAGGGCACGTTGAGGTGCTTCATGCACTCCTGCTGCAGCTCTTGGAAGATTTCCGTCGTCTGGGAGGGGCTGGGTTGCTTGGTCTCCTTGGGGGGCAGGAAGAGGTTGTCCTCGAGGGAGGCGGAGGCCAAGCCGCCCCCCTCGGAGCCGGAGCCGCCGTTGGTCTCACCCTTCTCCCAGCTTTGGGGGGCGCCTCGCTGGGCCGCGAAGCCCTCCGCGTTGTTGATGGAGCACACCTCAAAGTCATCCTCGTCTTGGGCCACGTCGTCGTAGGCGGGGGGCGGGGGAAGCGGGCGGGCGTCCCAGTCCACCACGGGTGTGGGGTGGAGGGGCCGGGGCAGGGCTTGCGTGGGGCTCTGAGGCGGGGTCTTGTCCAACAAGGAGAAAGCTTCCATGGCCAGCTTGGCTAGCGAGGGGGCACAGCGTTCCCCGATGGGCGACGGGGTGGTCGGGACAGGCTGTTCTTCGAAGTCAATGAGGGTCACCTCGTTGCCGGGCTGGGCGCCTCCCCTGGTGCGAGGGAGGAGCAGCCTCTCGCCCACCTTGGTGCCCGAGACGCAGGCCGAGGGCTTCGTGGGACGGGGGCCTCGTGGCGGGCCGGGCTTTTTCTTCAGGTACAAGTGCTTGAGGCCTAAAGCGACCGGGTTGTCCTCCTCGCTCACGGGGTCGTAGGAAGGCTCTGGAAAAGCAAAGGGTGAAATCCGGTTTGGTTCTCTTCCTTAAGGCCGAGCGCCGAATCTAACTCAGAGCAGCCCTCGGGACCACATGCCCAGCGGTTGTCAAGGCGGGCAGAGAAGGCTGGGACCCAAATACCGACCCAAATACTTATTACACAGTACTTCTGGTCAGACCCCACCTGGAGGGCTGTGTCCAGTTCTGTGCGCCTCAATTGAAAAAGGATGTTGACAACCTCGATCAGGTTCAGAGGAGGGCGACCAGGATGGTTGAGGGTCTGGAGGAAATGTCTTATGAGGAACGGCTTAGGGAACTGGGAATGTTTAGCCTTTCCAAAAGAAGGCTGAGAGGGGATATGATTGCTATGTTTAAATATTTGAAAGGATGTCATATTGAAGAGGGAACAGGTTTGTTTTCCATGGCTTCAGAGACTAGGACTGGGTGGCAATGGTTTCAAACTACGGGAAAAGAGATTCCATTTGAACATTAGGAAGAACTTCCTAACGGTTAGAGCTGTTCGGCAGTGGAATAATATGCTGCCCCAAAGGAGGGTGGTGGAGTGTCCTTCTTGGGAGGTTTTTAAGCAGAGGCTGGGTGGCCATCTGTCGGGAGTATTTTTATGGACGTTCCTGCATGGCAGGGGGTTGGACTGGATGGCCCTTGAGGTCTCTTCCAACTCTATGATTCTATGATTTATCTTTATTGCCCCTAATAAGGTTTTCCAATTTTGAGAAGGAGAAATGAACGCCTGGGAATCTATTCAGCAAGGATGGCCACCCCACACCTCTGTTTGAGCCTCTGCCACGCTCCAACAATTTCCAGTCAGAGACACCAGTCAGAAACCTACCTATGTGTTCAAGCCTTCACTGTGTGGGGTAACTTGCCCCCAGTTTTACGGACAATGCCAGTGTTATATTTTAACTTTGGGCACCGTTTTTACTGTGGGATTTTTATTGAGTAGATTCGAAACTGCCAGATCTAAGCAGTCCACGAATGCAAAATGAATGAGCGAATAGATGACTGAAAAAACGAATCCTCTAAAAAGGGTGGAGGATGAAGGAAATGTGTAGGCAGTTTCCTTTTATAAAGAATATAAACATGCAGGAGATGCATGGTCCCCTGGGTGTTATTATTTATTATTTTACTTCTATAGTGCCCCATCAGTGCAAACACTCTCAATGCATTCACATCAAAGCTCAGCAGGTTCATACAGATATTAAAAAGCGTCCAGGGGGAGGGGGGGAGAGACAGACAAATGAACCTTGATGGATCCTGCTACGAAAACCTGAAGGGATGGACACTGCCTCGCTCAAGCGGTTCCATCTGGGACTGGCCATCAAGGAAGGACTGGATCCACTGAAGACCTGAGCACCCTGAGCACCCAATTGCACAATTCTGTACAATTCTGGTCACCGCATCTCAAGAAAGACAGAGTGGAACTGGAAATGGTGCAGAAGAGAGCGACTAAAATGATTCCTGGGCTGGGGCACCTCCCTTATGAGGAAAGGCTAAAACATTTGGGCCTCTTTAGTCTGGAAAAAAGGCGCCTGAGGGGGGATATGATTGAGACGTACAAAATAATGCAGGGCATGAGTCAAGTGGATAGAGGGAAGCTCTTCTCCCTCTCACAAAATACCAGAACTAGGGGACATACACTCAAATTGAGGGCTGGGAGAGTAAGAACAGACAAAAGAAAATATTTTTTCACCCAGCGCGTTGTTAGTCTATGGAACTCCCTGCCACAGGAGGTGGTGATGGCATCTGGCCTGGAGGCCTTCAAAAGGGGATTGGACAGATTCCTGGAGGAAAAGTCCATCACAGGTTACAAACCATGAGGGAGATGTGTCACCTCCAGGCTTAAAACCGGGGTAATTCAAGGGCCAGATGCAGGGGAGTGGTATCAGGAGACAGATATCTAGTCTCGTACGCTCCCAGAGGCATTTGGTGTGGCCACTGTGAGATCCAGGAAGCTGGACTAGATGGGCCCTTGGCCTGATCCAGCAGGGCTCTTCTTAGGTTCTTAGGTTCTTAGGTTCAAATCCTAAACTTGACAGCCATCTCAGAAGGAAACTTTGGCCAATAATACCAACTTATGTTGGTGGGTGGGTGGGTGCCACAGCAAAAAGAAACACCCACACCCAAACACCCACACACAAAGTCTGCACTTTGGGGTAGGTAGAACGAAAAGTAGTAATTTTGTAAGCACAAGGGCCTCAGACAAACTGAACCTTCACCCTGTTCCCTGATTTCTGTGATGATTTTCACAATTAATTGATGGATTTTACAGCTTTTAAACATTTAACAATGCATTTCAGATTATTGTGATTTTCTTCGTTGTTGTTCAGTTTCCTTCTATCACTCTTCTGCGCCTCACTGCCTTTTACACTGTTTTAATCATGCTTATAAGCCACTTTGAGGATGATTTCTTTTAACAGAAAGGTGGGATAACATACAGTTATTTTGGGCACTGGATGCAGAGATTCTGCTCCTTCCTGATACCTCAAATGTGTCATTTTGCCTATTATAGGGCCGTCCCCGGGTTCAACCCTTAATTTACTACACGGGCCTCTCTCTTGCAGTTGGTTTAAAAGCCGCTCCTTCCACGAGGGGGCAGGAGAAGAACAGAAATGAATGCCCGAGGCTGCTCAACATAATTCAAAGTACAGTGGACCCTCGTGGTTTGTATAACATAAAATCTGTACAACATAAAAAATTACGGAGATAGGGGAAATTTGCTTAACAGAATCCTCTATGGGGCAAATCTGTACAATATAAAAGCGGATGCAATTAGGGATTACTCTGTTTTCAATGCATTCCTATGGGAAATGTGTACAAAGGAAAATTTGCTTAACAGAATTTCATTTTGGAACGAATTAATTCCTTTATACAAGGCACCACTGTACTCTTAATTCAAAGAGAGTCATTCATTGATCCTTCAAAGGCTGCCAATACCGCACTGCAGTTCCCCCAGACTAATTTATTTTAAGCAGGTGTTATTAATTAATGTATTAATTTCCTTTCCGTTCCTTTTTGTAAAAGTAACTGTGGCATGGTAATTGTAATGTTCTGACACTTTCTCATGTCAACGATATTTATTTTCAAAATCTACTGAGTTTAACTCTTTTCTAAAATGGTATTTTACTTTTTTATCTCTATGGGATGTATGTTTTTTTTTAAAAGAAATGATCTTTTTTTTAATCTCTATGTGAAGCCACCTCGAGTCCCAATTTTTGGCAGCATGAAAGCATCTAATGAACCAAATTAAAAATAAACAATCCTTTTGCTTCTTTTGGGGTGTGGTGGCTCAGCACTGTAAACTATTGGGTGCAAATTCGGCAGCTCAGCGGTTCGAATCCCAGGTGCCACTCAGCGGAGTGAGCTCCCGCTGTTAACCCAAATCCTGCCAACATAGCAGTTCGAAAGTATGCAAATGCACGTAGATAAACAGGTACTGCCTAAAAAGCAGGAAGGTAAAACAGCGTTTCCTCGCAGCCATGCTGGCCATATGGCCCATGGACTTGCACAACACTGGCTCTTCGGCTTGAATACAGAGCTGAGAGTCGGACCTGACTAGCACGCATGTGTGAGGGGAACCTTTTTTGCTTCTTTAAAATCATCTGGAAGTTGAGTGATGGCTGCTGGACTTCTTTTTTGAGAGATATAAACGTTTCGCTGCTCATCCAAACAGCTTCATCAGACTGATGAAGCTGTCTGGATGAGCAGCGAAACGTTTCTATCTCTCAAAAAAGAAGTCCAGCAGCTATCACTCAGCTTCCAGATAAACTCACCTGGATGACTGAGAATCTTCACAGACGTTTTAAAAGCATCCGTTTACTGCCTTTTTTTTTTGGGGGGGGGGGGGTGCATGGCTCCAAAAACCAGGAATGCTGAGTACAGTAGTGACTTTCCGGAATACAGGAGGAAAGGAGGATAATGCCAGAAAACCCAAGATTAGAAACGGGTCAGTGTTGGAGGGGAGGAACCCTATTGCTTCACTGAGTTAGTTTTATGGACTATGGGTCCCACAATCCTGCACCCCCCCCCCAGGGATGCCAGCCGGAGGATTCTGGGACAACAGCTCCATGCCCTGTTTATAGCCCTCCCTCCTTGGGAGACCGCACACACCCACACACTCGGTTCTTGCAAAGAGAGGAGCAGAGAGGGCAGGCGTGCGGGGGGGGCAGTGGTGGCCGGGAAAGCGTCCCCACTTACTGTTTGTGAAGATCGAGGGCTGAGGCGGACGAGGCGGCGGCTCTCCTGTGGGACACACACACAGAGCGAGAGAGAGAGAGAAACAAAGAGACCGCACCGAAGGAGAGAGATAGAGAGAAACAGGAGAGTGTTACTCTGCAGCACCACGCGGCAGGCAGAGATCCGGCCAGCAGGGAGCAAAACCCAGCAGCAAGAGGGCACACAGAGAGGGACAGGATTCTGGCCCAAGCTGCGGAGTGCGTTGCTAAGCCCATGAACCCGTTGCGCATGCACCATCTAGAGAGGGGTATCTGAGGGTGCTTTTACACCACCCCTAAAATCCGAGGCAAAGGGCTCCCGGATGCGGAGCTTAAAATTGTTTTCCCACCAGCTCCGGACTTTTTTAAAAAAAAAGTACGACCATGCCCACCTAAGCGCATCCCAGCACATTTTCCAAGTACCTGGTCTCCGAAGGTGAAAAAATTCTGATGCGGATTGTGAAGCTGTGGATGCCAGGCTCTCCCCGCCTTCTGTTCCCCCCCCCCTTTTAAGAGACTGGAATGCTTCCTGGGTGAGCCTACATTCTTTTCTCCTTTTTTCTCTCCCTCCCCTCACGCAAACAGGAGCAAGGGAGTGCAAGGGAGTGTGGAGGGGTGGGAACACAGCAAGAGAAGCAAACCCACAAGATCTCTGGTCCGAATTTAAGTTGCCAGCGGATCTTAGGGTTCGTGTAAAAGCGCCCTCAGTCTGCATTGTAAAAGGAAACTCCTTCTCTCCTGGAATTGCGAATGGCGACAGTTGTAAAGTGAAAAGATCAACATTTCACAGGGATCACCAGATCCGGGGGGTGTGCAAGGCAAGGTTTCTGGGGCCGATCCGTGGTGCACGGTCGATAGACCTCAACTGAGCTCAGAGAATCCAACCAACGTCTGTGCAGCACTAGAGACGGGCACGCACCGCTTCGTCCCAGTTCGTCAAGGCGGCAGCACAGGCGCTGCTGCTGCTGCTGCCCCTCCTCCCCCTTGTCCGGCTCAGCCAGCCACTCAACAGGCCCGGTGTGCTCGTCTCTTGTGCCTCAAAGGATCTTCCACTCCAGGCAACCGCTCAAGGCTTCTCCTCCCCCACCCCCCCGCCCTCTGGGATGATCACCCACTCAGAGAACAAAGCAGGGCAGAGAAGTCTGTGCCCTTGCCCATGACTGGGAGATTAGCCGAGGTGGTGGTGGAAGGAAGCACGCTCAGCCTGGGGAGTGGGTGATCGGCTGAGGTTGGGTTCACAAACTGGCACGAAGCAGTTCATGCCCATCTCTACACATCACACAGAATCAGGTGGCAGTAAGCAGCATCTGGCCAGCCTCCATGGAGGCAGAGATCTGGAGAAACACCAGGCATAGCAAGCTGACAACACAGGAGGCAGTAGTCCTTGCAGAAAGCTAAGGGCTTTTGATCATTTTGTTCCTTTCTCCTGCACCAGAAGGCTTCCTTCCTGCTCTGCCGTTCTAAGATAATAACAAGGACGATTAAGTGTGAAGAGCCTTCAGTGCCAATCTGTCTTTAGGGATTGTCTCCTCATTAAGACAGGACTGCAGGAGACCCACCGTCCGATTTTATTGCTGTAGGGAGATGCTGGGTCCCAACAGGTCAACTTGACTGGAAAAAAAGGGACCTTAACTCAGTGCTGGGCATTCAAAATGCCACTCTTAAATGCCCCCCCCTCCCCAAATTTAAAACTGTTGTCACATTTTCCTGAAACAACAGCAGCTGGAAAGGGGAACAGGTGCAAAAACATGTCCTCAAATTCCAGAAAGTCAGTTGGTTTTGGAGAAGTTCCTTTTTTCTTGTTCCTGCAGCTCCCTGTGCTCACCGGCTCTGCTCGCTGGTGGATAGTTATGTTTAAATATCTGGAAGGATGTCACATTGAAGAAGGGACTGGTTTGTTTTAATGGCTTCAGAGACTAGGACTCGGGGAAATGGTTTCAAATTACAGGAAAAGAGATTCAATTTAAACATTAGGAAGAATTTCATGACAGTTAGAGCTGTCCGGCAATGGAATATGTTGCCCCAAAGGAGGGTGGTGGAGTCTCCTTCTTTGGAGGTTTTTAAGCAGAGGCTGGATGGCCATCTGTCGGGAGTCCAGTGACGGGGATTTCTGCATGGCAGGGGGTTGGACTGGATGGCCTTTGAGGTCTCTTCCAACTCTATGATTCTATGATTCTGGAAGGTAGGTGTAGTCCCTGGAAGCTGCGGTTTAGGGGCAAACATTTTCATGCCTCCCCATATGTCAGCTTGGGCAGCCAAACCAAAACCTCCCAAGTATTTGGAAACAGACTATTTTACTTCATTTCCAAAGGCGAGGGTCTTAAAATACCTGGACGGGATTGAAAAGTAGAGCAAAGTGTGTCTGTGGAACTCGCTGCCACAGGATGCGGTGATGGCATCTGGCCTGGATGCCTTCAAAAGGGGATTGGACAGATTCCTGGAGGAAAAGGCCATCACAGGTTACAAACCATGATGGAGATTGTGTAATCTCCAGGCTTAAAACCAGGGTCCTTCAAGGGCCAGATGCAGGGGAGTGGTATCAGGAGACAGATATCTAGTCTCATGCACTCCCAAACGCATCTGGTGGGGCCACTGTGAGATCCAGGAAGCTGGACTAGATGGGCCCTTGGCCTGATCCAGCAGGGCTCTTCTTAGGTTCTTATGTTCTTATCTAGCCCACAGCACTTAAAGCACTCTCTGGGTGGTCCACAACACAATATCATGAGCCTCACTTTGGCCCAGGCTGCCAAGTAAGGCCCCCCCCCTCAGTTTCAAGAGCCTGGAATGCTGGAAGGCTGAGTGAACCTTAAGCCTGCTTCTGGGGACGGGACTGGAGCAGAGTTTTGGCTGCAGTATTGCAGTTGAGCCACTGCACAACCCGAGTGCTTGCTAAGGATGTTCTAGCGCAGCGGTGGCCAACCCTTGGCGCTCCAGATGTTTCGGACCACAACTCCCAGAATTCCAAGCCTAGACTGCCAATTAGAGATGGGCACAAAACGAGCAATTTTTCGTTTTCGTTTTTTCGTTTCATTATGTAACGAAACGAAAAACAATTTTTTTGTCTCCAAAATGAAACGAAACGAACCGAAACAACATAAATTTTGTCGTGCGTTTCGTTTTTGTTGCAGCAAATACATTGAACTGTAATGAATGCTAACGAAACAACAATTTTTCATTTTCGTTTTTTTGTTTCGTTACGTAACAAAACGAAAACAAATTTTTTTGCAAAAAATTCACGAAAAACAAAAACGAACCGAAACAGACCCCCTAAACGAGAAACAAAACACCATTTTTTTTGAGTCGTGCACATCTCTACTGCCAATGTCAAAGGACGGTGGGAGTTGTGGTCCAAAACATCTGGAGTGCTGAAGGTTTGCCACCACTGCTCTATTATATGACTTCCAAATTCTCAAGTAGCCTGAGCAAATTTTTAAAAAAGCAAAAGAAGGCCCAAGAATCCAAAACAAATCTGAGTAGGATCTTTGTGGCAGCACTAAAAATCTTTCTGTCTAGCAAGATTTCCCTTCAGGCAGTCTGAAGAAAGGTTTTGTTGTGGACGAAAGCTCACCCACTTCAAATATTTTTGCATCACCCAGCCTTGTTTCTGGATTTTGTACAGGTGAAACTCGAAAAATTAGAATATCATGCAAATATTTGCACAATAACATTTGCACTTTTTCAAGTTTTCACCTGTACAAGGAAGGCATGGCTCTTTCCTTTTTAAAACTACTAGGGGTAGAGTGTTGCAGTGGAAGGAACAGCAAATGTCTGATCTTTGGCTAAAACCTCCACTCGGGACAAAACAACAATTTAAAGACATCAACCTGACCTATTCTCTCTGTTCACGGGTGACACTAACAAACAGAAGAAACCTACTGATGTCAATGCAATGCACCAACAGGTCAACATTTCCCAGTACCTAGTCAATTTCCTCCTTATTTCACAAAATAAGGATACTTGGACTTTTAAATCTTACAACAGACCGGATCAAAAGCCCTAGTAGAACAGGAGAAAGGCGGTTGGCTGTGTGTATTTCAAGAACTGCCAACTGAAAATTGGTCCATCTGAAGAGTGGAGGCAGTCCTTTCTTCTTCTTTAAGTGCCATCTCTTTGAACGCTGGTGATCAGTAGCACAATTTGTTTTTATCTAAAGATATTCTAAAGAGAGAAGCTGTGCCCACTGCAAACCATTGTCTTAAATTCTTAAGCCAGAATGTTCTTCTATGCTCCGGGCTACGCTTCCTACCTATGTTTCCTTGAAGGATAACCTGCAGCAGATTGTATTTGTTATTGTGTATTATCTGGCCGAAATATTGCAATTTTCTTCTCTTTATGGTATCGAGAATTTCTAACTTTTTTTTTCATGCGCTGTAATACAGCCACATTAGTGACTCTGGCTGTCCGGGGTATCTTCAGAATTCGTCTCTACGTCCATATTTCAAATGCTTCCAGCTTCTTGCCTAAAGCATCTGTAAGGGTCCAAATGTCAACATAATAGAGAAGTATACTAAATACTTAAGATCAAAGTATTCGGGCACCACGTCTGATAGATAAGTCTCGGTTTGTCAAGACTTTGCTCATTTTCTGGAATGAATTTCTAGCTTGTTTTCCTTCCTGCAAATAAGTTATTTACAGGATAATAACAATGGGCCTTTTCACACAACCCCTAGGATCCGCTGGCCACTTAAATTCGGACCAGGGATCTTGGGGGTTCGTCGCTCTTTCTGCGTCCCCACCCCTCCGCACTTCCTTGCTCCTGTCTGGCTCACCTCCAAAGCCTCCCGGAGCCCCGCCGTCGTCCTGATTCCTTCTCTTCTGTTTGTTTGTTTTGCCTCCTGCCCCTTCTCTTAAAGGGGCGGGAGGCAAAAAAAAAACAGAAGTGAGGAGAGCCCCGCACTCACCAGATTAAATCCGGACCTGGGGATTTTCACCCTCCTAGAGCAGGTACCTGAAAAGTGCGCTGGGACGCGCTTAGGTTTCGCACTTAATTTCCTGCAAACTCCGGAGCTGGTGGGGAAACAATTGTAAGCTCCGGAGCTGGCAGCCATTTGCTGCGGAGTTTAGGGGTCGTGTACAAATACCCAATGACCGCTTTCCCACGCCAGCTGTTGGCTAGGGACTCCCTAAACTGTGTTTTTCTTTCAAAATGGGATCTAAAAGTGTATTTGCAGAGAAGGAACCAGAAACCAAAGAAGAGGGAGGGGAGAAAGACGGAGAAGCTGTACCTTCGACCAGCAAAAGCTCATGGAAAACAATAACAGGTCCTGCCTGGGTGATGCAAGCCCTCTCTCAGATATTCTAGGAACACTCTGTGCCAGGGCAGAAACCAGGAGCTGTCCAGGGAATGTTATGTCCCAAATGTGCTGCTGGAACATAGCCTGTGGAAACTACAACACCCAACGAAGGGGAGGACGGGAAACGCTGAAGAAAGGGGCAAGTTGGTTCTTGTGGCCTTCTCCAGTCACAAACAAACAAGTCCGTCTTGGCAGGGCACGAAGGCTCTGGTTGGAACCAGGTGGGAAGATGCCATGCGCCTCTGGCAAAGGGAAGTAGAGCAAAAGAGCAGACGGGTGGGTGGGTGGGTGAGGCACGGAGCCTGGGGGTAGGGGAGGGAGAGAAGCAGCTTACTTTTCGTCCTTCCGGGGAGCTGTGTGGGCCGAGTTGATGTCAAGTCCACTCCTAGAACATCGGGAGGGTCCATGGGATTTCCCAGGTACAGCCTGAAGGAGAAAAGGGGGAGAAGAGTGAACACGACGACCTGGAATTAATCGTTCAGCACTGCCTCCTCTTCAGATCCCGTGTGGGGGAGGGGTCAGATGCTGCGCAGAACATGGAAGCAACCTGGGCCTTTTCATTCATACAACAGAATGGGATCATGGAGTTGTAAGGGCCATCATGTCCAACCCCCCCACCCCCCCACCCCCCGGGCTCAAAGCAGGAAAGCGAACCAAAGCATACCTGCCGGGTCTCTGCAAACCTCCTGGTGGCGTTCCCAAGCTGCAGCTCTTTCAGGGCTGACTACAACTCCCATAATCCCCTTGACCTCCCTAGACCAACGAGAGCCCCATGTTGGGAAAGGCTTGCATTAATTTATCTAGACCACCGCTTCCCAGCCTTGGGTAATCCAGATGTTCTTGGACTACGGCTCCCAGAAATCCTGTCCAGCACAGCTAGCAGTGAAGGCTTCTGGGAGTTGCAGTCCAGGACATGCCTAAGGATCCAAGGCAGAGAATCAGTGATCTAGCTCAAAATTCAAGGACCTTGGCTGGAGCAAAGACCTTGAGTGGCTTGAGGCCCTCCCAAGACTGGGTGTTAAGTAGATCTTTGGCTCTCGAGGGCCAAGGTGTGCAACACAGGAATGCTTCTCTCACACCCACGAGCTCCCACCTAGCCCCATGGCCAATGAGTTGCATCCTGGCGGCCTGGCTGCACATCAGGGTGTTGCCCAGGGTTGTGGTTTCACTAGTGTCAAGGCACCCCGGGAGCCCAGCAGGACGAAAGAAGGTGTGGCACGCCAACACAGAACAAGGGAGGGACTGGCACACCTCACTTGGACACACGGGAACACACTGGCCTGTTACAGTTTGTGCGTCCTGCCACCCACTCAGGTAAGAGAGAGGCACACCGGCTGTTGAAACAACACGTTGAACTGAGAACGATGTTTTTGGAGGAAGAGTAAATCAAAATGTGCTGCTTTTACAGCACCTCGTAGCGCTGTCTCAGTGGTTTACAAATTAATTACACAGGTTCCATACTGTCCTCTGCCTTCCCCCCCTCCCCCCAGCAAGTTGGGTACTCAGTTTAGGATGGAAGGCTGAGTCAACCTTGAGATGGCTATCTCGGCTTAGGATCGAACACAGGCCGTGAGCTGAGTCGTAAGGAAGAGCTCCCTTTATAAACATGAGAAATCCAGGGTTTTGCTACCGTCTCCTGAAGAAAGTGGTCGCATAGGAGTGCGTGGGTTTTGATATGAATGGATCTGCCTTCTGACCGAGTCCCCTCGGGGAGAAAGGTGGCCATACAAACCTCCCCGGCAATTAAGATCGAGCCAGGGGGCCCTCTTGAAAGAGCCATCCCTCAAGGAGGCGAGATGGATGGCTTGCGGACACAGGGCCTTCTCGGCAGCTGCCCCCAAGCTATGGAATGCCCTCCCGAGTGAGACCCGCCTGGCGCCAACATTGATGACATTTCGGCACCAGGTAAAAACCTTCCTGTTCCAGAAATTTTTTAACTGACCCAATATAGACTGTGGATCCTCTGATGGCAATTTTAGTGTAATGATTTTAGTGTAAGGTTTTTATTGTTGTTTTTATTATTGTTTTAATTATTTATTGATATTTGATGTTTTACCTCTTTTAATTCTTTGATTGTAAGCCGCCCAGAGACCTTTGGGTAGTGGGCGGCATATAAGTTGTAAAAATAAATAAATAAATATGGCAACAGGAATTGACTTTGTCCCTGTAGCCATTGAAACATCTGGAGTCTGAGGAGAATCAGCCTTGAGCCTCGTCCAGGAAATAGGTGGCAGGATAGCCATTACGTCTCAAGATGGCCGAGCACCAATAATGTTCCTGAGGCAACAGCTCTCAATCGCTGTCCAAAGAGGGAATGCCTGCTGTGTGCTTGGCACTCTAGGCCAGCTGACTAACTAAATAATGGTGTTTTTTAGTAAAGTGACTTTAACCAGTATAATAAAATAAAATAAATAATAAATAAATCTAATAAAAAATAAAAAAATAAAGTTTATTATTATTTATTTATTATTATGACTTTGCTTCAAAACTATGTGAGGGAAGCGCATCGTCCCTCAAAAAAATACCAGTACCCCATCTTGTGGTCACAACTGGGCTAGCCAGTTTGGAACGAAGGACACCACCCAGGTGGGCCATGGGCATGCCTTGCTGACAGGAAACTGGGAAAAGGAGCCACCAGGTCCCACTCGGAGAAGACCACGTGGCTCTAAAAAGGGTGCCAGCGTGCCAGCGTGAATCCCCTGCGCCCCGCCCCCTAACCAATGGCCAGGTTATGGTAAATGTGGTCCCATCCCGTAACTTGTCATGGACGGAGCTGAACCAAAAGAAACTTGAAAGAGGCCAAGCCTAAATATACATGGAGAATGTGGAAGCTGACAGGGGCTATTAAGCAGCTTCAAAAAACAAATTATTTTGAGGCAACTGATGAATTTAAAAAGTCTGCAAGGGGAGGTCATTGCAGCCCCAGAATTGTTCATCTGGCTACACATTAAAAAACAAATCAAAGCAAATCAACAGCAACAAATGTGAAATGCTATATGAGATTCAATTCTCATCGTTTTTTTCTGACTTGAAGACTCAGGCCACATACAATGTAGGTACAGTGGTACCTCGGATACCGAATTTAATTTGTTCTCTGAAAAAAATTATCTGAAATGCGGTTTCCCATAGGAATGAATGGGAAACTGATTAATCCGTGTCGGAGCCAAGGAAAAACAGACAGACACCTGTTTTGTCTTATTTTGGTTCAAAACTCTTTTTAAAGTGCACTTTAAGGGTACAGATGCGATGAAACCCAGGATAACTCTATTTTACCAATGCGTGCTGGAAATTCCTTTTCTGGGGCAGCCCATAGGGAAAATTCGCTATCCGAGGCAGCCCTATACCTGGAAATTGCGATTCGTTTTCCAGAAAATTCATTATCAGGGGCATTCATTATCCAAGGGATTACTATAAAACATGGACCACATCTACTAATGAACTGTGAATTTCTCTCTTTCCTGTTGCTGCATTTAAGAAGGAGAACCAGAGGCTGATGTAAACGAAGGTTTGGCACTCAAACCAAACTTTGCCCCACATGCTAAGTCAAGAGTGTGCAGTGGCTATGTGCGTACGTGTAGTTTCGGCTTGTGGCAGCTGCATAGCACTTACAGGATGTGGCGCACCGGTGCACCTGAGTCCAAAGCTCTGGAACCCATGGCACGTGTGCGCACAACTCTACAGAAATATCCTACACTTGAGCTTTGGAGCAAACCACAGGGAACAAGGCTGTAACAGGAACAGGCACATGCGGCAGGGAGCATCTCAAGCAGGGATGGAGATCTTGTGTGACCAATCCCCCACCCCACAAAGTGTGTTGCTTATATACTGCTCCATAATGCTTAAAGCACTGTCTGAACAAATTACTGTGTGGTTATGCAAGCTACACAATGCCCCACCCATCCACTAACAGTGAACTGGGTACTCATTTGACTGACCTCAGAAGGTTGGAAGGCTGAGTGAACCTTGAGTCGGCTACCTGGGATCGAACCCCCAGGCTGTGAAGCAGAGTTTTGGCTGTGGTACAGGATTTTAACCACGGTGCCTTGAGAAACCCAGATGTTCTTGGACTGCAAAGTTGTTTGGTGCCAGCCAGCGCAGCCAGTGGTAAGGCATGAGAACTCCAAACACCAGGCCAAACCAGAAAGGCTGTGTGAGACTGTTGGTCACTCACAGTACCATTTTAACCATTACACGGGGAACATCCTAAGATGCACAGGTTGGGCAGGTAAACCCCAAAGTTTGTGGCTGCTGAGGCACTCTCCAGCACCGATTTCTAAACATGGCACTTGACCTCAAGTCCTAAGAACATAAGAAGAGCCCTGCTGGATCAGGCCAAAGGCCCATCTAGTCCAGCTTCCTGTATCTCACCGTGGCCCCACCAAATGCCTCTGGGAGCGCATGAGATTACATCTCTGTCTCCTGCTACCACTCCCCTGCATTTGCCCCTTGAAGTACCCGGGTTTTAAGCCTGGAGATGACACATCTCCATCATGGTTTGTCACCTGTGATGGACTTTTCCTCAAGGAATCTGTCCAATCCCATTTGGAAGGCACCCAGGCCATAATGGCACAGGTCAGACAGAAAACTGACACAGGAATCTCCCAGCCTTGGGGACTGACAGAGGTAAACGTTGGGTGCCCGTTTAAGCAGTCCTGATTTTGCAGTAAGGCCAGGCCGGCTGTGCCAACCTAGGGAAGGAAGCCCTGACTGGAGAACCTTGGGATCGGGAAGGGTAGAGAAGCTGGAAGTTGAGTCATGGCTACTGGACTTCTTTTTTGAGAGATAGAAACGTTTCGCTGTTCATCCAAACAGCTTCATCGGTCTGAATACAGCTAGTGCAAATCCTCCATCTTATAGGCAGCTTTGACCTCTTGTCACCCTGGCCAGAATTAGGCTCATAAGATGAACAGTGGCCTAAATAGGCTCGTTAGGGAGACAATAGTATCCTTAGCCTTAAGGTGAACAATGGCCAAATAAGGTGCTGAAACCTATCAAGAATGGGTCGTTAGCTATGGCCTTGGTGGTGAAGGCTTTTGGATTTTCCTGGGGACAGAAAAGAGTCCAGCAGAAAAGAGCAAGTGTGGAGGAAACACTTGTGATTCTTACTTACTCATCGATCTTATCAGGAAAGCCCCAGCACTGGTGCGGGTTGGTGTCTCCATGGCCCGTGTGGATGAAGCTGTTCTTGAGCGGCTGGCTGATGTCGTGGGTGGACAGCCCCGCCACCGAAGTCACCGTGTTGCGTGGGAACTGACCCACTTTCAGAGTCCGTTTGTTTTGACCCCGCCACCAGTAATTCTCTGCCCTAGGGAAGGGGGGGGACACACACACACAAAGGCACAGGTTATGACGGTCAAAGGAAGTCAGTAGCTTTCCGCTTGAAGGAATATTGGGAGCTAGATATCCAGGAACAGATTTTAGATGAAGATTGGGATAAAATCTTTCAGCAACCACCCTTTATTACGACCTCTAGGATAACCCAGGAGCAGGGGTTGAAGCTGGTACAAAAATGGTATCACACACCAGTAAGGTTTTATCGTATCACAAAGTCAGGAAGTAAAAATTGCTGGAGGAAATGCAGAATAATGGGAACATACAGTCATATGTGGTGGGATTGTCCTTTTAGTTAATAATTTTTGGATACAGATTGGTAGAGAAATATCGAAAATTGTGGGAAGGAAAGTGGAAATATCTAAATTAATGGTTATCATTAGCATGGGTAGCACAGAGTTAAAAACAAAAGAGGAATGTAAATGGGTAAATCTGATGATAATTGCAGCCAGAAATGGAAAAATGCAGAAGAGTTAGTGGTGAACCAATGGAGGAAGAAATTAAATAATATTATAATTTTAGAATAACTAACTTTGAAGATACGCAGAATGAAAGGGTTTAAGGTCAGTGAGAAAGAGGAGGGATGGTTTGAGAAGCTACTGAATTATCTGAGTATGTTTGACCAATTTGGGGTAATTAAAACGTTAAAAGCTAAATAAACCTTGCGGACTGTTAATTGTTAATTTATATAGAATTGTACATTTTGTTAATTTGAATATGTTTAATTGTTAATGTATATCCAATGTATCAGATGCCTCGGGGGGGTCACTGTTGGTGATTGGTTTTATAATAATTAAATATATATTTTTTTTAAAAAAGGAAGTCAGTAGCTTTCCATCATGCCTCCAGAGCGGGGCAACTCAAGACAATGCAATCACCCGAGTCTAGACCCGGGCTCTACAGGGCAACCTCTCCGGTGCTGCTCCACGCATTGGATTGCAAAGCCCAGCCGTCCTCTTTCCAACAAGGGAGGGAGGGAGCTGTGGTCTAACAGAACAGATAGGATTTTGTGCTGGGTCCACTGGCTCATGAGAGCCAGTTTATGGTCCGCAGAGGGACCCGGGAGGTTCCTGCAGACCCCTTGACCAACAACGAGAGCTTCCAAGGGGCAGGGAAGCAAGGAAGAGGGGGGCGGCCGTTAAGTGTTTGACGGAGGAAGCAGGGAGCGGCGAGGAGTCGACTGATGGAGGAGCCAGCTGGGATGAGAGGAGGGCGGGTGCAAGCAAGGCGAGGCGAAAGGCGGATTAAGGAGGTCTCGTTTGGGGAAGGAGTGGGCTGAGGAAAGGGGGGGGTGAACAGAGGTGGGCTCTAAAGGGGGGGGGTAAGAAATGGCAGGGGAAGAGGCCGTGAAAGGGGTCAAGCAACCAGAGAGGGGCTGAGAAGGGTGGGCGCGAGCGAGCTCAGCCCAAGAGAATTTGGGAGGACAACCGATGGCAACCAGTACAAATCATTGTCACCGTGTGCCATCATGTCAATTCTGACTCATGGTAGTGACCCTTCCCAGGGTTTTCCGGGTTAGACAAGACTCGGGGTTGGCTTCCCACCCCTTTCTTCTGGGGGTGCACTGGGAAAGTGCAGCTTCTGCCTAAGGCCACCCAGGATGCAAAGGACTAAACTGAACTCACAACCTATGGTTCGTCAACCACACACTTAAACCACTGTGCTATCCAGCCAGTAGAACCATGAACAACGAAGCGTAGATGGGAACTCTCAAAATCTCCCAATCGACATGGGCAGGGCTCCTTCCTGCTCTCTCTGTGTGTGTGTGTGTGTGTGTGTGTGTGTGTGTGTGTGCGTGTGTCTCGCTCGCGCTGCACGTGTGTGTACGCGCGTGCTTTCGGTCCCAACTGATCTTGGGAACAAATTGTCCTGTGGGATTCCGGAGACACTGTGGATCCAGCCCCTTCTCAGCCCTGAATCTGCTGCCAAGCAAGCAGGCAGAATGCTCCGCCAAGGAAAATATTCCCCAAATGTCAGGGATGAGAGGGGTACAAATAAATAAATAAATAAATAAATGTCACATTCACGTATGGCATTCAGTCCAGGTGCTTGTTTTCCTTCCCTCCCTCTCTTTTTAACACCATCAAGTCTCAACTGAGAAGATCCATCTTGCATCCTTTGTTTGCATTTTAGGTGGCCCTGATAACGGCATTGATGAAATGAGATTCCGTTCTTGTTTCACGGGCCAGGCCCAGAAGGTCCACCCGGCCAACAACCTGTCTTCCACACAAGGTGGAAGCCCCAGGACCTTTTGGGTAGTGGGGATTATTAATTAATTAATTGATTGATTAATTAATTAATGGATTTTTAATTAATTAATGGATTTTTATACTGCCCATCAGGCATCCATCCTGTCCCCCCCTGAGTTTTTCTGCAGTCCTTCTTGCAGAATGGCCAATAGGTCTGGAATGTGGAATAAGGAGCCATTAGCTTTACAAAAGACCCCTTCATTGATAGAGAGACCAATCCATCCACTGGCATTTTGGGGCTCTCTTTTTTCAGGTCCAGTGGAATATGGAAACCATCACAGCTATGGAGATTGTCATGAAGAATGCCTGCACTTGGAAATACACCAGTCTTAACGGTGCTCTCAATGGCCAGCCAGATGTCTCCCTGTTCCCCACGTCCAGGGCTTGGGGCTAGGCATCTCTCACTAGCTGGTTTTCAAAGAATTAATGTCCTCTGAAAACAGACCAGGCAAAATCCAAATAAACAAAATAAAACAAAACAGACAAAAACATGTGGCAACTTTAAGACTATTATATTTTAATTCAAGCTTTTGTGGACATGGCCACATAGTGAGACTTATGGAAACAGAATGAAGTAGAATGGAACATCAGTTTCACAAGCAGAATATTCTAGATATTCATTGGCTCTTGAGTAGTTTATGACCTATGTTGTTTTAGGGGACTGTCATAAACTTTCCTCCGGGAGTCAGAAAACACACCGAAGACGCCTGGGCAACCTACAACACAAATGAACACACCAGGCCAAATCCAAAGAAACGATACAAAACAGAACAAAACAATAAATCAAAACTGGAGACAAAAATATGTGGCACCTTCAAGGCTATTATATTTTAATGTAAGCTTTTGTGACTCAAGTCCACTTCTTCAGTCATACGGAGAATGTTAAATGGAAGGTCAGTACGAAAGTGGCATTTGAAATGTTGGATGAAATATCAGTACAATATGAAACATTCAACATTTCATTCCGTGTTCATATGCCTGAAGATCCACAAAAGCTTACATTAAAATATGTAATTGATAAGATGCTGCATGTTTTTATCCCGGTGAGGTTGTGATATTCCTGCTCCTTCTCTCTTTGAAGGTGGAATTTCCTGATGGCCCAGAGGAGGAACTGGCCGGGCAAGTAGTGGGGTGGAGGAGAAGGGGTTTGTGACACTGGCTGATACTTCACATCCATCTCATCGCTGTTCGCGGTCCCGCTTGGGACCGGTACGAGGTAATCTAACCGCACATCCATTGCGGGACGAGGGGAGTTTGTCCCGACCACATCCCCTGAACTGTGATTTAAGTGGGATGAGAGATTCCCCTCCCTGGCCTCGGGAATCTGCTCATCACGCTTCTCGTTCCGAGATGAGAGCCCGTGAGGTAAGGCTTGTCACGCAATGTGCCATTCTCCATCTAGTGGCAGGAGTGCGAAGCGCCATTCGCCAGTACATTCCCTATGGAGTCAGCAATGCAGTGCAGAGAGATTAAAAGACAAATGCCTCAAACTTAGCTCCGTAACACATTGAAGGCAAGGCTTCGGAGAATCGAAAAATCGAAAAACGGAAGGTTGGGCCGGAAAAACAAAAACGAAGAAAGGCATGGAATTTCACATCTCATCACGCAATGAGGATGTGCGGTAACAGTCATGCCGGTATCATCCATCATGCCCGTGCATACACAGGAACAGGGACAGAACCGCAAGAAGACCACGTGACTGCGACCGACATCAACACGCAACGAACTTTCTCCTGGGACGAGAATGGACGTGACGTAACCGTCACTGTGCCAAGAGGAGAAGAAACCTCAGTGAGCTCTCCCGGATGCTGCACAAAGCTCAGAATGTTGGGTTTCCCCTCCTCTGTTAAAACCACAGCACTCCACTCGGCCTTTAAACCCCCTTTTCTTCTCAAACGTCTTCCCCTCTGGGTAAGACTCCATGGAGCGTTCTCAAATTAAGGACTGACAAGCCAATGGGACCTAAACAGAAGGCATCCTCTAACTAACAGAGGTGGAAAACTCACAGGGGTCCTGGGGTGGGCATTCCCCAAAATACCTCCTCCATTTTGCCATAACAACCCTCTTTCGTCACTGCCGTTTTAGAAGAAGAGGTGGCCCGTCGGTGCAAGCTTATCAGGCAAAACCCAAAGAAAGAAACAATGTCCACGAAAGCTCAAATTAAAATATAAAGGGTTGGTCTTTCAAGAGTCACACATGTTCTCGTCTAGGTGTGTTCTGCCTCGTTCATCATCTCTGAGACAAGCTCAATTTCTTCCAAATCCATTCCCTTCGCAGCTCATCAATTCCCCTTTCAAGGTTGTCCTCAAAATTGCTGTTTCCAGCAAAGGATGCTCTCCCCTGCTACCCATCTTGCAGGCTTCATCCGTCTTCCTGATGGATTTTCCACTGTTTTTTTTTTTAAAACCCCAAGGCTGCTGTCCTCCTGCCCGTGAAGTCTGCGTTAACTCCTAGCTACCCGATTTCTGTCTAGCTCCGTTTGGCTCACCCACCGCTTCCCCTTCCAACTGCTTTCTGCCTAGAAAGGACTGCAGCCTCATTGCAGGCAGAGACCCCATCAAACTCTTGGGTCCAGGACACTTGAAGGACCGCCTCTCCCCTTCCGCTCTTAAGGTCCTCAGAGGAGGCCCTCCTCTTGGTCCCGTTGGCTGAGGGGGACAGGAGTGAGGGGTGTTGGACCAAACTACAGATGTGAAGGCCCCCAAAAAAACATAAGAACATAAGAAGAGCCCTGCTCGATCAGGCCAAAGACCCATCTAGTCCAGCTTCCTGGATCTCACAGTGGCCCCACTAAATGCCTCGGGAGCGCACGAGACTAGATCTCTGTCCCCTGATAGCACTCCCCTGCATCTGGCCCTTGAAGGACCCCGGTTTTAAGACTGGAGATGACACCTCTCCATCATGGTTTGTCACCTGTGATGGACTTTTCCTCCAGGAATCTGTCCAATCCCCTTTTGAAGGCACCCAGGCCAGATGCCACCACCACATCCTGTGGCAGGGAGTTCCACAGACTAACAACTTGCTGGGTAAAAAAAATCAGGAAAAAAAAGTTCCCCCCTTTTTCCTAAAGTCTTTTAGTTTCTTCCCCCTGAAAAACTGGAAAAATTGAAAAAAGAAAAAGAAAAAAATGATTATGGAAATGTTTTATTTTAACATGATGAATAAAATATTTTAAGACAGTGTGTTCAACTATTTTCCAAACCATTTCTAAAAAAATATGCATAGTATCAGATTATTCTGATTTCTGTGCACTGAGGACAAGCAAGTCCTAGTAACAAAGTGAACTCTCTAATGCAAGAACAAGATGCATTCCTTCTTTTAGGAGGTGCTGCTATTGTCACAAGGAAAAGAAAAAGGTTTCACTTTTGTTTTTGCATGTGGGTGTGGGTGTTTGGTTCTGTTTTGCCCTCTTCACTAGGCCTCAAAGCACTGGGAGAAAATACAGAGCAACAAAAATGATTCTGATTAAATTTCATGCCCATTCATTGAAACTTAGTCCCACTCCCTTGTATAGATTTCCACCACCCCTTCAGTTCTTTTTATGAGAATGAGGTTTTTATTTAATTTTTATTTAATACTGCGAAGAGGAAATATGAATAATTGTTAATTATGGATTTTTAAAAATTGTTTTGTATAAGTTTTTTTTTGTTCCACATAAACTAATAAACATTTCAGGAGATTGTTACTCCATTTGTTACTTACAATTACAAATAAATATTATTTAAAAAGTAAATTTTGTTTGTAATAATTGTTTGAATACACTATATTTTAAAATGCTAGTTGTGAAAAATTTAGGCCAAGTCAAATTGTCCATAGTCATATTTTATGTTCCTAAAGTAACAATGACTTTCAAGCTGTAAAGTGGGGGGGGGAGTGGTAATGTAGCATTTTTTTCAATTTTTCCTAAAGTTTCTCTTTCCCCCCCCGAACCCCCTCCCCCCGAAAAAACTGTTTTTTTTAAGAGCTTCAAAATTTCCAGAAATTTGACATCTCTGTAGCCCAAACCCAAGTGGTCTCTGGTTCCAAGCAGGGCCTTCTCGGTGGCAGCTCCCAAGTTATGGGATGCTCCCCCTTGGGGAGATCAGTCTGGCCCCCGCTTCCTTTCATCCTTCTGTCAACAGCTGTAGAAGACACACCTTTTCTGGAAGGTTTTGGCAATCATGACATCTGAGAGATAAAATAGTTTTTAATGTTTCATATGCCTGTAACGACCCAATCCTAATTTTAATTCGCATACAGTTTAACTGTTTTGTACCATTTAAATTTTGTTTCTAGCTCGACTCTTCTGATATTGTGGGCCCGCTTCGGGTCCCCTTCTCAGGAGAAAGGTGGGCTCTAAAAAAATAATGAACAAACTCAGGTGTAGCAGATATCAAATAGGATTTCAAGCACTGGAGCCTTGTGTCACTGAAGTGATATCCTGGCTTCAAGGTTTGAAAAAGCAAAGCAAAAATCAAAGTCTTCTGCTTATATACAGTACCGCTCCATAGCACTTCAAGCACTCTCTGGGCGGTTTACAATTTAATTATGCAGGCTACACATTGCTTCCCCACCCACCCACCCACCCCAGCAAGCTGGGTCCTCATTTTACCGACCCCGGAAGGATGGAAGGCTGAGTCAACCCTGAGCCTGCTACCTGGGATTGAACCCCAGGTGATGAGCAGTTTTTAAACTGAAGTACAGGCATTTAACCACTGCGCCACGAGGAAGCCTGCTTGGTTTTGGGATCTAGGCCATGCTGGTTCGGGGATGCTGGTAGTCCTAGAAAAAGGACCTCTCCGGGACTTCCAAGGCGCGACCCTGATCTGTCTTGTTGACTCACCAGGTGCTGAGTTTACCCCTTCTTTCGTCTGTTTGCCCGGGACAACGAACTGCTCCTGGAAGGTCCCAATCCAAAGGTCAGCGGGTGAACCACCCTAACCTTTGCATCCTTGCCTTGTGCTTCCCACGAGGGAGCATGTTAACCCTGCCGCGAAATCGGGGTTCCCAGCCAGCCTTTTGTAAGCTTTCCGAAGTGGACGGTGACTCGGGGTCTCGAGCCATAAAGGCAGGAACCCAGGACAGCAAACAAGGATATTTTTTTGCTCAGAGGAGAGAGGAGGCACTCGCCGGGTGCCACCTTCTGCTGCCCCTCTGCCACACTGAGTCACCGCTTGGCACGCAGCACACCGAGACGTCTCATCGGGAAGGTAAACAGGAAAAGGGTAGAGCAAGCTTTATGTAGTGACTCACCGGGTAGCGTCAGGAGAAAGCTTTCCTAGAGCAATCACCGGGGTTGGCCCGGGGTTATTTTTCTGTTTGAGGCACTGCAACGAACGCACACACACACACAACCCCAGCCCTTTCGTCAAGCGCTGCAGGCTGGTCAAACTCCCTGGCGAGAAGACGCTGGCTGGCCAAAATGCAAAAGTCCTCAACAGAAGAACCAACGGCTGCCCTTGTGCGGACACTCCGAAAGCAGCCCCACTCCCTGCCCGACGGCCGGCCGCTGCCAGCCCCGAGTTCCAATTATACCAAAGACACGGCTTGCCTGGAAACGTCTCTTGAGGCATGTGCTGTTGCGCAGCTCACGTCTCCTTGACTTACAGTTCTAGGAGAGTCCTTCCTAACTTAAAGAGGGCCTGTTAGGGAGAGGATTTGAAGAAAGGCAGGGATAGTTTTTTGCTGGACTTTAATGAACATAAGAACCTAAGAGGAGCCCTGCTGGATCCGGCCAAAAGCCCATCTAGTCCAGCTTCCTGGATCTCACAGTGGCCCCACCAGATGCATCTGGGAGCTCACGAGACGAGATCTCTGTCTCCTGATACCACTCCCCTGCATCTGGCCCGGAAGTACCCCAGTTTTAAGCCTGGAGATGACACATCTCCATCATGGTTTGTCACCTGGGATGGACTTTTCCTCTAGGAATCTGTCCAATCCCCTTCTGAAGGCCAGATGCCATCACCACCTCCTGTGGCAGGGAGTTCCACAGACTAACAACGCGGTGGGTGAAAAAAAAATTTTCTTTTGTCTGTTCTTACTCTCCCAACCCTCAATTTGAATGGATGTCCCCTAGTTTTGATATTTTGTGAAAGGGAGAAGAGTGTCCCTCTATTCACTTTACTCGTGCCCTGCATTATTTTGTACGTCTCAGTCATATCCCCCCCCAGACTAAAAAGCCCCAAACATTTTAGCCTTTCCTCATAAGGGAGGTGCCCCAGCCCAGTAACCATTTTAGTTGCTAGCTAAAATAGGCTTGACTTGGTTCGTCACAAATCTCCAGAGTTCGATAGTCCACCTCGAGCGTTGTCAGGCAAAGTTCCTTCTAACTTTCTGTCAGTAGGAGATTTATTGTTTTTTTAAGGAAAGAGAGATTACAGACAAAAAAAGTGGCCAGTAAAAACCTGTGGGTTCCCACTGGAACTCAGATCCCACTCCCCCTCGTCTGGACCTCTTGCAAAAATCTGTGTCTGAGGCCATGCAAATGGCAGAGTGAAAAGCTGGCTTCATTTGAAGGCACCCTTAACCCTCCTTGGCTCGAGGCTCAACCGCAGAGCCATCCTTTTCTTGAATTCCCCGAGAAAACGGCGGCCTGTGCTGGCTCTCTCACACACAGACCGCAGACAAGGGATGATTTCGAAGCAGTCAAAGAGGTTGGACGGGGAGTGAGCAACCTTTGGCCCTCCCAATGTGGATGAACCACGACTAAGCCCAGCTTTACCATGCCACAGTCTGGTTGGGCCTAGGACACTGGGGGTGTGAATTTAATAATCCCTCTCCCACTCCTGAGAACTGCTCTTTCCAAAGAGCCAGACTAAAGCGAATCTTTCACAACATGCATGGTGCATTCCTGAGTCCCTGTGAATAGAAAAAAAGGCAGGAGCCCAACAAACATTGCTCTTTAGAGTTTTTTTAAAAATAAAAATAAAACCCAGAATCCCCCGTTGGGTTCTGGGATTTGTATCCCCCCCCCAAGGAACTTTCTCAGGCTCTGTACGAAGAAGCTGGGAGACAGCCTTAGTCTGAAGAATTCTGGAATAAACAACTACAATGTGCCTGTAACGCAATGTTTACAATAGAACTTAACACCAAAAACAGGCCATAAATTACTGCCTGTGGCATGTAACTGGACACCAAAGACTCTGAATGTCTGGTATGAAATGTGTATGTCATATTATATCTCACACCTCATTCTGCTGCTCTATGTCTGAGGAAGTGCACATGTGCACGAAATGTTACATTAAAATATGAAAGTATGTTTTGTTTTGTTTTTCTTTGATTTTTTGCCTGAAATTCTTGTAAAATCAGTATTTCGTCCACAATTTCATCCCTGCCCCCACCCCATATGCCTAAATTGGACGTGCCCATGGAAGCTGACATTAAATTACAAAAGTTACAATTAAATTACAATTTAAGGTGCCGCCACATGCTTTTGTCTTTTGTTTTGTTTCTTTGGATTCTGCCTGATACAGTGGTACCTCAACTGACGAATTTAATCAGTTCCGAAAGCATGCTCTTAAGTCGAACTACTCTTAAGTCGGGGCACCTGTCTAAAAAAAAAAAATAAAAAGTTAAAAATAAAAAATGAAAAACAAAATATTTTGTAAGTCGAACAGACCATATCTAAAATTTGTAACGCGGCAGTTAAAATGGCAACAGTTTTCAGCTCTTAAGTCGAATTGCTCTTAAGTCGAGCTGCTCTTAAGTCAGGGTACCACTGTATATCGTGTTGCATCATCATTATAAATAGTATAAATAAACAGTTTAAACAAACAAGCAAACAAATGCAAGCACGCATGCACACAACGATAAGCCTTGATGTTTTTTTCTGACCTACGGTAACTACTTCCAGAGTTTTCTAAGCAACAAATAATCTGTAAGTAATCTTTCCCCTGATCGTTCTCTCTTGGGGGGGGGGGAAGACCTGGGATAGTGCAGCTTGCCCAAGGCCATACAGGCTGGCTTTTGTCTTAGGAGGGCTCCGTGGGGAATCCAACCCTTACCCTCTGGTTCTACAGCCAGAGATCCAAGTAAATTAGCTGTCTAGCAAGTTAGCACCTTTATTAGGTCATATTTTTAAGGTTAAAAAAGTGTGAATGGTTTCTGACTCCCAGGCCGTTCCTTGGGCATGGGGTTACAACGGGGCGTGGAGAAAGAGAGATGGGCTACAATTCAGGCATGTCCTAACTTCAGCCCTCCAGATGTTTTGGACTGCAACTCCCACAATCCTTTTGTCACTGGCAATCTAAGTCTAGAATTCTGGGATATGTGGTCCAAAACATCAGGAGGGCCGAAGTTTGGGCACCATTGGGCTACATCGACTGCTTGTTCAGAGTAAAAGGAAGATTTTGAATCACTTAACCAGATTCTGCACAACAAAAAGCATCCCAGACGTAGTCTACATAAAATATGGATATCTAATTCAGTAGCTTCCAACCTTATTTATTTATTTATTTATTTATTTATTTACCACCCGTCTTCCCAGAGGTAACCCAGGTGTTCTTGGCCTACAACTCCCAGAAATCCCGGCCAGCACAGCTAGTGGTGAAGGCTTCTGGGAGTTGTAGTGTAAGAAGACCTGCGTTCCGCCAAGGTTGGCAGCCGCCACCTTAGAAGAAAATCAGGAGATGGGTGATGAATAAAATGCCTCACCACAAAACAACAACAACAACAGCAGTTCAAAAGGAAGACCGTTGGTTACTGACAGGCACAGATATAGTCACAATGGGTTTTAGAGGGTGTTATATAACCAACTACAATGCACAACGTATTAATCATCATCCTCAAGTACAGGTCTTATTCATCCCAAGAATGCGGCACTGATTCAATTCCTAGTTAACAGGGCTTCTAGCAATTCCTTTGTTCTCCAGTCAAGAGAGAGACCACAAGAAAGAATTATTGGACTCGGCCGTAATACTGGACATACAAAACTATAAACCTAGAATCATAGGCGGTTACTTCACGCCCTTCTTTGTTTCGCAACTAGTTTTGCACCGTGACAGTGTCGGTCGCAACCACGTCGTTTTGTCCCTGTTTCAGTGTTCCCATGGTCATTATAACTTGTCTTGTGACAAGTGTTACCTCACGGTCTTGTACTGTGACAAGTATTGAATTTGTCTAGCTTCCTTTTTCCTTTCTTGGGGGGGGGGGTGGAAAGGGGGGCTTAAAAATTCTTTTTCGATATTTCATTTCTGTAAAGTAAAAAACAAAAACAAAACCCAGACACAGTTTTCTGAGAGAAACGAATGTTTTGTTGCGTGACAGCCGTTACTACACGGTATCTTGTCTCGGAACAGAAAGCGGGATCAAAGAGTGACAAGGGAAAACCCTACCCCAGCACCAGGTACAGGATTGTCACGCTGAGAGCCCATTCCAGGGGCGTGGTCAAGACAAATTTCAGTAGTTGCACGACGGGCGTGAAGTAACATTTTTTGTACTGTTCCTAAGCACAACACTAACAGAGACAAAACGGACGTGAAGTAACTGCCATAGAATCCTAGAGTTGGAAGAGACCTCGAGGGCCATCTAGTCCAACCCCCTCCCATGCAGGAACCCCATCACAATATGTCCGACAGATGGCCATCCAGCCTTTGCTTAAAAACTTCCAAAGAAGGAGACTCCAACACCCTCCTTTGGGCAGCAAATCCCACTGCCGAACAGCAATAAACCTGTGGATTTTTCATGCCACAGATGTCATAAACCCAGGCTGACAGCACTTACACTTCTCCCTTCTTCTCTGGCAAGGCTGAGAAGAAACTGGGAACCAGCACTTACGTTATTTCTTAACTTATTTAAAGAGGGTTTCCGATTCTGATCCAACTAAGTCTGGTTAGTTTAGATGCTGTTTAGCGAACAAGTCAGGATAGTAACTTGGCTTCTTTGAATTAACCCTTGGTTTAAAAGAGTTTTGTGTGTGTGTGTGTGTAAGGGAGCATATCTCACTGAAAAAGGACAGTGTGAGGTGCCTGGCTCTTTCAGACCACATTCTTAAATGTGAGCATAATTTGGAAATTTACTTTTTTTAAAAAAAAAAACTTTCCTCTGTTGCTTCTTATAAAAAAAACATCAACAATAATAATCATATGCTGTCAAGTATATTCTGACTTCTAGCAAGCCTTCCCAGGATTTCCCATTCTCTTCTTCTGGATTTGTTGTGAGGCGGTGTGGCTTGCCCAAGGCCACCCACGTTGGCTCTTCTCCTCCTGGGAGGCCCAGTGGGGAATTGAACTCCCAGCCCCTGGCTTTGCAGTCAGATCCCTCAACCACTGAGCTATCCAGATGTCCTCAATACATAAAATCTGACTTCTATTCAAGCTGTACGTAAAATGCTTCTTCACACTAACATGAAAGGTGAGCAGACAATGTTGCTCACTACATTAAAAGAAAAAAGAAGACACAGTAGTGCTTTTTTTAGTTCAGTCACTTTCAAAAAAAAAAAGACTGTATTTTCCCATCTATAAGACACCCCCATGTATAAGAAAACCCCTACTTTTCCAAGCCAAAATTAGCTTTGAAACGGCATGGGTCTTTCTTTGGCTTACTTCCGGATATAAGACGACCCTCAAATTTTTGTCTAATGATTTTAGAAAATAATATAGTCTTATAAACAGAAAAATACTGTAACTTATAATAATAGAATAAGAACATAAGAACAGCCTTGCTGGAACAGGCCACAGCCCATCCAGTCTAGCATTCTGTCTCACACAGGGGCTCGTTTGCTTCAGGGTATTCCCAAGCAGATATCTTGACCTGCTTACGATTCCCCGCAAATGGCATTGAGAGATCTCCTGCCTCTCTCTCCAACCCGGAGGTTGTCCTGAGGCATCCATCATGATAGCCACTGATACCCTTGTTCTCTATGAACTTGTTCAATCCTTCCTTAAAGCTGTCAAGGCTGACAGCTGTCACTCACCACTTCTTCTGGCAGGGAGTTCCACAGATCAGTGATCCTCTGGGTGAAAAAGGACTTTCTCTTATTTGTTTAAGACCTAGCACCCACAAGTTTCATGGAGTGCCCCCTCGTTCTAGTGCTGTGCAATAGGGAAAACAGTTTTTCCTTATCGACTTTGTCTTTATCGTGTATGATTTTATAAACTTCAATCAGGTCACCTTTCAGGCGCCGTTGTTCAAGAGTGAGGAGGCCCAGCTGTTGCAGCTTCAGATGGTAAGGAAGGTGTTCCAGCCCCTTTATCATTTTGGTTACCCTCCTCTGCACTTTTTCCATTTTCCATAATATCCTTCTGGAGGTATGGTGACCAGAACTGTATATAGTACTCCAGATGGGGCCTCACCATAGATTTATAAAGAGGCAAATGACTATACCCTTCCTACTGATCCCTAGCATGGAGTTGGCTTTTTTCACTGCTGCGGCACACTGGGTTGACACCTTCACTGAGCTGTCCACAAGGGCACCAAGGTCCCTTTCCTGGTTAGTTGCAGAGAGTTCTGACCCCATCAGTTTATAAATGGAATTGGAGTTTTTTGCCCCAACGTGCATCACTCTGCACTTACTAATGTTGAAGCTCATTTGCCACTGGTTTGCCCATTCCCCCGGTGTCAAGAGATCCCTCTGGAACTCCTCACAATCTCTCTCTGTTTTTACTACCCTGTATAATTTACTGTTGGCAAATTTGGTTACCTTGCTATTTACTCTTACTTCTAGAATCTAGATCATTTATGAAGAGGTTGAATAGTAAAGTTGGGAGAGTCCTACAAGTCCATTGAATCTGACCCCCTGCTCGATGGAGGAATCCAAATCAAAAGATATCTGGCAGAAGCTTGTCCAAATTTCTCTTGAAGGCTTCCAATGTTGGAGCGCTTGCCTCTCAACTTCCTTACACCCTCCCTTACATTAACTTACTGCCGGCAGTGACATTGCATAATACTCGTCACCTCCAATCTCTGATCTGGAGAGCATCTGGCGGAGGATATTGGGTTTAAGGTATCTAGAGCAGGGGTCCTCAAAGTTTTCAAACAGGGGGCTGGTTCACCACGCCCCAGGCACCACTGGGGGCCGGACCACCGTGGGTGGGGGGGAGCAGGGGGCCTTGGCGTAGCCCTCCCACTCTGAATGCCCCACTAGCCAGCATGCTGATCATCTGGGCGGTAGTTGGGGGGAGTGGGAGAAGCGACATAGCCCACTGCTTTGAACTGCCTCAGCAATAGAAGCAGCTGCAGAGGCTGGCTTGCTCGCAAAGCAGGGGTAGGTGGGGAGGTTGCAATTGGTCCCGGGGGCCGGATTCAGGGCCTTGGGGGGCCGCATCCGACCCCGGGGCCTTAGGTTGAGGACCCCTGATCTAGAGGTTCCTGGAGTTTGCCTGTAACAGGGAACTCTGGTTAGTTTAAAAGCAGGCGTGATTGTTGCTCATCTCCTCTGTGACTCTCTACCAAGGAGGGGGGCAGTGTTTATGTCTACCAAAGGTCAGGGTTGGCCAGACCCACCAGAGCTTCACGGGCTTTCTCGCTTTGGGTGGCCACCCCTAGGGAGGCCCCTAAGGTTGCAGCAAGGGATGGGCATTTCATTTCAGAACCAGTAGGTTACGAAACGAACCACGTGAGCCCCGGTGGTCCTTGGAACTGGCTGATACATGCCGATCCAATTGCTTTACCTTTCTCTGTCTCGCGCAGGGTTAAAATCCAACAAGGAAGCACGCTGTCATCTGTGCTCGATCTGTGATGCTGGCCAATCAGGAGCTGTGCAGGGACAGGCATCATCCCGCCTCCCTCTCTGATTGGCCAGCATCACGAAGCAGGAAAGATGACATTGCAGCGTGCTTCCTCGTTGGATTTTAACGCTGCAAGAGACAAAGCAATTGGATCTGCGTGTATCAGCCGGTTCCGAGGACCACCTGGGCTTGCGTGGTTCCTTTCATAACTGACTGGTTCCGAAACGAAATGTGCCCATCCCTAGTTGCAACTCGTAATCGGGCCTTCTTAGTGGCTGGCCCAACTTTATGGAACAAACAAACCTGGCTCCTTCCCTGAGCTTTTAAGAAACTTTTGAAAACATGGCTGTTCAAAGAACCATATGGTGATTGCTAATGTCTGTTTTATGCCCCTTGTTATTTGTTGTCCTTTGTGTTAAGTGTTTGTGCTTCTTGCCGGACTCTTCTTCTTTTTTTCTTTTGTTGTGTTCCTTTTTATTTGTATCTGTGGGGTTTTAATTGTTTTGTTGTTTCATTTGTAAACCGCCCAGAGTTTCCCTGGGAAAACCAGTGCGGTATATAAACTTAAAAATAAATAATAAATAAATATTCATGCACAGAACCTTAAACCACCATTTAAGTTCCAGAAGAGGTACTGTACGGTAAGGTTTATTGTTACGGCATCAAGCCAGACCTAAGATAAAATAGAACAGAGCAGAATAAAATAAAATATGAAAAACATTGGCTAGAAATGATCACATTACAGTGATCAATATAAAACAAAAAAGTTATTTTTAAAAAAGCCTTTAAGACAACAAATATAACAATATAAAACCAAGGTTTAAGAGCTCAGCTATCTGTTGCTGTATTAGTCTGGGCTGCCAGATCAGGTAAGAACAAAAGAAAAATTACTGGGAATTAATTTATCTCTTACGAACTTGAATCTCTTTGAGGATAACTATACTATGGTTTGGAATTCGATTAAGAGAGATTTGGAAACATCCGCAGATTGAATTTGTCATTGATGGGAAGAATTTCGGTGATAAAGATGAACATGTTACCAAGGTTGTTCCGGAGTTTTCAAATGATCCCAATAAGTCAAAGGGATAGGCCATTTTAAGGAATGGCAGAAGACTTTTTGTCTAAATTTGTCTGGCAAGGTAAAATCCCTAGAATAAGGATTTAAATTATTAACAGATGCCAAGGAAAGGGGAGGATTTGCCATGCCAGCTTGAGATTGTTTTTATGAAGTGGCCTGTCTCGGTTGGAGAAAAGATTGGATTACTTTAGCTGATGGGGATCAACCCAGGATTTAGAAGGTCATGATAATAGATTTGGTTGGCACGCTTATCTTTGGTATGATAAAGTGAGCCTGCATTTTTTTATGAATCATGTAATTAGAAAGTCACTACTTCAGGTCTGGAGAACGGTTGAAACCTTTATTAGAGGGACACAGAAAAAGGTGGTTATCCCCGATTGAAGCATCGGCGATCAAGAGGAAAGATACAGAAGGCCAGGGGATCTTATGGGGATGTGTTAAAAAAAAGGTCCTAAACTGAAGTCTTATGAACTGTTAAAAGAGAAGTTAACAGGTTGGTTCCAGTACCATCAGTTACAGTGGGATTTTTCAGAAAGACAGAAGGATGTCTACATTTGGAGAGAAGGAATCTAAGTTTCAAACCATAATCATGGCCCAAAAAAGAAATTGTTGACTAGATGTATATAATTTCTTGTTGGAGTTGAACTAAAATTTGACAAGTCAAAGAATGTATGAAATGGGCTATGGATTTTCTACTTCACTAGTCTATGTTCAGGGATTTGAAAGCATTTATTTGTTTTTCTTTGTACTTTGATAAAAGAAATTGTCTTGGCAATTTGCATAGTGCATTGTGGACCACAGCGGATAACTGCAAAGATGTATAGGATGCCTTGGTTATTGTTGGAAATGTAAAGAGAAACCAGGTGACTTTTACCGTGGTGGACTCATCAGCGAGTGCAAAAAGTATTGGGGTTGATATATGAGGCTTAAAAAGATCCTAAAGCTAACACTACTAGCATTCTGGATTGTCTGGCAGGGTACCTGGATTCTGAAATTAAAGGAGCAGATCACACCCTATTTTTTAAGCAGATTTCGAGCAATGGGTGAAAACTGAAGCAGAGAGGGAACAAGCCGCTTTGCCGCGCTTCGGTTCTGTCCAAAAGAACAACTTTTTCGCGATGGCCCAGACTGACGTGCAGACTGATGGATCACGAACCAGAGGGCTCCAAAAAAGGCAGTGCTTCAAGAATACCTGGAGACCTATTGTCCGAATTGGACTTAGATGCTGGAGGAACTCGAAGGATTAGGAACTTACTGTGCTCCTTCTGCAATATAAAAGGGGGACAACTGCACAAAGACCACGAGAAAAGCAGAGTGCCCTGACTAGCGGGGCCGGGAGGCAAAAATCTCCGAACCGAGGTTTGTACCCATCTCTACTCCTATGTTCCCACACAATTTTAAAGGAAGATGCTGTAAAGGTCAAGAACAAAGGAACTCTTTTTAACCCCTTTTTGCCATAATGACTGGAAGTGCCCCCTGCTCATCCGTGATCCCATCTTGACAGGTCACTCAAGGAGAACGTAAGAACATAAGAAGAGCCCTGCTGGATCAGGCCTCCAAAGGCAGTTCTAAAGCCACTTCCTGTGTCTCACAGTCTGCCCCACCATTTGTAGCCGGGAGTGCATGAGACTACTTCACTATCTATGTTCTTGATACCACTCCCCTGCATCTGGTTTCTTGAAGTAACGCCGTTTTGGCAAGCCTAGAGCATTACACACACCCCATCATAGTTTGTCACCTATGAGCCTGACTTGGTCACCTGCCCTAATGCACAATTCCCTTTTGAGTGGCACCCAACTCAGATGCCATCACCAAACCTCCCGTGGCAGGCGCAAACCTCAGACTAACACACTAGCATTCTGGATTGTAGGCATTATATTTCTTTTGTCTGCTCTTACTATCCCAGCCCTGCAATTTAAGCAGATTTCCCCTGGTTCTGGTATTTCGCAGAGAGGGGAGAAGAGCTTTGCCCTCTATCGGTTCTGACCAAAAGAACAACTTTTTTGTATGGTCATCAATCATATCACGAACCGGCTCACTTTTTTCCAGTGCTAAAGAATCCCAAATGTTTTAGCCCCTCCTCAGATCGCAGTGAGGAAGTCACAAGGCACTACTCTTGCTCCTTCTGCAATTCTCAACCGCACAAAGTCCACGAGAAAACCTGTGCCCTGATTATCCCCTGACTGCAAAAACCTCAGCAGCCTTTTTTGAAGGATCTCTGTCAAAAGCCTTCCCACAAATCAAGATAGGACAATCTGTTCAGGTCACCAAAAGGCATGCCTCTTAACACCTTTTCAAAGATAATAAAAGGTTTGTCAGGCAAGGAAGGTATCATGGGGTCTGGATAGATGGTTCACACCATAAGAACCTAAGCAGAGCCCTGCTGGATCAGGCCAAGGGCCCCTCTAGTCCAGCTCCCTTGACCTCCCAGTGGCCCCACCAGATACCTCTGGGAGCACATGAGGCAGATATCTGTCTCCCGATGCCAGTCCCCTGCGTCTGGCACTTTCAGGCATTCACCTTTTATGACTGGAGATTATACGCATCCCCATCATGGCTTGTCACTTGCAATGGACCTTTCCTCCAGAAAGTGATCCAATCACCTTTTAAAGGCATCTAGGCTGGATGCCATCCCCCCCATCCTGTGGCAAGGAGTTTCACAGGCTAACACAAACATATATATAATCATATTTCTTTTGTCTGCTCTTCTCTCCCAGCCCACTTTTGAGTGGATTCCCCTAGTTTGCCTGTCGTGACCACCAGAAGAGGTTCCCTCTATCAACACAGTGGAACAACTGACCACTTTGCTAGGTGAAGATCCTCATAAGGTCCCTTTTCACCTGCAGAGATCATTTCCTGCTACAGATCCCATGTGTGGAAATTCTCTGTCCATCTGCAAATAAATAATTCCGCTCTCCAGCTTGTACAGCAGAGTATTATCTAAACCACAAGGGGTTGCCGTATTCCCATGCAACACGAAGACCACAGATTAGGGTTTTTCTGGCAGACTTATATGAGAGTATGGGACCAGATTCCACTGGCACTCAACCTCCAAAAGGCAGCAGAGCCTTTTCAAAACTGATAAACTGGGGGTCAAGCCGACAGGATCTGAGTGGCATCCGGTTCGGAACACCTCATCCTCGGGGAATGAGGTTGGATCAGGGTAGGGCCCCACATAGAGAAGCTCCCTTGATAGCAGGTATAGGTATGGGAGCACATGAGGGAGAATAACTGAATGTGACAGTTGCATCTACTTTCAGGCACTCAAAGCTGACTGGGGCGAATAGAACAAGGCATCATGGCTTGTGTTGTTGCGGGACCTTTCCTCCAGAAAGTGATCCTACACCAATGCTCGAAGCCATCTAGCAAAGATGGGAGAACTTGAACATTTGGCAGCTAGGTTTCACATAGCTATAATAACCATAATCAGCCAAACCTGGTGGAATGCGGAGTCACCAGGTGGGGTTCCTTTGCCAATCTGACCAGGCTATAAACTCTATCCTCTTCTCAACACAGTGGAACATCTGACCACTTTGCTAGGTGAAGATCCTCATAAGGTCCCTTTTCACCTGCAGAGATCATTTCCTGCTACAGATCCCATGAGACAGATTATCTAGTCTCATCTGCTCCCAGGCGCATCTGGTGGGGCCGCTGCTGAGAACACAGGATTATCTAAACCACAAGGGGTTGCCGTATTCCGATGCAACACGAAGACCACAGATTAGGGTTTTTCTGGCAGACTTATATGAGAGAACAGGGACCCTACTGTGAAAAAAAACATTAAAACAGCTGCTGTACAGATAATTTAGTTTGGGCTTAATGTTTAAAGACAGGCAGGCAGGAAACAGACACGAAGATATAAAGCCTGCTGGGAATAAACTACTCTACAGGGAAAACTCCCTGGTGGACTCTGCCCAGCGCTTGGGGATGAGACTTTTCAAACTACGACACCCAGAATCCCCCAAATGATGGAATGGAAGTAAGGGGAACATTAGGTCCGCCAGTCACAAAGAGTAGTTTTCCTGCAGTGATTCTACAGAATCTCATATCCATCAATTAGACAGGTGTCTGCGGGTTTCCCCCCCCCTACTAAAGCTTAGTGGTTGTTTGGTGTCGTTATTTATTTATTTATTTATTTATTTATTTATTTATTTATTTATTTAGCCTGTATGCCGCCCACTACCCAAAGGTCTCTGGGCGGATCACAATCAAAATGGACAATTAAAACATCAAAATACAATAAAATTAGAATAATAAAAACATGTAAATGCAATAAATACGATACATTAAAAACACCACTAAAATTGCCATCAGGAACCACAGTCATTAGTTAAAAAACTTTTGGAACAGGAAGGTTTTTACCTGGCGCCGAAATGTTAGCAACGTCGGTGCCAGGCGGGTCTCCACTTGGGAGGGCATTCCATAGTCTGGGGGCAGTTGCTGAAAAGGCCCTTTTCCTGCAAGCCATCCCTTTCACCTCCTTGAGGGATGGCTCTTTCAGGAGGGCCCCCTGGCTCGATCTTAATTGCCGGGTAGGTTCGTATGGAAGGAGGTGGTCCTTCGGGTATCTAGGTCCTAAGCTGTTTAGGGCTTTATATGTCAAAACAAGCACTTTGAAGTGGGCTCGGGCAGCAACTGGTAACCAATGAAGGTTATACAGAATCGGCGTGATGTGTTCCTTGGTGGCCCTACCCCTCACCAGCCGTGCAGCAAGATTCTGAACCAGTTGCAATCGCCGAACCGTCTTCAAAGGCAGCCCCACGTAAAGCGCATTGCAGTAATCAATACGGGATGTTACCAACTCAAGTCACCCCACTGAACCACAGGTTCAAGCACAGAATCCATGTGTTGGGTTCTCTGCCAAGGCCAAGCCAATGGGTTTAGGGCAAGGAGCAAGCAAACAGGGAAACCGAGGCACAGCGTCCAAGATGGGTCGGGGGGTGCAGTTCAGTGGCTGAAGATTCCAAGTTCAAGCCCTGGTAGGGATATTAAGGTAAAGGTTCCCCCCCCCGCACATGCGTGCTAGTCATGCCCGACTCTAGGGGCAATGCTCATCTCCATTTTCAAGCCAAAGAGCCAGTGTTGTGCAAGTCCGTGGCCATAGGGCCACCTGGGCGGCGTGGCTGAAACCATCTGCCTAAATCCCTGGCGCCCATTGCCGACAGGATCAGCCCAGAAGGACCCCAAACCAGACTCCACAAGGCTCCCGTTCAGACGCGAAACGCCACCAGCCGAGCGAAAACACACCCTTTAACCTCCTTTCTCGTGAAATCCACTCGCTGCTGATCTTCCAAACCTGCAGCATCTCCCACCCCTAACAGAGATGGACCCCATCCCTCACTACCTGTCACCTGCTGTGCTGAGCCTCCCGGGGAAACCGTCAAGCCATCCTTGCAACCGGCAAAGGTGTGTGTGTGTGTGGAACTGAGCTGGTCCTGCTGGCGGTGTCCGCCGAGTGCCAGAGGGAAGGAGCAGCGTGTGAAAGGAAGACTGTTTATGTGCTCGGTCCCATGGCTCGGCAGGGCGGTGATGTAAGACGGGTGGGGGTGTGGACGCACCAGTTCGGCATTAAAACGACACACGCCCTCCTCTTCCTGACTCCGGTTACAAGCCACCTCCCTGCAATTAAGGGCTGCCCGGGCCCCGAACAACTCAAGGCACTGCTGGGCAGGAAGGAGCAAAAAGCCAGTCTCTGAAGTCACACAATCTCGCTCTGATTCATGGCCCACGGATGACTAACGCAGGCTGGCTCTGAGAGGGAAGGGGGTGGCATTGTGACACATCCCCCCCCCCCCCGCCGTGCAGGCAGGGGAGAAGCAGCTGGTCAGCACAGATCCTGGAAAGGGCATGTGCTCCTGGGACACCCAGGGTAAAGCAGCCTCAAAACAGATCACTTTGATCCACCTGGACTCTGGGGAAAAAAATCAGTTATGGACTGCAACTTCCACAGATAGTGGAGGGATTCTGGGATCTCATAGAATCCTAGAGTTGGAAGAGACCTCGAGGGCCATCCAGTCCAACCCCCTGCCATGCACGAACCCCCCATCACAGGACTCCCGACAGATGGACATCCAGCCTCTGCTTAAAAAGCTCCCAAGAAGGAGACTCCACCACCCTCCTTTGGGGCATCATATTCTACTGCCGAACAGGGGGGCTCCTGAAAGATCCATCCCTCAGGGAGGTGAAAGGGATGGCTTGTAGGAACAGGGCCTTTTCGGCAGCTGCCCCCAGATTATGGAACGCCCTCCCAAGTGAGACCCGCCTGGTGCCAACAACTTTGATGACATTCCTGTGCCAGGTAAAAACATTCCTGATTATTGTGGGTCCTGATGGCGATTTTAGTGTAATAATAATAATAATAATAATAATAATAATAATAATAATAATAATAATAATAATAATAATAATAATAATAATAATAAACTTTATTTTTATGCCGCCTTTCTCCCCAGAGTGTAGTAATTTAATATATTGTATTTATTGTATTTAAATGTTTTATTGTTTTCAATTTTATTGCAATTTTGATGTTTTAATTGTCTGAATTGTTTATTTTGATTGTGAGCCGCCCAGAGACCTTTGGGTAGTGGGCGGCATACAAGCTATATAAATAAATAAATAAATAAATAAATAAATAAATAAATAAATAAATAAATATCCCCTCTCAGTCTTCTTTTTGTAAGGCTTCAGCAAGACCCTGAGGGGGGGCATCAAGTCACTGGTACAAGACTTTCTGGGCAGTGGCCCCACATCTTTGGAACAATATTTTTGGATGCTGCATGTCTGGCAGTTTGGAAAGCTGACTGTTAAAGGGAGTTCCCAAGGGGTGGATTAAAAATCTTTTGGAGAAACACATAAACAAGAACTATCCCTTGGGTGTCATTCTAGAATTAGGGAGTAGCACCCCGGGGAACAGTTGGGTAGAAAATTCTGGAGACCCCAAAGAAAAGCGTTTCCTCCCCACAAACGCACAGCTAAGGCACAACTCCTAAGCCAGGTGGCTTTCAACGGGGAGGGCAGGCATAAATTCATGGAGGGAGAATGTGTTGGTAAACGGGTATCAGGCATAACTTGAAGCAGACTTTCCAGCCTTGTCAGCATGCTCCCAATCCAGGGCTTCTCTAAATCAGAGGGGAGACGAATAACTGAATTACAGAATGATGGCGTTGGAAGGGGCCTCTAAGGACACAGAATCCACCTCCCTGCTAAAGGCAGGAAATCGAAATCAAAGCTGATCTGACAGGTGGCTGCCCTGTGTCTTCTGGGATGCCTTCGGCACTGGAACACTCATCACCTCTCAAGACTGTTTGTTTCCATTGTCGTACTGCTCTAACAGTTCAGATATTCAACCCAAATCTGGGTCCTGTAGCTTAACATAACACAATAACCTAAGAAGAGCCATGCTGGATCAGGCCAAAGGACCATCTAGTCCAGCTTCCTGGATCTCACAGTGGCCCCACCAGATGCCTCTGGGAGCGCACAAGACTAGATCTCTGTCTCCTGATACCACTCCCCTGCATCTGGCCCTTGAGATACCCTGGTTTTAAGCATGGAGATTACACATCTCCAATCATGGTTTGTATCCTGGGATGGATTTTTCCTCCAGGAATCTGCCCAATCCCCTTTTGAAGGCACCCAGGCCAGATGCCATCACCACCTCCTGTGGCAGGGAGTTCCACAGACTAACAACGCGCTGGGTGAAAAAATATTTTCTTTTTTCTGTTCTTACTCTCCCAGCCCTCAATTTGAGTGGATGTCCCCTAGTGCCTTGTATAAAGGAATTAATTCGTTCCAAATGAAATTGTTAGGCAAATTTTCCTTTATACAAATTCCCATAGGAATGCATTGAAAACGGAGTGATCCCATTTTTATCTTGTACGGATTCTCCCCATAGGCGATTATGTTTAGCAAATTTCCCCTATCTCCGGAATTTTTTATGTTGTACAAATTTTGTGTTATACAAGCTGTTTGTTATACGAGGGTCCACTGTACTGGTATTTTGCGAGAGGGAGAAGAACGTCCTTCTATCCACATTACTCATGCCCTGCATTATTTGAAAACATGATTGCATGTCCTGCACTCTGCGACGATCAAAAACAGATCCTTCCCCTTCGTTCGAGTATTTGAAAACGGCGTCCTATCTCCCCTCAGCCTTCTTTTCCCCAGGGTAAATATACCCAGTTCTTTCTGTCTTTCTTTCTAGGGCTTGGTTTCCAGTGCCGTCATCATTCCTTGTTGCCCTCCTCTGAACTTGCTCAAGTTTGTTGTCGGCATCCTTGTTCACGTGTGATGAGGAGCCTCGTAGCGCAGTGGTTAAATGCCTGTAACTGCAGGTAAAACTGTGCTCACGACTTGGGGTTCGATCCCAGGTAGCAGGCTCAAGGTTCACTCAGCCTTCCATCCTTCCGAGGTCGGTAAAATGAGTACCCAGCTTGCTGGGGGGGGGGCAATGTGTAGCCTGCAAACTGTAATTAAAAACTGTAAACCACCCAGAGACTACTTGAAGTGGTATGGGGAGGTATATAAGCAGAACACTTTTTCCTTTGCTTTGGTGTCCAGAACTGGCGTGTGGTGTCCAGAACTGATGGGAAGAGCGCCCCTTACCTTGGGAGGCTTTTTCGCACTATCTGGAACCCCTGATTCTCAGTTGCCTTGAGGACTTCCAGGAAGAGAGAGGGGGGTACGCAAGCCCGAGGCAAACCTCAAACTTAGGGAAGTGACTCAGTGTTGGGAAGTCCAAGGGGCCCTGGCAATGGAGAGTGGCCCCTCGGAGGAGGAGATGGCCACCGGCAGGGCAATGGCATCAAGAGACAGAACTTAGATAGCCTCTGAATATGTGATGCTGCCCAGTGGTGTTGCCCTTCTGCCCAGGAATGGGCAGAAACAGGTCAGGGTGGCTCAGATCTACTCTTGACTTCCCTTGGACACCACCCTTCTCCAGCCAAGGCTGCTGCCCGTCTGGACGGGGCTTGCCGGGTTTAGCCCCGGTCCTTCTACTGTGGCACGGTTGCTTTCCTGGGAGAACAATCCCAGACGGGCAGGGCCGTCCCCTCGGCTGGCATGCGGCGCAGAGAAGCGTGGGTGGCAGGGAGTGGCCGCTGGGGCGGGTGGGGAGGGGGCGTGCAAGCTCAAGTGTGCGTGCGGCTGCTGCCGGCACCAAAGGGTACCCAAGCCCGAGGCAAACCTCACACCGACGGAAGTGACTCAGGCCCTTTGTACATGACCCCTAAACTCCGCCGCAAATGGCTCCCAGCTCCGGAGCTTAAAATTGTTTCCCCACCAGCTCCGGAGTTTACAGATAAGCGCGTCCCAGCACACTTTTCAGGTACCTGCTCTCTGGAGGTGAAAATTCCTGATGCGGATATAACAGTAGTGACTGCCCGGCTCTCCTTGCTTCTGTTTGTTCTTTTTTTGCCCCCCCAGCCCCTTTAAGAGATCTGAATGCAGTGCTGGGATGGCTGAATGGAGATGAGCGGCATTCTTTTCTTCCCTTTTTTTCTCCCTCCCCTCACGCAGCCAGCAGCCAGGAGTGCGGAGGGGGTGGGAACGCAGGAACGGCGACAAACCCCTAAGATCTCTGTTCTGAATTTAAGTGGCCAGCGGATCTTAGGGGTCGTGTGAAAAGGCCCTCAGTGGAGGGAAGCCCGGGGGGCCCTGACAAAGGAGAGCGGCCACCCGGAGAAGGAGGAGGAGGAGGTGGAAGAGGCAGCCACTTGCAGGGAGAGCCTGGCTCCTTCACCGAGGGCAGAGCTGGAGAGCTCCGTGATTTAGGCCTCTCTAGATGCCGAGTCAAAGGTTGGAAGATCGATTCCCCGACGGGCCTCCTTGACAGGGGCTGCCCTGGATGATCCCTACAGCTCCTTCCAACTCTGCAGTTCTAAGATTATTAGCTGGGTGAGTACTTCAGTTGCTTAGGTCTCTTTCTGTGGAGCCAGAGATTGGAAGTTCGATTCCCCGCCGGGCCTCCTTGACAAGGGGTGCACTGGATGATCCTTAAAGTTCCTTCCAGCACTGCAGTTGCTTTGTTGTTATTTCAAAGCCGCATGTAGCGCTTGACAAAGTTACTTTCTTTTCTTTCTTTGTCCTACATTTGCCGGACCCCCTGTCCCAATGCTCATGCAGGCCAGGGGATTCTGGAAGCTGTAGTACAAGAAAGAACTTTACCAAGTCCGGGCAAAAATTCTGGATAAATCAATCTTTATTTGAAAAAAGATCTAAAGAGAGACTATTGTACTTCAGGCACTCCACAGTCCTAAGAACATAAGAAGAGCCCTGCTGGATCAGGCCAAAGGACCATCTAGTCCAGCTTCCTGGATCTCACAGTGGCCCCACCAAATGCGTCTGGGAGCACATGAGACTAAATCTCTGTCTCCTGATACCACTCCCCTGCATCTGGCCCTTAAAGTACCCCGGTTTTAAGCCTGGAGATTACACATCTCCATCATGGTTTGTAACCTGTGATGGACTTTTCCTCCAGGAATCTGTCCAATCCCCTTTGGAAGGCATCCAGGCGAGATGCCATCACCACATCCTGTGGCAGGGAGTTCCATGGACTAACAACGTACTGGGTGAAAAAAAAATTCTCTTGTCTGTTCTTACTCTCCCAACCCTCATTTTGAGTTTATGTCCCCTAGTTCTGGTATTTTGTGAGAGGGAGAAGAAAGTCTCACTGGAACAGACAGACGGGTTTGGAAGAATGGAAAGCAGCAGGGGAAGAGGAAGAGTGGACATAAGATGGACTAACTCGGTAAAGGAAGCCACGGCTTTGCGTTATGCAAGATAGGAACGAGGCTGTTGATGAGAGGACCTTCTGGAGGTTATCCATTTATAGGATTGCCACTACCTGAAACCATTTAGTATGAAAAGAACTGGACACAGTGAGTGCTTTTTCCTCCACTGTCCTGACAGCCCAAATAACGGCACTTGCATCTTCCTGGAGCTACTCCGGAACGGAAAACTCCTTTATTTACAAAGTTTCACTGTTTCTCCTAAATGCCTGCCCATCTTACAAACGAGGTGCAGGAGCAAAGAGATATGTGACTTGACCAAAGCTACACAGTGACCTTTTCCTACTCTGAGTGGGATTGTTAAAGCATCTCCTATATGCTTTGACTGTGTTTTTAGTAAGATTTGTGCTTAACATTTTCCAGAGGGGTGTTTGTTCCTTTTTAATATTTGCTTACATGTTTTTAGTTTTAAATACAGTGGTACCTCGGATAACAACTGCCCCGGATAACAAATAATTCGGATAACAACTGCAAATTTCCGGGTATAGGGCTGCTTCTGATAACGAATTTTTCCCTATGGGCTGCCTCGGATAACGAATTTTCTCTATGGGCTGCCTCGGATAACGAATTTTCCCACGGACTGCCTCAGATAATGAATTTCCAGCATGCATCAGTAAAAAAAGTTATCCCAGGTGAAATTGCATCCGTACCTTTAAAGTGCACTTTTTAAAGAGTTTTGAGCAAAAACCAGGTGTCTGTGCCTTTTTCCTAGGCTCCAGAATGGATTAAACGGTTTCCCATTCATTCCTATGGGAAACTGACGTGCTTTGGATAACAACTAACCTCAGAGAACGATTACCATCGTTATCTGAGGCACCACTATATTTTCTTTTAATGAGGTAAGCCCCCTCAGGTCCTTTTTAAGGAGAAAGGCAGAGTAAAAAGATACAGTGGTGTCGCTGATAACGAATTTAATTTGTTCTCAGAGGCAATTTGTTGTCTGAAAGGTGGTTTCCCATTGAAATGAATGGGAAACCGGTTAATCCGCTCTGGAGGTCCGAAAAAACTGGGGTGGGGGGTGGGGGTGTTCCAGACCTCTTTATAAAATGGACTTTAAGGCTTGCAGTGCTGGAACACCTTCCAGAACATCCCCCTGCAGTGCAATGCAAACATGGACAAGAGAAACCAGCAAGACTACCCACCCCAGCCTGTTCCCACCCAAAGTGCAATAGGGGAAAAATGCAAACAAATATAAGCAGGAAGAAAAATCCAGCCCATTTTTGCCTGCAGAGCAATGAAAAAAGACTGCAAACACGGATAAATGAAACCAGCAAGACTACCCCAGCCTCTCCCAGCCAAAAATACAAATAAAAGCAGTGCAAAGATTAATAAAAGCTAGCTCCTTATCTTACCAAGTTCGAAAGGTCCAAATCCCTCAGCAAAACATGTCCAGAATGGCTCCAAAACACAATTAAAAACACTCTAACTCCTCCCACCCCTCCACAAACTATGCATCCTGCCATGCAGGCAGGGTACACATTTTTGCAAGGCATTATGAAACATTTGTTATCCGAGGCAGCCCATAGGGAACATTTGCTATCCCAGGCAGCCCTATGCGGTGGTACCTTGTATAAAGGAATTAATTTGTTCCAAATGAAATTATGTTAAACAAATCTTTCCTTTATACAAATTCCCATAGGAATGCATTGAAAACAGAGTGATCCCATTTTTATGTTGTACGGATTCTCCCCATAGGCGATTATGTTAAGCAAATTTCCCCTATCTCCGGAATTTTTATTTTGTACAAATTTTATGTTATACAAGCTGTTCGTTATACAAGGGTCCACTTGTACCTGGAAATTTCCATTTGTTATCTGAGGCATTCTTTATCCAAGGTATTACTGTATTTTAAATAAATAAATTAAATAATGCAGTGGTAAGAATACAATCTGAAACAGCCAGCACCGGGTCATGCCCTCTATTTGGCAGTTGAGGCAGAAAAACTCCATGCCTAGCATCTCCCTTGGAGAAGAAATACAGTAACTGCTGAAATCCTGCTCCTCAGCATAGCGTGTCACAAGGAGAGTCAGCACATTAAATTACTGGAACTTATGATCAAGGGAAGTGATAGTACCACTCTATTCTGCTCTGGTCAGACCCCACCTGGAGGCCTGTGTCCAGTTCTGCGCGCCTCAATTTAAAAAGGATGTTGACAAACCTCAAGCAGGTCTAGAGGAGGGCGACCAGGATGGTTGAAGGTCTGGAAGAAATGTTTTATGAGAAACGGCTTAGGGAGCAGGGAATGTTTAGCCTTTCAAAAAGAAGACTTGAGGGGGGATATGATAGCTATGTTTAAATATTTGAAAGGATGTCATATCAAAGAGGGGACAGGTTTGTTTTCCATGGCTTCAGAGACTAGGACTCGGGACAGTTGGTCTCAAACTACAGGAAAACAGGTTCAATTTAAACATTAGGAAGAACTTCATGACAGAGCTGTTGGGCAGTGGATGCTGCCCCAAAGGAGGGTAGTGGAGTCTCCTTCTTGGGAGGTTTTTAAGCAGAGGCTGGATGGCCATCTGTCGGGAGTCCAGTGATAGGGGTTCCTGCATGGCACGGGGTTGGACTAGATGGGTCTCTTCCAACTCTAGGATTCTGATTCTGTACAACCTGGGTCCAAGCTACCTCAAAGACTGAATCTCCCAGTATGAACCAGCTGGGGTGCTAAGGTCATCAGGAAAGGCCTTTCTCTCCATCCTGGCACCCTCAGAGATACGTCTCGTGGGAACCCATGAAAGGGCCTTCTCGGATGCTGCGCCCAGACTCTGGAACTCCCTCCCAGTGGAGACCAGGACTGCCGCACCTCTGCTGTCTTTCCAGAAACAGGCAAAGACCTTTCTCTTCAGGCAAGCTTTCCCTAAATGATGGACCACCTATTGTGACTTTTTATGAATCTACCATACATGGCTACACAGACTTTGTGTTTATAACCACTTATAACCCTACGTGATTGCACTGACACTCTGTTTTCAATGTTAGTTTCCATCCCTCACAACTTTTACATGGAAGTTTTACTCTCTCTAACGGCTCGCGTTCTCTTGTAGATTTAATGTTGTCTTTTAATGCTGTAAAAGATGTCCCTCAATTCCCTGTTCTCAATACTTGAACATGTATTAAATGTACAGTGCCACCCCCACCCCCGCCTATTGTAGGGGTTAGGGACCCGGAACAACAGAAGACGGAGTAACAAATAAGAACTCATGGATGGTCCCGGGGGGTGGGGGGTACACTTGTATTGTTAATGGTTCCTTGTTATTTTCTTTTTATTTTGTTTGTATGTAGTTTAAATTTAATAAAAATGTATTAAAAAAAAAAAAAAAAAAAAACAAAAAACAAAAAAAAGGGGGTTAGGGACCCGACCCAACCCACGATAATTGAAAATCTACGATGTGCGGATGCAGGTTGGGTCAGGCCTGGGGGTGCCTAGCTGGAGACTTTTGTATTTACCCCCAGCCTGGCGCTGCCCCAAATGGGTCTGCCTTCCCGGGCCTTCTGGAAGGCCTCCAGAAGGCTCGGGAAGGCCCTCGCAGGCCTGTTCGGGGTAGCGCCAGTCCTAGGGTAAGTACGGGAGGCCTGAAACAGGCCTTTCCTCCCTTACCCCAGGGGGCCTTTTTTCATATACTGTGGGAACGTGATATAGCGGGACCGCAGTATAAGAACCGCAAATGGGCGGGGGACCACTGTACTGTATATTCGCCCTCATTACTATAAGCTGCCTTGTGTCCTTTTTCAAGGGGGGGGGGGGTGTAAAAATACTCTTAAATATAAAAATAATATAAATAAAAACGACAAAGCCAGAGCAGCCTCCGGGCACCCTCCCTGCACCCCATGCGTGATACCTGCCCTCGATGACTGTGATGATGTCATTCATCTGGATCAGGAGCTTGTCCGGCTCTTCAAAGTCTTGGAGAGCCCGCATATCTGTGGGTTGAGCCTGGAAGAAAAGGGGGGGGGGAGAAGAAGAGGTAGAAGAGGATGAGAAGTAAAGATAGGACTTAGGCTGAGCCTCGGCGTTCTGCTGCAACAGACCTATTTCGTTCCTCCCCAGAAAAAGCCACCGCTGGAGTCCGGATTAGGGTGCCCTCCAGAGGCACTGGAAGGCAACCCAGACCCACAAAAGGAAAAGGAAAAACTGTCGATTTTGTGACACTTGTTTTCAAATTACCTGGTGCAAGAAATTGGGGAACGAGGTGAGAGGAGAAGGGAAACCAGAAACAGCCCCTTCCTGCCCAGCTTCCGACTTCTGTGTTCATACTTGGGATGCGCAAACGTGTAAAATAAAACCATGCGTTAAGGTACAGTAAGACCACAGTACCGACGGAGGAACCGTTTCGAGTTGAATGATGAGGATGGCGCAAACACTGTGTGTACACCGCATGGTCTCTGTCTCTCTCTCTCTAGTGGCCAATTAGGGTGAATACACCTTGGAAAGACACATAAATATGTACTTCTGGGGTGGCCGTGGGGGTTCTTTAGTACTGTATTTTGAAGCAGTGGAAAAGTGAATCAGCAGATACTACAGATAAGGGGATTCAACTAGTTCAGTGGTTTTCAACCTGTGGAGGGTCCCCAGATGTTCCTGGACTGCAACTCCCAGAAGTCTTCATCACTACCTGAGCTGGCCAGGATTTCTGGGAGTTGCAGTCCAGGAACATCTGGGAACCCTACAGGTGGAGAACCACTGGACTAGACATAGTAAAGTAAGAGTAAGCCATGGTTTGCACTCAACCACTTCCCTTTAAAGCCGTGGTTCTCTTTTTTTAAATATTTTTTATTAATAGAAGACATACAAACATAGAATAAATGATAATAAACAGTAATAAACACTACAAAGTGCCCCCCACCCCCCGGGACCATCCAGTATTCTTGAATCTTCTCTTCCTTCTTCATCTTCTTTTTTTCTTTCCAGTGAGCTTCTTAAGGTCCTCTTCTCCAGAACTGTGATGGATTATAAGTCGGTTGTATCCCTTTCCCTTTTAGTAATACATACTCTATAAATTTCCCCCAAATATCATAAAAAATATCCTTTTTCATTTCCCCTCGCAAAACTTTTATATTACAAGATAATTTATCATTTAAAGCTATATCCCACACTTCCTTATACCAGTCAGCAATTTTAAAATCTAATTTCAGTTTCCAATTTTTAGCTATAATCAATCTTGCTGCTGTCATGAGGTTTGCAATTAATTCTTTTGTTTTCACATCATATTCATTAATGGGTGGTAATGATAGCAATGCAATTTCAGGTTCACATTTAATATCCGTTTGTAATATTTCTCTTGTCTCATCAAAAATCTCTTGCCAGAACTTTTGAACTATTTCACATTCCCACCACAGATGAAAGTAAGTACCTATCTTTTTTTCAAATTTCCAGCAAAGCTTAGAATATCTTGGGTTCATTCTGTTCAGTCTGACTGGTGTAATATACCATCTTAATACTAGTTTAAAATAATTTTCTTTTATTCTAACTGATAATGACCATAAAATCCTCAAATTCCAAATTCTTTTCCATTCATCATTATTTATTTCTTTATCTATGTCTTGTTTCCATATCTCTCTTATTGTATCCAACTCCCTATTCTCAAGTGAATCTTGAATTATTTTGTATATTTTGCCTACTGCTCCTTTCCCTGTATTTCCTTTCTCTGATTCATATGTTAACAGGAATTGCTCAAATTTTGTGTATCCTCTGAGTTGTATATTTCTCTTTGTCCATTCTTTCGTCCAACTTTCTAATTGGACATAATTCAACCAGGATAAATCCTGGACTTGCAATATGCGTTTAATTTCTTGCTTTGTTCTCATCTTTTTAATCCAATCTTTTAATCTTGCCAGGTTTCTGGAAAACAAGAAAATTGCCATTCATCTGAAACATGGGAAACCATGGCTTGTTCAAACCAGCGTGTGCATGCCAGTATTAACAAATCGCTATCGAACCCTGACTGCATTCGCGTGGAGCCTCTTTGTTGTAGTTTTTATACTACACCTTGACGACTGTGTCCAGTTCTGGACACCACACTTCCAAGAAAGATGCTAACAAGTTGGAACGAGCTCAGAGGAGGGTGTTGAGGATGATCAGGGGAGGCTGAAAACCAAGGCCTTGGAGGAAAGACGGAAAGAACTGGGCATCCATGGTTTGAGAAAAGGACACTTGGAGGGGGGGGGGTATTGTAGCACTTTTCAAAGACTTGAAAGGCTGTCACTCAGAGGAGGGGCAGGATCTGTTCTTCACTCAAACTAAGGGTTGGGAGAATGAGAACAGACAGAATATTTTTTTTAACCAGCATGGTGTTAGTCTGTGGAACTCCCTGCCACAGGATGCGGTGATGGCATCTGGCCTGGATGCCTTCAAAAGGGGATTGGACAGATTCCTGGAGGAAAAGTCCATCCCAGGTTACAAGCCATGATGGAGATGTGTGTCATCTCCAGGCTTAAAACTGGGGCACTTCAAGGGCCAGATGCAGGGGAGTGGTATCAGGAGACAGAGATCTAGTCTCGTGTGCTCCCAGAGGCATCTGGTGGGGCCACTGGGAGATACAGGAAGCTGGACAAGATGGGCCTTTGGTCTGATCCAGCAAGGTTCTCTTCTGATGCTAGGTTTATGTTCTTATGTTCTCGACTGTCCCACACTGCAGGGTGCAGAAAAATGACTCAAGTTATGAGACGCCAGCTTTCAGCTGAATGTTAGGAAAAACTTCGAGAGGTCGTGAGAGCTCCAATGCCAGTGGCATACAAGAGAAAATTGGACAACCACCCTAGCAGATCTCCTTTTGACTATACTCTTGAAATGAGCAGGGGGTTGTAACTGATGGCCTTGTAGGCCCCTTCCAGCTACACTGTTCTCTGTGCATGCAACATGGTTGGTGCAGAGGTTGGCCCAGTAGCTGCACAAACACAGGCCAAGAGCTGGACAAATGGCACCCACTTCATTGTCCTTCTTCCCGAGTCCCCTGACCTCCAAGCAACTCCTTTTACACCTGAAAAAGGTTCAAGGTGTTGGTTTTGGTTTCTTCTGTGCGCCTCAATTGAAAAAGGATGTTGACAACCTCGAGCGGGTGCAGAGGAGGGCGACCAGGATGGTTGAAGGTCTGGAGGAAATGTCTTACGAGGAACGGCTTAGGGAGCTGGGAATGTTTAGCCTTTCAAAAAAAAGACTTGAGGGGGGATATGATAGCTATGGGCGTTTATACACGACCCCTAAGCTGTTCTGCAAATGGCTCCCAGCTCCGGAGCTTAGAAATGTTTTCCCACCAGCTCCGGAGTTTGGAGACAATTAAGTGCGACCCCGCCGACTTTAGCGCGACCCAGTGCACTTTTCTTGTACCTTCTCTTTGGAGGTGAAATTTTTTTGATGCGGATAAGAGTGCCAGGCTCTCCTGGCTTGTCTGTTGTTTTTTTGCCTCCCGCCCCTTTAAGAGCTCCTTGAGAAGGAACCAGGAAGTAACGGGGCTCGTGGCAACTTCGACCGGCACCGGCAGGTTAGTAAAGGCTTCTTTTGTCCTTTTTTTTCCTCCCCCCCTCACGCCGACAGGAGCAGGAAGTGCTGAGGGGTGGGGGACGCAGGAACAGAAACGAACCCCCAAGATCTCTGGTCCAAATTTAAGGGACCAGCGGATCTTAGGGGTCGTGTGAAAAGGCCCTATGTTTAAATATTTGAAAGGATGTCATATGGAAGAGGGGACTGGTTTGTTCTCCATGGCTTTAGAGACTAGGACTCGGGGCAATGGTTTCCAACTACAGGAAAAGAGATTCCATTTGAACATTGGGAAGAACCTCGTGATGGTGAGAGCTGTTCGGCATAAGTGGAAGATGCTGCCCCAAAGGAGGGTGGTGGAGTGTCCTTCTTTGGAGGTTTTTTAAGCAGAGGCTGAATGGCCATCTGTCGGGAGTCCTGTGATGGGGGTTCTTGCATGGCAGGGGGTTGGACTAGATGGCCCTTGAGGTCTCTTCCAACTCTATGATTATATGATCCACGGCTTGGGACCTGAATATCTGGCAGAGCATATTTCCCAGAAATCAGAGCTGGCCCAGCCAACTCGAGCCTCCATGGCTTTCTCGCTCTGGGTAGCCACCCCCAGGGGAGGCCTGTAGGATGGCAACACACCACTGGGCCTTCTCCGTGGCTGGCCTGGCTTCCTGGAACAAACTGCCAAGCGAGATACGCCAGGCCCCCTCCTTGGCATCCTTTAAAAAGGCCATAAAAACTTGGCTTTTCAGGGATGCCTTTGGCAAGCGTTAAGATGTGTTTCTGTTTTCCCCTGTGTTTGTTGCCTGTTTTGCTCCGTGTTTTATGCCTCTTGCCCGTGTAGCTGTTTTTCTCGTATGTCTTGCATTATTGTTATTTTGGCTTTATGATTATTTTTTGTTCTTTATTATGGTGCTTTATGTAAGCCACCCAGAGTTCCCTTTTGGGGGAAAATTGGCCACAGTATGGAAATAAATAAATAAATAAATAAATAAATAAATAAATAAATAAATAAATAAGCAAGCAAGCAAGCTTTGTTCTGGGCAAGGGAGTCGTATGCTCTGTTCCCCAGCCAGACCGTACCTCCAGTAAAAAGTCACGCAGGGCCACGAAGGTGGGCCGGTCTTCAGGTTTGTGGGCCCAGCATTGCAACATGACGTTGTAGATGTCCTGGGGGCAATCTTCCGGCCGGACGAGGCGCTCGCCTTCCTTGTCAATCTTGTGCAGAATCTAGTCCGAAAGAAAGGGATTTCATGGGGGGGGGGGAAGCAGGATGGACTGGTTGCCAAGTATTTACAACATGGATCGGGTGCTTGATAACAACAAAGACACACATACTGTTAGAAAACGACAAATAAGTTCCAGGCAAAATCTACTTTGCACGGTACGTTTAGATTCGAAGCTTTGGACTTTAAGCTCTTCGCACTGAACAAGAGGTGTTTTGGTCCGCGAAGACTTTGTTTATTGAATGAAGATTTTTCAAAGTAATCTATAAAGGTCGGACCATTTTTTTGCATCAAATTAACGGGGGCTCTTTCTCTATCCTAGCTTTCCAGTGGATCCCAGTGCCCCGGGGACTTTGTTCCTGACACGGTACCTGGCTGCCATTCAAACCAACCCACGGCTCCTGTCCGTAGGTGAACATCTCCCATAGGGTGACTCCAAACATCCAGGTGTCGCTGGCATGCGAGAAGGTGCGGGTCTTCAGACTCTCGGGGGCACACCTGGTTGAGGGCAGGGAGGGGCAGGAAGGAGCGGGCAGCGGGAGGAAAGTGGAAGACAACAGAGAGAAAAAGAGGCCATCACCATCGAAAAACTCAAGGTAAACCACCCAGAGATCTCTTGATAGTGGGGCGGCTAAATTTTTAAATTTTTAAATAAATAAATAAATAAATAAATAAATAAATAAACGATGCACACACATCACAGCTAGACCTGAGCTGAGCATTTTAGGGAAAGGATGCCAAGTGAGTTAGACCATTGGGCCAACTGGCCCACAAGGAGAACCTGGAAGCTACGAGCAACATCGTCAAGTAACATGCAATCAGTTCATTTTAAAATTGGTCCTTTTTTATTTATTATTATTATTTTTTTGCAGAGGGAGCCTGTCAAATTAAGGATCTCTCTATGTAGCAAGAGATTTCAGGGAAGTGAAAAACAAGACTGCCAGGAGGCCGGAATCTGTTCAAAGCCCATCAGCTCCTTCTCAAACTGGGAGAAGGCGACAAGTTGGGTACCCCAAGGCTCAGTCCTGGGACCAGTGCTCTTCAACATTCTTATTAATGTCTTGGCTTAGATGAAAGGGTGGAGGGAATGCTTATGAAATGTCCTGTGGCGCAGTGGTTAAATGCCTGTCCTGCAGGTAAAACTGTGCTCACGACCTGGGGTTCAGTCGTCAGGTAACAGGCTCATGGTTGACTCAGCCTTCCAGCCTTCCGAGGTCAGTAAAATGAGTACCCAGCTTGCTGGCGGGGGGGGGGGGCAATGTGTAGCCTGCATATTGTAATTAAAATTGCAAACCGCCCAGAGACTCCTTGAAGTGGTAAGGGGCGGTATATAAGCAGAACACTTTTTGCTTTGAAAATGTGCAGGTGACACACATTTGGGTGACACAGCTACTGCCTTGGAAGACAGGAATAAAATGTAAAAATATATTGACAAGCTCGAGCACTGGAACTAAAACAAGAGAATGAAATTTAACTGGGATAAGTGCAAAGTTCTGTATCTGGAAGGGGGCAGTGGAACCTGAATGCGCAGCTACATGATGGGGGGGACACTTGGTTCAGGAATATTATGAGTGAGAAGGATGTCAGAATTGCTGTAGAGCAAAAGCTGAATATGAGCCAACAGTGCAATGCAGCTGCAAAAAAGGCCAGTATGATTTTAGAATGACTATGTGCATGATTTGGCATGTTTGCTGTTGTTGTTTCGTTACATCTCAATGTAATTCATCTATTAAAATATTACTATACTAGATAAATAATCAAGTGATCATGTGCTGACAATTCATTTCTTCTACCATACATGATCACATAGACTTTGTGTTTATAACCACTTATAATAGTCTGTGATTGCACTGATAGTGTTCTCAATGCTAGTTTCCATCCCTCCTACCTTTTACATGGAATTTTTACTCTCTCTTTAACTGCTCGCGTTCTCTTGTAGCTTTAATGTTGTCATTTAATGCTGTAAGATGTCCCTCAATTCCCTGTTCTCAAACCTGAATATGTCTTAATTGTACTGTATATTGTCCCTCATTACTTTGGAACTCCCTCCCACTGGAGGCCAGGACTGCCCCATCTCTGCTGTCTTTATGGACGCAGGCAAAGACCTTCCTCTTCAGGCAAGCTTTCCCTGAATGAGGGACCACCTATCTATGTGACTTTATATGGATGACCATACATCAGGGCTGTTCAACTTTGAACAGGCCGAGCTCTACTTTTTCCAGCCCAAAATGCCTAAGGGCTACTACACTAATACCTCTACTTAACAAATTTTATCAGTTCCGAGCACATGCTCATAAGTAAAAAAAATTGTAAGTAGAGCAGCGGTTTCCCATAGGAATGCACTGAAAAGCAATTAATCCGTTCTGGAAGGAACAGATTTCAATGCGCCATGGCCCTTGAACTGCCCCGCTCGGCTGGGACAGTGGGCTAGCAGACCCAGAACTTTGCTGGGGCAGTGATGGTCCTTGGGATGGGGGAGGGAGGGGTGGAGAACTTATCCCCTCACTTTTTAAATTGATGACCGGCGGGCTACTTTTGAACCCTTTGAGGGCTACTGGTAGCCCACGGTCTACCTGTTGTGCAGGCCTGCTTTACAGGACCAATGAGTCAAAGAGACAAAGTCTCAGGATGCTAAGCGAAAAGGTTCTTTATTGAAACAAAAGCCCAACGCGTTTCGGCTTGGGAAGCCTTCTTCAGGGGCTATGTTAAACTGCATTAAAACAAAGGGACAACCAATGAATATCTATTGTTCTTATACAGCAAATACTATAAAATAAGTAGTGTATATTCCGGTAAAAGGCTTATAGACACTAAAAATATTGAATAAATGGTAATCAGGTTGGATAGATATTTTTACTTATTATAAACCCAGTAGGACTATTGCTAAGATATTCACAGTTTAAAATATAAACATTTCTTAAAGCTCTTGGCTTTACAGAGTACAGAAAAGTCTATCGGTGCAGGATATAGCATATGAAAAACTGGATTAGATTCAGATGAAAACTAGATGAAAATTTTAGGTGTCATATTCCAGATTGCTCCAGCTACCCACGTCTGCCAAACGGAGCACTCTGGAGGTTGTGGTCACAAATTTATGTTCTTTTCTGGCTTTAGAGGTTTTTCAGGGCGCTTTTACACGACCCCTAAGATCCGCTGGCAACTTAAATTCAGACCAGAGATCTTGGGGGTTTGTCACTCTTCCTGTGTTCCCACCCCTCCGCACTCCACTGCTCCTGTCTGCGTGACGGAAGGGAGAAAAAAAAGGAGAAAAGAATGCAGGCTCACCCAGGAAGCATTCCAGTCTCTTAAAAGGGGGCGGGGGACAGAAGGCATCCACAGCTTCACAATCCGCATCAGAAATTTTTCACCTTTGGAGACCAGGTACTTGGAAAATGCGCTGGGACGCGCTTAGGTGGGTGTGGTCGTACTTAATTTTTTTAAAAGTCCGGAGCTGGTGGGAAAACAATTTTAAGCTCTGCATCTAGGAGCCCTTTGCCTCGGATTTTAGGGGTTGTGTAAAAGCGCCCTCAGTTTCAGCAGCAAGTCCCCTGCCAAGACCTGGCTTGCACCCGCCGAGAGACCTACCAAGCAAACGGGACCTTCCGGTGCTCCTGCATGACGTAGTGGTCGTCGTTTTTCGGCAACGCCCGCATGAGGCCAAAGTCCCCTATCTTGACCAGGTCATTGGCGGCCAGCAGGATATTCCGAGCGGCCAGATCGCGGTGGATAAAGCGCTTCGACTCCAGGTACGCCATGCCCCTGGCGATCTGGATGGCGTACTGGCAGAGGGTGGCGATCAGGAAGTGGCCCTGGTTCTTGCGAAGCCGGTCCAGCAAGGAGCCAAGGGGAGCCAGCTCTGTGACCTGGTTTTTTTTTTAAAAAAAAAAGGAAAAGGGGAAAGGAAAAAAAAAGAAATTAGAGCCAGTTGATAATTTTTAATTGCTCATCATTTATGAAATTCAGCTGCAAGGATCGGCATGTGACCAAATACAGCAGCAATGAAGAGGGAATGATGATTTTGAGTTGTTGACTGAATTATTATTTTGCCTCGGTTCTCACTGCAACTGACGACCCAAATCCTATTGCAGATGTGCTCATGGCACTGATGCTGCTGATTGACACTTGACAGGGGCGCACCCTGTTGCACAACCAGAGAACTATTTGATGCACAACAGCCAACTGCCTAAAAAGGCTTCCACGTTTCCCGCGGCACAATCGGGTAATGCCAAAGGGTTTTGGCCAACGAGATTTGAGTTGTGACTAATTCAGGCCGAATGTCACCCCTAACGGACCAGAGCAGAAAATATTCTGCTGATGTGCTGCTGAAATATTGCAGAACAATGCAGCCATAAAGATGCAGCCTTCCCTTAAAACAAGGTTCTCTGGTAGGCATGGGCATTTCGTTTCGGAACCAGTAGATTACAAAACGAACCACGTGAGCCCAGGTGGTCCTTGGAACCGGTTGATACATGCAGATCCAATTGCTTTACCTTTCTCTGTCTCGCACAGGGTTAAAATCCAACCAACGTCATCTGTGCTAGATCTGTGATGCTGACCAATCAGGAGCGGTGCAGGGATAGGCATCATCCCGCCTCCCTCTCTGATTGTCCAGCAGCATGAAGCAGGAAAGATGACATCACAGTGTGCTTCTGTGCTTCCTTGTTGGATTTTAACCCTGTGCAAGACAGAGAAAGGTAAAGCAATTGCATCTGCATGTATCAACCGGTTCCAAGGACCACCTGGGCTCGTGTGGTTCGTTTCGAAACCTACTTGTTATGAAACGAAATGCCCATCCCTATTCTCTGGCTTTTAAAAACAGCACTCAGGGAGCATGCACCCTCTTTCAAAGCACTCTGTATCTTTCAGAGAGATTCGAGAAATACTAATTGGGTTCAGAACAAGTCATGGAGCTCCCAACGCATCTTGTCTTAATGCACAAGCACTTTTTAAAAACATTGCGCCAGGGGTCTGTTTTGCTATCATGTGTCCAAAATTCAGCAGTGTGGTGGCAAAAGCAACATATCTGTTTTATCTGTGGGCCTTTTCACATGACCCCTAAGATCCGCTGGCCACTTAAATTCGGACCACAGATCTTAGGGGTTTGTCGCTGTTCCTGCGTTCCCACCCCCTCCGCACTCCTGGCTGCTGGCTGCGTGAGGGGAGGGAGAAAAAAAGGAAAAAAGAATGCCGCTCACCTCAGTTATTCGTCCTGGCACTGCATTCAGATTCTTAAAGGGGCGGGGGGCAAAAAAAGAACAAACAGAAGCAAGGACCCGGGCTTTCAAAGTGTGCTGTATCTTCCTTAGGAGGGCGTGGTCGCACTTAATTATCTGTAAACTCCGGAGCTGGTGGGGAAACAATTTTAAGCTCCGGAGCTGGGAGCCATTTGCGGCGGAGTTTAGGGGTCGTGTACAAAGGGCCTGTGAGAGATGATCAGATCTTCTTGCGAGGCTGAGCCTCCAGTGTCTCTGCAGCAAAGTTTTGGTCTCAAGAGACGGGGCAAAAAAATAATATCAAAGTTTTGCTGCAGAGACACTTCAGAGAAAAGTTAAGCCCTCACCATCTTCATCGGGTTGGAGAGCACCACGCCGTAGAGGCGGATAAGGTTCATGTGGTCCAACGAGTGCATGGCGTTCACCTCGCGGATGAAATCGTCCAGGGCTTCCGGCTGGCTCAGCACGTCCGTCTTCAGGCACTTCACGGCCACGTTCAGCTGGCAGAGAAAGCAGGAAAGACCGTCAGGGGCAAAAGCAGGGGGTTCTTAACCTTGGATAACCCATATTCTTGGACCACAACTCCTAGAAATCCAGGCCAGCACAGCCAGTGGTGAAGGCTTCTAGGAATAACATCCACGGACTCTGGGTTGGGAACTACTGGGCAAAAGCATTCACAAAGGTAAAGTGTTATGGTGCACCCGGATGCACTGATTTTAGAATCCTAGAGTTGGAAAAGACCTCAAGGGCCATCTAGTCCAACCCCCTGCCATGCAGGAATCCCCATCACAGGACTCCCGACAGATGGACATCCAGCCTCGGCTTAAAAACCTCCCAAGAAGGAGACTCCACCACCCTCCTTTGGGGCAGCGTCTTCCACGCGAACACTCTATCCGTCATGAAGTTCTTCCTAATGTCCAAATGGAATCTCTTTTCCTGCTTTGAGACCATTGGAAGTCCTAGTCTCTGAAGCATGGAAAACAAAGAGTTTAGGGGTCATCCTTTCAAAGGGCCTTAAGATTTATTATTTCGGGTATTATTGCGGGGCTTATAGCCTCCAGTGTCTCTGGGCAACAAAGTTTTGGTTTACAGCATATTAAAAAACAACAGATAACACAATGTAATAAAAAATCTAAAGTTTAAAACAGCAAAGTGCAGGAAATGGCATGGCTTCAGAGAGGGGAAAAAAAATCAACCACCATGCCTCCCGGAAGAGAAGGGTTTAAGAGCACCACGCCGGCAGGCAGGGTCTCTGCAAGGCACTTCTGCTGGTGTGGTCCACAGCGTCGGGCCATGCCACAGAGAAGGCTCGGGGCGGGTGGAAGTCGTCTGAGCCTTCCTGGGCGTGGCCACGCGCAGCATGTGCGCCCGCGACAGGCTACTTCACGGCCGAAGTTGACCGCTGGTCGAAAGCTCTGAAAGGAGCCGTCCTAGGGGCCAAATGGAGTGGGTTCTTAACCAAAACCAGGACCTTGAATCTGATTGGCCGCAACAACTCCTAAGAAGTCCAGGCGAGCACAACCAGGGGTGATGTGCTCGAATCGACGCATAACATCCACCAGACTGGCTGCCGCATTTTGGACCCACTGCAAACGCAAAATCAGCTTCAAGGGCAACCCCATGTAGAGCGTGTTACAATAGTGCAGTCTCGAGATCACAGTGCTTGCACCACATCCTGAGGGAATCCCCATCCAGGTACCTCAAGGGCGATTTGGCGAAGGTGGAAAAAGGCAGCCCCTGCCACGGCGGACACCTGGGCCTCCATGGTGAGCGCCGGGTCCAGGACTACTCCCAGATTCCGGACTGGCCGATGGCCTGAGGGCCTCCTGCTTAAAATGGGCCTCCGTAGCTGGATGGGGAAGCCCCGAAGAACATAACCACCCTCTTTTGGGGTTGAGTTTGAGCCTTCCACTGCCGAACAGCTCATAACTGCACCTAGCTATCACATCCCCCCTCAACCATCTTTTTGAAAGGCTAAACTTTCCCAGCTCCCTAAGCCGTTCCTCGTAAGACATTTCTTCCAGACCTTCAACCTATTTTTAAAATCAGATATCAGTAAATTAACCGACCTCAGCATAACCTTTGAGGATCCCTCATACCACTCTCACCAAGTGCCAGCCCTTACTGATTTATGGTACCTGTTCTTGTAAACTGCCCAGAGTGGCCTTGTAGACAGATGGGTGGTATATACAGTAAATGGAGGAAAGAGAGTGAGAGAAAGAGAGAGAGAATGGAAGGAAGGAGCCACCACAAGAAGGAAGCTTGCTTGCTTCAACACACCTTCAGCTGAATTTACTCTTCAGTCTGATTTTCTGTGGATTGCCTCCAAAATGGGTGCATTCAAAGTCACTGGTTCCATTGTATGTATGTATGTATGTATGTATGTATGTTATATTTTTATATCACCCATCTTCCGGACGGAACTCTAGGCGGTTTACACTTAAAAACAAAACCACAGAGAATACAAAAGGAGAAAGTACCAATAAAATAGGAGGGACAATGCCCTCCACAAAAGAAGACACGGGCGGGAGGAAAAATAAATAAATAAATAAATAAATAAATAAATAAAATAAATAAAATTAAATAAAAATTAGATAAAAAGGTCGCCGTATGCCTCTTTAAAAAGGTGGGGTTTTCAAGGCCTTTTTAAAGGCAGGCAGGGACTCCAACAGGCGCAGCTCACTGGGGAGATGATTCCACAGCGTGGGGCCCACCACAGAAAAGGCGCGGTTACGCGTGAGCGATTTCCACGCCTCCCTGGGTGTGGCCACCCTGAGTGAGCGCGCCTGCACCATTCTTGTGACCTCTGGGAGACACTCTAACAGTTAACAAGTTTTTCAACTGAAACCTGACTCTCTCTAACTTCAGCCTATTCTTACATGCCCTGCACTCTAGGATGACTGAGAACAGTCCCTCGCGTCTATGGAAAGTGCTCCCTTATCTCCCCCCTCAGTCCTCAAGTCTTCTTTTCTCCAGGCTAAACTTGCCCAGTTCTTTCAGTCTTTCCTCCTAGGGAATGGATTCCAGTCCCTAGATTTTCCTTGTTGTCCTCCTCTGGCCTTGCTCCATTTTCCTGGCATCCATCTTCAAGCTTGGTATGTTTTAATAAAGAGCTTATTCTTCTGCTACAAGTCTCAAACTGCTTGGGCAGATGGATGTTTTAGGCCAGTGGTTCTCAACCTGTGGGCCCTCAGAGGTTCCTGAACTGAAACTCCTAAAAATTCTGGCCAGTTCAGTTAGGGCGTTTATACACGACCCCTAAGCTCCGCTGCAAATGGCTCCCAGCTCCGGAGCTTAAAAATGTTTCCCCACCAGCTCCGGAGCTAACAGAAAATTAAGTGCGACCACGCCCACCTAAGCGCGTCCCAGCGCACTTTTCAAGTACCTGCTCTGGGAGAGTGAAAATTTTTGATGCGGAGAGTGCCGGGCTCTCCTCGCTTCTTTTTGTTGTTGTTGTTTTTGCCTCCCGCCCCTTTAAGAGGAACCAGGAAGTGACCGGGGCTCGGAGCAACTTCCACCGGCACCGGAGGTAAGGCTTTATTATTTTGTCCCTTTTTAAGGCTTTTTTCCCTCCCTCCCCTCACGCACACAGAAGCAAGGAAGTGCGGAGTGGTGGGGAGGAAGGAAGAGCAACGAACCCCCAAGATCTCTGGTCCGAATTTAAGGGGCCAGCAGATCTTAGGGGTCGTGTGAAAAGGCCCTTAGTGATAAAGACTTCTGGGGGCTGCAGTCCGGGAAAATCTGGGGACCCACAGGTTGAGAACCACTGCTTTAGGCAGATGCATGGCTATCTCTTGGGGGTACTGGGGTGGGAGTTCCTGCACGGCAGGGGGTTGGATTGGATGACCCTTGAGGTCTCTTCCAACTCTTATGATTCTATGATTCCTTCGCCGTCCTTCCATAAGCAAGCAAGACCTAGGATTTTATGATCCTATGATGAGACTACTCAAAGTAAGGGCAGTTTAATGGGTATTCAAGAGGGCGAGGTGGTCACGGGCATCCAGGCACGCTGTGTGGCAGGAGAGAACAGATGTAGAATCCCAGGAAATAGGAAATGGTTAGCACCGCCCGGGAGGATCTGCCATGCCTATAAGTAGAGCCGGTCCCACTCCGAGAAGTTGGGAGGCGTTGCTAATTTCCCTAGAGGGTAGGATGAAAATCCAAAAGGACCTTGGCAGATTAGAGTGCTGGGCCAAAGCTAACGGAATGGGTTTCAACAGAGAGAAATTGTAGGGTGCTGCATCTAGGTAAAATGAATGAATTGCACAGATATAGGATGGGGGATACTTGGCTGGAGAATAGTACCTATGAAAGGGATCTGGGAGTCTTGGTGGACCACAAATTGAACATGAGTCAGCAGTGTGATGCGGCGGCCAGGAAAGCCAATGCGATTCTTGGTTGCATCAACAGAAGTATTGTGTCTAGATCAAGGGAAGTGATTGTATCACTCTGTTCTGCTCTGCTCAGACCCCACCTGGAGTATCGTGTCCAGTTCTGTGCGCCTCAGTTTTAAAAGGATGTTGACAATCTTGAACGGGTCCAGATGACATAAGAAGAGCCATGCTGGATCAGGCCAAAGGCCCATCTAGTCCAGCTTCCTGTATCTCACAGCGGCCCCACCAGATGTGTTTGGGAGTGCATGAGACTAGATATCTGTCTCCTGATACCACTCTCCTGCATCTGGCCCTTGAAGTACCCTGGTTTAAACCCTGGAGGTTACACATCTCCATCATGGTTTGTAACCTGTGATGGACTTTTCCTCCAGGAATCTGTCCAATCCCCTTTTGAAGGCATCCAGGTCAGATGCCATCACCACATTGTGTGGCAGGGAGTTCCATAGACTTACAATGCGCTGGGTGAAAAAATATTTTCTTTTGTCTGTTCTTACTCTCCCAGCCCTCAATTTGAGTGTATGTCCCCTAGTTCTGGTATTTTGGGAGAGGGAGAAGAGCTTCCCTCTATCCACTTTACTCATGCCCTGCATTATTTTGTATGTCTCAATCATATCCCCCCTCAATCGCCTTTTTTCCAGACTAAAGAGGCCCAAATGTTTTAGCCTTTCTTCATAAGGGAGGTGCCCCAGCCCAGTAATCATTTTAGTCGCTCTCTTCTGCACCTTTTCCAGTTCCACTATGTCTTTCTTGAGATGCGGTGACCAGAATTGTACACAATACTCCAGGTGGGGCCTTACTATTGTTTTGTATAATGGCATTATAATGTTGGCTGTTTTATTTTCAATCCCCTTTTTGATAATCCCTAGCATGGAATTGGCCTTCTTCACCGCTGCCACACATTGGGGAGACACCTTCATGGAGCTGTCCACCAACACACCAAGATCTCTTTCCTGATCCGTCACGGATAACTCAGAGCCCATGAGTTGATAGATGAAGTTTGGATTTTTTGCCCCAATATGCATTACTTTACATTTGGTTACATTAAAACGCATTTGCCATTTCTCAGCCCATTCCCCCAGTTTGGAGAGATCCTTCTGGAGCTCTTCACAATCTTCTCTGGTTTTTACCACACGGAAAAGTTTTGTGTCATCGGCAAACTTGGCCACCTCACTGTTTATCCCTGTCTCCAGGTCATTTATGAACAGATTGAAAAGCACCGGTCCCAGGACAGAGCCCTGGGGCACACCGCTTTTCACTTCTCTCCATTGTGAAAATTTCCCATTGACACCTACTCTTTGTTTCCGGGATCTCAACCAGTTCTCAATCCATAAGAGGACCTGCCCTCTTATCCCCTGACTGTGCAATTTTCTCAGCAGCCTTTGGTGAGGGACCGTGTCAAAAGCCTTTTGAAAATCCAGATAGACTATATTAACCGGTTCACCCAAATCCACGTGCATGTTGACCTTTTCAAAAAATTCTAAGAAGTTTGTCAGACAAGATTTACCCTTACAGAAGCCATGCTGATTTTCTCTCAGCAAGGTTTGTTCTTTTATGTGTTTTAAGATTTTCTCTTGGATGAGGCTTTCCACCATCTTCCTTGGGACAGATGTAAGGCTAACCGGCCTGTAGTTTCCTGGGTCCCCCCTCCTTCCTTTTTTAAAAATTGGTTTGACATCTGCTTTCCTCCAGTCCTCCGGCACTGTGGCCGTTTTAAGAGACAAGTTGCATACAACCGTTAAGAGATCTGCAATTTCATTTCTCAGTTCCCTAATAACCCCTGGGTGGATGCCATCTGGGCCCGGTGACTTGTTAATCCTCAATTTATCAATTAGTCCTAAAACCTCCTCTCTTTTAACCTGTATTTGATTTAATTCTTTAGTCAAGAGGGGCGGCTCAGGCAGCGGAATCCGCTCAAGGTCCTCTGTCGTGAAGACAGACGCAAAGAACTCATTCAATTTCTCTGCAATGTCCAAGTCTTCCTTAACCTCCCCTTTTCCTCCCTCACCATCCAGAGGGCCAACTGGTTCTCTGGCAGGTTTTCTACTTCTAACATATTTAAGGAAGCTTTTATTATTACCCTTTATATTGCTAGCCATTCGTTCCTCAAAGTCTTTCTTTGCCTCCCTTATCATCTTCTTACATTTCTTTTGCCAGAGTTTGTGATCCTTTTTATTTTCCTCATTTGGGGAGGATTTCCATTTACAGAAGGACCTCTCCTTGTGCTTTAGAGCCTCTCTAACTTCACTCGTTAACCATGCCGGTGTCCTCTTGGACTTAAATGAGCTCTTCTTTCTTTGTGGTATGCACTTCTGCTGGGCCTCTATTATTGTTGTTTTAAACAGGCTCCATGCACTCTGAAGAGATTGGATTCTTCTAACCTTCCCCTTCAGTTTCTCTCTAACTAGTTTCCTCATCTGAGGGAAGTTTGCCCTTCGAAAATCAAGGGTTTTTATGTCTGATTTGGTTGACACTCTTCCTCCGACATGCATGGCAAAGGTAATAGCAGCATGGTCACTGTTCCCCAGAGGCTCAGTGACATTCACACCTCTGACCAGGTCCTGAGTATCACACAATATTAGATCCAGAGTTGCCTGTTCTCGGGTGGGCTCCGTGACAAGTTGCTCTAAGGCACAGTCATTCAGCAAGTCGAGAAACTCAGTTTCTCTTTCTTGCCCGGAGCTCGCATTGGCCCAGTCAATGTGGGGATAATTGAAGTCCCCCATGATTACTATCCTATCCCTCTTAGCCACCTCCATGATTTCTCTCCTCATTTCAAGGTCCCCCTCAAGTTTCTGATCTGGTGGACGATAGAATACTCCAACGATCACATCACTCCTTGGACCTGGTAGTTTAACCCACAGTGATTCTATGGTGGAGTCAGACCCTCTGTCCATCTCCATTCTGCTGGATTTTACCCCTTCTTTGACATAGATGGCCACTCCTCCTCCAACCCGCCCCCCTCTATCTCTTCTATAGAGTTTATAGCCTGGGATTGCTGTATCCCACTGGTTCTCCGCATTCCACCAGGTTTCTGTTATGCCTATTATATCAATGTTATCCCTAGCTGCCAAATGTTCAAGTTCTCCCATCTTTGCTCGGAGGCTTCGAGCATTGGCGTAGAAGCACCTGTACAGTGGGTCCCGCAACAACAGCTGCTGCCTTGTTCTATTCGCCTCACAGCTTTTATTTTCAGTAGATGAACTGTCACATTCCGTTATTCTCCCGGTGCTAATACCTATACCTGCTATGTCATCTCTATGTGATTCTCTACCCTCTCCAACCTCATTCCCCGAGGATGAGGTGTTCCGAACCGGATGCCACTCAGCTCCTGTCGGCTTTCCCCCAGTTATCAGTTTAAAAGCTGCTCTGCTGCCTTTTTGAGGTTGAGTGCCAGCAATCTGGTCCCATCATGATTCAAGTGCAACCCATCCCTCCTGAACAGGGGCTGGCTGACTGAGGGCCTGGAAGAAATTTCTTATGAGGAACGGCTTAAGGAGCTGGGAATGTTTAGCTTTTCAAAAAGAAGACTGAGAGGGGATAGGATAGCTATGTTTAAATATTTGAAAGGATGTCATATTGAAGAGGGAACAGGTTTGTTTCCCATGGCTTCAGAGACTAGGACTTGGGGTAATGGTTTCAAACGACAGGAAAAGAGATTCCATTTGAACATTCGGAAGAACTTCATGACAGTTAGAGCTGTTGGGCAGTGGAATAATATGCTGCCCCAAAGGAGGGTGGTGGAGTCTCCTTCTTTGGAGGTCTTTAAGCAAAGGCTGGATGGCCATCTGTTGGGAGTCCTGTGATGGGGGTTCCTCCATGGCAGGGGGTTGGACTGGATGGCCCTTGAGGTCTCTTCCAACTCTAGGATTCTATGATTCTATGCATGTGCCTCACCAATTTGCCAGAAGGCGCGCACCACTCCCCGCGCCGCACCACCCCGAAGGAGCCGTCTCCCAGCTTCTCAAAGAGCATCACGTCCTTCTCGCTGATGAGGCAGGTCAAGGCCTGGTGCTGGCCCTCCTCCAGGGGCGACGGGGAAGACCTCTTGCCCAGGGCGCTCTGGGGCTGGGAGGGGAACTCTGCGTCAGGCCGCTTCCCGCTGAACACCTGCATGGAAGGAGAAGCACGTGAGATGGGGAAGCCACAAAAGAGAGAAGCGGTGGAAGGGCACGGAAAAAGGGCTTTGCAGAAGTTACAGTACTTGCTTTGGACTACCACTCCCAAACTACTGCATGCCAAACGCGGCCTGGGCATGAAGCAGTTAAAATAAAGGAATAAATTCTATGTAGCTAAGGCGCATGGCAGTCACCTATCTATACAAGCGCTTCCTTCCAACCCCACTGGCTTTGTTGCAGGTAAGTCACGGAATATCACGAAACATTCCAACAGGTCATCTCAAACCCCTGCACATCCTTAGTGTTCGAACCACTGGCTTGCATCCGAACAAGAGAGAAGGCTGCAGAGCAGAAAGTACAGTGGACCCTTGTATAACAAACGGTTTGTATAACATAAAATCTGTGCAACATAAAAAATTTTGGAGATAGGGGAATTTTGCTTAACAGAATCGCCTATGGGGCGAATCTGTACAACATAAAAGTGGTCGCGATTAGAGATTACTCTGTTTTCAATGTGTTCCTGTGGGAAATTTGTATAAAGGAAAATTTGCTTAACAGAATTTTCACTTGGAACAAATTCCTTTATGCAAGGTGCCACTGTATTTTAAAAGTGCTCTCCTATCTCCACTCCGTCTTCTTTTCTCCAGGCTAAACATGCCCATATTTTTTCCAGTCTTTCCTCCTAAGGTTTGGTTTCCAGCCCCTGACCATCCTTGCCACCCTCCTCTGAACTTGCTCCAGGGAGTTGGCCTCCTTTTCCAAGTGTGTTGTACGGAACTCCGGTGTAGTAGTCTAGATAAGGACTCGCCAGCGAAGAATGGAGGTGGGGGGGCTGGTACCTCAAATGTTTTTGGGATGATTTTAGCCTTCAAATTCTACAGGGTATTAGGTTGTGTGGGGGAATGGGCTGGAAGGCCCAGGCCATTTATATTCTCAAAGACATCCCACTGAAATGTCCTTCCACTGATTCACACAAAGACCCCCCCCCCACTTCGTTGGGTTTATTCCTGAGGCCTCAGCACCAGATAACCTATGTGTGGAGAGAGTTTCTTCCTTTAAATTCCTGGGAGTTTACCTCAGTGAAGACCTCTCCTGGGGAATCAATACAACCAAAGTGGCCAGGAAGGCGCAGCAGAGATTGCATTTCCTCAGGGTCTTGTGTAAGAACAAAGTGAAGCAACAACTGATGATCTCCTTTTACAGGTCCACAATTGAAAGCATCCTCACATACTGCATTACCGTTTGGTATGCTGGATTGACAGCCGCTGACAGGAAGACACTACAGAGGGTGGTAAGCACAGCTCAGTATATCATGGGCTGTCCCCTAAATGCACTGGACAACATCGCTAGGGATTGTTGCCTCAGGAGGGTTGGAAAGATTCTTAAGGATGATTCACCCCCTGGTCAGCACCTCTTTACCCTGTTACCATCAGGCAGAAGATATCGTAGTATAGCCTGCCAAACCAACAGACTAAAGAACAGTTTTTATTCATGGGCTGTCAGACTGCTGAATGGGAAATAATTCCAGGACAAGTATAGAATGACTGGCCTGTGGGCTGGCGCATTCTGTGTCAAGTACACAGGGTGCAATAAGACTGAGTGGTTGCTAGTGGGATGGGGTGGGGTGGGGGTGGGGGTGGGAAAGGGAGACTCGGCCAATTTCATTGTGCGCATGTTGCACATTGACAATAAAGCTATTATTATTAACCTCCACGAACAAGGCTCTTTTTCCACCTGGGCAGAGGATTCGGCCTACGATTGACACTGCATACACATAGCTAGGCTCTAAGGCTCTGGAAAAGGTTAATTCAATATTTTACTGACAATTACTGGGAATTGAATTTAGTTGAGTTCCAAGGGCCCAGAGCCATCGAGATCTCTTCATCAACCCTAATTCTTTTGCTCTCTTTCTGTGCAGATGGCTGTTCACCGGTGTCCGGTGGTGGGGTGGGGGTGGGGGTGGGAGGTCTTACACCCCCTACCTTCTCTAGTTTCACTGCAAGCAGAGTCTTTAATGTCGCAGAATATGCCTAGATGCTAGTCATCCTTCCCTACAGAGACTGAGGGAAACATGCACCCCAGCAAATACAAGGAAAAAGGCAAATTTAACGGAATTTGGCTGGATGCGATATGCCTCAGCCCAAAGCTACACCGAAGGCCAGCATGTCTTGCCTGAGTCAAGAGACAGTTTGAAGAAAAAGCAAAAAAGCAACGTGTGCGGCTTATATACCACCATGCAGTTCTTAAACACCTTCTGGGAGGTTAGCAAGTAATTATGCAAGCTACACATTGCCCACCACCACCACCAATGAGCTGGGCACTCATTTTACCCATCTCGGAAGGCTGGAAGGCTGAGTGAACCTCTAGCCTGCTAGCTGGGTGCGAACGCAGTACTAGCTGCAGGACAGCAGTTTAACCACTGTGCCATCAGGCTCCAGAATGGTGTCAATTTTTTTAAACTTCTTCCATCCACAGGGACCTGGGAGCAGTCGTTCTGCATGCTTGCCCTCAGGTTACAGATGCCTTTCTCCCCTGTGGGTCGGCTGGCCCCATCGTCTCTTTTTAGCAACAACTGAAGTCATTTTTTGATTCCAATAGGCCTTTGGTATTTAATATACTGTATATTCTTGCCATCTGACCTGGAGCCAGACATCCTGGAAAGTGAAGTCAAGTGGGCCTTAGAAAGCATTGCAAACAACAAGGCCAGTGGAGGTGACGGCATTCCAATTGAACTCTTTAAAATCTTAAAAGAGGATGCTGTAAAGGTGCTGCATAAGATATACCAGCAAATTTGGAAAACTCAGCAGTGGCCAGAGGACTGGAAAAGATTGGTCTACATCCCAATCCCAAAGAAAGGAAATGCCAAAGAATGCTCCAACTATCGCACAATTGCACTCATTTCACATGCTAGCAAGGTTATGCTCAAAATTCTACAAGGCAGGCTTCAGCAGTATGTGGAAAGAGAACTTCCAGAACTACAAGCTGGATTTCGAAGGGGCAGAGGAACTAGAGATCAAATCACCAACATGCGCTGGATTATGGAGAAAGCAAGAGAGTTCCAGAAAAACATCTACTTCTGCTTCATTGACTATGCCAAAGCCTTCGACTATGTAGACCACAACAAACTATGGCAAGTCCTTAAAGGAATGGGACATAAGAACATAAGAACATAAGAAGAGCCATGCTGGATCAGGCCAAAGGCCCATCTAGTCCAGCTTCCTGTATCTCACAGCGGCCCCACCAGATGCGTTATCTGTCTCCTAAGAAATCTATATGTGGGACAAGCAGCAACCGTCAGAACTGGATATGGAACAACTGACTGGTTTAGAACTGGGAAAGGAGTACGACAAGGCTGTATACTGTCACCTTGCGTATTTAACTTATATGCAGAGTACATCATGAGAAAGGCTGGTCTGGATGAATCACAAGCCGGAATTAAGATTGCTGGAAGAAATACCAACAACCTCAGATACGCAGATGATACTACTCTAATAGCAGAGAGTGAGGAAGAATTAAAGAACCTCTTAATGAGGGTGAAATAGGAGAGTGAAAAAAAATGGGCTGAAGCTCAACATCAAAAAAACTAAGATCATGGCCACTGGTCCCATCACCTCGTGGCAAATAGAAGGAGAAGAAATGGAGGCAATGACAGAGTTTATTTTCTTGGGCTCCTTGATCACTGCAGATGGCGACTGCAGCAACGAAATAAAAAGACGCCTGCTTCTTGGGAGGAAAGCAATGGCAAACCTAGATAGCATCCTAAAGAGCAGAGACATCACTTTGCCAACTAAGGTCAGGATGGTTAAAGCTATGGTTTTTCCAGTAGTGATGTATGGAAGTGAGAGCTGGACTATAAAGAAGGCTGATCGCCGCAGAATTGATGCTTTTGAGCTGTGGTGCTGGAGGAGAGTCTTGAGAGTCCCCTGGACTGCAAGGAGATCAAACCTTTCCATTCTGAAAGAAATCAACCCCGAATGTTCACTGGAAGGACAGATTTTGAAGCTGAGGCTCCAGTACTTTGGCCACCTCATGAGAAGAGAGGACTCCCTGGAAAAGTCCCTGATGCTGGGAAAAATCGAAGGCCAAAGGAAAAGAGGACGACAGAGAATGAGATGGTTGGACAGTGTCATCGATGCAACCAATATGGATTTGACAAAACTCCGGGAGGCAGTGGAGGATAGGAAGGCCTGGCGAGCTCTGGTCCATGGGGTCACGAAGAGTCGGACACGACTGAACGACTGAACAACAACAATTTAATATACTACAATTTTAGCAAAGCTAGTTGCCCTATGCCGGCTGCCAATTAATCTTTTTTACTTTACTCTTAAATGCTTTTATTTTTCTTAATTTGTTTTTAATAGGATGGTTTTAATAATTCTTTAATACTTTTTTTTAATTGCAGTTTGCTTGTTATTTTTAATGCCTATGTTTTTTTAAATAATGATTTGTGAACCTCCTGGACTCCCACTCCTGGGAGAAAGGCAACAGAGAAATGCAATCAAACAATATGATTTGTTGAATTTATTTTATACTTGCAATGATTTTGTTTGATGGTTTTGTGAACTGCCTAGGGTACTCTGCCTAGATGACAAATTCAATCAATCAATCAATCAATCAATCAATCAATCAATCAATCAATCAATCAATCAATCAATCAATGGAAATCTTGAAAGCTTATATCAGAAGTAACTGGGTGGCAGTCACTGGAAATAATAAAAGCTTAGAAAAAGAACATTTTTAGCCCACAACTCCCATCATCCTCAGGACAACTTTTAACATCCCAGGAAGAATTCCGGAAATTGTATTTTGTTAAATCTTCCCAACACCCATTATGTTTGTGTTGTTAGCTATGGTCTTGCTGGTGGAGGTGTGAAGTATTTTTGATTTGTCTTGGGATTGTTGAAATCACTGCCTGATAAGCAGCAGATAGACTGTGTCTGAGTCCCCCAGCTCTGTTGGGAGAGGGTTTTTCAATGCTCACATAGATGGTTTCCCTGACCCTTCTCTCAAACCACCCATCTTCTCTGCCTAATATGTGTACATCCTCATCTTTGAATGAGTGCCCTTTGTCCTTCAAGTGGAGGTGTACTGCTGATTCTGGTCCTGTTATCCCTCCTATATTGGCCCATCCTCCTGTTTAATCCTCCTGTTAAAGGTGGAACTTTTACACACCTTAGGCCGCCTAATGTCCACCTAACAAGCCTATTCAGGCCATTGTTCATCTTATGAGCCTATTTCAGACCAGGGTGACAAGAGGTCAAAGTGAGCTATAAAATGGAGGGCTCGCAACTAGCATTCCTCAGACTGATGAAACCATTTGGATGAGCAGTGAAACATTTCAGGCTCTCAAGAAAAAAAATCCAGTTGCCATGATGCAACTTCCAGACAAGGCCTGGGAAGTGGAAGAGATTCTTCCCGGACTACAGCTCCCATAATCCTCTAGCCATCACGATCTGTTCTGAGCTGGAGGACCCCTGGGAGCTATAGTCCAAAAAAAAACACATTCTTCTTTCAAGCGCTGTCTGGGCCTCAACCAACCACAGACGCTTTGCCCTGTTTATCTTACCATCTAACCTATTTTGCTTTGTTTGATCAATGTCAGAAATGCAGAGCGATTTGGATTTTGTTTTGTTTCTCTCACTCCAACTCCTAAAATCCCACTCTGGGAGAGACATTTCAAAACACACAAGCATCTCCCATCTCAAGACTGGTGCCATCCTTCCTTCGTGGTTCACTTTCTCTTCATTTTGGGCTGCTGGGACACCTGTGCACCCTCTTTATCCAAACAGAAGGCGTACAACAGAGAGGTCTGTTTGGAAAAGGGTCCGCCTTTCACCTGCATGGTTTAACTGCCGCCTTACAAATTTTAGATATGGTCTGCTCAACTTACAATTTTCATTTTATTTTTAAACTCATTTTAAAATAGGTACCCCGACTTGAGAGTAGTTCGATTTAAGAGCATGCATTTGGAATGGATTAAATTTGTAGGTCGAGGTACCACTGTACTTGAAGTGCTGTCATACAGAGGAGAGCAGGTTCTGCTCTCCATCATCTCAGAGTACAGGGCGTATAATACTAGGCTCAAGCTACTGGCCTGGATATGGTCATGGCATCTGGCCTGGATGCCTTCAAAAGGGGATTTGACAGATGCCTGGAGGAAAAGTCCATCACAAGTTACAAACCATGAAGGAGATGTGTCATCTCCAGGCTTAAAACCAGGGTCCTTCAAGGGCCAGATGCAGGGGAGTGATATCAGGAGACAGAGATCTAGTCTCGTGCGCTCCCAGACGCATCTGGTGGGGCCACTGTGAGATACAGGAAGCTGGACTAGATGGGCCTTTGGCCTGATCCAGCAGGGCTCTTCCTATGTTTTTATGTTCTTATGGATATCAGGGAAAACTTCTTAACTGTTAGAGTAGTACGACAATGGAATCAATGACCTCCAACGCTGGGGGCATTCAAAAGAAAATTGGTCTGTTAAATTTTCTTTGACATGTATTCCTGCCTCTCTGTGTGTGTGTGTGTGTCTGTCTCTGTGTGTGTGTCTACCCAATGGCCTTACAGGCCCCCTCCAACTCCGTTATTTTATGATTCTATGAGTTTCTTACCTTGCTCATCCAGGATTTCCGCTTGCATACAGCCTTCCTTCTCTTGACGGCCTCCCAGAGGCGCCTCTGACCTGTGAAAACAGTGGGGGGGTGTCTCTCAGGAGTGTTCGTGGGGAACCGATCGCTTCCCAAATCCTCCCACACCCACCATACTATTATATGTATGTTGACACCCCCAAGGAAAACTAGCAGACTGGATGGTGCATCACTGCAACATTCTGACCAACATTCTGAACCAGGATCCGGTAAGAACTGCAAGCTGGGGAAAGTCCAGTCCAAGGCACAGAGCCAAGAGCCACCCCAGCCTGGGATGATGGGATGTGTAGTAGATGGAGTGAGTGTGTTGTGTCGTTACAGTCATGACCGACTCTGCGTGACCCCATGTCCATTGAGTTTTCTTGGCAGGAATACTGGAGTCGCTTGCCAGTTCCTACTCCAGGCGCCTACAGCACCTGGTATTCCCTGGTGGTCTCCCATCCAAGTACTAACCAGGGACGACCCTGCTTAGCTTCCAAAATCAGGCGAGATCGGATGTGCTTAGGGCATCCAGGCCTTCACTTAAAGAAGGGTATACTGTATTATGTGACCGTAAGTATGATTTTCTCGTGCTACATCAGAAGACTGGGGGAAACCAAATGTTCCAAGGCTGATGGCAGCCACCTCTCCTTGCAAAAATGTTTGGAACCCTGTTACAAGTTGGATGAGTCCACGGGGTGGGCTGTCTTTAAATCAGAGAATCATAGATTTGGAAGAGACCTCAAGGACCATCCAGTCCAACCTGTATGATACAGTAATCAGAGTGTTGGAACCAGCATTCAGGAAACTTAGGCTCAAATCACCATTTGGCCATGAAGCTCTCAGAAAAATATTTTGTGTTATTTTCTTCCAATGAGAAACCTTGGGGCAATCTACCCTATCTTTGTACAACCTGTCCCCCTCATTCTTTGATTTTATTCCATAAGGGTGCTGGTAGCCCGGGGGGGGGGGCTCTAACCCATGCTTACTCCCCCCCTGACACGCTCACCTGGCCTCCCCATGCCGATCTTCTCCAAATCTTCATTCTTGACATACTCAAAGTGCGAGAGGCGGGTGACGTTGAGGTCGTCACGGATGCGCAGGAAGTACTGTTGAAGCTGAACTTCGGTCAAAAGTTCAAGGAGCCAGTCGGTGCCTTCATCGGCCTGCATGCCACAGCTCAGCTTCTGCAAAACACCGAAGGAGAGCCACGTCAGCCAGATAGAAAATGCACTGGGGCATAAGGTGGAGGTATTTGGGTCGACCACAAATTGAACATGAGCCAGCAGTGTGACACAGCGGTCAACAAAGCCAATGCGATTCTTGGTTGCATCAACAGAAGCATAGTATCCAGATCGAGGGAAGTGATGGTACCACTCTGTTCTGCTCTGGTCAGACCCCACCTGGAGTACTATGTTCAGTTCTATGCACCTCAATTTAAAAAAGATGTGTAACGGATTTTAGAAGTAGAGAAGCTTTTCTCTAGGCCAAAAGTAAACAATGCCAATATTAAAGTGCAGTTTCGCTTAGGTAGAAAAGCTTTATCTCAGTGCAGATGTAAACACCGACCAAAGACACATTCCAGCCAGAAGCATGTCTTCCCTGTTGCTGACCAAGGCTTCTCTTAGAAACCTAGCATGGCATAATGACTACTAGACGGTTCAACCAAAACTCAAGAGGCATCAATTCTGCTCCTCATTCAGCCACGAAACCCACTGGTTTGCCTTGAGCTACCCACATCCCTTAAGCCCCGCTGATCTTACAGAGTTGTTTTGGGGAGAGGAGAAAACTTGGAAAGGATGTGAATGTAACAGACAAATAAATAAATACTGTATAATTAAGATACGTGGGACATCTGGCTTAGAAGGCAATCCCAAGGTTGAAATCTCCCGGCTGTTGTGCACAGGAACAAGCTGTTGAAACTGAGTAGTATCTTATGGGCCAAGGCCAGTAGAACATCGAGTAGGAGTTCAGAACAGGATTGCAATAGTAAAGATGGAAGAGGGAGGAGATAATAAGGAAACTAAGTATGAAAGTATGCTCATTTCAGCTGGGAAGGGAGATATGAGTTATATGGGGCTCAAATGATGGGAAAAACTGTGATTGAAGCGGTAACACGATAGGAGACAAGCAATATATTTGTTTTATGTAATTTAGTGTAGAAAATGAATAAAAAATGTAGGAAAAGGATTGCAATGGGCGTAACATGACATATAAGATGCTACAGAAAGCCCTCTTTCACAATGTCTTTTTAGAGAAAAAACTAGCAGGGGAAAAGAGGAATAGACTGTGCTAAATTTCAAGTCAGAGGGAGCAGGAGGGCTGTTGGGCTCCTCTGTGGTAGTTATGTCTCAGCTGCCCTGCCTCCGACTTATGGTAAACCCATGAAGCTTCAAAGGGTCCTGTCCTCAGCAGCCCGGCTCACCACTTGCAAACTCAAGCCCGTGGCTTCTTCTGGGGAGCCAGACCATCACGTATTTGGCCTTCCTCTTCTCCTGCGGCCCTTCTCTTTTTCCAGCATTGCCGCCTTTTCCAGATAACCTTATGTTCTCATGACATGCCCAAATGTGGGCAGCCTCAAGTTTCACGAAGTTCATAAAGAGACTCGCAACTAGCTTTCTTCAGACTGACAAAGCTACCTGGATGAGCAGTGAAACGTTTTGATCTCTCAAGAAAAGAAAAAAAAAGTCCAGTTGCCTTGACTCAACTTCCAGATAACGTCACCAGGATGACTGAGAATCTTCACAGACATTTTAGAGGAGTATCCCCACCCCCTTCACCATCCAACTTTCACATCTGTACATAATGATCAGGAAACATAGCAGTGTGGATGATCTTTGCTTTGGTCATAAGAACATAAGAACATAAGAAAACATAAGAACATAAGAACATAAGTGACACACCCTTAGCTGCTTCACTGTGGCCTTTCTGAGCCTCAGCCATCTTCTAATTTCTTTACCGCCTCACACAGGACCAAAAACAGATGAAGCAGAAGGAATGAACTACTCATAGAAGGAATGAACTACTCGCTGAAGTGGAAGGAGAAGAAAATGAGTTGAAAAAAAATAGTGGTGATGTTCTTTTTTCCGATGATTAGGGAAAAAACCAACTTTTTCTGGTCAATAATCTTGAGAATCTTCTGTCAGGCAGCATGGCTGGCAGTTATCATCACCATAATAAATAATGATGATGGAGGTGGTGGAAGACAAGTCGAGTTGAACACGGGAAGTCAAAATGCCTAAAAACTCAACTCTCTGTTTTCTGCTTGAAAAAACACATGAGTCCTCAAGAATGCTGCTGGTGACATGGAAGGGGATCAGACCAGAACACCGTGCAAAACAGGCCAACGTGGCTTTAAAGCAGCACGACGGGTCACAGGGTGTTTAAAACCAACGCCAAAACAAAATGGTGCATCACTTAACTGGCATTCCTCCAATAAAATACCACCGGGAAAGAGCTGTGCAGAAAGAGTGGGTCAAAGTGACGTCCTCAGAAGCACTCTGTGGGCCTTTTTACACGACCCCTAAGATCCGCTGGTCCCTTAAATTCGGACCAGAGATCTTGAGGGTTCGTTGCTGTTCCTCCGTCCCCACCCGCTCCGCACTTCTTTGTTCTGTCTGCGTGAGGGGGGGAGGGGAAAAAAGCCTTAGATAGGGAGAAAAGAATGCACTCTTACCTCCGGAGTGCCGGTGGAAGTTGCTCCGACCTCCGTTTACTTCCTGGTTCCTCTTTAAGGGGCGGAGGCAAAAGAAAAACAACAGAAAGAAGCGAGGAGAGCTCAGGCACTCTCCGCATCAAATATTTTTCACCATCAAAGAGCAGGTACAAGAAAAGTGCTCTGGGTCGCGCTAAAGTGGGCGGGGTCGCACTTAATTGTCTGCAAACTCCGGAGCTGGTGGGTAAACATTTTTAAGGTCCGGAGCTTGCAGCCATTTGCGGCGGAGCTTAGGGGTCGTGTATAAACGCCCTTTGTTATTTAGTCATCAGTCACCAAAGTTGAGACTCAAATCAAGGTCTAGTTTCCTCCAAACCTCTGCTCCCCCCCCCCCCGGCCAACCATCAGACGCCACAGACCGCCCTAGAAGGATGGAAGATGAGCAAGGGAACTGGGCAGAGCCCCGCCGCAACTCCATGTTGCTTGGCGAACAACAACCTTGGTCCATATGGAAAGCATGAAACAGAATGAGCTCCTGGGTGGGAAGATCAAAGGATAATCTGAGAAAATTGGTTTTCCCCACAGAAGACACAAATCTGGAGAAGAACAAACCACCTCACACACGTCATGATACCTACAATGCCCTTCAACATGCACAGAGGAAGATCTTAGGTTGGCAAGAGGGAAGATGGTTGATGTGTCCCAGGACTGAGTAAATGGCATCTAGGTTTTGTTTCTGAGAAAAGAGAGAGCAATGGCAAACCTAGATAGCATCCTAAAGAGCAGAGACATCCCTCTGCCAACTAAGGTCAGGATAGTCAAAGCTATGGTTTTTCAAGCAGTGATGTATGGAAGTGAGAGCTGGACTATAAAGAAGGCTGATTGCCGCAGAATCGATGCTTTTGAGCTGTGGTGCTGGAGGAGAGTCTTGAGAGTCCCCTGGACTGCAAAGAGATCAAACCTATCCATCCTGAAAGAAATCAACCCCGAATGTTCACTGGAAGGACAGATGTTGAAGCTGAGGCTCCAGTACTTTGGCCACCTCATGAGAAAAGAGGACTCCTTGGAAAAGTCCCTGATGCTGGGGAAAATCGAAGGCCAAAGGAAAAGAGGACGACAGAGAATGAGATGGTTGGACGGTGTCATCGATGCAACCAAAATGAATTTGACAAAACTCCGGGAGGCAGCGGAGGATAGGAAGGCCTGGCGAGCTCTGGTCCATGGGGTCACGAAGAGTCGGACACGACTGAACGACTGAACAACAACAACAGGTTTTGTTTGGTTTTTTTTAAATCTTACTCATTTTATAGACCTTCTTTTACACATAATAATCTTATAACTTATTTATATTCTGCTTAGTAGTTAAACATGAGCTCAACGACAAGGCTTAATGGGTGTTTGGAACGGTTGCATAGCTGGGACTTTCACACACTGTCCACCTAAGGATCCTATTCAGACCAGAGTGATGTGAAATGAAGGTGAACCATAATAAATGGAGGATTCGCCACCTCGTGGTACAGTGGTTAAATGCCTGTAACTGCAGCTAAAACGGTGCTCACAACCTTGGGTTCAATCCCAGGTAGCAGACTCCAGGTTCACTCAGTCTTCCATCCTTCCAAGATCAGTAAAATGAGGACCCAGGTTGTGGGGGGGGGGAGGCATTGTGTAGCCTGCATACTATAATTAAAACTGTAAACCTCCCAGAGACTACTTGAAGTGGTATGGGGTGGTATATAAGCAGAACACTTTGCTTTTGCTTTAACTTTCCTCAGACTGGCAAAGCTGTTTGGATGAGTCGAGGCTTGAGGCTTGCATGTCAGGAGGCAGCTGCCTTAAACCCCCCCCCCCAGCTCTGTCTAATTGGCAGTAATGGGTCTCCCGGCTGGGTTCCCAGCCCTCCGGAGGCACGTGGGGGGTGTGTGAGTGTGCATGACAAGAGAGGCTCTCTGTCCTCCCTCTGAATGATTCTGCATTCGGAGAGCTGCCAGCCAGCGAAGAAGTTAGAGGGGTGGGAAGCCTGTGTCGGCCAAAAGATGAGCTGGATTCTGCATCAGGCCCGGCCCGAATGTCACCCTTGGGAGAAGGAGGCTGCCTGGGAGGAAATCAGAATGTCGGGGTCTTCAGAGACCGTCTGGGAGAACAAGAGGAAGCCGAGGGGCAGGCAGAAAATACAGATGGAGACCGGGGAGGGGGGGGAATTCTGGGGGTGGAGGAGACACGCAGGGGTGGGGGTGGGGGAGCAGAAAGAGAACAGGGGGAGAAGATCCGCTATCTGAGAAACCAGCACTGGTCACCTGCACATCTACACCCTTCCTTTGTGCTCCAAACATTTTTGACTCAGTCTTCCTCCTCTTCAAGGAATGTCCCTTCCCATCCATTACGGATGGAAATTTAAAGCGCCTTCTTCTCTACCTCCTCATTCTGCACAGAGGGGCTTTAGTGTGTATTGTTTACTTACTGCCCGCTAGCAAGCATAACTTTTGGGTCTTTACATTAAGTAGCTAACAATCCATGCCCACTACTCCACGCCTTGCGAAGTCTACAGGATAATCAAAATGAACGAATAAAGATTTACTCACTCTTTTTAAGAGTTCAAATCCGTCGCAACCATCTGGGCATTAGTTTTAAGTTCATAATGCTCACAATTGGTTTATAATGTCTAGTGTGTGTTTATTGCTCTATATTATTTGATGTAAATTAAACAACTACTGATGTTTATTATTGTCCTGTTTTCTGCTGAAAGCCAACCAATGGCCTTGGTAACTGGATGGGCAGAATATATGTCAGTCAAGTCAGTCAATCAAATCAATCCACCCATCCACCAATCAATCAATCAATCAATCAATCAAACAAACAAACAAACAAATAAATAAATAAAGAAGGAAGGAAGGAAGGGAGGAAGGAACGAAGGAACGAAGGAAGGAAGGAAGGAAGGAAGGAAGGAAGGAAGGAAGGAAGGAAAGAAGGAAGGTACAGCAGGTCTGTATGATCTTCCCCTTTGCCATGGAGCTCAAAGCCAGTCTGGTCATGCAAGCCTGTTCCACTTGACACAGAAATAAATCTGAGGGTGACACTACATTGGCTAGGAAACGTGGGAAATGCTATGCGATTGGGATGGTCTGGTGTGCTTCCCCCATTAACCACATGATGCAAAAGGAAATGCAAATCAGCCCCTAGTTTCCGTAACACAGAATCATAGAGTTGGAAGAGACCTTAAGGGCCATCCAGTTCAACCCCCTGCCATGCAGGAACCCCCATCACAGGACTCCCGACTGACGGCCATCCAGCCTCTGCTTAAAAACCTCCCAAGAAGGAGACTCCACCACTCTCCACGGCAGCATATTCCACTGTCAAACAGCTCTAACCGTCATGAAGTTCTTCCTAATGTTCAAATGAAATCTCTTTTCCTGTAGTTTGAAACCATTGCCCTGAGTCCTTAATCTCTGAAGGCATGGAAAACAAACCTGTTCCCTCGTCAATATGACATCCTTTCAAATATTTAAACATATCATATCCCCCCTCAGCCTTCTTTTGGAAAGGCTAAACATTCCCAGTTCCCTAAACCATTCCTCAAAAGACATTTCTTCCAGACCCTCAGTCATCTTGGTCACCCTCCTCTGGACCCGTTCAAGATTATCAACATCCTTTTTAAATGGAGGTGCACAGAACTGGACCCAGTACTCCAGATTGGGTCTGACCAGAGCAGAATAGAATGGTACTGTCACTTCCCTTGATCTAGATCAGAGGTTCTCAACCTGTGAGTCCCCAGATGTTCCTGGACTGCAACTCCCAGAAACCCCTTCCAGCACAGCGAGTGGTGGAGGCTTCTGGGAGTTGCAGTTGGGAGTTGCTAGAACATCTGGGCACCCACAGGTTGAGAACCACTGATCTAGATCTAGACACTATGGATCTGATGATGGAACCAAGAATTGCATTGGCCTTCTTGGCCGTCACATCACACTGATGTGCTGACTCATGTTCAATTTCTCTCTGCCACTGGGGCTTCTACTTTTTTTGCACCAGATCCATTTATTCTAGTTCAGATGGTATGATCCCTTGAGCCGATGCTGAATAGCATGTGCTGAATAGCTTGTGTTGGCAAGATGGTGCAAAGGTTTGGCAGGAGGGGAATAATGACTTTTCTTCTTTTAAAAAAAATCTGCTTCGTTCCAACACTGATGCACTAGGCACAGAGAATAAGAGAATGTAAGGAGGAAACAAGAGGCAGAAATTGCCATACGACGCTTGCTTGCTGATTTATTTATTTATTTATTTATTTATTTATTTATTTATTTATTTATTTATTTATTTATTTGCAGTGGTACCTCAACTTACGAATTTAATTTGTTCCGAATGCCTGCTCTTAAGTCCAGCTGCTCTTAAGTTGGGGTATCACTGTACAGTACTGCCAAGTTTAATTCAGAGAACAACTCCTTGTTTACAGCTTGTTAGGTAGCTCCTCTGTAAACCTGCCTCCTAGGGAGCGCCCTTAACAAGATGCAGACAATGCCGTTCAGTCAATTTCCACCTCTCTCTCCCTTCCTTTCTCCTTCTTAACCTCTTCCGTCTGCCATTTCCAGCAAACTGTGTCAGGCTTAACACCTAAAAGCTCTCTGTGACAACATATCCTATAGCAGTGATGGCAAACCTTTTAGAGACAAAGTGCCCAAACTGCAATTCAGAACCCACTAATTTTTCTGCAAAGTGCCAATACAGCAATTTAACCTGAATCCAGGTGGCTGTGAAGGGGTGATGTCGGGTGCCCACAGAAAGGGCTCTGAGGGACACCTTTGGCACCTGTGCCAGAGGTTCGCCAACACTGTCCTATAGACTTCATGGCCTCTTTCTCCTCTTCTTTTGGACTGCTCCAATTTGCCTGCCCGAGAAGCATCAAATGTTTTCAAAATGAAACATTTTCACCCTTCTCACTATGTCATGCCTCCGTTTGTTGGAGGAAGTAGGTCCCTGAGCTGAGTCTTCTGACGTTGAGGACCTTACTAATAAGCTAGGGAGTGTATATTTTCAGGAAATGACATGCCAGTTCAGCTGCATCAGGAAATCACTTCTGTCAGCTACTAGCTCTTTTTGTCTCTGCTAGCAAACACTAAAAAGGACCTGTTAGGCAGGAATACAAAGCAAGGATCCAAAAGGGTGGGTGCTATGCAGAAAACAGTATAATAGGTCTTTGCAGAGGAAAATCCTCATAACAAGCTACAGTACACAGGAATTAATTTGTTCCAAATGAAATTATGTTAAGCAAATTTTCCTTTATACAAATTCCCTATAGGAATGTATTGAAAACAGAGTAATTCCCTAATTGCATCTGTTTTTTTGTTGTACGGATTTGCCCCATAGACGATTCTGTTAAGCAAATTTCCCCTAACTCTGGAATTTTTTATGTTATACAGATTTTATGTTATACAAACCGTTTGTTATACAAGGTACTACTGTATATACAAAACAATTTTAAAAGCAGATGTTTAACGAGAAAGCCTTCTCGGTGGCTGCTTTCGGCTTATAGAATGTGTTCCTTTCTTTTCAGGGAGGCTTTTAAACCATAAGTGAGGAACTCAGGAATCGTACCTTTATTGAATTTAGAGATTATTAAATGGTTTGCAGATTTTAATTAAATGCATTTAATTGGTGTAGTTTTAATTGTTGTGAGCTGCCTTGGATCCCCTATGGAAAGGAAAGTGACATATAAATTCAATGAATATTTAAATAATAATAGGAATATTGATGTGTCCCTGGCTGTATTTCTCTAATTTCTGTTGCTTTTTTTCTCATTTACCCAAACAATTCCAAGGTCTGGAGTTTCCACTCATAAAGTCAAGTCACTCTGTGTTAAGGAAAAGCAGAGATTCTCTAGCTTCAGCCCATGCCCAATCTTTTCTTCTGTTTTTCATGATTTCAGGATATTCATAGCATCATGAGGTTGGAAGGAGCCTTTTAAGGCCATCGGGTCCAACCCTTGCTCAAGTCAGGAATATAAATCAAAGGCTATCTGCCGGGTGGTTGTCTAAATGTCTCTCAAATGCCTCCAGCATAGGAGCACTCACCACCTCCCAAGGTCATAAGATCATAAGAAGAGCCATGCTGGATCAGGCCAAAGGCCCATCTAGTCCAGCTTCCTGTATCTCACAGTGGCCCCACCAGATGCATCTAGGAGCACACGAGACTAGATATTTGTCTCCTGATACCACTCCCCTGCCTCTGGCCCTCGAAGTACCCTGGTTTTAAGCCTGGAGATGAGACATCTCCATCATGTTTTGTAACCTGTGATGGACTTCTCCTCCAGGAATCTGTCCAATTCTCTTTTGAAGGCATCCAGGCCAGATGCCATCACCACCTCCTGTGGCAGGGAGTTCCACAGACTAACAATGCGCTGGGTGAAAAAAGATTTTCTTTTGTCTGTTCTTACTCTCCCAGCCCTCAGATTTGAGTGGATGTCCCCTATTTCTGGTATTCTGTGAGAGGGAGAAGAGCTTCCCTCTATCCACTTGACTCACGCCCTGCATTATTTTGTACGTCTCAATCATCTCCCCCCTCAGGTGCCTTTTTTCCAGAGTAAAAAGCCCAGACGTTTTAGCCTTTCCTCATAAGGGAGGTGCCACAGCCCAGTAATCATTTTAGTCTGCTCAAACAGTTAGGAAGTTTTTCTTGACATTTACCCGGTAACGAGCCCATCGTTTCATGTCCTGTACTCAGGGATGATGGAGAATGGATCTTGCCCCTTCTGTGGATGACAGCCTTGCAAGTCTTTGAAAAGCGTTGTCCTATCTTCCCCTCAGTCTTCTTTTCTTGGGGCTAAAGGCGCCCAGTTATTTCCGTCTTTCCTCATAGGATGACGTGAGTTAACTCCCTTGACGCTCCACTGATCCAAATGTGCCTCCACCAACTGTCATAATAACTGCTAAAGCTGTCGTTTATTCTGCTAAAACCAAGTAGGCTCCATGGATCCTACAGCGTTTGTCTCACCAAGTCAGTCAATCAGTCAATCAAATCAATCCACCCACCCACCCATCAAATAAGTGCCAAGTACACGATCCAACCCCTTCCCATGCTCCCAAAAAATACTCTCGGTGTCACATTTTCTTGGGAAGAAGCCACTGAGTTCATAAAGAGACTTGCAACTAGCTTTCCTCAGACTGACGAAGCTGTTTGGATGAGCAGTGAAACACTTCTATCTTTCATGAAAAAGAAATCCAGTTACCATGACTCAACTTCCAGATAAACTCACCTGGATGACTGAGAATCTTCACAGGCATCTTTCTAGGTAGAACATCCACCAATGAGTTGGGGGTGCTGAAATCCTACACCTGGGTGCCCAGGGGTGGAGGGGACAGGAGGTCCTCTCAGTACCTTAAGAGCCGTTGAAGTGTCCTGCCAACTCTGCAGAAACCCCCCTCAGAAGCCGTTAAAAAGTCCGGTCCTGACCGCCAAAGTGGCCAACGTGTACGGACGCAGGACACTGGCTCTTATGTCTGAAGATAGAGAATACTGGACAACCGACCCTGATTTCCTGTACATTTCTGCATCCGTTTCAAGTTGATGGTTTTACCATAGATACAACTCCTAAACAATTTTGGACTTCATTACAGGCCAGAATGCCGACTCTTGGTTGGGAATGTCCATCCTACTTTATCCCTCCTCGATTGACCAGATGAGGATGCTAACACCAAGGGAAGCCTAGAAGTTGCGGACAAGATAATAATAATTCCAGGGCGTTCCTTGTCTTCCCATGGCCACCATGTCTTTAAAGATCTGCTCACAGGTGAAGAAGGTGGAAAGGTGGAGAGGTAGTTTCTAGGGGCCAGAAATGTTCCCTCCTCTCCTGCCAGTGCCCCAAATCTGCTGCGAAGGGTGGTAGTTTTTATTTACTATTTTAAGTTGTTTAATCTGTTTTGTATTTTGTATATGTTTGCAAATGCCCAGAGTACCGTAGCTTTTTTGCTTGTGGTATATCAATCAATCAATCAATCAATCAATATCAATGGTTGTCAATCAATATCAAATAAACCAAATAATAAATAAATAAATAAATAAATAAATAAATAAATAAATAAATAAATAAGAAGCCGGGCATTGTTGATGGTTGCACCCTGCCTCTGGAATGAACTGCCAACTGAAATTTGCCTGGCCCCCTCCTTGGTGTCTTTCAAGATGGGGGAGGGGACCACATATTTCGTTAGGCTTTTCAACATTTGACAATTTAAATAAATGACATTAAAAACTATACATAGATAACATCTCTGCCCCACAAAACTTCATAAAATAAACGATGAGATATCAGACATGCGTTGGAGGAAGAATCGCTCGAACACATGTGGATTTCTTGCCCCAAAGTGGAAGTGTTGTGGAAAGAGGTAATAAAATGGATAGAAACGTTGACACACCCCGAAATAATTATTAATGAAACTCTGTTATGGTTCACTTTATGTACAAATGGAAGTGAAAATTTAAAAAAAAATAGTCGAGATTCTCACGGGAGCAGCAAGATTAGAAGTAACACGTAGTTGGAAAGATGCTAAGGGATTCTCTTTTCAAAGATATTTAGGAAATATACGGGAAATTGCATTAATGGAGATATTGACTTACCATGGAAAGAATATTTAGAGGAGAAATAAAGATGGATAATTTTACTAAAATATCACGGATAATCCATCATTATACTTGTCAGCTGTTTATTAAATTTATAACAAATAGGGGGGAAATGTACAATGAGTTGTGGAATAAATATGGAATTGTATTGACAGAGCCAACAAGGAACAGAAGATGAAGGTGTTGGAAAATGATCACTTATGCTATTTTTTATGGCATAAGTGAATAAAATTTTATAGAACATAAAATAAAGAAAATAATAATGATGTAATTTAAAAAGACAATCTAAGATTTTACCAACCATCACCTTGAAACTGATAACAGAAACATACAGGAAGGTTTTAATCTCCTGCCACCAATTTTTAACCTGTTTAATATTTGTTCAATTTATGTTGGTTTTAATCATGTCATTTTTATTTCACATGACTGTAAATCACCTAGACCGACCATTGGTTAGACTAGTAGTATGTAAATCAAATAAATAAATTACCCTGCCAAGAGTTTAATTGCCACAGGGTTGCCAAAACACATTCTTTGCCCCGTCTTCTCTGCGTATCTTTACGACCAAGAGAATGCAAAACGCATGTGAACCTTAAGAACATAAGAACATAAGAAGAGCCATGCTGGATCAGGCCAAAGGCCCATCTAGTCCAGCTTCCTGCATCTCACAGTGGCCCCACCAGATGCGTCTGGCAGCACACGAGACTAGATCTCTGTCTCCTGGTAACACTCCCCTGTATCTGGCCCTTGAAGGACCCTGGTTTTAAGCCTGGAGATGACACATCTCCATCATGGTTTGTAACCTGGGATGGACTTTTCCTCCAGGAATCTGTCCAATTCCGTTTTGAAGGCATCCAGGCCAGATGCCATAACGTATACCAGAAAGTAGGTTTTTTTGGTACTTTTTTGTTGTTTGTTTGTTAGACTGTGGCCACTGGAGATGCCAGTCACGCCATGCTTTCCAATACAGTGGTAACTCAACTTACGAATTTAATCCGTTCCGAATGCATACTCTTAAGTCGAACTACTCTTAAGTCGGGGTACCTATCAAAAAAATTGAAAAAATAAGGTGAAAAAATGAAAAAATGAAAAAAAAATTGTAAGTCAAGCAGACCATATTTAAAATTTGTAAGGTGGCAGTTAAAATGCCAACAATTTTCCGCTCTTAAATCGAATTGCTCTTAAATCGAGCTGCTCTTAAGTCGGGGTGCCACTGTATATAGAAAGGGGCTACAAGTTGTGAATACACACTAGCCACTAGCTGGTGCAGAAGGCACAAAGAAAGGTCTAACTAACAGGGTGAGCAGACGGACAGGGCTCTCTTACATAGGGGAATTTCCCTTACATATCGTTGGAATGGATTAGGATAATCTCTGCTGCAGAAGGAGTAAAAATACACTTTTCTTTTGGGTAACATTTCCTTTTCTACGGGATTCTCTTCAGTGGAAGCCTTTTTTAAGCTGTTCTTTCAGAGCATCTGGTCCTGATTGAAAGAGCAGGCCATGAAAGTTCTCCTGTTCATCTCGGTTCTTGGCTCGGGGTCCCATCACTGGTTGGCTGCCCTCCTAGCTCAAACATCTGGCCTTGGTTTTTTTAAAAAACGGCATTTGTCCTACTCTAAAATCCCAGCTGCTCTTTATTAGCCTGTTGCAGCCAAGAACCTTTTCCCATCTCCCATTTCTTCCCCAACATAAGTCTTGCTTTTTTTACCCCTGAAATCAAAGGCTTATTGACACAACGACGAAACGGAGGCCCTTCTCTCAAGGGATGCAATGTTCGGATCAATGCCAGGAGCGCGGTGCTGAGTCCCTTGCACACTGGTACAGAAACCCAAGGCTAAATAATATTTCAGTCTTCCTTAAAAGGAAGCTCTGTTGTGTTCATTGGTGCTTACTCCCTGGTAAGAGTGCCAAGGATCGGCAACCTCAGCATGTCACGTCAACAATACAAAACACTACGCAACCACTTTCAGTTCAACAGCCCAGACGCATTTGGCGGGGCCACAATCCAGGCACTTCCACCAGGCATTTCTCAAGCAACAATACCCAAGCAGCAAGCTGAACAATCAACTCAACACGCCCTGACCGCCAGCTGGTAACAACATCCTAGAACAGTGGTGGCGAACCTTCGGCACTCCAGATGTTTTGGACCACAACTCCCAGGATTCCAAGCCTGTTCTGCCAATGACAAAGGACTGTGGGAGTTGTAGTCTGAAACATCTGGCGTGCCGAAGGTTCGCCACCACTGTCCTAGAAGGAAGACCTGGAAGAGAAAAAGCCAATACACCAATGAAGACTGATGAAGCTGTTTGGATGAGCAGCGAAAACGTTTCTATCTCTCAAGAAAAAGAAGTCCAGTTGCCATGACTCAACTTCCAGATAAACTCACTTGGATGACTGAGAATCTTCACAGACACAGACCAATGGAAATCACTTTTTTCATAGAATCATAGAATTGTGAAATGAGAAGGGGCCTACAAGGCCATTTTTAAGGTTTTCTAAATACAACATCCATGATCTTTCTTGTGGTCCATGGTATCTGCAAGGTTCTCTTTCAACGCCTTTTACATGAATCCCATTTTTTTCCTCTCAGTTTTTTTTTTCACCACCCCTGTTTTCTCCTCTGTATTTATAGTAACCAAAATATGGATGACTCTTGCTGTTGGTCTGCATTGATGCATCGTTATACTTGAGGGTTTTTTTCCTAGTTCCTTCACTGCCGACCTTCTGAGTCTCGGCCTTCTTCAGATTTCTTGGCTTTACCCTCCCTCCAGACTGATAGATACACCATGAAATTGGTACAGGATATGTACAGGATAGGTGGTACCTGGCTCAACAGTAGTACTGCACCTGTGATGCGGATTTACATATCCTCGTGGAACACTGCCTAAGGATGAGGCCGCCGTGTGCTGCTGCAGGTGCCAAAACAGTGAACATGGTCCTTGGCTGTATCAAGGGGGGATAGCATCAAGATCACAGGATGTGACAGTACCACCTTACAGTGGCCTATTGAGGCCACACGTGGAATACAGTGTCCACTTCTGGTCACCACAAGACAAACAAGACACAGAGGCCCTAGAAAAAGTGTGGAGAAGAGCAACAAGGATGATAAGGGGACTTGGAGGCTAAATCGTATGAAGAACGACTAAGGGCCTTTTCACACGACCCCTAAGATCCGCTGGCCACTTAAATTCGGACCAGGGATCTTGGGGGTTCGTTGCTCTTTCTGCGTCCCCACCCCTCCGCACTTCCTTGCTCCTGTCTGCGTGAGGGGAGGGAGGAAGAAAGAGAGGAAAAAATGCAGGCTCACCTCCGAAGCTGCCCGGAGCCCCGATGTCCTCCTGATTCCTTCTCTTAAAGGGGCGGGAGGCAAAACCAAACAGAAGCGAGGAGAGCCCAGCACTCACCAGACTAAATCCGGACCTGGGGATTTTCACCCTCCGAGAGCAGGTACCTGAAAAGTGCGCTGGGACGCGCTTAGGTGGGCGTGGTCGCACTTAATTTCCTGCAAAATCCGGAGCTGGTGGGGAAACAATTGTAAGCTCCGGAGCTGGCAGCCATTTGCTGCGGAGTTTAGGGGTTGTGTACAAATACCCTAAAACAGTGTTTTTCAACCTTTTTGGGGCAAAGGCACACTTGTTTCATGAAAAAAATCACGAGGCACACCACCATTAGAAAATGTCTCCGTCCGTCAGTGTACACTGGATAGCACTAGCAACATTAACTGGCTGCAAAACATTAACAGTAGGGCACTGTAGGGAAACCTATAGCATGGGTGCTAAAGGTGGCACTCGGAGCCCTTTCTGTGGGCACCCGACATCATCCCTTCACAGCCACCTGTATTCAGGTTAAATTGCTGTATTGCCACTTTACGAAAAAATTAGTGGGTTCTGAATTGCAGTTTGGGCACTCGGTCTCTAAAAGGTTCGCCATTGCTGGTGTAGGGAGAAGCAGAACAGAGGGGCCACAGATTGAGGCAGCCCGCTCTCTAGCACCCAGTTCCCACTTACCTGTGTTGTTTTTTTAAAGACATTTTGCCCTGCATGGACTTATGTGTCCAGTGGAGACCTGAGAAGGGGCACTGACTTTCCAGGAACACAAATAAGACTCAAAAGCCCATCTTGCTCTCCACACTGTGGCCAAGGCAGATGCCTTCAGCAAGTCCAGCGACAGGAGGGGAGGAGGATGAAGGAAGGCAGGAAGGAAAGAAGGCAGAAAGTGTTCTGCTTGTATACCGCCCCATACCACTTCAAGGAGTCTCTGGGCGGTTTACAGTTTTAATTACAGTAGGCAGGCTACATACACATATGCAGGCTAGAAATGAGCACGTTTCTATGAGGAGGGGAAAGGGTACGAATGGAAAGAGAGAGGTGGGGGGAAAAAGAAAGAAAAGACATAGAGAGAGAAGAAGGCGACCCAAGACAGAAAGAAAGGGGCAAGACTTCAAGGAGGACCCCAAGCAACCATTCCCCCCCCAATCTATGAGGAGGAAGAGGAGAGCTTGTCAGGGCCCCTCAGAGATGGCTCTTCCCCTCCTGGACCCTAAAGGCCGGCCGGCCGGCCGGCCAGCCGTGCCAGTAGCCCCCCCCCGCCTCCTCAGCCCAGGCCCGGCGGAGGCCTCCTCCATCCCCTCCTCCTCGCAGCCCTGCCGCGGTGCTCGTGGGGCAGCCGGGCGCCCCTCCTCCCCTTCCCCTCACCTGGTGGTTTGTTCTGGGCTGGGGCTCCCAGGCCGGCTCGTGTTGGCGGGCGGGCTGTCGGGCGGCTCAGTCCATTGGTAGCTCCCAGGAAAGGGGTGGTGGTGGTCCAGGGTAAAAAAAGGAGGGGGGGAGAGGGAAGCGAGCGAGTCGCGGCGGCGGCGGCAGGCACAGGGCAAACACTAAGAGAATGAGCGGGGCCAGGAAGTGACGCCAGCGCCGCGGGCCTCAGGGGGGAGGAGCCAAGCTGGCCCTTGGACACTATTTATAGCACCTCCCAGCTGTGGGCCACCCGCCGGCCCTGGGTTGAATTTCTTTAGAATTTTTCAATTTTCCCCACGGCACACCAGGCAACGTCTCGCGGCACACTAGTGTGCCACGGAACAGTGGTTGAAAAACGCTGCCCTAAAAGAACTAGGCATGTTTAGCCTGATGAAGAGAAGACTGAGGGGAGACATGATAGCCGTCTTCCAAAAAGTGGCTGCCACAAGGAAGAGGGCATTGATTTATTCTCAATTGCACTGGAGGGTATGACAAGAACCCACGGAAGGAAACTCATCAGAGGGATGAGCCAACCTGGAAACCAGGAGAGATTTCCTGACAGTGAGAGCCATTATGCAGTGGAACAGCTTGCCTCCTGATTTTGTGGGTGCCCCATCGCTGGAGGTTTTCGAGAAAAGATGGGGCAGCCATCTGTCTGAGATGGTATGGGGTCTCCTGCTGTGGGCAGGGGGTTTAAATACAAGACTCCAAGGTCCCTTCCAACCCTACCATGATTCTATGCTTCTATGAAATATCCGCCCTGTACAGTTTCCAGGGAGTCGGGCCTCCTGACGGTCTTGCATCCTTGTCCCTGACACAACCCCAATCGCCTCCCCAGATTAAGATGTGCATCCAGGATGGAAGAGCACATTACATAGCCACAGGTACAGACACGCAAATATCATCATCATCATCATCATCCGGCAGCCAGAGACCTAAACCACTGAGCTACCCATTGCTACCGTTGTTATATGATCTGCAATTTGTCACAGGTGCTGATCAATGCTATTATCACTTTGAAAATGCATCAGTGTTTTCACTGGTTTTCCGCCCCCAGAGATATGCACACTGGTACAGAAACCCGAGGCTAAATAATATTTCAGTCTATGTCTCCAAGGAAGTTGATGATAATCCATGAAATGGTACCCTGAAATAAACCTGTTTGTCTTTAAGATGCCACAGGGATCACATAATCCCCCCCTCCTGGTACAGCAGCTCAATCGGCAGCTGATCCGTATCCAGACACAATTCAAAGTGCCGGTTTTAACCCCATTGAGAAATTAAGCTCAAGAGCAATATCGATGGCATTTTACATCGTGACATTCTAAACTTCACCATGGTGTAGCTCTGCCTCAGAAAATCCTAATGATTTCAGTGCACACACAGATAACAGTTGTCTGTGAGCAGAAGACTATGCCAGTAGCTCATAAGCAAGCTTCATAGCTTCCAATAAAGCAACCTTTACTTGAAACAAAAAAACCAGCATCCAAGCTAACATTAGGAAGAACTTCATGACGATTAGAGCTGTTCGGCAGTGGAAGATGCTGCCCAAAAGGAGGGTGCTGGAGTCTCCTTCTTTGGAGGTTTTTAAGCAGAGGCTGGATGGCCATCTGTCGGAAATACTGTGATGGGGGTCCCTGCATGGCAGGGGGTTGGACTGGAGGGCCCTTGAGGTCTCTTCCATCTCTATGATCTTAAAGACTGCATCTTCCTTTATGAGCCTGCCCTGGTGTTAAGATTATCAGGAGGGGCCTTTCTCTGGGTCCCACCACTTATACAGGTGTGTCTGGCAGGGACACAGGAGAGGGCCTTCTCTGTGGCTGCTCCCGGACTCTGGAACTCTCTTCCACTGGAGTCCAGGCAGGCCTCATCTTTGTTGTTCTTCTGCAAGCCAGCAAAGACCTTCTTCTTGAGGCAAGCTTTCCCTCACTCTTGGGCTGCCTGAGTGGGGTTTTTAAATGGATGGTTGTGTCTTACTGCTTTGGACGTGTTTTTTGGTGTTGCTTCTGTCTGCAGTTTTTTTTTAAGCAAGGCATTTGTTTAATTTTTCTCCAATATTTACAGTACATATTTAATATTATTTAAATATTTAAATATTAAATGTTTAATATTTCTTTAAATGTTGCCTTGCAATGATGTAAATCGCTTTGGGTCGTTTTTAAGAAGAAAGGGAGAATGATTAAATAAATAATTAAAAGGTTGTTTTGCGATCACAATGAGTTGATCATACATGATCTCAAAGTGGCTTCTGTGGAGCAAAAGATCCTCCCAGGAAAACTAAGAGTAACCAAGATCAGAGTGAGATTTGGGATAGGTTCACAAATCCCACCCTATCAACACTGGTTTGAATGGGGCCATGATTTCGTAGGGCACCACATATATCAACAGGCTGGTTACTACAACAGTTGTTTCACAGAGGGCAGCCGTGTTAGTCTTTTCAAGAATTTCAGGCAAAAATCAAAGAAAAATCAAAACAAAACAAAACCAAATACACAAACGTGTGGCACCTTAAAGACTAACTTTCATATTTTAATGTAACGTTTCGTGCACATGTGTACTTCTTCAGAAATATATAGCAGCAGAATGAGGTGTGAGATATAATATGAGATGATATATACATTTCATACCAGATATTCATTGTCTGTGTAGCCTAGATATCATTGGCTGTAGCATACAGAGTTGGAGGAGGTGGATAGGGGAGGGGAGGGAGAGTTAATTAGTAGAAATGGTGAGAACATTAAATGGTGAGAAGACTGAGTTAGAGCTGTATGGTTTTATGGCTCACGACAGCCTCTGTTTATGTTTGAGAATGGGAAGTAAATTCCTCAAGTGACACAACAGTTGTGTACAGAGCGAAAGAGAAGATATATCCAGGATGCAGGAGGATTCTGGTTTCAGCAGGACGGAACCAAACACCTACTTGAAAGAAGAACTACTTGAGAAGTAAATCACGGTGACAATCTGCTAAAGAGACATTTGCCTAGGATAACAGATGCTTATCATGTGCTAACTGTCTCACATATTGGCAGGATGTTTGGGCTATCACCAAGGCTGTTGTTTATGGCAAGTGTTCATAATAGGACTGTCGTCTTCAGTAGCAAAGTTAGCTCTGATTTCACCCTCACAAGGAGTCACAAGGGCAATGCACTCAATTGTCTTCAAAACACAGAGCCGCCCCCCCCTCCCTCAGATCGATGAACACAAGCTTTCCCATTCAAATCCAGGTTCGGTTCTGAAGCTCTCAGAATCCTAGAATCACGGAGCTGGAAGGGGCCTCTAAGGGCATTGAGTCCCACAACCTGCCTAATGATAGACTCCAAATCAAAGTCGATACGACAGAGGGTTGCCCAGTTTTCTCTTGAATGCCTCCATCATTTGGGGTTCTCAGCACCTTCTAGGGCAGGCATGTCCAAAGTCAGGCCCGGGGGCCAAATGCGGCCCGTTTACAAAATTTGAGCGGCCCGCGGCCTCTCCCCGCCAGCTAGCCCTTCCCCATACTGGATGGAGGCATCAGCTTGCAGTTTTATGTTTTGACTGTCCTCCCTGCCTCTGTCCACCACCACCCAACCACCTGTCCAGCCTATCCGCCCCCGGCTACGTTGCTGCAGCATCCTCCTGTCCTCCTTGCATGTTATAGAGACTTGTCCACAGTCCGGCCCGGGGGCCAAATGTGGCTGAATGGTCGGCCCTCACACATTTTCACCTCACCAAATCTGGCCCTCTATGCAAAAAGAGCCTTTTCTAGGGTCATAGAATCACAGAATAATGAAGCTGGAAGGGGTTTATAAGACCATTGAATCCAACCCCCTACTCAAGGCAGGGATTACAAATAAAAGGATATCTGCCACAGTCTAGATCAGGGGTGGCGAACCTTCGGCACTCCAGATGTTTTGGACTACAACTCCCAGAATTCCAAGCTTGTATTGCCAATGACAAAGGGTTGTGGGAGTTGTGGTCCAAAACATCTGGAGTGCCAAAGGTTCGCCATCACTAGTATAGATCATTGGTTCCATTGCTGTACTCTTCCAGCAGATAAGACATTTTTTCCTGATATTCAGCCGAAATCTGGCATTCTGTAGCTTGAGCTCATGATTACATATCCTGCATTCTGGAATCATCAAGAACAGATCCTGTCTGAAAAGTGCTAGCCTATCGTCTTTCCATCTTGTGTTCTCAAGGCTGAACATGACCAGTTCTTTCTTTCCTCACAAGATTGGTTTCCAATTCCCATGGTGTATATCTAAGGTGGTTACTTCACGTCCTTTTTTGTTCCACAACTAGTTTTGTACCGTGACAGCGGTGGTTGCGATCACGTGGTTTTGTCCCTGTTTCCGTGTTCCCATGGTCGTGATAAATTGACTCATGACAAGTGTTACCTCACGGTCTTGTACCGTGACAAACACTGAATTTGTATAGCTTCCTTTTTCCTTTTTTGGGTGTGTGTGTCTGTTAAAAATTCTTTTTTTGATATTTCACTTCTGAAAAGTAAAAAACAAACAAACCCAGACAGTTTTCTGAGAGAAACAAATGTTTTGTTGCGTGGCAGTTGTTACTACACAGTGTCTTGTCTCGGAAGAGAAAGCGGGAACAAACCGTGACAAGGGAAAAACCCTACCCCAGCACCAGGTACAGTATTGTCGGGCTTAGCACCCATTCCGGGGGCATGGTCGAGACAAATTTTAGTAGTTGTGCGACGGACGTGAAGTAACATTTTTGGTACCATTCCTAAGCGCAACACTAACAGAGACAAAATGGACATGAAGTAACCGCCTTAGGGCGTTTATACACGACCCCTAAGCTCCGCCGCAAATGGCTGCAAGGTCCGGACCTTAAAAATGTTTACCCACCAGCTCCGGACTTTGCAGACAATTAAGTGCGACCCCGCCCACTTTAGCAAGACCAAACAGCAGTTTTCTTGTACCTGGTCTATGATGGTGACAAATATTTGATCCGGTGTAAGGATAGTGAGTGCGGGGCTCTCCTGGCTTCCGTTTGTTCTTTTTTTGCGCCCTGCCCCTTTAAGAGATCTGAATGCTGCCGGGAACAAAACGGAGATAAACCAGCATTCTTTTCTTTCTTTTTTCTCCCTCCCTCAGGCAGCCAGCAACCAGGAAGTGCGGAGGGGGGTGGGGACAGAGGAAGAGCGAGGAACCCCTAAGATCTCTGGTCCGAACTTAAGTGGCCAGCGGATCTTAGGGGTCGTGTAAAAAGGCCCTTAGAGACTATACAGTACTCAACAGTCAATATACTTTTATGTGTGAACAAGAGAACATATAGAAGCTGCATGACAAAATTCAGTGAAGTTTATAAAATCATACACAGTGTGGACAAAGGAGATAAGGAAAAGCTGCTTTCCATATCACACAACACTAGAACTAGCGGGGCACTCCATGAAACTTTTGGGTGCTAGATCTCAAACAAATAAGAGAAAGTACTTTTTCACTCAGAGGATCACTGGTCTGTGGAACTGCCTGCCAGAAGAAGTGGTGACAGCTGTCAGCTTTCAGAATTGGACAAGTTCATGGAGAACAAGGTTCCCAATGGCTATCATGATGGATGCCTAAGGACAACCTCCAGGTTGGGGAGAGAGGCAGGAGATCTCTCAATGCCATTTGCGCGGAATCATAAGCAGGTGAAGACATCTGCTTGGGAAGACCCTGAAGCAAATGCTGAGCCAGTGTGTGAGACAGAAGGCTGAACTGGATGGCTGTGGCCTGTCCCAGCAAGGCTGTTATTAAGTTATTATGAGTGGTCTGACAAAGCCAGAGGCTCCTTTGAGAAGTGGTGGGTTCTCATTTCTAAGAGACATGCAAGCAGACCCTTTACGGCCAACTGTCACATATGTGGTGATGGCTATGCTGCAGTGAGATCAAACCACCCACAAGCTTCCTTCTGATTCCTCCATGCTCATCCACCAACCTCTCCATCTCGAGTTGCAACCTCTGAATCTCCCTGCGGAGCCCACTTCCAAAAGCCTGAGAGACCTACTGAGCAGGGGAATTGGACTTGATGGCTTTATAAGCACCTTCCAAATCAATTATTCTATGATTCTTCTATGATCTGAACATTCCATCCTGAGGAACAAAGCTTTTAGGTAACAGGTCAGGAGTCACAAGCAGATCAGGTCACTTGTGGGTCCCACCAACAGGAGTGCCATCCTAGCCTTTATTATTATTATTATTATTATTATTATTATTATTATTATTATTATTATTATTATTATTATTATTATTATTATTATTATTATTATTATTATTATTGGAACAACACAGAAGGTAAAGAATACAGTGAGTTAAGGCAAGGGGAGAGATGACGAATAAGTGCAAAGGAGGGTGGAATTTATTCCCTGTTAATCACAGGGTGGAAGGGAGATTTACACCTGTTCTCGCTCCTCCACCCACCATGGATGAAACTGGACAGTGGGCCAAAATTCTCTTTGGGTTCAACAGCTGTGGAGACAGGGGGAAAGTAGATGGAAACCCAACCAAGTACCGTATCCAAAAAAACAAAGCATTCTGAGATGGATCCCACGGTGCAGGGTAAGGGTTAACCAGGGGCCTTGATCTGGAAAAGTTAGCTCCATTTAATGTACGGGTGTGGGGGGGGTTGCTTCTGCTAGAGGTCATACTCCCACAGAGCAGCAAACCTTTGTGGCAAATCCCAGTTAAGCCTCTGCAGGCATTTCAGAGAAATCAGATTTACCGGGGCCTTGTGGCGCAGTGGTTAAACGGCTGTACTGCAGCCAAAAGTCTGCTCACGACCTGGGGTTCAATTCTAGGTAACCAGCTCAAGGTTCACTCAGCCTTCCATCCTTCTGAGGTTAAAATAAGTATCCCTCATGCTGGGCGGCAATGTGTAGCCTGCATAAATTACTTCTAAACTGCTCAGAGAGTGCATGAAGCACTATGGGGCGGTATATAAGCAGAATACAGTGGAAACTTGACTTACGTCATTAATCCGTTCCAGTGGTCTAGACTTACGTCAAACATGACTTAAGTCAAATGAACTTTTCCCATAGAAAGTAATGGGAAAGTGGATTAATCCGTTCCAGATGATGAAAAAGACCCCCGAAAACAGCAATTTAACACAAATTTGACTGGGACAGGAGATTCCTTCTGGGGATGTAAATGAAATGTATCTTCAAAGAGAGGAGGAGGCAGTGGAATTATAATCCACAAGTTATACACCTCCACTTTTTAATGTTCATAGCAACAATGTCTAACATTTAAGTTTTACTGATTTTTAACCTGACGTTCCAAGTTCTGAACAACCCTATACTTACCATTAGAGTCTCACAACTGTACAGCTTCCCAACTAAAACGCTTCTATTGTGGACCAGACTTCTGCAGCCAGATTTTTTACAAGACTGAGCCGACTGTCTAACCAGCGAGGCCAGCCCCGAGCTTCTGATCCTTCTTCTCCTCCGGCAGCAGCGGCGGCTTCGGTGAGGTCGAGGACCAGCTCCAGATGCTCAGAGCTGGCCTCGCCAAAGCCACCACTGCTGGAAGAAGGCAGGAGCAGTTTGGAGACGGCAGCTGCGATCCTGGGTCGTGGCTACTGCCAGATTCCGGTGCCTTGCGCCGGGGCTCCGAGCTGTAAGTCAAAGCCTGCGACTCAAGTCAAACAGGCCCCTTCTTGCTGCAAATCAAATATGATGTAAGTCAAGCAACATGTAAGTCAAGGTTCCACTGTACTTGGCTCCCCCCCCAAGAAGATCTGCTTTTTTGTTTGTTTGTTTTGCCTTCCTATTAAAAAATAAATTCCTACTTACGACTGACCAACCACAGACCCTAATGTCGTTAGCCCAGAATACTCAAGAATGTGGAAAACTAACTTTTAGGGACAGCTCTGTGTGTCCTTCTTTTGGGACACATCGCTCAACATTGTTGTGTAGCAAAACAATGCAAGTCTGAAATGGGGGAAGGACTACCTCTACGTGAAATCCATCTTGACACCACCCTGGAGAGGCTGATGGCCCCTAAGGCTCCCTCCAAAGGAGGCTGGCATGACTCAGTGCTGAGGAATTTTGCAAGAGTGAGTTCGTTTTCTGCGATGCGGCACAGATGCGCTGGACTGGAAGTTACTGTCTCACACATCTGGAAAGCAGCTGGTTGGCAAAAACTGCAAATCGTCAAGCCACCCAAACTATCTCAGTATTGCCTGGCAGGAGTCCTTCATTCTTCGGAAAAGCAGAACGCTGAAAACGTAACTAGATAAGACCTGTGTCTAGTCCACCAATTTTGATTCTGAACTGGGCAGTCCCAATTCAGCTTTCGCCAGGACAAGATGGAAATCACAAGTATGGGCCTACCATATTGGAAGGTTGTTTAGGAGCTAAGTAAAGGAAGCTGCCATTTTGTGTGGCTAAGGCTGTTACCCCACGTCAACTTTGTACTGCATCAAAGTAAAATGTGTATATTTTTTTTGCGGTCATGTGGTAGAAAACGCAGTAAATGCGCCCCCATGGATGCATTTTAATGTTCCGTACCTTATGTGACTCCGTGTATGGGGTCCACATCAAAGTTTACTTTTTATTGTTGTTTTTGCGGTGCTCATTTATCTTTTTTTTAAATCTGATATGTCGGTGGTATACCTATATCGATTTTCAGCTATCATATATCGATCACCAAATTCACCTGTTTTTTGCTTTTACCCATGCATAATGGCTTAAGTGTTTGTAAATGGAAATAAGTGCAACGAGGAATGATTTACTCATGTAAAACATGACCATAACATACTGCCGATTGACCATAGAAAGAGGAGTAAGGGAGGCCATTCATATGAGCATTGAAAACCTCTCCCTCAACAGAGGTGGTGGGCTCCGGCATAGGGCCTTTTCACACGACCCCTAAGATCCACTGGCCACTTAAATTCGGACCAGAGATCTTAGGGGTTCGTTGCTCTTCCTTCCTCCCCACCACTCCGCACCTGTCTGCTGAGGGGAGGGAGGAAGAAAGTGGGGAAAAATGCAGACTCACCTGGGAGAAGCTGCCAGAGCTCAGTTGTGCTGATTCCTTCTCTTTTGTTTGCTTTTTTTCCCTCCCGCCCCTTCTCTTAAAGGGGTGGGAGGCAAAAAAACAAACAAACAGAAGCCAGGAGAGCCCCGTACTGACCAGATTAAATCCGGACCTGGCGATTTTCACCCTCCTCGAGCAGGTACAAGAAAAGTGCGCTGGGACGCGCTTAGGTGGGCGAGGTCGCACTTAATTGTCTGCAAACTCCGGAGCTGGTGGGGAAACATTTTTAAGCTCCGGAGCTTGCAGCCATTTGCAGCGGAGCTTAGGGGTCGTGTACAAAGGCTCATAGTCTGTCTGCTACTTATCAGGCTGTGCTTTCCAAAGTCCCCAGGAAAATCAAAAAGCCTTCACCACCAAGGCCATAGCTAACAACCCATTCTTGATAGGTTTCAGCACTTTAGGCCATTGTTCACCTTAAGGCTAAGGATACTATTGTCTCCCTAACGAGCCTATTTAGGCCACTGTTCATCTTATGAGCCTAATTCAGGCCAGGGTGACAAGAGGTGAAAGCTGCCTATAAGATGGAGGATTTGCACTAGCTGTATTCAGACCGATGAAGCTGTTTGGATGAACAGCAAAACGTTTCTATCTCTCAAAAAAGAAGTCCAGTAGCCATGACTCAACTTCCAGATAAACTCACCTGGATGACTGAGAATCTTCACAGACATACTTTAAAAAATATTCATGGGAAGACGCCAAAGAGGGAGTGAAACAGTTTTGCTGCAAATTTAACGAGTTTCCACTGGTTTGTGTTCTGGTTTAAAATCCGCATCGGAACAGCGACAAGGATTTTATCACTCTGGGACAAGGTACTTGTGCAATGTGCTGAGTTGTGCTTCAGGGGGCGTGGGCACACTTTAAAAAAAAGTTTGCAGGACATGGGATAACATTTCATGCTCCGCATCAGAAAGCACTTTGCAGCGGATTTTAGTGGATGTGGGAAAAGGGCTTAAGTTATTTGAGATGGTTTTATATGATTTATTCCATCTGCCAGGAGGTTTCAGCACAGAAAGGGAAGCAGGTTTGGTAGAACGTCCATTCCTAGGGTTATAGTGATAAGTTCAGTTTGTTTGATAGTTCAAGTTAGTCCCTTATTCCTGGCTAACTGCCAAATGTTGCTCTCAGCAAAATGACACCCCCACAATGTGTGATCATGCCAAGCTAGGTCACTGAGACCTCATGTTTTCTCAGAGAAATGAATCTAACACCCACAGTCAGGTTTGTTAACACTTCAATAATGCTTACAATAATTTTTGACTTTTCTCATGCTTATAAATTCATATCAATAGATAATTCACAAAGGAGGAACAATGGCAAGCTATAAGATCACATAAGGAGCATGCACACGTGTTGAGGAGTCTGTGATGGCGAAGAATATTTTTAAATGGGTTTGAATGGGTGCAAGTGCCAATACAAAACAAACCCTTGGTTCTTGGAGAGCACGTGAGCAGGAACAAGGAAGAGGGTAGATATGTCTGTGGGTCTTTGAGCCAGGCCAATGCAGACCATGGTTTCATTTCAGAGCTAGCTTTGAGTGGGTCCCAGCTTGAATCGGGTAAGGCCAAGGGAACATAAGAAAAGCTGTGCTGGATCAGGCCAAAGGCCCATATAGTGCAGCTTCCTCTATCTCACAGTGGCCCCACCAGATGCCTCTGCCCACAAGACTAGATCTCTGTCTCCTGATGCCACTCCCCTGCATCTGGCCCTTGAAGTACCCTGGTTTTAAATCTGGAGATTACACATCTCCATCATGGTTTGTAACCATGATGTCTTGAAACAGGAAAAGTTCTGTGATTCTATAACACAGGTGCATTTGGTGAAGGACGTGAGATAGGGTCTTCTCAGTGGCTGCCCGTAGACTTTGGAACTCCCTCCCCCGGTCTTTGCAAACAAAGACCTTTCTCTTCTGGCAGGCATTCCTTCAGTGATCGGGTGGTGCCTTGATCAAAAATCACTTAGGCATCACTCCCGGACTTGACTATCTGGGGTTTAATGCCCCTTACACTCATGTCTTTATAAGCCTAGGTCAAGAAATGGCGCCCCTAAGAAACAGCTGAACTTGGAACGCCAACTGGCAGGAAAATGAAGGACAGCCTTTAAAGTAAGGGTGGGGAGCCTTTGGCCCTCCAGATGTTTGGGACCACAAATCCTGCAGTCCTTTACCATTGGCAATCAACGATCAGAATTCTGGGAGTCGCCGTCCAAAACATCTGGAGGTTCCCCACCAACCTGCCTGGCGTGTCTGCGACAGGAATGGGGAAAGTCACTTTTGTCGACTCCATGGAAATACAAAGTAGTACTTTGTATAAAGAAATTAATTTGTTCCAAATGAAATTATGTTAAGCAAATTTCCCATAGGAATGCATTGAAAACGGAGTAATCCCTAATCGCGGCCATTTTTATGTTGTACAGATTTGCCCCATAGGCGATTCTATTAAGCAAATTTTCCCCCTATCTCCGGAATTTTTTATGTTGTACAGATGTTATGTTATATAAACCGTTTGTTATACGAGGGTCCACTGTAATGGGAGTCCTCACAATAATCAGCCTGTCCATGTTTCCAGACACCCCCCCCCGGCAATCCTGACCCTTTCTCCCCACCCAACTCTGCCACTGAAACAAAACATAACCCCCCCCTTTCCCCTTCTTTTTAACCTCCCTCCCATCCTGCCTACACAGACAACGAGCCCAGGAGCTTTGGGGTGGGGTGGGAAAAAAATCTCTTTGCTATTCTTGGGCAAGTGCCACTCTAAGCTTGCAACGCGACCATGCCGACTCTTTGCGGTGGAGCTTGGGCTAAAAATACAAAGGGCCGGACCCTGTGGGCGAGAGAGCGTAGGAACGGCCCTGTTGGCGAAGCCAGGGGGAAAAGACGGAAAGCAACTCCGCTTCCTCGGGAAAGGATTCCTCCCGGTCGGGGTAACGGCAGTCCGAAAAAAGTTAGACGCACTTTCTCCAGAGGCCTCGGTCCTTGGACGACGGGCTTCCGGCATGAGCCCATGGGAAAATGGGCTTGCCCTGAGCTTGGAAATGTTATTCCTTTTTTAAGAACATAAGAACATAAGAAGAGCCCGCCTGGATCAGGCCAAGGGCACATCTAGTACAGCTTCCAGATGTGTCTGGGAGCGCACGAGACTAGATCTCTGTCTCCTGATCCCACTCCCATGCATCTGGCCCTTGAAAGGGCCCCAGTTTTAAGCCTGGAGATGACACATCTCCATCATGGTTTGTCACCTGGGATGGACTTTTCCTCCAGGAATCTGTCCAATCCTCTTTTGAAGGCATCGAGGCCAGATGCCATCACCACCTCCATTGGCAGGGAGTTCCACAGACTAACAACGCGCTGGGTAAAAAGTATTTTACTTTGTCTGTTCTCCCTCTCCCAACCCTCAATTTGAGTGGATGTCTCCTATTCTGATATTTTGTGAGAGGGAGAAGAGCGTCCTTCTATCCACTTTACTCATGCCCTGCATTTTGAAATACAATTCCCAGCATCCGTGGCTATGTTCTGGATAAGTAAAGCTTCCAAACTCTGGATTTAATGCTTGGGAAGAGACTCCCCCGACCCTGACCCTCCAAAGCTCTGTGACAGGCTGATTCCATGATAGATGAGTTGAAAAGGGACACAGCCATAGCGTCCACGTGCGAAACCCCAGCTCTGGCTTTCGAGCCAGAGGGTGGGAGTTCGATCTCCCGCTGGGCCTCCTTGACATGGACTCCATGACCCATAAGGCTCCTTCCAGCTCTGCCGTTCTAAGATTATTATTATGGAACTGCTGGATAGCTCTGGGGTTAAGCATCTGGCTACCGAGGCTGGCTCTTCTCCCAACCTCTGGTTCTGCAGTCAGATATCCTGTTTCCCCGAAAATAAGACATCCCCTGCAAATAAGACCTACTTAGTTTTGCCTCTCACTGAAATATAAGGCATCCCCCGGAAATAAGGCCTCCCCGATTATAAGCTAACAATAAATGTATACCGTATTCTTCTTCATGGAAAAATAAGACATCCCCTAAAAATAAGAACTAGCGCATCTTTGGGAGCAAAAATTAATATAAGACACTGTCTAACTTTCGGGGAAACAGGGTACCACCTTTACTAGACCACTTTAAACATCTAGAAGAAGATAGAAGATTGGCCTTATAGCAGGGCTGCCCAACTTTGAAGGCTGAGGTCTACTTTTTCTGGCCCAAACTGCCTGAGGGCTACTACACTAATCCCTCTACTTACAAAATTCATCCATTCCAAGCACATGTTCATAAGTAAAAAAAAAATGTAAGTAGAGCAGCAGTTTCCCATAGGACCGATGAAGCTGTTTGGATGAACAGCGAAACGTTTCTATCTCTCAAAAAAGAAGTCCAGTAGCCATGACTCAACTTCCAGATTCCCATAGGCATGCATAATGAAATCTGTTCCCTCTGGAATGGATTGATTTTCAGTGCATTCCTATGGGAAGGCTGACCATGCACCTGCTTCCCTTGCGCATGCTCGATCATCTGGCCAGTGGGGGGGGGGACAGGGGACCACGCCATGGCCCTTGAACTGCCCTGCTCGGCTGACACAGTGGGCTGGCAGACCCAGAACTTTGTTGGGGCAGTGGTGGTCCTTGGGGTGGGGGAGGATGGGGTGGAGAACTTATCCCCTCACTTTTTTATTGGTGGCTGGCGGGCTACTTTTGAACCGTTCGCAGGCTACTGGTAGCCCGCGGGCTACCTGTTGGGCAGGCCTGCCTTATAGAAAAAGAAGCATACAAAGAATGCCCAATCTCTTGCTTGTTTCATATCCATTTGCTAGGATCAGGTCTTTTAAAAAAAAATTCCTATTGCTCAAATTGGAAACTCATAATGACAAGAGGCAAATTGCTTAGTCCGCTTTCAGCACAGAAGCATTCGGAATCGGCTCTTTCCCAATTCATCCACATGCCTGCAACCTTTTCCAGAAAGGTACTTGTCACTGGCCAACAACGGCTGAATCCCACATTCAAAACACGCAATGCTGTGATGAGCTGGGATAGCTCGGTCTATAGGAGCACCCAGCTGCAAAGCCACGGCTTGGGAGTTTGAATCCCCGCTGTGACTCTCGGGACAAAGCTAGTTGCGATGAGCAAAACCATCAACACAATATTAATCACCTTCCCGTTACGTTACACTCCCCTATCTTGCACTAACTGCACAACATGTGCACAGACATCTGTCTACTGACTGAGGAAGTGAGCTGCAGATCTCTAGAGCCAAACAAAACCTGTTTATCGTTAAGGAGCCATGAGAGCCACCGTTATTTCTGCTCCAGAAAGAAGTAGGTAGGAGAAACAAGACACAGGGTTGTGTTGGTTTTTGCGGCACAGGACAGAACTGGCTTGCTGCAGTCTTCTGTTGTACTTGTGTCTGAGGGAGAATCACAGCTTCTGACAGCTAGCTCTCTCTCTCTCTCTCTCTCTCTGTCTCTGGCTGTAATTCTCCAGTCGGTCTCCATCAGACCCTCTCTAGACAAGCCAAAGGCCAGCCTCACAAGTTACCTCGATAATCTGAACCGCAGCATTCACTACTGAAAGCGAGCAGGTCATAGAATCCTAGAGTTGGAAGAGACCTCAAGGGCCATCCAGTCCAACCCCCTGCCATGCAGGAACCCCCTCATCACAGGACTCCCGACAGATGGACATCCAGCCTCTGCTTAAAAACCTCCCAAGAAGGAGACTCCACCACCCTCCTTTGGGGCAGCATCCTCCACTGCCGAACAGCTCTGTCATGAAGTTCTTCCTAATGTTTAAATTGAACCTCTTTTCCTGTAGTTTGAGACCAACTGCCCCGAGTCCTAGTCTCTGAAGCCATGGAAAACAAACCTGTTCCCTCTTCAATGTGACATCCTTTCAAATATTTTACCATAGCTATCATAGCCCCTCTCAGCCTTCTTTTTGAAAGGCTAAACCTTCCCAGCTCCTTAAGCCGTTTCTCATAACACATCTCTTCTAGACCTTCAACCATCCTGGTTGCCCTCACACAAAAATGGGTTGGAGAGAACTCTAGCCAGGCAGCCAAGCTGCATACTTGGGTAAGTATGGAGAGCAGGGAACACTCTGGAGAAGAAGGCATGGGAAGAATGAGGAGACGTGGGAAGGTCCCTTGGTGCACACGGGCACCTTACGAGGCTCTCTCTTACCCTGTACATGCGGAAACGGGTCAGAAACGGGAAGGAACGGCGCAGAGCTTCAAAACGTTTCATCCTGGCTGTGCTGAGGGCCGGTCCAGTCTCCACGGCCAGCTGCCCGCCTGTCTGGATTGCACGATAAACAAGGCCCACCAGAGGGGGAAAAAGAGGAAGCTTTTCGTTAGCAAAGATCCCAGAAGCCACTGGCATCCAAGGATGGGGGCTTCTGGCTCATACTGAGTCCTTTGGCAGGGAAAGACGCTGCCCATCGGGGTCCCAAAACTCTTTCCGAGAAGATCACGCACAGGCAGAGGGAGGGATCGCGGAGGGTCTTCCCAAGGTCCGTTCTACCTGGTGGTTCCTGGTGGACCCGCAGAGAGCCAAAGGCATCCTCGTTTGACATTCTGACAGCTGCTATGGTCCATCCTACCCAGGACCGAGGCGTCGTCTTTGCCAAGATTCTCCGGTACCCGATTCGCAGATCCTGTCAGGAATCCAAATCCGCTACTCCAGATGCCAACAGGACGAAGCGTGCAGCCGGGAGCTGAGAAGTCTTTGAAACTTGGGTGTTAAAATAAAAAACCCCTCACACCTCACAACCACCCTGGCTCAGGTTGGATTTGGAGTCCTCCCTGTGGCCGGGACCTCAGCCCTGTTGTTATCATGCTGCTGTCTGCCACAGGACCTGGCCGTGCTCCGAATGTGTGCGCCTCTGTGTGCGAGAGAGCGAGCCTGCGTGCACGCCTGTTTTCTTTATCCTCTCCTCCTCCTCTTTCCTCTCCTTTGGCCGGTCCCGAGGGAATCTCTCCCTGGCTCAGCCTGCCCGCTAGCCTGGAACACAGACTCTATGGTATTCACCGGGAACGCTGCTTTGACGGGTTGCCAAGAGGTCAGATTTAACTGCCGACTGGAGGGGCCATTTCCTGTGAGCCTCTGGCTGGGATTTCCAGTCGCTTCTCAGGCTCCCTCAGCGCTGGTCCCGGGTCCCCCGGCTTCCTTTCGCCTCGCCTGCCTGTGGGATTTCTACGGGACGGCTCCACGGGGCATTCCGGCTGCTCTCAGTGCAAGGAGCGGGGTGGGGAGGATTCATCGCCGGGTTCATTTCAGTTCACTCGGTTGGAATGGTGTTGGTCCGACGCGAAACCCCAGCTGTGATTTCTTGGCAGGCTGGGCTCACCCCACCTAACGCTGCTTCGCAAAGAAGCCTCTCTTTGTCCGAGGGCTCAAGGGCACAATGAGGATGCTGGAGGCCCTTCTCTAGAGGGATGATGCGTTCGGATAAATGCCACAGAGCAGAATGACAGATCCTTGGCATTCCCTGGGGCTTAGTCCCCGGTAAGCGTGCGCAGGGCTGCGGACTGAATCTGACACTGAACTGCTGGAGAGCTCCAGTGTTTCAGGTCTCTGGCTACAGAGTTTGTATTCCCCATTGGGACTCAATGATCCATAGGATCCCCTTCGCATTCCGCAGGTCTAAGACAATTATTATGACCACTGTTGTATGGTTAGAGCAGTGCTTCCCAATTTCTGGATATCCCAGGTGTTCTTGGACTGCAGTTCCCAGAAGCCCTCCCCACCAGCTGAGCTGGCCAGGGTTTCTGGGAGCTTCAGGCCAAGAACATCTGGGAACCACTGTCTGAGAACAAAAACGCAGTGCAACTGCCTTCTGTTCAGCTCTGCTGGATGGAACCTCGCAACTCAACGAGTGGTCTGCACCGGGCATCTCTCAAACGATCATAGGCAACCAAGGCTGCTTTTACACGACCCCTAAAATCCGAGGCAAAGGGCTCCCAGATGCAGAGCTTAAAACTGTTTTCCCACCAGCTGTGGACTTTAAACAAAATAAAGTATGACCACGCCCACCTAAGTGTGCCCTAGCACACTTTAGAAGTATCTGGTCTCCGGAGGTAAAAAAAAATCTTATGCGGATTGTAAAGCTATGGATGCCGGTCTCCCCTTGACTTCTGTTTGTTTTTTTGTCCCTGTCGCCCCTTTAAGAGACAGGAATCTGTAGGGGGCTGCTCTGGACGGCAGAGCGGAGGTGAGCCTGCATTCTTTTCTCCTTTTTTTTCTCCCTCCCCTCACCGCAGACAGGAGCAATGAAGTGCGGAAGAGTGGGAACACAAGAAGAGGAACAAACCCCACGATTTCTGGATCCGATTTTAAGTTGTCAGCGGATTTTAGAGGTTGTATAAAAGCGTCCCAAAAGCATCAAAAGGAAACAGCGACAACACAAGATTTCCTACAATCTGGAAGGGAAGATGACAGGATGATACTTGTGGTTGCCCAGGGCTCTCTGATGAAAGCAGAGAGTTCAGGGCAACCCCAAAGGCCATCTGTGAACTACGAAGGAAGGCCACCATTCCACCCACACCCACACACACAATGCTGTGAATTGTGAACACAGACCTTAAGATAAGACGCTAGCTCAGACTCAGGAGCCAAATCTGCCCCCACATCTAATACTCCACCCATATCACAAGGGATTCACTGATTTGATCAAAAATGATCCGTGCTACCATCTGCCAGCAAAGCCCCACCCCACCAGGTTTTACCAACTATAAACAGGATCATCTCCATGCAAGAGAATAAATACATTGCATACTGTATTACTGTATTTTTCTGTCTATAAGATGCCACCTGTAATTGCCCCCCACTTTTTAGACCCCCAAATATATAAAATTAATAAATCCTCCATTTGTCTGCTTGTTTTGTTTTTTAAATGTTTTTTCTTTAATGTAATTTATGTTTATAGTATTATGTTAAATTTTCAAAAAAAAATCAAAAATAAAAAGTAAAAAAATATCCTCCTTGAGGTCTCCCCCACCTACACCCCACTGTTTTCTTACATTTCCTCTTGGCTTTGGTGAGTTTGTTTTTTGCAAGATCAGGCTTGAGCAGCCCATTAAGAAATGCCTTTTCAGACTGAAAAAAGGCATGGCTTTTTTCTTTTCTTTCCAGAGTGCATTTCTTAATGGGCTGCTCAAGCCCAATAGAGTTTGATCCTGCAAAAAAGAAACTCACCTAAGCCGAGAGGAGTGTTTAGAATGGGGAAATGAAAGAAAACAGCGGGGGCGGTGGGGGTGGAGAACTCAAGGAAAGACTGAGCCGATCATGCAAAAAACAAACCGGAGAGGGGAAAAACAAGGTGAGTTTGGGTTCTCCTCCACCCACCCACCCTGAAAGGCTTACTTCTGTGTATACCATGCTCCTTAATTTTTGGCATCATGGTTTTAGAAAAAAGTAGCATGGAAAATACAGTAAATCCCGGCCTTCATATTTTCCAAGAGTCTTTTCACACCACCCCTAAGATGCACTGGCCACTTAAATTCGGACCAGAGATCTTAGGGGTTTGTCGCTGTTCCTGCGTTCCCACCCCCTCCGCACTCCTGGCTGCTGGCTGCGTGAGGGGAGGGAGAAAAAACAGGAAGAAAAGAGACGTGGCTCACCTCCGTTCTGCCTCTTGCTCTTGCCGCGACAACATTCCTGTCTCTGTAAAGTAGCTCTTAAAGGAGCGGGAGCCAAAAAACAACAAACAGAAGCGAGGAGAGCCCCGCACTCACTATCGTTACACCGCATCAAAGAATTTTCACCTCCAGAGAGCAGGTACTTGAAAGGTGCGCTGGGACGCGCTAAAGTGGGTGTGGTCGCACTTAATTTCCTGTAAACTCCGGAGCTGGTGGGGAAACATTTTTAAGCTCCGGAGCTGGGAGCCATTTGCCCCGGAGTTTAGGGGTCGTGTATAAACGCCCCAAGTCTGAAAGTAAAGATGGCTGCATGATCCCTTCCAAGGATGGGGCCTCCACCTATCAGTGGATGGAAAACAGGCACAGGAGAGCACTGTTTTCACACTTACAAAAAATCCCCCCAAAACCATGAACCATCATTTTTTTGGTTCGTGCCCATCACTTCTGATTTATCACAACCCCTGTAGGATTTTTGAAGTGTGTAATTTGTTCAGGGAGTGGTTTTAGTCTCCATCCTAACTATCCCATTTTCCACAGCTGAGGAAGGATCTGAATCCTATTCACTCACACAACCTCCACTACATCACACCAGTTCTCCTAAGTATTTAAGAATGGTTGGCATTTATTCTGCACAAATGCAGCAGGCCTGTTCTGACCGTCTGGCTGTTCAACAGCAGCAATTACTCTGGTAGCTACTTGGTGGGTGAAAAAAAAAAGAGCAAACTTGTTTATTGCTTCAGGAAATCAATTTGGGGATAGATGTAGAGAGAGAGGCACTAAATTTAGACATAGAAGTCTCCGCAGCTGGCTTCTATCAAAGCAGGTCTTCCTCAGGCATTATGAAAAATCCATGCCAATCCACTTCTCTCTAACTAAAAGGGAGAAAGTATAATTAGGCTCTCTCATAGGAAAAAAGCAGAAAGCAGAGTGAAGGATGGCAAATAAGCAGCAACGCAGAGCAGAATGAATTTCCAAAGGGGCATAAATGAATGGCATTCAGTTTTCCCTGGTGGAAGGTTTGGGTTCCAGAGATGTCACACTGAAGAAGGGAAAGGTTTATTTTCCCTGGCTTCAAAGACTAGGACATGGGACAATGGTCTCAAACTTCAGGAAAAGAGATTCAATTTAAACATTAGGAAGAATTTCATGACAGTTAGAGCTGTTCGGCAATGGAATATGCTGCCCCAAAGGCGGGTGGTGGAGTCTCCTTCTTTGGAGGTTTTTAAACAGAGGCTGGATGGCCATCTGTCGGAAATATTGTGATGGGGTTCCTGCATGGCAGGGGGTTGGACTGGATGGCTCTTGAGGTCTCTTCCAACTCTTCTATGATTCTATGATCTATTCTATGATCTATGATGACAAAACTTTGGTTTTATTTTCTTTGGTACGTCATAATTAACACGTCAGACTTGCTATGTTTAATGCATCATCTGGCTGCTTACTTTCTTGTTAAATAGTAAGATAACTTGTCACTTAAAACAGCCACAGTGCCAGAGGACTGAAGGATACTGGATGTCACGGCAATTTTTTAAAAAAGGAAGGAGGGGGACCTGGGAAACTACAGACCGGTTAGCCTTACATCTGTCCCAGGGAAGATGGTGAAAAGCCTTATCCAGGGAGAAAATCTTAAAACACATTGAAGAACAAGCCTTGCTGAGGGAAAATCAGCATGGCTGCTGTAAAGGCAAGTTTTGCCTGCCAAACCTTTTAGAATGCTTTGAAAAAGTTAACAGGCATGTGGATTTGGTTTAATTGGTGGATATTGTCTATCTTGATTTTCAGAAGGCTTGTGACACAGTCCCTTACTAAAGGCTGCTGAGACAATTGCACAGTCAGGGGATGAGTTGGCAGGTCCTCTTATGGATTGAGAACTGGTTGAGGTCCAGGAAACAAAGAGTAGGTATCAACGGGAAATTTTCACAATGGAGAGAGGTGAAAGCGGTGTGCCCCAGGGATCTGTCCTGGGACCGGTGCTTTTCAATCTGTTCATAAATGACCTGGGGACAGGGATAAGCAGTGAGGTGGTCAAGTTTGTGCATGACACGAAACTTTTCCCTGTGGTAAAAACCAGAGAAGATTGTGAAGAGCTCCAGAAGGATCTCTCCAAACTGCTGGTCTTTAGTAGAACCTTTGTGCTGTGAAACATGTGAGAACGTATATCATAAATAATGGTAAAATAGCTATGGTAAAATAATGGTGGATTACGACTGCAAGGTTGATTTTTGCCAATTATTGGAATTCTAATAGCCAATTAACACTGGAGGAATGGTATAAGGATTTATGCAATCTTGCTATTAATGATAAACTGACTTGTGAAATTAAAATTAGGAAACACTTGAGTAAATCTAATGACTTTAATGGAATATGGCAGGCCTGCCCAACAGGTAAACCGCGGGCTACTGGTAGCCCGTGAAGGGTTCAAAAGTAGCCCACCGGCCACCAATAAAAAAAGTGAGGGGATAAGTTCTCCACCCCTCCCTCCCCCATCCCAAGGACCACTACTGCCCCAGCAAAGTTCTGGGTCTGCCAGCCCACTGTCTCAGCCGAGCAGGGCAGTTCAAGGGCCATGATGTTAAACAGAACAGATTAATCGGTTTTCAATGCATTCCTATGGGAAACTGCTGCTCTACTTACAAAAGTTTTTACTTATGTGCATGTGCTCCGAATAGATAAAATTTGTAAGTAGAAGTTTTAGTGCAGTAGCCCTCAGGCACTTTGGGCCGAAAAAAGTAGACCTTGGCCTGTTCAAAGTTGGACAGCCCTGGAATATGGGATAAACTGTTGGTATATGTATTTCAGAAAGGTAAAGGGTATACACCCAGAGAAGACTCAATGTATTTCGGGAGGGAAATAGGCTGGTCAATACCATGGGGGTGGGGGGGGGGGGGGCACGGGGTTTATTTTTGTTATATTTTTGCATATTGGTGTGTGCTTTGATTCATATTTTCTTTTCCTTTACGGTATTTTGTTGTTCTATGTACTTTTTTTTTGTATTGTAGTTTTATAATGCTTTTCTTTGCAATCAGTTGCAATGCCCGAGAATTTCTTGCATGGTCAACTTTGGGGAGTGATGTCCGAGGTCACGTCTCAGAGGTCACTTAAATCAATGTTAATTAGATGGCCTTCTTGATGAACTTTTCTCTGCAAGCTTTTCTTTGCCATCAGTTGCAATTTCTCGCATGGTCAAGTTTGGGGAGTAATGTCCGAGGTGACGTCTCAGAGGTAACTTTCCAAATTTCTCCAGCTGATCAGACACACAGATGGGAGGCAAAAAAACATTTCCGACAAAACACGGGGACGCCTCTCTCCCTGCCTCTGGGAACTGTGTGGGAAGGATCCCATCCTGCTACATAGCCCGCTCAGGCCTGCGGGGGGGGGGGGGGGAATGAGGCCGAGCACTTCCTAAATTGCTCTCCAGCCTGTGTGCACCTGACAGATGGCTGGAGGTGGAGGAGGAGGGGAAAGAGGTCAAGGAGCCGGAAGCTTCCGGCTGAGCTAAGGACCAGCTCGCCTCAGAACTGCCTGACCTTCCTTTCGGGGCGATGCCCCGGCTCCTTCAACAGTGCTCTCTTGTCTTCCAGAAAGTCCCCCCCCCCGCCCCGGGAGAACAGCTGGCCGGATCTGCAGCACAACGTTTGAAGGTGGAGGGAGGGAGGGAGGGGAAGCCTCGTCTAGGCAGGGGGAGCTTGACCGGTGTATCTGTTTACCAACTCGGCTTGGCACCCGGTTCCTGCACGGTCGAGGCTGCTACCCTTCTGTGCAGCTGAAGAAAAAACAAAACAAACCAAAAAAAACAAGGCACACAGTCCTGTTTAAACCATCACATGATCTGACCATTGCCAAAGCAGGGGCTTTGTGTGTGCACGCTCTCTCTCTCTCTATTGGGACATTTCAGCAAAATGCACCCTCGTGGCCCAGGAAGCAGGATAGAAAACCCTTTGGAATTTTCACACCGACTCTGTTCCAGTGTTGGAGCAGCCAGCTGCCAATAACAGTCCCAGTTCACTCAAGACGGTGAGCCAAACCAGAAGCAGAGGAACAGGGTAATCCCCCAGACCGTTTCCTGTGTTCTTTGGTCAACTTGAAAGGGCATTTTAAGAGAAGTATTCTTGATTTATTCCTTAAAGACTCTCCTTGTGCAAAGAGATAGCGCCAGAAACGCTGGATCCCAAGTGGAAAAGTTTGCCTAGGCTACTCTCCTGATTCCTACAAATGTTTCTAGGACAGCGATGGCGAACCTTTTAGTGACCGAGTGCCCAAACTGCAATTCAGAACCCACTAATTTTTCACAAAGTGCCCATACAGCCATTTAACCTGAATCCAGGTGGCTGTGAAGGGGGCGATGTCGGGGGCCCACAGAAAGGGCTCCAAGGGGCCACCTTTGGCACCCGTGCCATCGGTGCGCCAACACTGTTCTAGGGTGACCACAAGTAGAGCACAATAGCAGCAAGGGGCTGGAGAGCTCAGTGGTTTAGGTCTTCGGCTGCAGAGGCAAAGGTTGGGAGTTCAATTCCCCCTCTGGGCCTGCTTGACAGGAGCTAGAGTCCATAATCCAGTGCCCTTCCAGCTCTACAGTCCTAAAATGATGATGATGATGATGGTGGTGGTGATGATGATGATGATGATGTCTAAGAGGTGACCTGATTGAAGTTTATAAAATCATACACGGTGTGGACAAAGTAGATACGGAAAAACTGTTTTCCCTATCGCACAGCACTAGAACTAGGGGGGCACTCCATGAAACTTTTGGGTGCTAGATCTCAAACAAATAAGAGGAAGTCCTTTTTCACCCAGAGGATAATTGGTCTGTGGAACTCCCTGCCGGAAGACGTGGTGACAGCTGTCAGCCTTGACAGCTTTAAGAAAGGATTGGACAAGTTCGTGGAGAGCAAGGGTCTCTCTCAATGGCTCTCATTATGGATGCCTAAGGACACCTCGGGGTTGGAGAGAGATAGGCTGGATATCTCTCAATGCCATCTGCAGGGAATCATAAACAGGTGAAGACATCTGCTTGGGAATACCCTGAAGCAAATGGTCAGCCACTGTGTGAGACGGGATGGGCTGTGGCCTGTTCCAGCAAAGCTATTCTTATGCTATGACTTCCTCTTGCTTATACAGTAATACCTTTTTAAAGACCTACACAAGCATCTCCACCAAGCCATCAATTCTGATCGGACACGCTGGACGTGAACTTCCCATCATCCCCTTTCAGAGCAATCCTTCTAGGTGAGAATGATGGGAGGTGTATTCTATCAAATCAGGAGGGTGCAGAACAGAGCAACATCAGTAAGGTTAATAGCCACCCATAGACGGACCACTTTTCACAAATTGGCCTGACCGGGATGGTTTTGGGAAGACATGTCTGCTTCCTCTCAGCCTCTTCAACGACTCAAAAGTTCACAAGGCCTGGTTGTGAAGTTTGGCTGCTGATTACACAACCCGGGGCCTCCCATGTATTGCTTCTCTCTCTCTCTCTCTCTCTCTCTCTCTCTCTCTCTCTCTCCATCTGTCTATCTATCTATCAGCCCTCCCTCTGAGTTAAAAAAAATCACCCTGGTTCTTGCCCCCTCTGCATTCCTGGCATGTGGGCAATACCATATTGCTCTTCATAGTTCATAGCTTGTGCCTTTTATTAGTTAACATGTTTAACTATGTTTAATTTTGTGTTCTTTTCATATTTGTTCAAATATTTTATAGGGTTCTTTAAAAACAAACAATTGTACACTGCCTGGAATCCCTCAAAATAAAAGAGAAAAGTGGGACAGAAGATACAAGATAGATAGATAGATAGATAGATAGATAGATAGATAGATAGATAGATAGATAGATAGATAAGCAACAATTCAATTTTAAGAATACAGTGACGATTACTACTGGTAATATTACCATCATAAAGAAGAGGAAAAGAATTCCATTTTAAGCCTTTGAAGCAATACCAGTTGGGAGGCCATATAGCCATCACAAAAAACAAATACAAAACTAGACTAGGTGATACCTCTAAGCTACTAGTCAAATAACAAAAAGTTGCTAATATTTTGAGGCCATTTTAAGCCTGTGACTGTCAGCCCTGTTTATGGCATCAAATAGCACACATTAACTGTTTGTTGTGTGAAATGCACTTTCTTTATCTATCCTGGATTCATGTCACTTCTCTGCTCAACTTAATGCAATTTCCAGAGGTCCAGAATATGGAAAGGAGAGGATTTTTCAATCAGGATCTAATCCAAACCAAGTCATATATAATAAATAAATTATTTAACTAAATAAGTTACTGGGTTTCAATCCACAAACCTGCCCTGAACAAGGCGGGATACCTGAGTTACCAACACTCTGCTGAGGAGGTAAGCTCCTGGGTCTTAAACCATCACCTTGCTTTAGCTCTGCAGGAAGCAGCCTGGCTTTCTCCTGATAGACACAGAGCAGAAACGTTCCTCATGAAAGCATCTGGTTCCCAGAGGGAATCGAGGCAATAATAGTGGCGCAGCCCTGGAAAAAGGCAGGGACGTCTGTTTAGTATCAGCCACCGTAAGCGTTCAAAAGCGGGCTGTGTGCAAAATTATATTTAAAAGGGGGGGGGAGTTAATGCTTGATTTAAACCACTTAAGTACCAAAGAAAGAGGGAAACCTTGCAAGATCTTTACTCAGGCTGAGCATTATAGAACATGCATGCATTACAGTATGCATGTAGTGCAACGCACACATGCTGTGGGCAGCAACAGGGGGTGTCTTCAAATCATCTTGGCTAGATGCTGAAGCTTCAAGACAAAAGGAGCAGCTAAATAGAAAGTCCATTGCAAAATTAAAAGAATCCAGCAGGGTTTTGTTGGTAGCATCAGGTTTTTTCACCTTAAAGGATGTCATTATACAAAACAATAGTAAGGCCGCATCTGGAGTATTGTGTACAATTCTGGTCACTGCATCTCAAGAAAGACATAGTGGAACTGGAAAAGGTGCAGAAAAGAAGAGAGCTGGAAAAGGTGCAGAAGAGAGCGACCAAAATGATTACTGGGCTGGGGCACCTCCCTTATGAGGAAAGGCTAAAACATTTGGGCCTCTTTAGTCTGGAAAAAAGGTGCCTGAGGGGGGATATGATTGAGACGTACAAAATAATGCAGGGCATGAGTAAAGTGGATAGAGGGACGCTCTTTTCCCTCTCACAAAATACCAGAACTAGGGGACATGCACTCAAATTGAGGGCTGGGAGAGTAAGAACAGACAAAAGAAAATATTTTTTCACCCAGCGCGTTGTTAGTCTATGGCACTCCCTACCACAGGATGTGGTGATGGCATCTGGCTTGGTTGCCTTCAAAAGGGGATTGGACAGATTCTTGGAGGAAAAGTCCATCACAGGTTACAAACCATGATGGAGATGTGTAATCTCCAGGCTTAAAACCAGGGTACTTCAAGGGCCAGATGCAGGGGAGTGGTATCAGGAGACAGATATCTAGTCTCATGCGCTTCCAAAAGCATCTGGTGGGGCCACTGTGAGATACAGGAAGCTGGACTAGATGGGCCTTTGGCCTGATCCAGCATGGCTCTTCTTATGTTCCTTATGTTCCATTAATGGCCCTTCTCCACCTCAGTGGGCAAGGAGGTACCATCACTGGACAACTCAGAAACCCTGTTTGAAGCTTAGGTTGCTTTCACACGACCACTAAAATCCGATGCAAAGTGCTTGCAGATGCAGAGCATAAAATCATTTTCCCATGAGCACTAGACTTTAAACAAATAAAGTGTGACTACGACACTTAAGCACGATCTAGTGCATTTTACAAGTACCTGGTCTCGAGATGGTAAAATCCTTGTCGCTGTTCCAATGAGGATTTTAAACCGTTACTCTAGTTCATGGGAACACAGAAAATCTGCACCAAAACCTTTTCGCCCCCGTTATGGTGTCTTTGCTACAGTTCTTGGTCGTCGGATCACACCAGTTGCGGATTTTCAAAACACGACCATGGGAACATCAGATCCGCCAGATCAAGAGGGCGTGTGTGGTCCAGATCAAAGTTTGCTGCGGATTTTAGTGTTCATGTGAAAGCAGCCTAGTTCCTGATTTGGTTGGGAGGGAGGCAGACGCACTTAGGGCGTTTATACACGACCCCTAAACTCCGGGGCAAATGGCTCCCAGCTCCGGAGCTTTAAAATGTTTACCCCCCAGCTCCGGAGTTTACAGGAAATTAAGTGCGACCACGCCCACTTTAGCGCGTCCCAGCGCACCTTTGCAGTACCTGCTCTTTGGAGGTGAAAATTATTTGATCCGGTGTAATGATAGTGAGTGCGGGGCTCTCCTTGCTTCTGTTTGTTGTTTTTTGGCTCCTGCCCCTTTAAGAGCTACTTTTACAGAGACTGAGAGGCAGAACAGAGGTGAGCAGCATGCTTTTCTTTCTCTTTTTCTCCCTCCCCTCACGCAACCAGCAGCCAGGAAGTGCGGAGGAGGTGGGAACGCAGGAAGAGCGACGAACCCCTAAGATCTCTGGTCCGAATTTAAGTGGCCAGCGGATCTTAGGGGTCGTGTAAAAAGGCCCTTCGATACATGGCAAACTCCGCATGGGGTAAAATCTGGAGACTACTTGAAGTGGCATGGGGTGGGATATAAGCAGAACACTTTGCATTAGTGGTCCAATAAATAAGGAACTCTGTTGTTCTTGTGTTTATTCAACCAGGAATGTTTGTGCTGTTGTTAGCCATTAATCAGAGCTGACAGACAGGTGGTCAGCAATAGCATTATCTCCAATTTAAAACATGTACACACCATTTGTTCCAGCCTCCACAGTATCTCTCTCTCTCTCTCTCTCTCTCTCTCTCTCTCTCTCTCTCTCTCTCTCTCTCTCTCTCTGAAGCCACTCCATCTGTTATGGATTCTTTATTTGGTGGCCTGAAAAATGTAAGTTTTAAAAATGTATTAAGGATGGGGCTGCCTGGAGAGCACAGTGGTTGAGGTCTCTGGCTGCAGAGCCAGAACGACGATGGCAGCTCGATTCTTCACAGGGCCTCCAACGAGAAGGACCAGCCGGTGTGGCCTTGGGCAAGCTGCAACGTCGCGGGAGAAGGGAGAGGCAACGCACCTCTGAGGTCTCTGCACCTAGGCAGCCCTGCAAAAGGCTCACCATAATTCGGAAATCAACTTGATGGCGCATAATGATTATACCTCCATGATACAGAAATCACTAGAGGTGGCTAGATTTAGTTCTTTGAATATCAGGTCATTCCCAAGGACCTAAGATAGTCAAAGGCATTTCCTTAAAGTGTGTGCTATTCCACGTAAGGCAGCCTTCTGCATAAGAACCTAAGAACAGCCTTGCTGGAGCAGGCCACGGCCCATCCAGTCCAGCATTCTGTCTCACACAGCGGCTCGCCATTTGCTTCAGGGTATTCCCAAGCAGATGTCTTCACCTGCTGACCATTCTCTGCAAATGGCATTGAGAAATCTCCTGCCTATCTCTCCAACCCGGAGGCTGTCCTTAGGCATCCAGAATGATAGCCGTGGATACCCTTGTTCTCCATGAACTTGTCCAATCCTTTTTTAAAGGTGTCATAAGAACCTAAGAACAACCTTTCTGGAGAAGGCCACAGCCCATCCCGTCCAGCATTCTGCCCCACACAGTGGCTCACCATTTGCTTCAGGGTATCCCCCAGCAGATGTCTTCACCTGCTTACGATGCCCTGCAAATGGCATTGAGAGATCTCCTGCCTCTCTCTCCAACCAGGAGGTTGTCCTTAGGCATCCATCATGAGAGCCATTGAGATACCCTTGTTTTCCATGAACTTGTCCAATCCTTTCTTAAACCTGTCAAAGCTGACAGCTGTCCCCACTTCTTCTGGCAGGGAATTCCACAGACCAGGGATCCTCTGGGTGAAAAAGTACTCAAGTGATGACATGATCATCAACCTTCTCGGTGGGTGGCCCGTCTAGTTGGAACAAACTGCCAAGCGAGATACAGTATGCCAGGCCCCATCCCTAGCTGGATTCAAAAAGTCTGTGATGTGTTTTGTGTCCCCCGTGTTTGGTGTTGTGCTGTTATTGTTTGGTTTCTGCCTCATGCCAGGTTATTTGTCTGCTTTTATTGTTTTATAGAATTTATGTTTGATGTTGATTTTTGGTTTTCACATGTTTTGTTTTATGTAAACCGTCCAGAGTTCCCTTTGGGAAATTGGTGCGGTATAAAAATATAAAAATAAATAAATCATGCCGGTCAAATGGCATATGGAGTAAGAATTAACTCTGGATGAAGCTATTAAAAACATCCATTATGCATCTATCTCAGAAGGTGGGGGTAGGGAAGCTGAGCAGAGACAACGGCTCTCTGAGAAGGTATTTCTACACAGATCTACCAAGTTTCCTGGGCTATCTGTTCATTTCAGTCAAAAATAATAATAATCCCTATTTAGAAAGTAGATGCTGTACTTCAATGGTATTGACCACAGTCAGAGGGAGCTGAAAAGGACAGGAGTCATCAATCTTGCGGGGAGGGGGATACCACACCACCCTCTGGTTCAATTTCTAATACAATTCATTGTTGCTCTGACATACCTGGGAGAAGAGGAAGGACAGACCCTGAGGGACCCTTGACCCTGGTAACCTATTCCTCCCAGGTGGAAGCTCCTGAGATGTTAGCAGGCCTCGATCATACATTTCCAAGCTTACGTTTGCAGCTGTAAGGGTAGAGGTGTCCATAAGTGAATGCCCCCATCTTCCCAACGTTGCTGTCAAAGAACAAAGGCACAGGCACCATCACTACCCTCTTTTACAGCTTTTCCATTCCCAGGCCTCTCCCACAGTCTGACCCCTTGGCACGATATTCTCTCCACTGTAGCATTTCCAGATCAAGGGCCTCCCTTCCTAACTCCCTCTGACCACGCAGCTGCCAAAAGAGGTTCCCTTTGCCCTGAGCACCACCGCCGCAAAAATAATCAGCAGCCCACACGGTCATCACCCCAAGGCAGGAGTCAAACGTCAAGTAGATGTCACAAAAGAAGCACCGGTAGAGAAAAGAAGAGGACATCAACAAAGAATAGGAATGAGCCTTGTGAGTTTCTGCTTCAAAGAGAGACACCATCAACCCTTCAAGACCAATCTACGTTCCCTGCCCAACTGGTCTTATTTTTAAAAGCCAAACGGCTTCCACTGACTCCTGCATACTGTAATTAAACTGTAAACTGCCCAGAAACTACTTGAAGTGACATGGGGAGGTACATACATAAGCAGCACACTTTGCTTTGATTCCCATAGGGTGTTAACAACCCATTAGAGAAGTCTGTATTATGAATCGTAAGGCTGACTAGGCTTCAGCCGAGGGGCTCCACAGAGACTAGGGCCTTGGCACTTGATTCATCATCATCATCATCATCATCATCATCATCATCATCATCATCATCATCATCATCATCATCACACAGCAGACAAGATAACTACGCTGGATTTTGTATTACAAATCACGAGTCAAACACTTCCCAAGCGTTTCGGACTATTATGCGAACAGATCCCAGTAAGACGGCCTTCTTGCAGCTGATTGATGGTGACTTTGTCAACTCCAATTTCTTCTAAATACTTGCTTAGCTCTTTAGGCACCGCGTGCCGATTACCACTGGGACCACCTGTACCGGTTTATGCCAGAGTCTCTGAAGTTCCATTTCCAGATCCTGGTATCGGGTAATTTTTTCAAGTTGTTTCTCTGTGACTCTACTATCACCTATTATTTATTTATTTATTTATTTATTTATTTATTTATTTATTATTGCTAGGGCTCCAAGACTTACATGCCAGAGGGGCCCCCAAATACCTGAAAGCCTCGAGGCCTGGCCATGGGTTAACATGGCCTTGCGACCAGGATGCTCTTCCGGACGGGCGGACAGGTGGGTGGTGGAACATGGACGTACGGACGTAAGGTGCCCTCCAGGGCCGGATCTCTCTAGTAACCAGAGCCTGGGGTCATTGAGTCCTGGCTCCTGATTCCACCGCTGGACAAACCAAGATGGGAGGGAAAGTTACGCTTCCTGGAACCTGAAGGGCCGGTTTAGAAGCAAGTGCCGGACTCAGAAAACACAAAACATGCCATGAACTCTATGACCAGCTCCATGATCTGCCTTGGTTGGGATCAGCAGCCCTAGGCTACTTTCCCCGTTGCCTTGCTGGCCACCGACGACACCCCATCTCCACCTCCGATCATTAACTCGGAAGGAATCTGGGCTGCCCTGCTTGAGCCTCTCGATCTGTTTACACTTTTAGGCAAAGACAATCTGGACTAACCAGCTGAACCTCATTCTCCCCTGCAGGTCACTGGGCTTGTGAAAGGGGTGCATGGGGACACAGCTTTCCCCCCCTGAACGGAGCCATCGGGCCAAATGTACGGTCTACTCCATCCTTTTTAGGGGCTTAGGGAAGAGGCATTCGCCAATCTCGGCTCCTCAAGACCAGCGCTCAGAAAATTCTCTTGGGCTACAACTTCTATAACCTCCTGTGAGAGTCTGGAAACCCCTGGGGAACATGGAACTTGTGGTCCAAGAAAGCTAGACCTCCGACCTTTCCTCCACAGCCTCCTTCCATATGAACCTATTAGGCAATGAAGACCCAGCCAGAGGGCCCTCCTGAAAGAGCCATCACTCAAGGAGGTGAAAGGGATGGCTTGTAAGTAGAGATGGGCACGAAACGAGCAATTTTTCGTTTTTGTTTTTTCGTTTCGTTATGTAACGAAACGAAAAACGAATTTTGTCTCCAAAATGAAACAAAATGAACCGAAAGAACAGAAATGTTGTTGTGCGTTTCGTTTTCGTTGCGGCAAATACATTGAACTGTAATGAATGCTAATGAAACAACAATTTTTCATTTTCGTTTTTTCGTTTCGTTACGTAACGAAATGAAAACGAATTTTTTTTCAAAAAATTCATGAAAAACGAAAACGAACCGAAACGGACCCCTAAACGACTAACGACAAACGAAACACCATTTTTTTGAGTCGTGCCCATCTCTACTTGTAAGTATAGGGCCTTTTCAGCAGCTGTACCACCCAGGCTATGGACCACCTTCCTGAGTGAGATCTGCCTGGCGCCCACGTTGATGACATTTCGGCACCAGGTAAGAGCCTTCCTGTTCGAGTTTTTTTTTTAACTAATTTGACGTAGAGTGTGGGTTCTGGTGACAATGTTAGTGTTTTGTATTTACTGTATATACTCGAGTATAAGCCTAGTTTTTCAGCCCTAATTTTGGGCTGGAAAAAGGGGTCCTCGGCTTATATGCGGGTCAATACTTTTAGCCACTGAGTCAAGTTTGGGTCAGTGGCGAAAAGTCATTTTAAACATTGTGCACAACTTCTCCTGACCCACCCCCCCCCCGTGTTTAAAATGACTTTTTAAAAAGTCATTTTAAAACAATGTTTAAAATGACTTTTAGCCACCAACTCAAGCACTTGCCTCGGTGGCTAAAAGTCATTTTAAACATCACACACACACCCAGCTCACAAAGGAGGAGTTGCCAGGCCCTGCTGCATTTCCCACCCTAGGCTTATACTTGAGTCAATAAATTTTCCCAGTTTTGGGGGTTTAAATTAGGGGCCCCGGCTTATACTCGGGTCGACTTATACTCGAGCATATACAGTAAATGTTTTTATTGTTGTCAATTGCTCATTGACATTTTAATATTTTAATGGTTCATTTTAATTTTAAGCCACCCAAAGACTTTGGGGTAGTGGTCGGCATAAGAGTTGTATTAAATAAATAAATAAATAAATAAATAAATAAATAAATAAATAAATAAATAAAAGAACGCTAAACCAAAGACTGCTTGGGTTTGATCCAGCACAGTTAAGTTTATCTTACAGTCTTAGCAGGGAATGAACCAACTTAACGGAGGGTGGTGGAGTCTCCTTCTTTGGAGGTTTTTAAGCAGAGGCTGGATGGCCATCTGTCGGAGGTACTTTGATTGGTGGTGGTTGGGGGGGGGGTTCCTGCATGGCAGGGGGTTGGACTGGATGGCCCTCGAGGTCTCTTCCAGCCCTATGATTCTATGTCTGTGAAGATTCTCAGTCATCCAGGTGAGTTTATCTGGAAGTTGAGTCATGGCTACTGGACCTCAAAAAAGAAGTCCAGTAGCCATGACTCAACTTCCAGACCTATGATTCTATGAAGCCAAGCTTTTGTGAGACGCCACCAAGAATCTAGGGGCACCTTGAAGATTTAAGAATTTGCATTCTGCTTAGCATTCCTGTGCAAGGCAGCCCCACGGCCTCCGCACATGGACATTAGACTCAACCCACAGCTGGGGAAATTGAGGGGAAGCAGACCAGAGGGGGGGAGAGAATGAGAATGGAACATTAAAGGCAAAAGGTACCAGCAAGATAATGATCTTCACAGTGAAGTTCCAGGGTCACCAAACAGTCACCCAAAGAATGATCAGAACAAACAGACCCCAGATAAGCAGAATAACATTCGCACGCAGAAGGGAAGTGGTGGGATCGAAACAGGAATGCAAAAATTATAAACACAGGAAATGCAGAAGGAAAAAAAAACACCCAAGTGCTTCCAGTGTGTTCAAAACAATCAGATTTATTTCCGTGTAACCAAGGATTTGGATTAAAAATGAAAGCACGTCTAATTGCTGGTGTCCACAAAAGTAACAGGGAAACTATGGAACAGGAATCTCGCGGGTTTTGCCAACCATCCAAAATAATAATTAGGGAAAAGCAAAGGATAAGGATAAAGATGGAGCAAGAGAGAACAAAAATAAGATTACACTTGAGCACTGAGAAGGCAAAAATACTGACTACAGAACAGCTACAGAACTTTAATATGGGCAATGGAGAGACTGCAATTGTACACAAAAATGCATTACTGTGCATTCACCAGAGACCACAAAAAAGAAGAAAATGAATGGCAGAAAGAAGGAAGGTTCTGGAGCAAAACTTGAACCATGAGAGAGGGGGGGGATCTAGTTACTTCAGACATCTCTTTAGAAGACATTTCAGAAAAGATAGTAACACAAGCTGAAGTAGGAAGCAGTAGGAGAAGAGGAAAATGGAACATGAGATGGACTGATAAGTTAGGAAGCCATGGCCTTTAAGATTGAAGTCCTGGATAAGGCTGCTGATTTTGAAGTAACTGGCTGGCTGGGTGGGTGATTTGTATATTGCCCATTCAGCCCCATAGCAAAGCAAAAGTGGTCTGCTTATAAACCACCCCATACCAGTTCAAGTAGTCTCTGGGCAGTTTACAGTTTTTAATTACAGTAATGCAGGCTACACATCCCCCCCCCAGCAAGCTGGGTACTCATTTTACCGACCTCGGAAGGATGGGAGGCTGAGTCAACCATGAGCCTGCTACCTGAGATTGAACCCCAGGTCCTGAGCACAGTTTTACCTGCAATACAGGCATTTAACCACTGCACCACAAGGCTCCTGTAGAACCTAAAAGTGTCATAAAAACACAAGGCAGTTCCTTTGCATCACAAAAGGGCAAGTCAGCCATCTTGCTAACATTTAGCAAGAACTCTATAAGACCGTGTGCTAAGAGGACTTCTTTATTCATAGGTACCCCAAAGTGGGGGAAAGTATAAAATAAAAGTGGAAATAAAATATAAGTCAGCTGCCTCCAAGGTGGTTCCTTTGTGATGTATTCCACTGCAGTCACCACCACTTCATATAATGGGATTTGTAGTCCCACAAATCTGAGGGGGGGTCCCTCCCCACTCCTGAGTTAGAGCTACATTCCATTTGGTAAGTGCCTGACAGGAGTCGGCAAATCCAGAGCAAAAGCTACACATCTGATGCTTCAGAAGGCATGTCCAAACTTCGGCCCTCCTGATGTTTTGGACCACAACTCCCAGAATTATAAGCTTAGACCGCCAATGACAAAGGACTGTGGGAGTTGTGGTCCAAAACATCTGGAGGGCCAAAGTCTGGACTCAATGCTCTTTCTGTCTTCCAACAGCAAAACTCGGACACCTCTGAGAAGTTCACAAAACACGGCAAGATGTTTCAGCACTGACTTTAATGGTTATTATTTTTTTAATGTTTATAAATTCTCCTAGCTGGTTTCCGTAAGATGTTTTAGCTACGATTCTTCTACTCTATGACTTCTGCTGGTTCTGTTCAAACTATGTTGAGAGGAGACAACCTCCTAAAAAGCTGGGCATAAATGCTCAAAAATTAAAATTAAAGCAATAAAATAAAAATCAGTTTCTGCATTGCCAGGGTCTGGGAGATGAGAGAGGCCTTCTGCCACATGGGTCAACCTTCACCGTATTGGCGTCTGTAGCCTCTGAGGGTCAAATCCATCACCGGTAATAAGTACATGTTGAGCCCAACAATCAGTGATTCTTTCCAGGTTTTTTTTTAGGCACAGAGTAGTCAGGAGTGTGTTTCGGGAGTGGTGGCTCAGCAGACTAAGGCTCCGAAACTGTTGACTGCAAAGTCGGCAGCTTGGCGGTTCGAATCCCGGATGGCACACAGCGGAGTGAGCTTCCGCTGGAAACCCCAGCTGCTGCCAACCTAGCAGTTCAAAAGCATGTAAAATGCAAGCAGATAAACAGGTATCGCCATAAAAAGCAGGAAGGTAAAACAGTGTTTCCTTGCCAGCCACGTGGCCATGGACTTGCACAACACTGGCTCTTCAGATTGAATACAGAGATGAGCACCACCCCTAGAGTCAGACATGACTAGCATGCAAGTCCAGGGGGGAACCTTTACCTTTTTAGTCAGGAGTGGTTTACCATTCTCTGCTCCTAGGACTGTGCAGCTGGCCCAAACTCCCAACCTCTGACTCCACAGCCCGTGACCTAAACCACTAACCCACCCAACCAGCTAACTGTTACCTAGTCCTTAAAAACAGAGACACTTTTGCTAAGGGCCATTGGGGGCGGGGGGGGACTGTGGTGAGTGATGCATTCTTAGCTGCTTAGAGTTCGCGAAGAAGAAAAGCGGGGTATAAATGCAAATAAATAAATAAATAAATAAATTCTGCAGGCCAATTTTCTTTCATCACCAAATGGTACTATTTATCCAGCTTTCTTTTTTTAAAATTGGACAATTGATATTGGCCTTTTCCCCCCCTTCCTATTTTCGAACAGAACCTGTCTAAGTAGCCTTAGTACCAGAAAACAAAAATCTCTCCCCTGACCCAAACTCCTGAGTAGCTCCTATTCATACCCACCGGGTCCCGCACAGATGCCCTCCCTCTTGGCTGCAGATTTGAGGACCACTTCATTTTGTGGACTGGCAAGGCGCCTCCATCTCTTAATGGCTAAATCGCTGCAGACATCTGCCAAGTTAATCTAATACACAGCTCCCATGCTGCTTTCCTTGCATGATTAAGGCCACAGCACTGAGGTGGACGCTCTCACAGCTGGCCGCTTGGCGGGAACAGAACCTTGAAGGACCCTGGTTTTAAGCCTGGAGATGACCCATCTCCATCATGGTTTGTAACCTTGGATGATGGACTTTTCCCTCCAGGAATCTGTCCAATCCCCTTTGGAAGGCATCCAGGCCAGATGATGATGATGATGATAATGATGATGATGACCCAACCAATACAACCAATGTGTAGCCTGCACAATACAACCAATGTGTAGCCTGCACAATACAACCAATGTGTAGCCTGCACACTGTAATTAAAATTGTAAACTGCCCAGAGACTACTTGTAGTGGTATGGGGCAGTATATAAGCAGAACACTTTGCTTTAATGGTCACAATCCCACTGTAAATGTAATTAGAGGCCAAAAACTGAAAGGCCATAATATCAGAAACTGGATGTGTGTGTGTGTGTGTGTGTGTGTGTGTGTGTGTGTGTGTGTGTGTGTGTGTTGCAACATTACAGACATGACCGACTCTTCATGACCCCATGTCCATGGAGTTTTCTTGGCAGGAATAGGCACCTACAGCACCTGGTATTCCCTGGTGGTCTCCCATCCAAGTACTAACCAGGGCCAACCCTGCTTAGCTTCCGAAATCAGGTGAGATCAGATGTGCTCAGGGCAGGGCATCTAGAAGATGGATAAGAAATGATAAACGTTGTAAACCGCCCAGCGTGGCTTTCTGCCAGATGGGCAGAACAGTGGACCCTTGTATAACAAACAGCTTGTATAACATAAAATTGGTACAACATAAAATATTCCGGAGATAGGGGAAATTTGCTTAACATAATTGCCTATGGGGAGAATCCGTACAACATAAAAATGGGATCACTCCATTTTCAATGCATTCTTATGGGAAATTTGTATAAAGGAAAATTTGCTTAATATAATTTCATTTGGAACAAATTAATTCCTTTATACAAGGTACCACTGTATATAAATTGAATAAATAAATAAATAAATAATATAATATAATATAATATAAATAACCCAGGAAGTCCCGGGTTCAAACCTTCAACCTCCTGTCATGAAATTACCAGCACCAACCCTTACAAATCAATCTTTTGACTTGTATTCCAGCTTTGGGGGGGGGGGGACTCCATAGACTTGGAGGCCCCTTCCCACTTCACTATTTTATTATTCTATGATAAGCCACGTGCCGTCAAGATAGGCAAGGGTTACCCAACTCAAACCACCCACGTCACTAACCTCAGCTTCCAAACCAGCTGGTATAGGAATGACTGGCAAAGAACCCTGTCTTAACCTTGCAACGTTGTTGTAAAAAGGTAAAGGTTCCCCCCCCCCGCCGCCGCCGCACATGCGTGCTAGTTGTATTCGACTCTAGGGGCGGTACTCATTTCCGTATTCAAGCCAAAGAGCCAGTGTTGTGCAAGTCCATGTCCATGTGGCCGGCATCGCTGCAAGGAAACACTGTTCTACCTTCCCACTTTTAATGGCGGTACTTACTGTATATACTCGAGTATAAGCCTAGTTTTTCAGTCCCAATTTTGGGCTGGAAAAAGGGGTCCTTGGCTTATATTCGGGTCAATACTTTTAGCCACTGAGGCAAGTTTGGGTCAGTGGCTAAAAGCCATTTTAAACATTGTGCGCCACTTCTCCTGACCCACCCCCATGTTTAAAATGACTTTTTAAAAGGTCATTTTAAAACAATGTTTAAAATGACTTTTAGCCACCAACTCAAACACTTGCCTCGGTGGCTAAAAGTCATTTTAAACATCACACACACACACAGCTCACAAAAGAGGAGTTGCCAGGCCCTGCTGCTTTTCCCACCCTAGGCTTATACTTGAGTCAATAAATTTTCCCAGTTTTGGGGGTTTAAATTAGTGGCCCCGGCTTATACTCGGGTCAACTTATACTCAAGTATATATGGTATTTATGTACTTTCATTTACATGCTTTTGAACTGCTAGTTGGTAGGAGCTGCTGGGGTTATCAGCGGGAGCTTGCTCCGCTGCGTGGCACCCAGGATTTGAACCGCCGAACTGCTGACTTTGCAGCCGACAGTTTTTGGAAGCCTTAGTCCACTGAGCCACCACGCCCCATAGCCTTATGACTATGACTATGACAGCATATTACAGTATTTACAAGCAATGCTAGGAAGACTCTGGAATGCCAAACCAAAGGTGTAAAACGCAGTTTAAAAATATAATATATATAAAATACAGTATATGATCATCTTACAATTATAAACAATTCAGGCATATATGTACATATAATTAACCAAAACAGTTTTGGCTTTATCTCCTTCTTTAAGTGAGATATCAGCCAAGAGGATGATGCTTCAACTGGAGGCAATTTGCGATTGTAACGGACGGCTATTGGTTTGGTAGGATGTGTGGATTCCGCCATGCCCCTTCCTATGCCCTTGACTCACCCCGGCCCCACCCAGAGATAAAAAAAAATCTGCAAGGAAGAAAGAATTGTCACTTCCAGAAACCTCCTTCCATACATCCCTACATCCAACACTTTAGGAGAAAACAGTTTTTAAGAAAACATCCCTTCCGTGAGAAACTCTGCAAGTCACAGAAAGACTGGGAGAGAGAAAAGCTAAGATATTCACCAAGGTGTGAAGGGGAGGAGACACTCATTTTCACACAAGCTGCATTTTCAGAGCCAAGGGAGGGGCAAGTCGAAAAAAGTTTTCAGAAGAGTTTTGAAGGAGGGAGCAAAAGGGGGGGGGGTTGCCTGTCGTCGTACAGAAGCGCAAGGAAAGGGGTTGAAATGGAGAGGGAATTGTTTAAAGAGGGACATACACACACACACCACCTGCAGACCCTGAAACCAGCACAAATTTGGATGCTTGGGTCTCGGGTGGAGACCCTTCTAGCTTCAACAAGAGGCAACCAGGCATCAGGGAGTGAGGGTGGGGGTTTCCCCCAGTCAACCTAATTTTGGGAACCACATTGTAATTTCGAAACCGAAAGGCGGTACGATAACACAGTCTTACTTTCTCAAATAAGGAAAAAAATAACAATAGCCAAAACATGCTTAAATTTATTTTTTTTAAAAAAATTAATAATAATAAATAAATGAATATTTTTAAAATAAATGAATAATTTTGTGAGATAAAGATTTAGTAACAAACGAAAATGGTTTGGGGCAAGGGAAACCACCTCAGCGACCTGCCCCCCCCTTGCACCAAGGACCCCCCCCATTAGGTACTGACTAAATATGGTGCACCCACTGCCCACATGCCATACTGACCCTCTGTGCTGGCACTGGAAGAACATCTGGTCTGGCAGCTGGGGGAATGGAGTCCATGAAGCCTGAGGATGGGGCTCCCCCCACGAGCCCCCCTGCCTCTTCTTCCTCTCCGCTGGCCAGCCGCTGATACACCGACCTCTCCCCCATGGCGCTCGGTTGGGGGATTAAATCGCTGGAGGCTGGACATGACCGGGTGGGCAATCAGCGCTGCAGTCCTGGACCGTTCCACGGCCACGCTTCGATGAGGCCGATCTCACCTGGGAGCGGCGTCAGGGGCCATCTTCTTTGACCGTCAAGCTTCCCCCACCCCACCCCGGCTGCTTGGTGGCAGCTCCGAGCGCTCAACACCCCCCACCACCACCACTACCACCTCCTTCCAGCCAGTGATGGGAGAATCCTTCCTGCCAGCCTTCCTGTTATCTCTCGGGTCTCCCTATCCCTGCATCCTGTTGCCATGGTGAGAAAGGAGAGGTCTCCATCTCCAGGTGGAGGCAGGGATGCTCGCCGCGCCTGACTGGCAATTGTGCTTTGCTCAGCCAACCAGACACGAGGAGGTGGGGGGGGGAAACAGGCAAGCGATCCAGAAACGTCGTTTCCTCCCCCCCCCCCAAAAAAAAGCAGGCCCCCAAAGATCTCCTGACAGAGGTAGCATGGACCAGGGTGTGGAGAAGCACAGCTGCTTGGCTGGAGGACGTGGAAAGCCCGGGTTTGTCCTTCACCCATGTCAGCCTCCCTCCTCCCTTCCCCTCCCCTCCCCTCCCTGCTCCTGCACATCCGCGCCCATCCCCCCCCTTGCACACGGATCGAAGAGCGCAGCACATGCAGGAAGGGAAGGGGGGGCATCGCTTTACGGTGCCTGCATTCCGCTGGAACGGCTCTTCTCTATTCCAACCAAGAGGGCAGGGGAGAAGATGGGAGAGGCAGCTCGGTGCTGCATCTCTTGGCCAGCTAGAATCAGCAGCCGTTCAGAAGCAAGTCGGAAGGAAAGTGAGGATGCAGGGGACCCCCTCCAAAACACATCGGCAAATAACACCCCAAGAACCCCGAGCAGTATCAAGGGGCCCTTCTGAAATCCTTGTTCCGAGGTGATGATCACCACAGGACTCAGGATGGAGTAAGCAGCAGTAACACATTCAATTTATTTTATTTAAAATATTTTTACTTTGCCTTCCGCCTTCAAAAGGACCCAAGGCAGTTTACATCATGGAAAGATGGTACCTAAAAGGACAGTAAGTATAAAACGGCAGCTACATCATCAAACGCCAAGGGCCTCCCACTGCGTAAGTCTTTGCAACTCTCCCAGAGTGGTTTTTTGGGGGGGTCGAATGGGAAAGAACCAATGAACTCAAAGGGTGGTGAATGCTCCAACATGGGAGGCCTTCAAAAGAAATCTGGGCAACCCCCTGGCAGATCTCCTTTGATTGGTATGCCTGCCTAGAGCAGAGGGTGGGGCTAAGGTGACCTTTTAAAGGCTCCTTCCATCTCCACTATTCTATGAATCTATGAGTAAAGTGGATAGAGGGACGCTCTTCTCCCTCTCACATAATACCAGAACTAGGGGACATCCACTCAAATTGAGGGCTGGGAGAGTAAGAAGAGACGAAAATATTTTTTCACCCAGCACGTTGTTGGTCTGTGGAACTCCCTGCAACAGGAGGTGGTGAGGGCATCTAGCCTGGATGCCTTCAAAAGGGGATTGGACAGATTCCTGGAGGAAAAGTCCATCACAGGTTACAAACCATGATGGAGATGTGTAATCTCCAGGCTTAAAACCGGGGTACTTCAAGGGCCAGATGCAGGGGAGTGGTAGAGACAGATATCTAGTCTCATGCGCTCCCAAACGTATCTGGTGGGGCCACTGTGAGATACAGGAAGCTGGACTAGATGGGCCATTGTCCTGATCCAGCAGGGCTCTTCTTATGTTCTTATGAATGACAGCAGAACCAGATAGAGCTAACACGCTCTGTTAATGGCTGTTTTAAATGTGTTTTAAAAGGCCTTTTAATTGGATTTTAAATGCATCAATTGCATTGTAATTGTAGCTGTAACTTTTTAATATTGTATTCTATGACCATATTGTAAACCGCCCCGGGTAGTGCAGTTTTCATTAAGAGGGCAGTATAGAAAAAATAAATAAATAAATAAATAAATAAATAAATAAATAAATAAATAAATAAATAAAAAGGACAAACCAACACCACTCTGAGAAATGGTGAACACAATCAGTACTGAAAATCCAGGAGGTAGACTTGGTGGTCCTGAGTGTCCCATCGTATCTAAGATGTTTAAAATCTAGTTCACCTAAGAGATTATTAAGAACTGGTTAATAATGGATAAGTGCTAGAAATACCCAGATAATTTGGCAAGGATGCAACAATAAGGATTTCTGCTCTGATAGGAAAAAGCAGCCTTTAGGAATCTGCAAGCTCCCAACTTTCACCATTTTTCAAGAAGGTGTTGAGCCCTCTGTGTGTGTGTGTGTGTGTGTGTGTGTGTGTGTGTGTGTGTGTGTGTGTTGCTTCACTGTAGGGAGGGGAAGGATCCACTGTGTCAAGCCATTTTTGGAAGGGCAAGAGGGTTAAATTTAAGCCTCCGTTGCACAAAGGGCTGCACCTGGATCAGGTCCCCAGAGGTACAGATCCACCCATTTTTAGAAGTCACCTAATTTTAAGCTGCATGTTGCAAACTCATGCCCGTGGCTTCCTTTAGGGAGTCAATCCATCTTGCCTTTGATTGTCCTCTTTTCCTATTGCCTTCCCCCTTTCCCAGCATGGCGGTCTTTTTCCAGAGGATGCTGCCTTCTCCAGGAGGTGCCCCAAGTAGGACAAACTCAGCTTCAACATTTTGGTCATCCAGAGAGAGTTCAGGCTGGATTTGATCTGGATCCATCCTTTCCATGGCGCTCCACTAACATTCCAATTCAGGAACCGCACCCACTCAGAAACAGGTTAGCAGCGCAAAGGTGTCCCTGGAACCCGAAGGGTTTTGCCCTGTGGCTCTTGCACCAGCCTCGGCGTTTTCCAGGTGGTGGTGGTGGCGAATCCACAATTTCATAAACAATACCGCTCCAGGGCAGAAGGTCAGGTGGCCTAGCTATCTTTTTTCTCTTTAAGGGCCAATTTAGTGAACGGAGAAATGACAGGCAGGTAAGATTAAAAACAGAGTAAGGACCCCAGTATCCGCTGGGGATTGGTTCCAGGCCTCCCCGTGGATAATGAAAACCGTGGATAAGAGAGAACACCAAGGAAATCCCCTAAAACTGTTTTATGACAGTAGCTTGCTTTATGGCTGCTGTTTGCTCATGACCTGGGGTTCAATCCCAGGTAGCAAGCTCATGGTTGACTCAGCCTTCCATCCTTCCGAGGTCGGTAAAATAAGTACCCAGCTTGCTGGGAGGAGGGAACAATGTGTAACCTGCGCATACTGTAATTAAACTGTAAGCCACCCAGAGACTACTTGAAGTGGTATAGGACAGTATATAAGCAGAGCGTTGCTTTTTACAGCTACAGTTTTATGACAGTAGCTTGCTTTGCAGCTGCAGGATTATATATTCATTTTTTTCCCTGGCCAACCATGGATAATTGAATCAGTGGATAATGAATCAGTGGATATGGGGGTCCTACTGTAAAAAAAGAAATCTGAATAATGTGTCTCAGTTGGGATGACTTAAGGATCAAGCCTCTAATCACTCCCCCCACCCCACACACACTGTGACATGAGCCAGCCAAACCTCCGGCGGCTGCAGCGGGTGCAAAATGCGGCAGCCAGGCTGGTGGCGGGTGTGCGCCATTACGACCACATCACCCCAGTCCTGGCTCGCTTGCCTTGGCTACTACGTTGCGTCCCGGATCAGATTCAAGGTCCTGGTTTTAGTTTATAAAACCCTCCATGGCTTGGGCCCGGACTACCTGTCAGAGCGGATCGTCCAGCGATCAACCTCGGCCCGTCCAATCCAGCAATCACAGGTGCACTCGCTTCGGGTGGCCACCCCCCAGAGAGGCCCGGAAAACCTCCACCCAGAACTGGGCCTTCTCGGTGGCTGCCCCTATGCTGTGGAACAGCCTACCCAGCGAAGTGTACTCTGCAGAGTCCCTGATGGCCTTCCGCAGAGCAGTAAAAACCTTGCTCTTTCGCGAGGCCTTTGGTGACCTGGTTTAGTCCCCCCCCCCGCCGCCATCTGCTCAGTTAGTTAGAAGTTTTACGACTAGGGTCCATCTTATGTTTTAAATTGTTTGTAGTCTTGTGTTATATTGTTGTATTACTTAGCTGAATTATCAGCTCACTGTTAACCACCCAGAGTTCCTATGGGAAGATGGGTGGGATAGAAATTCAATAAATAAATAAATAAATAAATAGTAGATATTGGTATTGAAAGAAGCTGTGGATTCGAATCCCGGGTGCCACGCAGCGGAGTGAGCTCCCGCTGATAACCCCAGTTCCTGCCAACCTAGCAGTTTGAAAGCATGTCAATGAAAGTTGATAAGAAGGTACCACCGTAAAAAGCGGGAAGGTAAAAACAGTGTTCCATGCGCAGAAATGCATTCGGCCACGCCGGCCACGGACTTGCACAACACTGGCTCTTTGGCTTGGAGACGGAGATGAGTGCTGCCCCTAGAGTCGGACACGACTAGCACGCAAGTGCGGGGGGGGGAACCTTTACTTTTACCTATACCCTGGGACGGACCAGACCCAAGGTCCAAGTGGGCTACATCTGAGGTAGGGGCAGCCCTCTAGATGTCGCTGGACTGCAGCTCTCACCAGCCCACTGGCCACTGCTGGCAACTGCCAAGAAGCTATTAAAGCCCCGTGGCTCCCCATCAATAGGGAAGCTTTTGTAGACCTGCCAAGGAGCAGCGATGGGCTCTTCGCCTAGCCGATGCCTTGAGAGAGGAATCCTTTCCGGTTCATTCCGCTCCCATCTGCTCTTCCCCCACAACGCTTACGAGCGCGCCCATGCACACATTCGTCCATGCAGGGATCTTGGCAATGGTGCAAGGGGAAAAGCGTGAAGGGGAGGCGCCTTGGCTGGGCACACGCCTACCCCTACTGCCGCACTGGCACGACAGGAATCCGAGAAGAACGGCAGCCCCCCCCCCCCCCCCCGCGGAGGCGGAAGTGATGGGAGGCTAGGAAGGATGCCAACGATTGACTCCGAAGCCCGGGAGGAACTGTGGGTCAGTTGGGCGTACAAATAAACGGGCAAGAAAAGCACGCTTGAGCAAAAGCAAGGGGAGGAAGGCAGTTCTAGGCCACCACCGAGATTTATCTGAGTTATTTTCATAGAATCATAGAGTACGAAGGGGCCTTTGAGGTCATGTCCCCTAGTTCTGGTATTCTCCCTCTCACAAAATACCAGAACTAGGGGACATCCACTCAAAATGAGGGCTGGGAGAGTAAGAACAGACAAAAGGAAATATTTTTTCACCCAGCGTGTTGTTAGTCTGTGGAACTCCCTGCCACAGGAGGTGGCGATGACATCTGGCCTGGATGCCTTTTGAAGGGGATTGGACAGATTCATAAGAACATAAGAACATAAGAAGAGCCATGCTGGATCAGGCCAAAGGCCCATCTAGTCCAGCTTCCTGTATCTCACAGCGGCCCCACCAGATGCGTTTGGGAGCGCATGAGACGAGATATCTGTCTCCTGATACCACTCCCCTGCATCTGGCCCTTGAAGTACCCTGGTTTAAAGCCTAGAGATTACACATCTCCATCATGGTTTGTAACCCGTGATGGACTTTTCCTCTAGGAATCTGTCCAATCCCCTTTTGAAGGCATCCAGGCCAGATGCCATCACCACATCCTGTGGCAGGGAGTTCCATAGACTTACAACACGCTGGGTGAAAAAATATTTTCTTTTGTCAGTTCTTACTCTCCCAGCACTCAATTTGAGTGTATGTCCCCTAGTTCTGGTATTTTGAGAGAGGGAGAAGAGCTTCCCTCTATCCACTTTACTCATACCCTGCATTATTTTGTATGTCTCAATCATATCCCCCCTCAAGCGCCTTTTTTCCAGACTAAAGAGGCCCAATTGTTTTAGCCTTTCTTCATAAGGGAGGTGCCCCAGCCCAGTAATCATTTTAGTCGCTCTCTTCTGCACCTTTTCAAGTTCCACTATGTCTTTCTTGAGATGCGGTGACCAGGAAAAGTCCATCCCAGATGACAAACAATGATGGAGATGTGTCACCTCCAGGCTTAAAAACCGGGCTACTTCAAGGGCCAGATGCAGGGGAGGGGTATTAGGAGACAGAGATCTAGTGTCATGCACTCCCAGAGGCATCTGGTGGGGCCACTGTGAGATCCAGGAAGCTGGACTAGATGGGCCTTTGGCCTGATCCAGCAGGGCTCTTCCTATATTCTTATCAACCCCCTTGCTCAAGGCAGGAATCGAAAGCAGAGCAAATCTGACAGACAGACATCCAATTTTCTACTGAGTTCCTCTAGTGCTGGAGCGCTCACCACTTCCTGAGGTCATGGGTTCCATTGTCATACTACTCTTACAGTTAAGAAGTTTTTCCTGATATTCAACTGAAATCTGGCTTGAGTTCATTGTTGCATGTCGAGCACTCTGGGATGATGGAGAATAACAATCCCCCTCCTCTGTAAAAAATTTCAGAAGTGTTCTCATAGTGCTTTTCAGTCTTCTTTCCTCCAGGCTAAGCCTGCCTATTTCTTTCAATATTTCCTCAAAGGGCATGGTTTGCACTTCCTTGGTCATCCTTCTTGCCTTCCTCTGAACTTGCTTCAGTTTGTCGGCATCCTTCTTGAAATACGGGGTCCAGAAATGGACACAGGACTCTAGCCGAAGCCTAGGTAAAGGTAAAGGTTCCCCCCGCACATGCATGCTTGTCGTGTCTGACTCTAGGGGCAGTGCTCATCTCCGTATTCAAGCCAAAGAGCCAGTGTTGTGCAAGTCCATGGCCACGTGGCCGGCATGGCTGCAAGGAAACACTGTTCTACCTTCCCTCTTTTTATGGCGGTACCTATTTATCTACTTGCATTTACATGCTTTCAAACTGCTAGGTTGCAAAAGCTGGGATTATCAGCGGGAGCTCACTCCACAGCGTGGCACCCGGGATTCGAACCGCCGATCTGCCGACTTTGCAGCCAACAGTTTTCAGAGCTTTAGTCCACTGAACCACCATGCCCCACTAAGCCTAACCAGTGCCAAATGGATGAGGACTAGGACCTCATGGGATCTGGCGGCTACACATCTCTTGTTGTTGTTCAGTCATTCAGTCGTGTCCGACTCTTCGTGACCCCGTGGACCAGAGCTCGCCAGGCCTTCCTATCTTCCACTGCCTCCCAGAGTTTGGTCAAATCCATATTGGTTGCATCGATGACACCGTCCAACCATCTCATTCTCTGCCGTCCCCTTTTCCTTTGGCCTTCAATCTTTCCCAACATCAGGGACTTTTCCAAGGAGTCCTCTCTTCTCATGAGGTGGCCAAAGTACTGGAGCCTCAGCTTCAAAATCTGTCCTTCCAGTGAACATTCGGGGTTGATTTCTTTCAGGATGGATAGGTTTGATCTCCTTGCAGTCCAAGGGGACTCTCAAGACTCTCCTCCAGCACCACAGCTCAAAAGCATCGATTCTGCGGCGATCAGCCTTCTTTATAGTCCAGCTCTCACTTCCATACATCACTACTGGAAAAACCATAGCTTTAATCATCCTGACCTTAGTTGGCAAAGTGATGTCTCTGCTCTTTAGTATGCTATCTAGGTTTGCCTTTGCTTTCCTCCCAAGAAGCAGGCATCTTTTTATTTCGTTGCTGCACTCGCCATCTGCAGTGATCAAGGAGCCCAAGAAAATAAACTCAGTCATTGCCTCCATTTCTTCCCCTTCTATTTGCCAGGAGGTGATGGGACCGGTGGCCATGATCTTAGTTTTTTTGATGTTGAGCTTCAGCCCATTTTTTTCATTCTCCTCTTTCACCCTCATTAAGAGGTTCTTTAATTCCTCCTCACTTTCTGCTATCAGAGTAGTATCATCTACGTATTTGAGGTTGTTGATATTTCTTCCAGCAATCTTAATTCCGGCTTGTGATTCATCCAGACCTGCCTTTTGCATGATGTACTCTGCATATAAGTTAAATAGGCAAGGTGACAGTATACAGCCGTCGTACTCCTTTCCCAATTCTAAACCAGTCAGTTGTTCCATATCCAGTTCTGACGGTTGCTGCTTGTCCCACATATAGATTTCTTAGGAGACAGATAAGGTGGTCAGGCACTCCCATTCCTTTAAGGACTTGCCATAGTTTGTTGTGGTCTACACAGTCGAAGGCTTTGGCATAGTCAATGAAGCAGAAGTAGATGTTTTTCTGGAACTCTCTGGCTTTCTCCATAATCCAGCGCATGTTGGCAATTTGATCTCTAGTTCCTCTGCCCCTTCGAAATCCAGCTTGTAGTTCTGGAAGTTCTCTTTCCACATACTGCTGAAGCCTGCCTTGTAGAATTTTGAGCATAACCTTGCTAGCGTGTGAAATGAGTGCAATTGTGCGATAGTTGGAGCATTCTTTGGCGTTGCCTTTCTTAATGCATCCTAAAATTGCAATTGCCTTGGGGGGGGGGGGGTTGACCACATTGCACTGCTGAAATGAGCATCCTTAGAAAAGATGGATTAAACCACAGCACCATGACAGATGACCCTCACACTGTCCCAGACTAATCCAGAGGCACCTCTGTAGAGATTTCTCTCTAGCTCGCTGTCATCTTAATTTTACTGTAATTGTGTGTGTATATTGTTGATTTCTGATTGAATGATGTTTCTCCCCACCCCCACCGCCGCCATTATGTCATATATTTTTGTTATATTGACTATGGCTTTATTGTATAGTTTTAGGATTGTGAGCTGCCCAGAGTGGCCTTTAAGCCACTCTGGAGTTGTTCTCCAAATTAAGCTTGGCGGTATATTAATAAATGCTGTATATTATCCCATTCCCGAATTGGTCTATTTAGTCACACTATGGTGTTGCTTTGTTTACCAGCTCTTTACTTCAGTGGCAGGATAGCGCACCTTTAGTACCTTTCGAGACGGTGTGAAGGATGCCAATGATGTTTTTTATCCCGCCCCCTCACTGGAATGTACTGTAAGCCGAACCTTGGGTTCTGTTTTTTTTCCAAGGAGAATGGTGGGGTCAAAATACCCTAAGAAATTTAAGTGGCCAGCGGATCTTATAGAAAGGCCCTAGGTGTTGATAGATAGCATAGATAGATGAAGGATGCCAATGATGATATTAGACTGTAGATAGAATGGTGGGGTCAAAATATAAAATGATAGATAGATAGATAGATAGATAGATAGATAGATAGATAGATAGATAGATAGATAGATAGATAGAGTGAGACACACCTAGATAGATAGATAGATAAAAGAGTGAGACACACCATCTGGGCAACCCATTTCAACGGTGGAGATATACTTCGCTAGGAAAAGAAATGACAGAAGACAGCAAATGCAAGTTTTGTGGCAAGCTTTCCCTGCCTCCTCTGTATCACATATACAGTACTGTACGTATTTTTCCGTGTACTGAATAAGACTATATTTTTGTCTAGAAATGTTAGACTAAAAATAGAGGGTCATCTTATATATGGAAGTAAGCCGAGGACACCGCGTGGTTGTGAAACTGTAGTTTGGGGTTGGAAAAGTGAGAGGTTGTCTTAGGGCGTTTATACACGACCCCTAAGCTCCGCTGCAAATGGCTGCAAGCTCCGGAGCTTAAAAATGTTTCCCCACCAGCTCCGGAGTTTGCAGACAATTAAGTGCGACCGCGCCCACTTTAGCGCGACCCAGCGCACTTTTCTTGTACCTTCTCTTTGGAGGTGAAAAATCTTTGCTGCGGTGCAACGATAGTGAGTGCGGGGCTCTCCTCGCTTCTGTTTGCTGCTTTTTGGCTCCCGCCCCTTTAAGAGCTACTTTTACAGAGACGAGAGGAAGAACGGAGGTAAGCGGCATTCTTTTCTTTCTCTTTTTCTCCCTCCCCTCACGCAGCCAGCAGCCAGGAAGTGCGGAGGGGGGTGGGGACAGAGGAAGAGCAACGAACCCCTAAGATCTCTGGTCCGAATTTAAGTGGCCTGCGGATCTTAGGGGTCGTGTAAAAAGGCCCTTATATGGGAGGGTGTCTTGTAGATGGAAAAATATGGTACCTCACTGTTGTTGTATTACTGTACAGTGGACCTACGTATAACAAACAGTTTGTATAACACAAAATCTGTACAACATAAAAAAAGTTCTGGAGATAAGGGAAATTCGCTTAAGAGAATCGCCTATGGGGCATATCTGTACAACATAAAAATGGTTGCGATTAGGGATCACTCCATTTTCAATGCATTCCTATTGGAAATTTGTATAAAGGAAAATTTGCTTAACAGAATTTCATTTGGAACAAAGTACTTCCTTTATACAAGGTCCCACTGTATATCAGACGGCCTGCCAGGCATGTCCAAACTTCAGCCCTCCTGATGTTTTGGACCACAACTTCCAGAATTCCAAGCCTGTATTGCCAATGACAAAGGACTGTGGGAGTTGTGGTCCAAAACACCTGGAGAGCCGAAGTTTGGACATGCCTGCGGGCCTACTCTCAATAGACTCATGGACTGATCCTGCCACACATTTCTCCCCTCCCTCGACTCCACATCAAGGAGCGATCACTAATGAACCGCAAGCAACTGTTGACCCCATGGCCCTGGATCCGAAGGAACCCTGAGGAGGCAACAATATCTCCACACCGGCATGTCATGGGAAGTCACGTGCAAACCACTCTTGGGATATGACACGGGATGACTGTACCATGGTACATTTTAAAAGAATGCTAGGAAGCCCTGCTGGCTCACAGCTCATTCGGTGCAACATCCTGTTCCCACAGTGGACAATCACACAACCGTGGGGAAGGCCTCCCAGCACAGCATGGACACAATGAGACCCTGTGGACCCAATGACTAAAAGGCACACCATCCTGCCTCTGAACCATAGATAACCCCACTTCATCGTCGCACCTGCCATGAACCTGCCTCAGCACCTTTTTATTTCTTTTTCTATATTGCCCTAAGAGAACAGAGCTGTCTTCTCGGTGGTCTGCAGCAGAATAAAACGGAGTCAACAAATCAAACAAACCTTGAGAAATCAAATACATCTGAGAACTTCCTTATCTAGGCAGAGAAAGAGCTGGGTGATGTGCCTTCCCTTGGTTAAAAGCTGCTCTGCACACGGCTGCCCACCAGGGAATGCCACGTCCGATCTGGGATCCACAAGTCCTCCAAGGTAATCACAAATGCCACAACACGCAACACACGCCCGCACTCTCACACACGGCATTGCACAGAGGCCTTGTATCAGTAAGCTACCCTGAAAATGTACAGGAGTTCTTTATGACTTAGTCTGTGGAACTCCCTGCCACAGGAGGTGGTGATGTCATCTAGCCTGGATGCCTTCAAAAGAGGATTGGACAGATTCCTGGAGGAGAAGTCCATCTCAGGTGACAAACCATGATGGAGAGGTGTCACCTCCAGGCTTAAAAACCAGGGTACGTCAAGGGCCAGATGCAGGGGAGTGGTATCAGGAGACAGATATCTAGTCTCATGCTCTCCCAAACGCATCTGGTGGGGCCACTGTGAGATCCAGGAAGCTGGACTAGATGGGCCTTTGGCCTGATCCAGCAGGGCTCTTCTTAGGTTCTTAGGTTCCTACGTTATGACTGCTTTCTATAAGAAGAGTGATGCACCCTTTCCCCCAGGTCGAGCCCAGCGATGTTCCGCAGCATCCTGAGAAGCCAGAAGTTTGGGGGTTTGACTCCCCACTCGGCCACGTGAGGAGCGAGTTTGTGGGGCCGTGGGCAAGCCGCACAGTCCCAGGGTGCTCCCCCCTGCCCAAAGAAGGGAAGGGCAAATCACTTCAGTACTCAACAACCGGCAAAGTAAAGCACCAGAGCAAAGTGTGTGGTTCACATGTCGCCCCAAAGCACCTAAAGTACTCTCTGAACCACTTGCAATTAAATTAGGCAGCTGACACATTGTCCCCTCCCTACCAGCAAGCTGGGTACTCGATATATGGACCCTAGCAAGACGGAAGGCTCAACCACGTTTGAAACAGCTACCTGAGCCCATAGCAATCAAATTCAGGTCACGAGCGGAGTCTTGAGTGCACTACTGCAGTTCAACTACTGTGCTACATGATCCTGGGCAGAGTCAACATAAGCAGCAGCAGCAGTAGTTCAAAAATACCAGGCACAGCCAATCAAAAAATTTTAAAACATTAATTGGTATTATATAACAAGGACAAGTCTTAACCAGACTTAAGCGGCTGTTAAATATTAACACATCACCATCATCATTAACAACCACACAGCCATCTACGCTGGATTGTGTATTACCAATCACTAGTCAAACGCTTCCCAAGCGTTTAGGACTATGTGATGTATCGGCGAATTAGGCGAGCAGATCCCAGTAAGGTGGCTTTCTGCAGCTGACCGACGGTGACTTTGTCAACTCCAATTTCTTCTAAATACTTGCTTAGCTCTTTAGGCACCGCACCCAGCGTGCCGATTACCACTGGGACCACCTGTACCGGTTTATGCCAGAGTCTCTGAAGTTCAATTTCTATTTCTAAATCCCGATATTTGGTTATCTTTTCTAGCTCTTTGCCAGTGACATTATTATTATTATTATTATTATTATTATTATTATTATTATTATTATTATTATTATTATTATTATTATTATTATTATTATTATTCTGAAAGAAATCAACATCAAATGTTCACTAGAAGGACAGATTTTGAAGCTGAGGCTCCAGTACTTTGGCCACCTCATGAGGAGAGAGGAGTCCTTGGAAAAGTCCCTGATGTTGGGAAAGATTGAAGGCAAAAGGAAAAGAGGACGGCAGAGCATGAGATGGTTGGACGGTGTCATCGATGCAACCAATATGGATTTGACAAAATTCCGCGAGGCAATGGAAGATAGGAAGGCCTGGCGAGCTCTGGTCCATGGGGTCACAAAGAGTCGGACATGATTGAACGACTGAACAACATTATTATTATTATTATTATTATTATTATTATTATTATTATTATTATTATTATTATTATTATTATTATTATTATTATTATTTATTAACCACACAGCTATCTACGCTGGATTTTATATTGCCCATCACTAGCCGAACGCTTCCCAAGCGTTTAGGACTCAGTGATGTATCGGCGAATTATGAGAGCAGATCCTAGTAAGGTGGCTTTCTGCATCTGAAATTATCATCATCATAGGATGACTGGAGATATCTTTATAATATCTTCATAGAATATATGCTGTTCCTAACAATGTCCCCATTTGCAGTTGACCAATGTTGATCTTGTCAATGCCGAGGGTTCTCAGGTGTTGATCTGGGTCTTTTAGAATTTGCACCCAAGGCGCCTATTATTACTGGCATTCCTCTGGCTTTCTTATTCCATAGCTTTTCCATTTATATTTCTAAATCCTGATGTTTGGTTATCTTTTCTAGCTCTTTGCCACCATTACCTCCCCAAGCTGAACTACACTGGGTGTGCATGAGCTGAAATGTTCACACCTACCATGAATACCAACAAAACTCACTTCTGCCCCGCACGGAAGATGCTCTGCTCCACAATGAAAATCTGTCCTTCGTCTTTGAAGATGCTTTCCTGACAACAAGCTGATGACGAGAATGAACCCAAGACGCTGAACCACCCGCGGAATCTCTGCAGCCATGCTGAGCATAGGGACCGCACGGATGCCGTTCAGCACACATGGGGGGGGGCTGCAATGTTCATATGTGTAAGCCACCGTGGACACCTCTAGCAAGCAGAGGTACCTCACTGCAAGCATTGCAACATCAGCAGTTGCACAGTCACCAAAGAGCAGTTGCGCAGGAATCCTAGCCACGTGCTATTATGTGTGTGACAAACACACACTGACAAACATTAGGAAATGCCAGCCTTCACCATTGCCATACAGAACCTTTCAAGAGTTCAAAGCCCTCAAGTCCACAGACAACATGTGGTTCGTACTTACAACAGTCCTTTAAAGTATGCCAGTCTCCCACTACAAAGCAGGTGGAGCACCCAAGTCGAAAGAGAGGTTGGGGCACAGAGATGGAGCTTAAGGGACAGAATGAGCTGGTGGGTGATGCTTGTACCTGCCATCATCCACCCAACCCCCTCACCCCATCCAGAGACAGAGGCACGAATCACACTCAAAAAAAAAAAAAAAGACAGAGAACCAACCAATCCTTGAGCAGGAAACACGGTACAAACAATTACTGTACCACAAACACCGACTTTTGGTAGAAAACAGGAAAAACACAGCCCATCCTCCAAACAAACAAGAGTCATTGCAATTCCCAGCACGGAGGAAAATTCCCTTTTCAGCCTCTCACACCAGCTCACTAGGACATTCCCAGAACACACACACACACACACAAAACACACACACAAAAAACACACCGCCTCCTAAAGGGGCAGTTGTGGTCTCGGAGTGACCAACAGTCGGTTTCAGTCCGGCTGATCCAGTGCAAAAGCAGTGAACCAGTGCAAAAGTGATTGTTTCCGGCCTCATAGGAAACTGTCTGCCCCCCCCCAAGACAGCTGGAGGCAAGAAGGGGGTGTGTGTGAGCCCCAGCGTAAAAACAAAACTTTTGCCCCCAAGCCTGCGAGATGGGGTTTGAGGTCCTTGTCCAAACACGGGGAGAGGTTCTCAGGCTCCCACCTGGAAAGGATGAAAGGGCAGATCCCGGATGGGTTACTACTCACCTCCTGCATCCCTTGTCTCCCAGCTCAGGTGGCCTGATGGCTCATCCTACTGGCCTTCGCACATCTGGCCAGAAGTTTTGCTCTCTTCCTCCTCCTCCTCCTCCTCCTCCTCGAGCCCCCCCTTCCCTCTAGGCCAGGCAGCCGAGGACGCCTCCCAATTGGCCAGTGGGTCACGTGGCCATGACTTCACCCATCCTGGCATGCGAGGAGGAAGGTGACCATTCATCTCATTAGCAACAACCAAGGCGGGCAGGCAGGCAGGCAGGCAGGCAGGCAGGCAGGCAGGCCGTGTGGGTGGCGTCAAGAGGAACACGGCTGCTCCCTGCAACAGGGCGTTCTGCCGGTTGGGTCAGTTTCCCTGGAAAAGCATGCCGGCTCATTCAGTTCAAAACATCTGCTGAAAAAAAGCCAAACTTGCCGCCTCTCTTTCGCTTTTGAGGATCTCCAAAATCCCGGAAGGCGTACGAAGAAGCTGGCATCCGTGCAAATTTGAGGTGGCATCCGGCCCCACCTCAGGTCCCAACCAGCATCCCAGGCCAAAAAGATGCTCAAATCAGAACAGCCAGCTCCAACTTCGAGAGGATCAGTTTCGTACCCAGACTTGGATTCAGGCAAATAAGGGTTTTTTTTTTGAGACAAAACTGCCATGCTATCTAGGAATGTTGACCCCAAACCCCTAACTTTCCGTAGGAGGGAACGATGCGGACTATTAAAGCTTTATGATGGGTGGCAAAGAAACCTAATGGACTGTGCAGATTCTCAGTCCTCCAGGTGAGTTTATCTGGAAGTGGAGTCATGGCCACTGGACTTCTTTTTCTTGAGAGATCGAAACGTTTCGCTGACAAAGACTAGAACCAGTGGTTCTCAACCTGTGGGTCTCCAGATGTTCCTGAACTGCAACTCCCAGAAACCCCTTCCAGCACAGCGAGTGGTAGAGGCTTCTGGGAGTTGTAGTCCAGGAACATCTGGGGACCCACAGGTTGAGAACCACTGGACTAGACTGACGAAGCTGTTTGGCTGAGCAGCGAAACGTTTCAATCTCTCAAGAAAAAGAACTCCAGTGGCCATGACTCCACTTCCAGGAAAAACCTAATGGACGTTCATCAGACAGAGCTCCACCTGTTGAATTCCTGCCTCTCACCTCGCTCTGTCAGGAAAATCAGGGAGAAAGGGGGCAGCGCTCAGGAAGCTTCATCTATTGGACTACAAACTCCAGCCTCCCCCAACCCGCAGGGTCACTGCCAGTCCTGGGGGATCCTGGGAGTTGGTAGTCCGGAAAACCCTGCCATTTCCAAGTGCTCTGAGTGCAATGGCCTTGTACCGGGACCAAATATGACGCAATCCACAAGTGGAAACAATCCTTTACTAAAATGGGGTTTTTCTAGAGACCCACCTCAGGTGTGAGGGAGCTTCTGAGAATAGAGAACGGAATTTATTGTCAGTGTATAAAAATACGAGATTAAAAAGTGCCATCCAGTCAGCTCATTCACACACCCCAGTATAAAAATCCAAGACATAAAATCTACCATTTAAGAACAAAACATCCATACACATACTCCTGCATTCACACGCAGAACATCACTTGTACTCATTTAAAACTGACATAAAAACCAAACATACACACACAGCCCTGCACTCTTTCACCTGACAGCATTCATACCCAATACATAAAAAAACTACAAAACTACAAAAACAACAACAGCCATACACAATACCCCATACTATATGTTACACATTCAACACTGATATTACCCATCAACTTAATTTTTAACTGAATTTAGCATGGTTATCGCTAATGGGTAAAAACTATTTCTGAATCTTTCTGTCCTTGTTCTAATAGATCTAAACCTTCTGCCTGATGGTAACGGTACAAACAGAGAGTGTCCAGGATGAGAAATATCTCCTACAATATTCTGAGCTTTCTTAAGACAGCGGGAGCTGTGTAATTCCTCCACTGTGAGGAGTGGGCATCCGATGATCTTCTGTGCCATATTGATAACCCTCTGGAGCGATTTCCTCTGAGCCACTGTGCAACTGGTGTACCACACACATACGCAGTACGTCATCTACAAAGAAACCTGTCAAGCAAAACCAGTGTGTGGGGGGCGCGCGCGCTCGGATTTATTTATTTATTTATTTACAATATTTTTTAGCCGCCCCAATACCAAGAGAGAGTGTACCCACGGGCAGAGAGTTCTTTCATTCTCATTTTTCCTTCTCTGTTTTCTGCACGGAAAGGCATCATCCTGGCTCTTTTTGCGCCACTTCGTTTAGCAACGACAATAACTGTGCGTGAAGATTTGGCCGTGGTGGAGCACGAAAGCCAAGAACAGTTTCTGACAATTTCTAGGAATGAGAAAACTGACACTCACCATCCTCTCCCCATTTCCCTGAAAGGATCATTAAACCGGTTCATCCCCAACTTCTGCACAGGAGCACAAACCGTTGATAATACAGTAGGACCCCTGTATCCATGGATTCGTTATCCACTGATACAGTTATCCACAGTTGGCGGAGGAAAAGATGAAATAAATAATTCAGCAGCCGCAAATCAAGCTACTGTCACCAACAGCAGGTGTAAAGCAAGCTAATGTCGCAAAACAGCAGCTGTGAAGCAAGTTACTGTCACAAAACAGCCGTTTTTGAGGATTTTTTTGTGTTCTCTCTTATCCACGGGAAGGCCTGGAACCAATCCCCAGCGGATACCGGGGTCCAGAACCTCCCTCCCCTCTCTTAAGGATAAGGACATCTCCAAATACAGTACTTGTTGCATCCTTACTTTGGAAGTGAAGAATCTATTATTATTATTATTATTATTATTATTATTATTATTATTATTATTATTATTATTATTATTATTATTATTATTATTATTATTATTATTATTATTAGGCACATTTATATACCGTGGCCTTTTTCCATACAGGAACTCAGGGCGGTTCACAGTAAAAATAGATAAAACCACTACAGACACTATTAAAACAGCAAAAACGATAAAAATGCAAGAAAAAAATAGATAAAGGTGGCAAGGAGGAAAACCCTCAGCGGGGAGCAACAGATGAATTAAGGGGGGGAATTAAACAGAAATAAATTAAACAGAAATAAGGTCACCATATGCCTCCTTAAAGAGCAACGTTTTCAGTGCCCTTTTGAAGGCAGAAGGATCAAGCCACAACTCTTGGATTGCAAAAAATCTCTGCAACTCTTTTCCTTTCTCCTTTCATGTGTTATTTCCTCCCAAGGTCGGACAGCTGGAGGGATCTTTGGGAAGGCTATAGTGGGTAGGATGTTCCTACACTTATATCAAAGCAAATTTCCCCATAAGAAATAATGGAAACTCAGAGATGATGCATTCTGGGGGCCCATAGACCACATACTGTATACACACAAAATGCCAAAACTAACAAAAGAAATTGGCTAGAAGTCCACGTCCACACCAAAGTTTAAGTACCTGGCTGTGGAATCTGCTCTGCTGGGGACTAACAAATGGATTTTACTCTGTATTTCTAATGTGACAATAATAAAATGCAACTTGTAGCCCTATACATACTTGACTAGCTGCCCCATGACTAGAAGTGGTTTGAAAACCAATTAAATAAAAATTTAAATATAAAGAAAAATAAAACCCTAACCTGCATTCCCCTTTGAAAACGTTTCTGGCTGGTGCAACAAAATACCTCCGCTCTGCTTTGGCATTTGCCTGAGATGGAATGTTCCAGACAATCACCCCCAATCCAGCAGGAGAGGGGGGGAGAGCCACCATTGGCTCATTTGTGATCATGTGACCTGCTCTAGGGCTCCTAATGCTCCTTGATCAAGGCATAATTGGTCAGAAAAGGTTGCTCGCCTTGCAAAACACTCTTAAAGCAAGGCACTTGTAAACCAAGGTATTACTGTATATTTGGTTGATTTGTTTATCTATTTTCATTGTGATGACTTGTTTTGTTTTCATGATATTATATTGTTTCTATCTTTTTTGACTGTAAGCAGCCCAGAGTACCACTCAGAACTAATCAGGCAATATACAAATACAGTGGTACCTTGTATAAAGGAATTAATCCGTTCCAAATGAAATTATGTTAAGCAAATTTTCCTTTATACAAATTTCACATAGGAATGCTTTGAAAACAGAGTGATCCCATTTTTATGTTGTACTGATTCGCCGCATAGGCGATTCTGTTAAGCAAATTTCCCCTATCTCTGGAATGTTTTATGTTGTACAAATTTTATGTTATACAAACCATTTGTTATACAAGGGTCCACTGTACATTAATAAATTTCTATTTATTGAATTAATTCATTTAAATTATATATGACCCATCTTATTCCTTAAAAGGGGACCAAGGCAGATTATGACAATTACAATATAGCATTTAAAACTGAAAGCACTGAGCATACAGTAATAAAGGACCAATGAATAGGATGGCGACACCAAAACACACTCAAAGCAGTAAGGAGTAACAATCCATCTAAAAATCAGCTAGGGTAGTTAGTTATTAAGGAAAGACTTGCCTGAAGAGAAAGGTCTTTGCCTGAAGAGACAGGTCAGCAAAGTCCAGACCTACCAGATGGGCAGTATAGAAATCCAATGAATAAATAAAATAAAATAAAATAAAGTTCTCCAGCGGCAGGGAGTTCCAAAGTCCAGGAGCAGCAACAGGGAAGGCCCTTCCCCGTGTTCCCACCATACACATCTATGAAGATGATGGGGGCCAAGAGAGAAAGGTCTCTATTGGGACTGAACTCAGATTATGAGAAGAGGCTTCACTGCAGTAATGCAGTTTAGCTGCTGGCCCACAGGGTTCGCTGTATATGTACAGTGGTACCTTGTATAAAGGAATTAATTCGTTCCAAAAGAAATTATGTTAAGCAAATGTTCCTTTATCCAAATTCCTATAGGAATGCATTGAAAATGGAGTAATCCCATTTTATGTTGTACGGATGCTCCCCATAGGCGATTATGTTAAGCCAATTTCCCCTCTCTCCGGAATTTTTTATGTTGTACAAATGTTATGTCATACAAGCTGTTTGTTATACAAGGGTCCACTGTACATAGGTACACATATTCCCCCCTCCCCCAATTGACAGGACCTTTGCCAGGTTATTAATTCATAGGGCATGGGTAAATCAGAGCTGACTTCACAGTACAGTGGACCCTTGGATAACAAACAGTGTGTATAACATGAAATTTGTACAACATAAAATATTCCGTAGATAGGGGAAATTTGCTTAACAGAATCGGCTATGGGGCAAATCCGTACAACATAAAAATGGGATCACTCCATTTTCAATGCATTCCTATGGGAAATGGAAATTTGCTTAACGTAAAGGAAAATTTGCTTAACATAATTTCATGTGGAATGAATTAATTCCTTTATACAAGGTACCACTGTACACCACTCACACACACACACACACACACACACACACACCTGCATGTACTCTTCTCTCCATAGGAAATGATTCCAGAGAGGTTTGCTGTTGTCATTTTTACCCACTTAAGCACCGTGGTTTTCCAAGCATAGGGCTCCTAAACTAGCCCCCCCCCCCAGAAAAAAACCCCAGGGGCGCCATCATGTCCCTCTGGGTCTGCACAAGAGCACCACCTGCTGCAGGGGACTAAAACCATGATGGCTGGGGGAACATGGCCAAGACGGAGGGGTGTAATTTAGGTTTCCCCGTGAGCCACTGATTTGGCCCTCGTGGTCATGAGATGCTGGATGGAAGAGAGACCCTCACTCTTGAGCTGTCTCAGGGCTCTTCGTGGGTTCTCACAGCCAAGACAGACAACGTGGGGCAATATTCAACAGTGGAAATCAGGTTTTTAGAGATGCAGATTCAGGGCTGGATAAAAATCAATGATTTTTTAAAAAAAAATAATCAAAAAAGGATTGTTTTTATTTAAATTGGATTTTTTTATTTAAATCAGTTTTTTTAAAAAAATTAAATCGGATTTTTAAAAATTTAAATGGTTTTTGAGGGAAAATCTCTCTAAAGATCATGTTCTAGTTAAGATACATTATAGTCCAAAGAATATTCATCATGAAATTAGTTTTCAGTTATGTAGCATAAGGCTATATTAATCCATCCACAATGTCATGCTCTCCCAGACGTTTCTGGTTATCTGAGGCAATTTTTCTATCTAGATGATATTATCTTCAAAACTGTGCATTTGGGTCTGCAGCAATAACATGCCTCCGTCATTTCAAAAAATGTTATAAAATAAACAAGAGAATTGAGAAAAAAATACCTAAATCCCATTGCTCCTCTGCAAATCTATGTACACAGAATCAACCCCCTTACCTCTTAAGTGCTACATTTCAAAAAGTTCAATGACTAGAAGGTTGTTTTGAATGGAATAGGGCTGCACAAGGAGCAACCTTTGAGGAGGGAGGGGCAAGCAGTAAAATGAAAGTGAAACCTTTTGAGCACAGTACTCCACATCTTGAAATCTTTATGTGTATAGTGGCCTGAGGGTTATCATATTATTCTCGGTCTCTCCCTTGAGGAGAAAAACCTGTAATGGCAGCAGGCCATAAAAGAGAACCAGTTTGGGAATATTTTAATGAAGTTCCTCTACCTATGGGTAAGGCAGGCAGGCCTGCAAAATGCAAACACTGCAACAAAGAATTGCAAGGCCTTGGGGCCCGAATGAAACAACATCATGAGAAGTGCAGTTGTCCAAATATAAATGACTAACCGATTAAACTGGAGATAGTCCACCTTGCAATAATTTCATAATTATTCATCTATGTATTTCTAATGGTATATAACCACCAAATCAGTAATATTCTGATATAGCTGTAAAACTAATCTGAAAAGTTATTATTCTAAAAATGCAATCTTCATCTGGTTGTAAATATTAAGATTAAAACAACGCCAGCAAAAATAAGTCTTTACGTAGAAAATCATGATTCAAATTGAGCCTTACTGACTAGTGATTTAAATCGTGATTTAAATCAAATCCACCCTGCTCAGATTCACACCTCCACTCTGCCAAGAAACTCACTTGGCTGACCTGACCTACCTCACAGGGAGGAAGACAGCTAGGCCGTGCGTTCACAGAGGTGGGGAAATGCAATATATGGATCCGTGAACCTAAGATGATGATCGCTTCCCTACCAAGTCTGATCATTAGCTCAGCTAGCCTCATGTGGTCAAGTGGCCAGGAGTTCCAGAATTTCACAGAGGATTCTCTCCCATCTGGAGGTGGGTGCAATAAATAAATAAATAAATAAATAAATAAATAAATATCCTTGAGAACATTGGCCCAACCATCATTTCCACCAGCAATGAAACAACGCTGGACTGGGAAAAATAGAACAGATAAAATAAATGAGAACGGGTGAGAACGGGGGGGGGGGGAGAGCCTTCTACAAAAATATCCGTGCAGTTTGAAATCCTCAGAACTGCTTGCAAAAAAAAAATACCTGAGTACCATGTATAAAACATTTATCTCTCTTTTCAATTTTGTTTTTATTTTATTCGACACCAAACGATCGTTTTCATTACAGATATCCGTCTTTTAATAGCATTTTTCGTATTCACCCCAGAGGACGAACACGGATCACAAGGTATGGCTTAAAGTAGCCGCCCAGAGTGGCCAGATGGGTGAGATATACGTAAATCAAATCAAATCAAATCAAATCAAAAAATAAATAAATCAGGTGGCCTACTCGGACTGTTTGATACTACAGATCCCATCATCCCAGACAGCCAGGCAAAATGCCTGTGCTGGCTAAGAACGATGGGAGACCTAGTTTCAAACATCTGGAGAGGGTTGCGCAAGCCCAAGCTAGCTTGACGTTTGCAGCTGAGAGCACAACACCGCTGGGAGCCCTGAAGAGACTACAGGTCCCTTCATCCCTGGCAGGCAGGCAAAATGGCTGTGCTGGCTAAGAACAATGGGAGACCTAGTTTCAAACATCTGGAGAGCTAGCTTGACGTTTGCAGCTGAGCGCACAACACAGCTGGGAGCCCTGCAGAGCTCGGTGGATCTCGCACCAGACTGAATGCAGACAGATTCTGGAAAAAAACTGAACGGCCATTGCCCATCTCCACATTAAGACAGCTCTGATCGGCGTGTTCACCTACCTGAGGGCGCACCAACTGTGTCATCTTCAGGGCCTCTTGCCCCCCCCCAAATCCGCCTTCTTCCCAGGGGGCTGCTCCGTTGTCCCAAATTAGGAGGGGGTGGTGGACCGGTTCTGGAAATCACAGGGAATCCATGGAAACACACCTGGCAGCTTTAGTCCTGTTCCAGCTCATCATCCTGCCACACGGTTGACGAAGGCGAGTCCAGCAGAACCTGCAAGGGGAAGAACCCGGTACGTGTTGCAGAGAAGCCTCTCACCAACAACTTGATCAAATGTCTGGCACAGAACAGGATGTGGCTTGAGAAACAGACGGCGTTTCGCACTTAACGAAGCTGTTAGGGTGAAACATCTGCCTGTTTCTCAATCACACTCCTCCATGTTGAAGCCGCTGGTTCTCCGTTTTTATTCTAATTTCATTTCCCTATCATGTTTTTTCTCTCTCTCTCTTTCTAACATCTCAGCCTAGCTTCCACATTTCCACACAAATTAGTTGAGCGTTACCCACCCACCCACCCACATTTCTCCTGTCAGGTTGATTCCTTTGTGTTCCATCCTTATCAGCTCCAGATATACACGGTATATCTACAGTATATCTATCTATCTATCTATCTATCTATCTATCTATCTATCTATCTATCTATCTATCTATCTATCTATCTATCTATAGATATAGATATAGATATATAGATATAAATATAGAGATACACAGATGTATAGATGTATAGATGTATAGATAGATAGATATAGATAGATAGATAGATGTATATTTATTTATTTATTTATTTATTTATTTATTTATTTATTTATTTATTTATTTATTTATTGTTATATTTGTATCCCGCTTATCTTCTACAAATAGAACTCTAAGCGGCTAACAAGAGCGATCAAGCGCTAATCAAAGAACAATAGAAATACAGCAAATATAAAAACGGAATCGACAAACAACAATAAGGACAGATATAGCATATAAAATCCTCCTGCATCCCAGCATGCCAGAGAGGCGAAGTCCTGAAAAATTCAAATTGGACACACCTATGGTCAGCAATCGAGATTAATAGGTTCGGCAATGATGGCGGGACAAAAAACAAACAAACAAACAAACAAAAACATTAATTAAAACTCGCCAAATGCCTCTCGGAATAAAAAGGTTTTTAAAGCTTTCTGAAAGGCCTGCAGGGACTCTGCAGAGCGCACTTCGCTGGGAATAGAGTTCCATAGGGAAGGGGCTGCCACAGAGAAGGACCGGTTCCGAGTGATCGTCTTCCGGGCCTCTCGTGGAGTGGCAACCTGCAGCGAGTGCGCTCGCACCTGCCTAACAGGACAGGCCGAGATGGATCGTTGGACAATACGCTCTGTCAGGTAGTCCGGTCCCAAGCCATGGAGGGTTTTATAAACTAAAACCAAGACCTTGAATCTAATCCGGGCCGCAACGGGCAACCAGTGTAGGCGAGCCAGGACTGGGGTGATGTGGTCATAACGACGCACACCAGCCTGGCCGCCACATTCTGTACTCGCTGCAGACGCCGGAGAAGAGTCAAGGGCAACCCCATGTAGAGGGCGTTGCAGTAGTCCAGTCTCGAGATCACCAGTGCTTGGAGCACTGTTCTCAGAGAGTCAGCATCCAGGCACGGGCGGATCTGAGCGATCTGGCGAAGATGGTAACGAGTGGCCCTGGTCACCGACGCCACCTGGGCCTCCATGGTCAGCGCCGGGTCCAGGACCACGCCCAGATTCCGCATCCTCTCCACTGGCTGGAGGGAAACCCAGAACCCAAATAGATACATATAGATACATATAGATAGATAGATAGATAGATAGATAGATAGATAGATAGATAGATAGATAGATAGATAGATAGATAGATAGATAGATAGATAGATAGATAGATAGAGATACACACACACACAGTATATGGCCGGATAGCCAGCGCTTCGTGGGGTCAAAAAAAGAAAAGTGACACCTGCAGAGCTGGTGGTGAAGGCTTCTGGGAAATGTAGTCCAAGGTTAGGAACATCTGGATTATTTGGGTTGGGGACCACTGCTCTAAGGCAGCGGTGGGCACGAACCAGTTCATCCCGGTTCACCACCACAGGCGCTCCTGCTCTCCGTTCCCTGCTACCTCGGCTAATCTCACCATTCACTTGACCCAGTTCGACCGATCGTCCACTCCCGGCAACAGCTCAGGCTTCTCTGTCCCCGCCCTCTTGGCTGACTGCCCCCTTAGCCAATGGGGCGGGGTGCAGAAGCCTGAGCTGCAGCTGGAGTGGCTAGATCGGGTGGGGAGGCGGGAGCAGCAGTCTTGACGAACCAGGATGAACCAGTTCGTGCCCATCAGCGCTCTCAAGTGCCCGTGATGGACACATAAATAAGCTGCCCGTGTAAGCTGCATCCCCAACAAATTCCTCCATAGAAGGCACAATGAGGCTGACCTGGCAAGGTGTTAAGTCCTTTAGCTCAAACCCAGTGACCCCCCAACTCCACTTTCTGCCCATGGCAAGAAGGAGCCCCAGTTCAGATCTCAAAGGGCAGCAGGAAACAGGGGCCAAGGGAAACAGGACAATCATTTCAGCTGGACTGGTCACCAGAATAAGACACAAACAAGGAATCAGCCTTTTCACACGACCCCTAAGATCCGCTGGCCCCTTAAATTCGGACCAGAGATCTTAGGGGTTCGTTGCTCTTCCTTCCTCCCCACCACTCCGCACTTCCTGGCTCCTGTCTGCGTGAGGGGAGGGAAAAAAGTGGGGGGGGGGGGGGGGAAATGCAGACTCACCTTGGAGAAGCTGCCAGAGCTCCCTTGTGCTGATTCCTTCTCTTTGTTTGCTTTTTTTCCCTCCCGCCCCTTCTCTTAAAGGGGCGGGAGGCAAAAAAAAAAACAGAAGCCAGGAGAGCCCCGCACTGACCAGATTAAATCCAGACCTGGCGATTTTCACCCTCCTCGAGCAGGTACAAGAAAAGTGCGCTGGGTCGCGCTTAGGTGGGCGAGGTCGCACTTAATTGTCTGCAAACTCCGGAGCTGGTGGGGAAACATTTTTAAGCTCTGGAGCTTGCAGCCATTTGCAGCGGAGCTTAGGGGTCGTGTATAAATATAGAGTTGGAAGAGACCTCAAGGGCCACCCAAATAGAACCCCCATCACAGTATTCTCGACAGATGGCCATCCAGCCTCTGCTTAAAAACCTCCCAAAAAGGAGACTCCACCACCCTCCTTTGGGGCTGCATACTCCACTGCCGGACAGCTCTAAACGTCATGAAGTTCTTCCTAATGTTTAAACTGAATATCTTTGAAAGCAGCCCGCCAGAGGGAGAGAGAGAGGGCGATGGGCAAGGCGGTGTGAGGACCCACAGGGATTCTTCTCCAAATATTATCTCAGGAAGGGCCCTGCGGTTAGACACTCCTAGAATCAACGCCGATCTTCCTCTGCATTGGGTTGGTGGAAAACAGAGAACAGGCAGCAGCAAAAATTTAGATCTGCAGAGAGAAAGCTCAGCGAGCTGCTGTATATTAGCAAAGATTTCTTATTCTCCTACTACTGCTCTCTCCTTCTGAGGTTTCCGATTGTATTGCAAAAAGGAAGGACGCCCAGGAAACCACATACACATTTCTGGGTATGAAGACCATGAACGCTCTTCCGATCTGGCCACTTGTCTCAAGTTAGAACATAAGAACTTAAGAAGAGCCCTGTTGGATCAGGCCAAAAACCCATCTAGTCCAGCTTCCTGTATCTCACAGTGGCCCCACCAGATGCCTCTGGGAGGGCACGAGACTAGATCTCTGTCTCCTGATACCACTCCCCTGCATCTGGCCCTTGAAGTGCCCTGGTTTTAAGCCTGGAGATTGACACATCTCCATCATGGTTTGTAACCTGGGATGGACTTTTCCTCCAGGAATCTGTCCAATCCCCTTTTGAAGGCATCCAGGTCAGATGCCATCAACACCTCCTGTGGCAGGGAGTTCCAGAGCCTAATGGCAAGCATCCGTCTGTTTCACAGGACTCCAGTCGTGGGTTAGCTGGCATTGCACCTCAACTAGCCTCATATATGTTGTTTATTGTAAGGGATGTGCGTTTCCCCCACCGACATTGGCCCTTTCTAGTCTGGGCCAAAGGAACGCTGGTGGCAGACCGGCCCGACTCACGGGCCATGCAGCTAGCTGTCTTATAACCGTTTGTGGCATCTTCAAGAAAAGGAGAACGTATTCTCGAAGGCTTTTACGGCCGGGATCTGATGGCTGTTGCGAGTTTTTCGGGCTGTTTGGCCGTGTTCTAGAAGTTTTTCTTCCTGACGTTTCACCAGACTCTGTGGCTGGCCTTTGCAGAGGGCAAGGAGCTCAGGGAACTAGGAGTTCTCTCTGTGCTCTGGGGTACAGAGTGAGCGAAAATGACCCCCTTTTTATTTGTTTATTTATTTTATTTATGCAACTTACTGGTATATGCTGCCCACGACCCAAAGGTCTCTGGGTAGCAGTAATCCTTTCAGTTTTTCTTTTTGAGTGCCCAGTTCGGAGGCGGTTCTCACTCAGTTAAAGGCCACCTGCAGTGGTAGGACCACGTAGACACAGGGCAACCAAACACCCAGGAGAGGAGACCAAACAGCCCGACACAAAGGATATAAGGACGGGGTTGAGAGACGAGGCTGGCACAGTCCAACCCAAACAGAGCAGGCTTCTCACGTATGGCTATCTGATACAGCCCTCTTCTTCACCGGCCAGGTGTTTGCTCCCCCTGCCTTTAGATCTCTTGCCTTCCCTCCATTCTTGATCACAGTTCAACAGGTAAGACACCACCCACAAGGATGCAGAAAGTGCTTCCTGTGGCAGCCCCCCCCCCCAAAAAAAAGCCAGCTGCCCTCTTCTTTATAAAGAAAGCCAGGACCCAGAAGTTGCTGGGCTGGCCCATATCATCCACCAAAGAAGAAGCAGGTCTTTTGGAAAGTGAACGGCTCTTAATTGCTCGTTCAAGATAGAAACAAAGCCTGCATCACCACAGGGATTGGTTGAGACTTGGATCTTGGGAAAATCCATTTCTCTCCCGGGTAAACTGTGGGAATGGCAGCAGAGCTCAGAGGGAACAGGGAAGGCTGACAAAGGGGGTGGACAATGCGGTTACTTCCCGTCCGTCTTTGTTCCGCGACGAGTTTTGTACCATGACAGCATTGGTCGCGATCACGTGGTTTTGTCCCTGCTTCAGTGTTCCACGGTCACGATAACTTGTCTCGTGACAAGTGTTACCTCACGGTCTTGTACCGTAACACACACTGAATTTGTCTAGCTTTCTTTTTTCTTTTTTTTTGGGGGGGGGGGGGGGGGGCTTAAAAATTATTTTTCGATATTTTGCTTCTGAAAAGTCAAAATTAAAAAAAAAACCCGGACACAGTGCTCTGAGAGAAACGAATGTTTTGTTGCGTGACTGTCGTTACCACACGGTGTCTTGTCCTGGAACAGAAAGTGGGAACAAAGTGTGACAAGGGAAAACCCTACCCCAGCGCCAGGGACAGGACTGTTGCGCTTAGCACCCATTCCGGGGGGCATGGTCGAGACAAAATTCAGCTGTTGTGCGAAGGACGCGAAGTAAAAAAAAAATTGTACCATTCCTATGCTCAACACTAACAGGGCCAAAACGAACGTGAAGTAACCATCATGTCACAGGGCAAATTATATACAAAACTCCTGAATTCTAACTTTGCCAGCAATGGCTTCACAATATAACTGTCTCAGCCACACCAGACTTTATTGACTTCATTGGCGATAATAAAATAAAAGTAATTTTGGAAAGCTCCAGCAGAAACAATTGCCCTTTGAAACAGCATGAACCTCCTACCTTCCAAGCGTTTTAACACTTACCCCACCGCACCCCAAACACACACACACACACACACACACACACACACTTTTTTTCAAATCAGAATGATAAGAAAAGGGGATCAGAATGATAAGAAAAGGGGACTTCCAGCAGCCAGGATCTGAAAGAGGCAAGGTTTCTCACAATCCTATCATTCACCCATCTTTCTTGGCCACGCCACCAGGACGGCTGTTTGGGAACATTTTAGGACAGCCTGTTCTGAAAGGGAGAAGCTCCCCCGTGTGAGCAATACTCTCAAGGACTCACAACATTCATCCCAAACAACCCCTGCCAGAACTCAGAGGCTCTGGCTAGATTTCCCACCCGGTTCCCTGGCTCTCCCCCACTCTCTCCTAAGAGATAAAACTCCCCAACAGTCAAATGAGTGGACGAAAAGAGGGGATGCAGGCACACACGGATAACCAGACTCCACAATGCAACAGTGAAGGTCAATAATCCACAGCCAGGACAGCTAGTCAGGGTAAGCTTTGAATTGCAGAGCTGGTAGGGAACCTAAAGGTCATCCAGTCCAGCCCCCGCTTCATCTTAGAACAGCAGAGCTGGAAGGCACGCTATGGAGCATCGGGTCTAGCCTCTGCCAAGGAGGCAGAGAAGGGAATCGAATTCCCAACCAATGGAGCTATCCAGACAGCTCATCGTTTTCGGACGGCACCGCTGCAAGGGACACCAGGCAACCATCGAGTCCAGTGCCTGGAGACATCAAGGGGAATCGAATCACCGCATCTCAAAAAAGACATCGTGGAACTGGAAAAGGTGCAGAAGAGAGCGACTAAAAGGATTCCTAGGCTGGGGCACCTCCCTTATGAGGAAAGGCTAAAACATTTGGGTCTCTTTAGTCTGGAAAAAAAGGCACCTGAGGGGGGGATATGATTGAGACATACAAAATAATGCAGGGCATGAGTCAAGTGGATAGAGGGAAGCTCTTCTCCCTCTCACAAAATAGCAAAACTAGGGGACATCCACTCAAATTGAGGGCTGGGAGAGTAAGAACAGACAAAAGAAAGTATTTTTTTACCCAGCGCGTTGTTAGTCTGTGGAACTCCCTGCCACAGGATGTGGTGATGGCATCTGGCCTGGATGCCTTCAAAAGGGGATGGGACAGATTCCTGGAGGAAAAGTCCATCACAGGTTACAAACCATGGTGGAGATGTATCATCTCCGTGCTTAAAACCAGGGTACTTCAAGGGCCAGATGCAGGGGAGTGGTATCATCAGGAGACAGAGATCTAGTCTCATGCGCTCCCAGAGGCATCTGGTGGGGCCCCTGTGAGATACAGTAAGCTGGACTAGATGGACCTTTGGCCTGACCCAGCATGGCTCTTCTTATGTTCTTATGAACTCCAAACCTCTGGGTCTGCAGGCAGATGCATCAACCGCTGACCTAACCTGAGAGATTCCGGGAATCGCCATTGAGAAAAGTAACTTTTTTTCCCCCCAGCTTTGGCGGCCGCTCTACCTCCATCCTGTCCTAAGATAACCCCGGCCCGCCTGCCTGGGCTGCCTTTGACCTTGGGAGCAATCAGCCCTGCCTGGGCCCCGCTGTCCTAACACAACCGAAGCCAATTATCTCTACGGCTAATAAACCGTTTCCTCCCTGGACGATGTGTTTCTTTTTAAAGGCATCCAGGCCAGGCAGGGATCAGGCTTTTCCCAGCCAGGGGCTGGCCTGGAATAGAGGCTTTCGATTAAGCTTGGCCAGGGTTGACTTGGGACAGTTTTAAGCCCTGCTGGAACAGCAGACAAGTCCGGAAGCCCTAGCAGGGGGTTCCTTCGTACAGAGAGACAAGGGAAAAAAACCTCCCTTAAAAGAAAGTGGGGAAGGGAGGCAGGCCATGCCTTATTCCGTGCCCATGTAAAGGACACCCCAAAAGCCCCATTGAGGCTGACTCTTGAATGATAACATTCGTTTTGGCCACTCTAACTTTGAAAACTGTTCAGTCACAACATTTTTTGCTATGTAGTTTTAGTACTTGATATGGCCTGAATGGCTAATCAATAAAGTTGTTGTTGTAATCATTTCAGCTGGGTGTGTTCCTTTCCAGGTCTTCCCACCAGCAAGGCCACCAAGGACGCTGGCAGTGGGATCCGGATTCACAGCTCAAAAAAGTGCCTTCCGAAGAAATTCCAATTCCAAAATAGTTACCATCCCCAAAACAAAACGAAAATAAAATAAGCCAATTCCAAAATGCCCCACTGGCTTCCTGTTATCTGATGTGGAAGCCTTGAAGGCATACACTCAAACTGAGGGTTGGGAGAGTTGAGAACAGACAAAAGATTTTTTTTAAACCCCAGCAGGTTGTTAGTCTGTGGAAATCCCTGCCACCGGAGGTGGTGATGGCATCTGGCCTGGATGCCTTCCAAAGGGGACTGGACAGATCCCTGAAGGAAAACTCCATCCCAGGTGACAAACCACGAGGAAACTGTGTCATCTCCAGGCTTAAAACCAGGGAACTTCAAGGGCCAGATGCAGGGGAGTGGGATCAGGAGACAGAGATCGAATCTCGTGCACTCCCATTGGCATTTGGTGGGGCCACTGTGAGATCCAGGAAGCTGGACTAGATGGGCCTTTATGGCCCACATTATTCCACTGCCAAACAGCTCTAACCGTCAGGAAGTTCTTCCTGGTGTTCAAATGGAATCTCTCTGTCGTTTGAAACCGTTGCCCCGAGGCCTAGTCTCTGAAGCCTTGGAAAACAAACCTGTTTGCGAGCTGGTAACTCCCCACAAAAGCTCAGTCTCTCGTAGGTTTCAAAGGTGCAGGAAGCCTTGGGTTGTTTCGTCTTGCTCACCCTCATTTGCCCTTGAAGGTTCTTGGCTGCACAAGTTCTGCTATGAGGCCAATGGCGCAGCGTCCAGGAAGGTCCCCGCTCACCCACCCACCCCCAGCCCAGTTTTTGAACAGCGTTATCTTGGACAACACATTTGTGTCTCTGTGGGAAACCACAAGACTTGTCCGACTGCAGGAGAAGGGAGCGGAGGGGGTGAGCGGATGTAACTGGGGGAAGCCACTTCTGCCCAGATTGCAAGCCGGTTCCTCTCTGTGCCTTTCCCCGAAGGCGCTGGTTGATAAGAAAGCAGGCACAAAGTGAGAGAGTGGGGAGAAGAGGGGGGTGGACAAAATGAGGGCACAGGACTCAGAAGACCCAGGTTCAGGTCCTCTCTTGGACATGGAGAGGCACGGGAGATTTTTTAAAAAATTATTTTCAAAGCAAAAGCAAAGCAAAGTGTTCTGCTTATATACCGCCCCAAACCACTTCAAGTAGTCTCTGGGCAGTTTAGAGTTTTAATTACAGTAATGCAGGCTACACATTGCCCCCCCCCCTCAGCAAGCTGGGTACTCATTTTCCCGACCTAGGAAGGATGGAAGGCTGAATGAACCTTGAGCCTGCTACCTGGGACATAAACCTCTCTCCAAACTAGGGGAATGGGCTGCGAAATGCCAAATGCGTTTCAATGTAGCCAAATGTAAACTAGGCATATTGGGGCAAAACAAATCAAAACTTTATCAACTCATGGGATCTGAGCTATCCGTGACAGATCAGGAAAAAGATACAGTGATTCCCCCGCCTACCATTGAGGTTAGGGACCTGACCTGACCCTGCAATAATTGAAAATCCACGATATGCGGATGCAGGTCGAATCAGGCCGGGGGGGGGGGGGGCTAGCTGGGGCTCTTGTACTTACCCCCAGCCTGGGGAGGCCTCAGAAATGATTTTCAGTTGATCTGAAAGCCACTTCCGATTTTCAGGGAGGACCTTTTGGAGCCTCCAGAAGGCCCAGCAAGGCCCTCGCAGGCCTGTTCGGGGCAGCTTCAGTCATAGGGTAAGTATGGGAGGCTTGAAACAGGACTTTTCCACATTACCCTAGGGCAGTGATGGCGAACCTATGGCATGGGTGCCAAAGGTGGCACTTGGAGCCCTTTCTGTGGGCACCCGACATCGCCCCTTCATAGCCATCTGTATACAGGTTAAATCACTGTATTGGCACTTTGCAAAAAAAATTAGTGAGTTTTGAATTGCAGTTTGGGCACTCGATCTCCAAAAGGTTCACCATCACTGCCCTAGGGGGGCCTTTTTTCATATACTGCGGTCCCGCAATATAGCAGGACCGCAGTATACGAACCGCGAAAGGACGGGGGACCACTGTATTGGTGTGTTGGTGGACAGCTCAATGAAGGTGTCTCTACCCAGTGTGCAGCAGTGGTGAAGAAGGACAATTCCATGCTAGTGATGATCAAAAAGGGAATTGAAAATAAAACCGCCAACATTATGATGCCAATATACAAAACGATAGTAAGGCCGCACCTGGAGTATTGTGTACAATTCTGGTCACCGCATCTCAAGAACAGACAAAAGAATATATATTTTTTTTACCCAGCGTGTTGTTAGTCTGTGGAACTCCCTGCCACAGGATGAGGTGATGGCATCTGGCCTGGATGCCTTCAAAAGGGGATGGGACGGATTCCTGGAGGAAAAGTCCATCACAGGTTACAAACCATGATGGAGATGTGTTATCTCCATGTTTAAAACCGGGGTAATTCAAGGACCAGATGCAGGGGAGTGGTATCAGGAAACAGGTATCTAGTCTCGTACGCTCCCAGACGCATCTCGTGGGGCCACTGTGAGATACAGGAAGCTGGACTAAGATGGCTCTTCTTATGTTTTTATGGAGAGGCATGGGAGATACGTATTTAATTATAATCAGAAGAAAGGCAATAGGGAAGGGGGGAAAGGAGTGGTTCTATAGGTTTAAAAAAGAGAGTGTTACATGAAACCTCAAACTGATTTCCAATTCTGATAATAAAGCCTGCTTATAAATTCAGTCTATTGTAGGAGTCGAGTCAGTTACCAGCTTCGTTCTTATAATAAACATATAGCAATCTCCAACATTCTCTTGCGTTCTGTCAGTGAGCGGCATGGGAGATATTTAAGCCATGATTTTACCACTGCTTCTGGGCGGCGTGGTGGCTCAGTGGACCAAGGTGACGAAACAATCAGCTGCGAAGTCGGCAGCTCGGTGGTTCGAATCCCAGGTGCCACGCAGCAGAGTAAGCTCCCACTGATCACCCCAGCTCCTGCCAACCTAGCAGTTTTAAAGCATGTAAAATGCAAGTAGATCAATAAGTACCGCCGTAAAAAACGGGATGGTAAAACCGCGTTTCCGTGCAGCCATGTCAGCCATGTGGCTACGGTCTTACACAACACTGGCTCTTCGGCTTGAATACGGAGATGAGCACCGTCACTAGAGTCGGACACAACTAGCACATATGTGTAGGGGGAACCTTTACCTTACCTTTACCACTGCTTCCCCCTCTCCAAGAAAAACAATGGCTAACCAGTGGTTCTCAACCTGTGGGTCCCCAGATGTTCCTGGATTGCAGCTCCCAGAAATCCTGGCTAGCTCAGCTAGTGATGAAGACTTCTGGGAGTTGCAGTCCAGGGACATCTGGGACCCACAGGTTGAGAACCACTGGGCTAAACTATCTCCCATATCTTGAAAGCCCTATTAGGGATGCCATGATCCCGGATGCAACGTGGCCAGGATACAACACACATATAGAGAGCACAAGATTTGAGTCACAGCAGGCAGTCATCACTAGAGATGGGCACGACTCATCGAAATTTTCGTTTTCGTTTTCTCGTTTCGAAAAAATTTTCAGAAGCAAAACGACAACGGAAACTAAACGAAAAAATTTGCCGTGTTTTTTGTTTTCGTTACGGCAGACACATTGCATTGAAAAGAATGCTAATGAAACGAAAATTTTTCGTTTTCGTTTTTTCGTTTCGTAACGAAAACGAAAACGAAAAATGTGCAAACCCCCCCCAAATGAAAACGAACCGAAACGGACCCCTAAACGAAAAACGAAAAATTATTTTTTTGAGTCGTGCCCATCTCTAGTCATGACTTCTCCCTCTCTTTTAGAAAATGATGCCCTAATCCTGCCACTCCAGAGCTTGGGAGACCTCCTGCTTTTGATCTAGATCCTCCAGAACCTACCTGCTGACCCTGCAAAATACGTAGGGCAGACAACTCCACTTAGGAGGGTCCAGTTGTATCCAAACAACTGGAGATCACTGCAGTTTGTCCAATATATTAAAAAAAAGGACCCCCCAAACACACACACACACACACAAATACCGTTCTGTAAAGCAGCAATTCCAAAAAAAGTCAGTAGGTTAAAAATCAAACAGTGGTTTCAGAACGGCCCAAAACATTATTGCAAAGATAAAGCAAACAAAGACGGTTACTTCATGTCAGTTTTATCTCCCTAAGTGTTGCGCTTAGGAGCGATACAAAAAAAAGTTGCTTCACGTCCATCGTGCAACTAACTATTGAAATGTGTGTTGACCAGGCCCCCGAAACCGGTGCTAAGTGTGACAATCCTGTACCTGGTGCTGGGGTAGGGTTTTCCCTTGTCACTCTTTGTTCCCGCTTTCTCTTCCGAGACAAGACACCGTGTCATGCAACAAAACATTCGTTTCTCTCAGAAAACTGTGTCCGTTTTTTTTTAAAATTTGACTCTGCTGCATTGGCATATGAAACCCTGATCACCAGTAATTCGAAATATCGATAAAGTTTTTTAAAACCCCCCCAAAAAAAAAGAAAAAAAGAAGCTAGACAAATGCTGTGTTTGTCACAGTACTAAACCGTGAGGTAACACTTGTCACGAGACAAGTTGTCACGACCATGGGAACACTGAAACAGGGACAAAACCATGTGATTGTGACCAATGCTGTCACAGTACAACACTAGTCACAGAACAAAGAAGGACGTGAGGTAAGTGCCAAAAACGTGTTGCGTTCGCTACAGACCCGTCCTCTGTCCCAAATGTAAACTGTGCCAATTTATTTCCCACTGATCATCCCATGTTTCAAGAAACCCCCTTTTGTTTGTTTGTTTGTTTGTTTCAATCTATGTACCACCCAATTGAGCCAAGCTACTCTGGGTGGTTCACAACACTTTAAAAAAAATCGCAAGAATGTTTTGGACCTTTCTGTAACCCGAGTTATGATGATTTATTTTACAATTGCTGCTTTACCGAACGGTATATTAAATAAATAAATGAACCTCTCATTTGGCCACCTTACTGCTGACTCTTTGCACCAGATCATCAATGAACAAGTTGAAAAGCACCGGCACCTGAAGTCAGCGGACTGGAAACATCCTTAACTGTTAAAGCAGTACAACAATGGAACTCGTGACCTCGAAAGGTGGCGAGTGTTCCAATAATGCAGCAGGCATTCGAGAGTAAACTGGACTGACATCGGTCAGATCTGTTTTGATTCAGATTCATGCAGGCTCCTTCCGGCTCCATTATTCCAGGATTCTAGGGTTCCTCACCATTTAAATTGCGTACCTCCTTTTCCACCAATGACCTGCTGGAGAGGCCAGAGACCAGGATCACACTGGGAGATCAACGCCTTTAATCCCTTCCGCGGCTCTGCCTTCAGGCTCACGGATGAACGACAGATCCCAGAGAGCCAAAATAACATCACGCCCTTGAAAGAGACCCCTCTGTATCGTAACTTAACGTATTGTTCTTTCTAAAAATCTATTTTTCTATCCCTCCTGCTGAAAAATGTTCAAAAGTGTATGCTTTTTGCAAAATTATTATTATTAAGAATATTAATATGGAGAGAGGAATTCTCAGGCAAAGGGAGCTCATACAGTAATACCTTAGTTTATGAGTATTATGCTTGTAAACCAAAGCACTTGTATATCAAAGCCAATTTTCTCATAAGTAATAATGGAAACTCAGTTTTGTTCTGGGGTCCCACAGACAGACCACATACTGTACACACAAAATGCCAAAACTCACAAAAGAAGTTGGCTAGCCGCTAGAAGTCCACGTCCACTCCATGGTTTAGGTACCTGGCTGTGGAATCTGCTCTGCTTGGGACGAACAAATGGATATTACTCTTTTGTTTTTAATGTGACAGTAATAAAATGCAATTTGTAGCCATAGCACACTTGACGTGCTGCCCCAGGACTAGAAATGATTTGAAAAATAAGAATGTTGAAAACCAATTAAATAAAAATATAAATATAAAGAAAAATAAAACTCTAATATGCACTTCACTTTGAAAAGGTTCTTGAATGGTGCAACGGAGACAAATATTTCCTTTTTCTTCCCATTGCTTTGAGGCTTGCCTGAGATGGAATGTTCCAGACAATCACCCCCAAACCAGCAGGGGGGATACAGCAACCACTGTCTCACTTGTGATCATGTGACCTGCTCCAATGCTTGTACTGCAAGACGTTGGTTGTTAATCAAGGCAAAATTTAGAACACGTTTGCTTGATTTGCAAAATACTCTTAAACCAAGGTACTGTCCTCTTAAACCAAGATAAGAACATAAGAAGAGCCCTGCTGCATCAGGCCAACAGCCCATTTAGTCCAGCTTCCTGTATCTCACAGTGGCCCCACCAGATGCGCCTGGGAGCGCACGAGACTAGATTTCTGTCTCCTGATACCACTCCCCTGCATCTGGCCCTTGAAGTGCCCCGGTTTTAAGCCTGGAGATGACCCATCTCCATCATGGTTTGTAACCTGGGATGGCCTTTTCCTCCAGGGATCTGTCCAATCCCCTTTTGAAGGCCTCCAGACCAGATGCCATCACCACATCCTGTGGCAGGGAGTTCCACAGACTAACAACACGCTGGGTAAAAAACCCCTATTTTCTTTTGTCTGTTCTCACTCTCCCAACCCTCTATTTGAGTGGCTGTCCCCTAGTTCTGGTATTCTGTGAGAGGGAGAAGAGCCTCCCTCTATCCACTTGACTCATGCCCTGCATAATTTTGCAAATGTTGATCAACGTTTGGACAATATAGAGGATCTGATCTTTGCCAACTTGCTCCCTCCTTCTTGTCCTTACAGAACCTTTACAGCGCGCGTGCACACACACACACGGGAGAAGAGCACACACACACTTTTGGCCTTCCTCGCTTGACTCCACAACACACATTTTTGGTGTGAGCGCTCGAGAGAGAGAGAAGCATTGGGGGGGGTGCTTTGCCCTTTTACAAACCTTTTGACCTGCACAAGTCTTTAATTTTGAGACTCCTTCCAAATCCCTCGTCCGGAGGTTTGACCTGCCAAAGAGTTTTCTTGCTCTTTGCCCAGAAAGTGTTTGGGCGGAACCAGACAGGGCAGGGCAACCTTGCTGTCTTATTCACAAATCAGGTGGGGTGCGGGCGCAAAGGCTCTTAGGGCTTTTTTTTTTCTCTATCCGGAGGGGGAGAACCGGTGAAGGAAAACAACAAACTCTCCGCACACTCCTGAGGCCTTGGGGGCATTCTTCTCTCCGCTTGGAAGCCAGCCGGGCCAAGAAGCAAAATACCTGAGAGGCACTAAGCACCAACAAGCGGGAGAAAGAGCAGACGGGGAAGCCACACTTTTGGCCACTCTCGCTTGACTCCTTAACGGCCGTTTCCCAGCCATTTCTGGTGTGAGCACTCGATGGTCAGACGGAGATCAGTGTGCACAGAAGCACTGGGTGAGCAGAAGTTTCTCTTGTATAATACAGTAGTCCCCCGCCACAACACGGTTCATATATTACAGTCCAACCTCACCAGTCTCAATCTACCACGAGTATATGGCGTTTTTTTTCTTTCCTTTGAGAAAAGCAGGCTTCCAAAGAGAGGTTTTTAACCCCATCCTGGCACCTCAGCAAACAGACCTTCAGCTCCTGGCAGCAATGTTTGCTGAGGTGTCAGGAGGGGGTTAAAAACCTCTCTTTGGGCAGCCAGCATTGTGGAGAGTAGAAGTTTACAGCCCAAGGTCAGTTTACTGAGGCATCTGCATCAAGACCCTAAGCCACAGAGCAGGCATCCCACCTCCTCAGAAGCCCAGAAGAAGGAAGAGACAGCAAAGATGAGAGGATTTTTATCGCGGGTGGATCAAGCGCCTAACTCCCGCAATAACTGGGGGAGTACTGTACTTGAGATTGGCAACTGTTGAATAAAAAAGCCTTCTTCTTTATTTAAGTAAAAAAGGCACAGAAGGGACAACAACATTCTCCAATGATCACACAGCAAGCCATAGGTTTTCCCCTCCCATTAAATGCCACAATCAGGACTAGCAACTTTTTTTTGATCTGATATTACTATTTTAACTATGTCACCACGGTTTGGATAAAGCCAGCAGCCTCAGCCACCTGACAGCAAAGACCCGCTCAGATGCTATTGCTTCAGGGACAGTAATTGCAACGGGTTTTGCCGGTATAAGACACAGCATTATTTAGAGGTTTTATGTATTCGGTTCTGACCGGTGACATGGGCCTCCTCTGAGAACATGCTACCACTTTGGTGGGTGTTTTTTTTTTGGGTGGGGGGGTGGGGAAGCTAAAATGTTCCCCAATTCAGTGATACCTTGTATAAAGGAATTAATTAGTTTCCAATGGAATTCTGTTAAGCAACTTTTCCTTTGTACAAATTTCCCATAGGAATGCATTGAAAACAGAGCGATCCCTAATCGCAACCGTTTTTCTGCTGTACAGATTTGCCCCATAGGCAATTCTGTTAAGCGATTTCCCCCTATCTCCAGAATTTGTTTTCCTTTAAGTGTATTTTCTATTAAACAAACCACTTGTTATATGAGGGTCTACTGTACCTTCTTAAGCACCCTATTGTGTGGTCACTACATGGCCACAGAACCAGCTTCCTTCCTTCTCCCCAGTTATTTAAGCAGGCATTCCCTCAAATATAACACAATTTCAGTGTTCACCCATTAAATCTTGATTTTTAACTGATTAGCCTGCCAATAATAAGGCATTGTTTTATCACTTTAATATAAATATAAATTTTATTTTTATTTTATTGTGTTACTATTTTATGGTTTTATCGTATGAATTGTTTGAATTTCATTGTTGTGTACCGCCCAGAGTGACCTCGCTGCCAGATGGGTGGTACAAAAATCCAATTAATAATAATAATAATAATAATAATAATAATAATAATAATAATAATGAATAATAATAAGAATAATGAAGTATTTAGAAGAAATTGGAGTTGAAAAAAGTATTTAGATGCAGAAAATTGGGAGTTGACAAAATTTGCCGATCATCCATCTAAAGTCAGATGTTCAACTAGTTAAAGCCGCAAAATCCAGCGGGATAGCTGTGTGGTTAATTTAATTAATGCCGATAATAATCACTGAGTAATAAAATGCTTGGGAAGCGTTCGACTAGAAGATTGGTAAGAATAAAAAGAAGCGTAGATAGTTGTGTGGTTAAGAAATTGGATAAAGTCACCATCAGTCAATAAAAACCTTACTGGGACCTAATACATAATTTGCCGATACATCATGAGTAATAAATGCTTAATAATAATAATTATTGGTAATACAAAATCCAGCGTAGATAGCTGTGTGAAGAATTAAATAAGAATAAGAATAAGAATAAGAATAATAAGAATAATAAAGAAGAAGAAGAAGAAGAAGAAGAAGAAGAAGAAAGTATTTAGAAGAAATTGGAGTTGACAAAGTCACCATCAGTCAGATGCAGAAAGCCGCCTTACTGGGATCTGCTCGCATAATTTGCCGATACATCACTGAGTCCTAAATGCTTGGGAAGTGTTTGACTAGTGATTGGTAATACAAAATCCAGCGTAGATAGCTGTGTGGTTAATTAAATAATAATAATAATAATAATAATAATAATAATAATAATAATAATAATAATAATAATAATAATAATAATAATAATAATAATAATAATAATAATAATAATAATCTGGAAGTTGAGTCATGGCTACTGGACTTCTTTTTTGAGAGATAGAAACGTTTCTCTGTTAATCCAAACAGCTTCATTGGTGAAGCTGTTTGGATGAACAGCGAAACGTTTCTCTCTCTCAAAAAAGAAGTCCAGTAGCCATGACTCAACTTCCAGATAAACTCACCTAGATGACTTAGAATCTTCACAGAAATAATAATAATAATAAACAGAAAGGCCCTCCACCAACCCAATCTGGCCGAAGACCTCCTAATGAGAGGAGGAGAAGAGGAGGAAGAGGAATCTTAAGTGTGCCACCCAAAACACGATCGCTGCCCGAAATGCAATCAGCCATCCAGCCACAAGCAACCTTACCTGTCAGATAGAGAAGCGGGACGGCGTGCCTCCCGTGCGGTGGCTGCCTTGTTTTCCCAGGAGGTGATGCAGCAGCAGCAACAACAACAACAACAGGAAAGGTACACCGGGAAGGGAAGGCAAGGGGAAGAAGGCGGGTGTTGTTCTTGACAGGCACCCCGCGGGCTTCTTGCTTCTCATCCCTGCCTGCGCGCGGATGCTGGAGCTGCAGCGCCAACACCTCGGGGATGCGGCGCGCCCTCGTGGCCGCGCACCGCCAGCACACGCGCCTTGCTGTCTCCTTGCGAGTTGGCACCTATAGAGCAGCACTCCGGCAGGGAAAGCGTGGGGAGGGCGGGGTGTGTGTGTGGGGGGGTGGGTTGGAGGACACGCTGCTGTGGCTTTGTAGAACGACAACAACACAGCCGTGCCACCGTCGGGCAAGTAGCCTGGCCCAGGGCAACGGGTGCGCCCCACTGCTTCCTGTCAAGCACCGCCTCGGCCAGAAAAAAAAGACATTCACAGGATGATGGCCATGATTTAAAGGAACGCTCAAGAACGCAGGCTTAGCATCAGACAATTGTGTAGAGAGAGTGAGGATCCGCTCCTCCGAGGCTTCTTGGCATGCAGCGGCCCGGGGTGGGTGGGTGGTCGGTTGCGGAGCATCGTCCCAGCACCTTAACCACGGCACCCCCACCAGCATCGGTCCGAGGGGGAAAGTTAGGGGGAAGCCGGCTTGGCGAGGCCACCGTCGCCTCTCTTGTCAACAACACACTGCGGGGGGCCAGGGCCGAGGGTGCGTGCATGCAACGTGGAAGACTTGGAGCAGATGCGCTCTGGATAGAAGATCTGAAGGTGCAAGTAAGCAAGCTGGGCCAGTCTAAACGGGAGGAGCCAGGCATACGCGGAATTCTGGATCCGTGAGTGCCAAAGGAGCGCTTTCCACACCTGGGTAGGACGCCCCGGGGGCCAGTTGGGCTCTAGGTAGGGGGGGGGGAAGAGATCAGAGGATGTAGCCCAGGCGAGCCGGATTTTAGGCCCCAAAGGGATGCGAGAGGAAGGAGAGGGAGGCTGGATGCCAGCAGGTCCCCAGGTGGCCTCCAGGAGGCTCGAGGCGGCTTGCAGAAATCCGAAGGGGCGACTCCAGCTTGGCCGGGCCAGCGTGAGGCAGGAGAAGAGAGGGCAACCCCAACCCCTCACCCCACCCCTGGCAAGGGCAGCCGGAGAGCAACCCCGGGCTCTGCCCCCCCCCCCACCACCAAGGCGGCTGTTCCTGCGGTGGGCCAGCGACGGGGCGCCCCTAGCCCTGCTGGGGCTGCTGGCGTCCCCCGTTGCCGCCGCCGCCTTCCTGCATGCCCCAGCCCAGGCCCCAGAGCACCAGCCGCTGGCCCTCTTGCACCCCGTGCCGGAGGCCGCGCTCCTCCCGCCCCCGGCCGGCTCCCCCTCCTTCCTGACCCTCGGCCGCCCTCCTTCGCCGACGCCGACGCCGCCCGCCGGGACGCCCCGGGACCACCGCCGCCCCCGCCAGCCTCCCGTCGCCCTCGCCCTGGGGCTGGTGCTGGGCGCGCAGACCCACCTCCTGCCGCTGGGCGCCCCCCGAGCGCAGCCCCTGCTCCTGCCGGCCCCCCTCGTCCGACGCCTCCACCAGCCCGGGCCCCACTGGGCCCCCCAAGTGGGGCGGCAGCGGGGAATCTTCCTGGGACCCTTCGCTTCCCTCCTCCTCCTCCTCCTCCTCTTCCAGCCCCGCGCCCCAGGGGCCGGCCTCGCCCTCCTCCTCCAGCAAGCCCGGACCCACCGGACCCCCGACAGAGCGCTGGCCTTCCTCCTCCGCCGCCGCCTCCTCCTCCTCCTCTGCGCCCGCCGCCGCCGCCGCCGCCCCCAGGCGAGCTCGGGCGTCCCCGGCGGGTGCTCCTCCTGCACCCCGCAGCGCTCGGCGCCCGCCTGCAGCCGCCCGGCCTCCTCGGGCACGCAGGTGCCCCCCGACGGCGCCCGCTCGGCCGCCCACTGCACCTGCCCCGACGCCACTCCTAGGGCCGCCCGGCGGCGCCTCCGCGGCGCGTCCGCCCGCCCGGCCCCGTCCCTGTCCCTGTCCCCGTCCCCGTCGGGGCTTTGCTCCTGCACGCCGGCGGACCAGGCCTCCTCCTGCACGCCGGGCGCCCAAGCCTGCTCCTGCACCACGACGGCCCAGCCGCCACCCTCCGGGACCGGGCGGCCCAGCCCTTGCCCCTCCTGGCCCGAGAAGCGCCCTGCCGGCAAGTCGCCCCACACCGCCGCCGCCGACCGCTTCCGACGGCACCGCTCAGCCGCCTCCTCGCCGGGGGGAGCCACCGAAGGCGCCGCCGCCGCCGCTGCCGCAGCCTCTGGCTCCGGGCCGGGCGCACGCCGACCCCTCAGCGCCCCATCGGCCCCCAACCCCCTATTCGATCAGGACCCCCCACCCCCACCCCCCACCCCCAAGATCTGCCCGTGCGAGCCCAAACCCAACCTCACCCGCCCGCACCGACGGATGCTTTTCGCCCTCGCCCAGCCGGGCTGCCTGCCTCCGCCGGAGCCGGCAAACTTTTTCCCCCTCCCCGTCCCCTTCCCGCGTCTCGCCAGCCCCTGCCTCCCTTTCCCCGCCGCCCGGATCGCACGTCTCCCTTGCTCCGTCCCCTGCCGGTCGCTTGCCCCCCCCCCTCCTCCCTCCCCGCCCCGTCCCGTCCCGTCCCGCGTTCCCTGGCCGCCCGCCCGCAGCCTCTGCGCCACTCCGGCCCGGCTGGCCCAGGCGCCCCGAGCGTGGGTCGGTCGTCGGTGCCGGGTGCCTCGTTCGCCTTCGGCTCCGCCTCTTGACGCCTGCCTTAAAGGAGCCCCGGTGCCGGGATCGGGGCGGGGGGGGATAAGAGATGGAGGCAAGGATCCAGAGATCCGACGTGGGGGGGAGCAAGCACGGGATGGGGTTGGGGGGGACGAGAGAGAGAGACGCCCGCCCCGCCTGGCCAGGAGGCTCTTTGGTCGTGCGCCCAGGGCGCATCGATGATGGGAGTCGGAGCAGCAAGGGCAAGAAGGGGTTAACGCGGAGCGCGGACGGAGTTTTTTGTGCCCAGAAAGAAAGCAAAGGGGGAAGGAAGAAAAAGAAAAAAGACAGAGATTGATCGTATTTCCAAAAAAAAAAAAATCACCCATTCATTAATTCACTGCCTGGCTTATGTAACAGGCGGCGATGACTGCGCAGCTTCGGCAAGTGAGAAGCGCCTGAGCGCCTGGACCGGGCAAAAGGGAGCGATGCTCCCGGCTGGAATGGTCCAGCCGTTCCTGCATCCTTCATCCTCTGGAGCAGGCGAGCGGGGCTGGCTCCGGGTGCAAAGCGCGCCCCCCCCCCCCCCCACGCGCTGCCGAATCAGGGGAAAGCGGGCAGTTTCGCGGCTGAAGGGCACATTCCCTGCCTCCTTTGTTTTTCAGGAAGAAGATCTCCAAAATTTGGGAGGAGGATTTAAGGGGTACACCTTTTTAAAAAAGGTTTCTGTCAAAATCAGCTCAAGGTCTTCAGACCCAGTGAAATTTGCAGCAGGCTTGGTCAAAAGAGACAGAATTTGCCACTTCAAACGGAAGATCCTCCACAGAAACAGAGAGCCTTGGAGGGTGTTAGAAGCGGTGACCCAACATACATGAAGGGCGCGAGGGTGACATTTCTAGTGGGTGCCCAGTTTGCTGGCACCAGAAGGGGCAAAATGCAGATGGGAGAGAGAAAAGACTTATCTGTAGGTGCAAACAGGACTCAAACCACTGGTTATGCAAGGACTCCTTGCTATATTTATTATTTGTCAAAATAACATCCCTTTGTTCTTCCCGTGCGCTCAGCGCTGCTCTCTTCTGTTGGTCACCATACGTGGCTCCCTTCTTCCGCTCCACTTTTTGGTCTCACAACAACCCAGCGAGGAAGGCCAGGCTGAAGAAGAAGCAACTGGGTCAAGGACACATGGTGACGTTTGTGGTTGAGTGGTGGTGACCAACTTGAATCTCCCAAGGTCCAATCCAGTCCTCTAACTGCTGGACTACATGCCCTGCCTCCTCCTCCTCCTCCTCCTCCTCCTCCTCCTCCCCCCTCCTACTTGAGAGTAGACATCATTGTGGCTATGATGCGTCAGCTTAAAACAGTGATGCTGTATTGCATCCAGTGGTTCTCAACCGGTGGGTCCCCAGATGTTCCTGGATGGCAACTCCCAGAAACCCCTTCTGGCACAGCAAGTGGTAGAGGCTTCTGGGAGTTGCAGTCCAAGGACTTCTGGGGACCCACCGGTTGAGAACCACTGATCTAAACCAATGCCCTAGATCTGTGGTTCCCAATCTTGGGCCATCCAGGTGCTCTTGAACTGCAACTCCCACAATCCTTCACCACTGGTAGTGCTAGCCAGGGGTTCTGGGAGTTGCGGCCCAAGAACATCTGGGTTACCCATGGTTAGGAACCACTGCCTCAGATCCTTCGAGCCAGTCGAGTGCTTCTCTCGTTTCTTGTTCCTTGAATGAGCAGCTGTAACAATCTGCCCTTTTTGTTTCGGATTATATGGCAACCATCCCGTAGCTGTTGCTTTGCTGTGCAGCCTAGTCCTGAAGCTACTCCAGCCGAATAGCGGCAGGACTCGGCACAGGGCCTCTGGTGCTTCATAGTAGAACATCGCCGCTGGCCATTCTAGGCTGAATAAGTCTGGGGAGGCCTCATCCAGAAACACACATCCTATTCTTCCATCCATAAGACGCTCCCATGTACAAGACGACCCTCAGTTTTTAGTTTGCCACTTTTAAACAAAAATATAGTCATATACATGGGAAAATACTGTATTTTCCAAGGTCTTAAATACAGCTGGGTAGCCATGAGACACGGAAACAACCAGTATAGCTGATCTCACCATACCAGTTTTTCTAGTCGCTTCTTGCATTAAATATTATTATTATTATTATTATTATTATTATTATTATTATTATTATTATTATTATTATTATTATTATTATATTTCTGTTCTGCCCATCTGGCCAATTACCCACTCTGGTCAGCTTATTTGATGGTTGATTGGCTTTATATACTGCCCCATTTAGTGCAAGGCACTTTTCTGGGTGGTTTACAACAAACATGACCGCCTATTAATAAACACAAATATTTATTATTTATTGATTTGGTTTATATACCGCTCATCTAGCCAGACGCTGCTCTGGGTAGTTCGCAACATAGTCCATGACAGACAATTTAAAAAAAAACAATAATTAAAAAATAGTTTAGTGATAAAAATCAAACCAGTAGATAAGTAACATAAGGTAAAGCAATAATTCAATAATTGTAACTATGAAACATTTTAAAGGCGGCAATTTAAAATTAAAGCTATAAAAAGCCAGAATAAAAGCAGGAGACCAGATGGCGCTGGAGGCAATTTCCCTTGTAATGGCAGGACAGGACCAACCAAAAAGAGATGAAGAAGAAAGAATGAGGACCAGAAGCTTGAGGCACCATTCATCAAAGTTTGCCTGCCAAAACTTAAACAAAGGAGATTGGTGCCATGTCTGCTCATGCTCAGCTCCTGTTCATTTCGGACCTTTCCGGTAGAGTAAGACCATTCCTTTTTCAAACAAGGGTCCAAATGGACCAACTAAGCAGTTCTGTAGTGGAACATCTATAAATGCGGGTGCTCATCATAACATTCCTGCACTGTCCTTCTCTTCTCAAACTAGGAGCAGGTCTTATGTAAAGCTAACGGTTCTTCACTACCCGTTCAAGACTAAAGGGTGTTTAAACAGACCTAATAAAACAGCAGTTAAACCAGGATGGCGATAATCAACAAGAACATAAAATAATACAGTAATACCTAGGTTTATGAGCATAATTCATTCCGAAAACATGCTTGTACAGTACAACGTAGGATGCAGCTGAGCTGAGAAGGAACGGGTTCAGGTTGGTATCGGTGTCAGAAGATGTCGCACTGCCCATGCGTCTCGGAAAGCCACAGGACTGCAACCCCACAAGACCTACCTCAAGGTTCAAAAATTCTTAAATGAAAAATAGACCAATCTTCCGTCTAGTCAAATAGAGAGTGGCAGACATTTTAAAACTTCCACAAAATTCAAATCGATCCTTCCACCCCTGGGGGTGCGTCAAAGTGGGCGCCACTCCTGTTCATGTCGTGTGCCATCCAATTGCTTCCGACCCATCATGGCCTCAGGGAAGCAGTGATCTCCAAATGGTCTTCTCCTCAACCTGCTCCGCTCTTGCAGGCCCCAGCCCATGGCTTCCTTTAGGGAGTCGGTCCATCTCGTGTTTGGCCTTCCTCTTTTCCTGCTGCCTTTCCACCTTTCCCAACATGATGGCCTTTTCCGGAAAAATCCTGCCTTCTCACAATATGCCAAAGACAGGACAACTTCTGTTTCAACATTTTTGCCTCCAGAGATGTTTCAAGTTTGGTTTGCTCTCGGACCCACATCACCATGGGTGTGTGGGGGGGGGGGAAAGAGGAAACCTGCAGATGAACGTCAGTACAGTAGGACCCCCGTATCCACGGATTCATTAACCACTGATGCAGTTATCCACGGCTGGCAGAGGAAAAATTAATTCAGGAGCTGGAAAGCAAGCTACTGTCACAAACAATAGTCGTAAAGCAAGGTACCATCACAAAACAGCAGTTTGGGGTTTTTTTTGGCATTTTTTCTTATCCGCAGTTTTTGTTATCCATGGGAAGACCTGGAACCGATCCCCAGCGGATACCAGGGTCCTACTGTAATGTCAAAATATGTAGAGGAACAGGTGACCCATCAAATATACCTTTTATTACAAGTGAGGACAGGACTTCACATTAGAAGCAGCACTATGGATCACAAGTCCATACAGTTGATGTTGTACGGGTGCAATTACAGGATTTGCGGAAATGCCTACATTGGCCCTGGGCTTCTTGGCATCCCCCAAGTAACTTTTCCAAGGTATGGTGGGTTCTATTCCAGAGGGGCGACTAAGGCCACAAACCAAGCACAAGGTGACTCTGAGAGCATGCCAAGGAGTTGAACTGGAACAATTTGAGAAAAGTTTAATGAATTCTGGGATTGTGTTTATGTGTGTAGGAAGGAGGTGCCAGTTTCGTATTCTTCCTCCACCCCACACCTCAGGCCAGCAATGCAGCAAATAATTTGAAGTGAAACCAACAATATCAATCCTATATTGTTTGTCAGGGTAGTCGTCCCCTCAGATGGTGGTGTTCGGGCTTGTTGGCTTTCTTATTTAGCACCCGTTAAATTGTGCGGCTTTAGGGAAACCTCAAGGAAATAAGAAAAAGACATCCCTGCCCCCAAGGAATATCAGGATTCATGTTTCACATCAACAATTTTTGAAGCAGCTGCAATTGCTGCATGCGTTTAGAGATAATTCCAGCACAGGCTCAAAGACAATAAATAAATAAATAGGTTAAACAAATTGATTAAAAGACGGACATTTTTCAGACAGGTGCCTTTTCACCACAAATGGATCCCCTTTCCCCTTGACTTGGTGTTCAAAATGCTCCAAGCCAATCCAGATATGGAGAAATTTTTCAAACTGGAGAAAAGACCAAAACAAAGTGTAGATCCCACTTGTTTTCAGAGGGAGATGGCAAAAACAGGGTTTTAGTGCCATCTACAGGACGAAGTGTTTTAAAGCACCAATACATTTTTTTTTTAAATTGCAGAGATAATCATGAAACCCATGCTCTCCCAGATGACGCTGGACTAAAACTCCCAGCTGGAGCTGATGGGTACTGGGGAACCCACATACCCTATTCTCTGTTCTGACCTATGCGCCCATAGCTGTTCATAGAATCATAGAAGTTGGAAGGGACTGACAAAGGCACCGAGTCCAAGTCTGTGGAACTCCCTGCCACAAGAGGTGGTGATGGCATCTGGCCTGGATGCCTCCAAAATGGGAGTGGACAGATTCCTGGAGGAGAAGTCCGTCACAGGTTACAAACCATGAGGGAGATATGTCATCTCCAGGCTGGATGGCCATCTGTCGGGGATACTGTGATGGGGGTTCCTGCATGCCAGAGGGTTGGACTGGATGGCCCTTGAGGTCTCTTCCAACTCCATGATTGCAGGGGAGTGGGATCAGAAGACAGATATCTAGTCTTGTGCGCTCCCAGAGGCATCTGGTGGGGCCACTGTGAGATCCAGGAAGCTGGACTAGATGGGCCTTTGGCCTGATCCAGCACGGCTCTTTGTATGTTCTTATGTGTGTTCTTATGTTCCCTGCTCAAGGCAGGGGTCTTAGCAAAGGATGCCTGCCAGGTAATTGCCCAATTTTATCTCAAGTACCTCCAGCATTGGAGCGCTCACCACCTCCTAAGGTCACGGGTTTCATTGCCATACTGCCCTAGCAGTTAAGGTTCCCCCTAATATTCAACTCAAATCTGGCTTCTGGTAACTTGAGACCATTGTTGCTCGTCCTACGTTCTGGGGTGACGGAGAACAGACCCTGCTCCTTCTCTGTATGACACCCTTTTAAGGACATGAAAAGTGCCCTCGGTGGAAGGTCTGGAGGATATGTCTTATGAGGAACGGCTTTGGGAACTGGGAATGTTTAGCCTTTCAAAAAGAAAGCTGAGGGGGGATATGATATCTATGTTTAAATATTTGAAAGGACGTCATATTGAAGAGGGAACATGTTTGTTTTCCATGGCTTCAGAGACTAGGACTCAGGGAAATGGTTTCAAACTACAGGAAAAGAGATTCCATTTGAACATTGGGAAGAACTTCGTGATGGTGAGAGCTGTTCGGCATAAGTGGAAGATGCTGCCCCAAAGGAGGGTGGTGGAGTCTCCTTCTTTGGAGGTTTCAAAGCAGAGGCTGGATGGCCATCTGTCGGGAGTCCTGTGATGGGGGGTTCCTGCATGGCAGGGGGTTGGACTGGATGGCCCTTGAGGTCTCTTCCAACTCCATGATTCTATGATTCTTTTACCCGGGCTAAACATGCCCAGTTCTGTCAGCCTTTCCTCAGAGGGCTTGGCTTCCCCCCCCTGGTGATGATTACATAAAAGGCAGTAATTATTTCCCAGTAATTACAGGCCCTGTGACAGACGGGGGCAGTACAGACTAGGTTCTGCGGGGGTGCGTCGTGCATTTCATAACGCTTTCTCTCCTGAGTCAGAGTGTAAACACGGCTGATTTTTCCCCATCCCAGTTGCCTCGGGCCTCCGGTTGGGAAAGGCTCGTCTTATCCCTAATGAATGCAATTAATAATTCCCTCCTCTGCCCAGCACCCGGGCTCTGAGCTGTACCCACGCAAGCAAGTACAGGCACGGCCTCGGCCAGGTTCTGTCATCCTCCTGACATTATACAACGGCGGCAACTGTTTCCCTGCATCAGCCAGAAGGGGCTCTGTGAAGGCAGACACCAGCTTTGGACCGTGTGCCATCTGTTCACCAGCGGCGGAGTCGGGAGGAAGGTGGTACGTGCAGCTTGTGCGAGAGACAGTTGGCTTAGGACAAGCTCCTGGGTCTGAACTGAGTCGTGGAACAGCTTTCCGTGCACACTGACTGTACAGGAGGAAGGGTGGCCGCCCGAGCCCACATTAGAAGATCTTTGGGGTTGTAAGGGTTCACGCAAGGGCATGACCAGTTCCGATCCGAAAGGATGATTCTCGACTTCATCATGCGAAACTTGAAACAAAACTTTTATTATAATATTCCATATTTTTACTGCTATCTAAAACATGTAGATCACTTGGTACAGGCGATACTTCTTCGGCTTGAGTTTCAACAAACAGGAACTTTTAAAGTTCCATTCCTTTTGATAATTCTGTCCTTTCGTAGAAGCAGAATTATTTGTTTGTTTGTTTATATTTTTTAAAGCAAAGTGTTCTGCTTATATACTACCCCATACCACTTCAAGTAATCTCTGGGCAGTTTACAGTTTAATTACAGTATGCAGGCTACAAATTGCCCCACCCCCAGCAAGCTGGGTACTCATTTTACTGACCTCAAAAGGATGGAAGGCCTACTATTATGGGGTGGTGTATAAGCAAAACACTTTGCTTTGCTTTAAAAATATTCTAAATAAATAAATAAATAATTCTATGATTCTATGAAAGGATAGAAATATCAAAAGGAATGTAACTTTAGGGGTCATTCATACTGAAATGAAGCAAGCAGCAGCACAAGTTTTATGCATAATAACAAGGAGCTTAATATACAAGTGCAAAAAATATCTAAAACCATTACAGACCACTAAAAAAATAATTGTACAATTCACGAGCTTTCATGGGATTGCACCAATTTAAAAATCCCAAAGTTCTTGGCAATATGAATTTATTTGAGATTTAAGTCAGGAAGCAGTGTGGTGGCTGGTTTACGGTTATAGCTGAGCCAGTTGTGGATAGACGGCAATTCCCAGTTCTCTAAAGAAAGAAAGAAAGAAAGGCCATGTGTGTACACACACCTCCCCTTTCAGCCATTTTAAATAAAAAGATCTAGATAGATGTTTGGCTAGGGAGGGGAGGTGGGCGACACAGAAAACCTGGGCCCTCCATCTGGGAATTGGGGTGATAATTGAGTAGACCCATGAGGTTTGGCCAGCTGTGGTCAGATTAAAGTCAGAACCTTTTAGAGACCGAGTGCCCAAATTGCAATTCAAAACCCACTATTTTTTTTTTTGCAAAGTGCCAATACTGTACTGTATAGCAATTTAGCCTGAATAAAGGGACAATATCAGGTGCCCACAGAAAGGGCTCCGAGTGCCACCTTTGGCACCCGTGCCATAGATTCGCCAACACTGACCTAGTGGTTCCAACCCTGCTGAGAGTTCATCAGCAGAGGACTGCAACCACTAGGTAATATGTCTTCCTGCTGGTGCGGGGAGCAGCAGCAATTTCTTGGTATTCTCATAATTCAATTTTTTTCTTAGTGTTCTTTGCACAGGAGATTACTGTGTGCACCTTCCTGGGGTTTTGCCTTGAGACGGGGCCAATTAAAACATGTACTGTACATCTGGAAGGTGTACTTTCTAGTTTTTGAAGGTGACAATAAAGATTTTTGTGGCAGTTTTGCTAACAGTGTCTTGAAAGAGCTTTGTCCTCTACTCTCAATTTTTGCTGTTGATAAGAAGTATGTGTTGGACCCGGCAGGTATCTGTGATCTGATGTTCCATCTCTGGAGTTTTTCCAAGTCCTGCTCTTTCAAAGAGTCTGGAGCATAAACCAGAGAACTTTTTCTGCCAGTATTAGTTCCAATAAAGCCTCCAATCTTATTTTCGTCCTCCAGTGATTGTTCAGATTTTATCTGCTCTAAGACTCCCTGGTTCATCCCTTGGGCCCTCCAGAGTACAGTATTTGTAAAACTCCCCCTGTAGGGGCACATTTCAAATAAATCTGCCCCCCCCCTTGTACTGTACTTTTTACTGATACATTTTCAATTTGCTTTTTTTATTCCATTTTTAAACAGTTTAGTCAGGCTTTAGTGTATCTACCTTTTCTCTGTTTTTCACCTGCGTCTGTTTTTTCAAATCTTGTTTCTTAAAAAAAAAACTGTAACAGATTTAGTCTTGCTATGAGACACTTCTGATCCCAGTTTTCAAGACAAATCTAGTATAATAATCAAAACAATAAATATTTTTGAAGACCTGGGTATGCCTGAATGCCATCAACTACATAACTAGGTAGCCACAACCTCTTTATAAATCTGTGGTGAGGCCCCATCTGGAGTGTTGTGTCCAGTTCTTGTCACCATACCTCCAGAAGGATATTATGGAAATGGAAAAAAGTGCAGAGGAGGGCATCCAGAATGATTCGGAGACTGGAACACCTTCCTTACTCTCTGAGGCTGCAATGGCTGGACCTCTTCACTCCTGAACGACAGCGCCTAAGAGGTGACCTGATAGAAGTTTATAAAATCGTACACAGTGTGGACAAATTGGATAAAGAAAATCTGTTTTCCCTATCGCACAACATTAGAACTAGGGGGCACTCCATGAAACTTTTGGGTGCTAGATCTCAAAACAAATAAGAGAAAGTCATTTTTCACCCAGAGGATCCCTGACCTGTGGAACTCCCTGCCAGAAGAAGGGGTGACAGCTCTCAGCCTTGACAGGTTTAAGAAAGGATTGGGCAAGTTCACGGAGAACAAGGTTATCAGTGGCTATCAGGATAGATGCCTAAGGACAACCTCCGGGTTGGAGCCATTTCTAGGGAATCGCAAGGAGGTGAAGACATCTGCTTGGGAATGCCCTGAAGCTAATGGCAAGCCGCTATGTGAGACAGAATGCTGGACTGGATGGGCTGTGGCCTGTTCCAGCAAGGCTGTTCTTATGTTAAAAGATACTAATGATTTCTTACTCAGTGGATTGGCAAGTGCCCTTCCTGCTCTCTAGGTGACACTGGGCAAGAGAGAGATATTATAGTAGACTTCCTTAAGGAAAGCTGGGCAAAAGCCTCCTGAATCCCAGAGGGGCAGCTGGGTAGGGCCTTACCCCACAATGGGAGGGAGAGCCTGTGTGTTTTAAGGCTGAATGTCCCCTCCTGCAAGAGAAGCCGTTAAGAGCAATGACTCAGGCTTTTGTTTGAACCCAGCTTACATTTAACAGCCAGATGGTTTAATGCAGGGTGCGGGGCAATGTCAGAACAGGCTTCTGGTGAGAGGTGTGCTTGCCAGGCCCACCTTCTCATTGTACTGTCATGATAAAGTACAGAAGAGCAGGCCTGGTCTTGCAAAGCAAGGCTGTTTTCCATTTTTTCTGGTTTTGCCAGTAACGTATTCTATGAGAATGGGCGGTCAGGTGTGCAGTGGTAAATTCAGAGCTGCTTCATGACCCTTTCTAGTCTCCTCTTGCACAACACAAAATGGCAGGCTTAGCAACAATCCAAATTCAGGCATTACTTTATACATACAATATATATATACACACAAAATACCAAACAACGGGTCTTTTGTAAAGCTAATGGGTTTTATTGGCTTGCTTGTGATGCAGGAACACCAAAATGCTTCGTCTTACTATAAGGCTGCCACAAAGTAGTGCATTTCCAGAATCCAAAAACCCTTCCTACCTCAGGATCAGAGCCTTTATCAGGTGATCAAGTCCAACCCTTTGATCAAGGCAGGAATCCAAATCAAAGGATGTCTGACAATTGATTCTCTAATTTTTATTTATTTGATTTTTATACCGCACCATCTGACCTACAGTCTCGTTCGCTCCCAGAGGCATTTGGTGGGGCCACAGTGAGATACAGGAAGCTGGACTAGATGGTCCTTTCGCCTGATCCACCATAGAATCATAGAATTGGAGGAGACCTCAAGGGCCTTCCCAGCTCCCTAAGCCGTTCCTCATAAGACATTTCTTCCAGACCTTCTTCTACCATCCTGGTCGCCCTCCTCTGCACCCATTTGAGGCTGTCAACATCCTTTTTAAAATTGTGGCACACAGAACTACATTGTACTCCAGGTGGGGTCTGACCAGAGCGGAATAGAGTGGCACTATCACTTCCCTTGATCTAGACACGATGCTTCTGTTGATGCAACCAAGAGCCATCCAGTATGGCTCTTATGTTAATGTTCACCCTGGGCAGTTTACAAAAATTTTATCTGGAACGCCTCCAGCCGTGGAACGCTCACCACTCTTCAAGGTCACGGGGTTCCACGTTGTACTGCTTGAACAGGTAGGTTTTCACGGATATTCGGCCTAAATCTGGCTCCCTGTAGCTTGAGCCCGTTGTTGCGTGTCCTCCCGCACGCTCGACTGACTGAGAACAGATCCTGCCCCATTCTGCTTGACAACCTATCAAGTATTTGAAAAGTATCATTGTATCCCCCTCCAGTCTTCTTTTCTCCTGGCTGGACATGCCCAGTTCTTTCTGTTTTGCCTCCTGGTTGCCCTCCTCTGAACTTGCGTGCTTGTTGGGCAACCTTGAAGTGCGTTGTTCAGAAGTGGGCACAGTTCTCAAGATAAAGCCAAACCAAGGCTGAAGAGAAGGCGACTAAGTATCTCATGGGATTTCGAGAATCTTTACGACTGTTGATGCATCTAGAAGCCATCATATTTCCTTTTTTTTTTTTTTGGATCACACTGCATTGCTGGCTTCAACTTGGTCTGTGACTTATACCAATTCCCAGATCTTCCTCACATCTGATATTACAGAGTGGTAATATTATCTCCCACATCCAAGGAGGCTAAAACATTTGGGGCTCTTTAGTCTGGAAAAAAGGTGCCTGAGGGGGATACGATTGAAGCGTACAAAACAACGCAGGGCATGAGTAAAGTGGAGAGAGGGATGCTCTTCTCCCTCTCACAAAATACCAGAACTGGGGGACATACACTCAAATTGAGGGCTGGAAGAGTGAGAACAGACAATAGAAAATATTTTTTCACCCAGCGCGTTGTTAGTTTGTGGAACTCCCTGCCACAGGAGGTGGTGATGGCATCTGGCCTGGATGCCTTCAAAAGGGGATTGAACAGATTCCTGGAGGAAAAGTCCATCACAGGTGACAAAACCATGATGGAGATGGGTCATCTCCAGGCTTAAAACCAGGGTCCTTCAAGGGCCAGAAGCAGGGGAGTGGTATCAGGAGACAGAGATCTAGTCTTGTGCGTTCCCAGACGCATCTGGTGGGGCCACCATGAGATGCAGGAAGCTGGACTAGATGGGCCTTTGGCCTGATCCAGCAGGGCTCTTCCTATGTTCTTATCTTGTAACTGCATATCCCCCCTCCTCCAAGGTGCAGGACTTTGCCCTGTTAAATTTCATTCTGTTGCTTTCAGCTCAGTGCTTGGAATTTATACCTGTCTTCTAAGATATTCCACTCATTTTTTTTGTCATCCACCGTTTTGGTAAGTATTCCTTGCACACTCTGATTCAGTCCATTAATAAAACACGTCGAAGAGTACCAAACCCAGGACTGAGCCTTGGGGCACCCCACTTGTTACCTCCTCCCAAGTTCGATTAACCGTCACCTTCTGAGTACGATTTTGTTGCCACTTGTATATCCACCTGGCACGTGATCTATCCACCCCACACTTAGGGCCTTTTCACACGACCCCTAAGATCCGCTGGCCACTTAAATTCGGACCAGAGATCTTAGGGGTTTGTCGCTGTTCCTGCGTTCCCACCCCCTCCGCACTTCCTGGCTGCTGGCTGCGTGAGGGGAGGGAGAAAAAAAGGAAGAAAATAATGCCGCTCACCTCCGTTCTGCCGTCCCCGCACTGCATTCAGATCTCTTAAAGGGGCGGGGGGGGGGCAAAAACAGAACAAACAGAAGCAAGGAGAGCCGGGCAGTCACTACGTTATATCTGCATCAGGAATTTTCACCTCCAGAGAGCAGGTACCTGAAAAGTGTGCTGGGATGCGCTTAGGTGGGTGTGGTCGCACTTAATTATCTGTAAACTCCGGAGCTGGTGGGGAAATAATTTTAAGCTCCGGAGCTGGGAGCCATTTGCGGCGGAGTTTAGGGGTCGTGTACAAAGGGCCTTAGTTACTTGCTCATCTGAATATCACGGGGCACTTGGCCAAAGTCATACTATGTCTACAGCATTCCCTCTGTTTATCAAGGGAGGCTACCCAATTTAAAAATTAGGTGAGATTAGTTGGGCAGATTTTTTTTTCTTGACAAATCCATGTTGGCTTCTAGTTATTACTGCACTGTTTCCTCAGTGTTTGCAGAGTGGCTGCTTTATAATCCGGATCCAGATTTTTCCCCCCTGGGATTGATGTCAGAACGGCCTGTCTGTAGTTCCCAGGTACTGCACTTTTCCCAAGTGTGTGCTTCCAAATTTATTCAAGGATCTGAAAAGATTTTTTGAACAGGTAGGAGTGGCTGCTCTCTCTCAGGCAACGTTATTTTTAAAAAAAACGCACTGCAGAAGCAGCTAAGTCATAACTTTTATTTCAATTAAAGATCCTCGTTTCTCCCCTTCAGCCATTACACCAAAATTGCAACCTCTACTTTTAGATCAGGCTCCAACACAATACAACAAATACACACATTTCAGAGGTGCAATGGCTTATGTAAATCACAGTTCTTAAATTTCAGTACCTATAAACAATGCTTTATTCACCCCACCCACGATGCTGAGATGATTGCACTGAACGATCTCCATTGAAGACAGAAATCACAAAATACAGAAGCTAAGACCAAGAGCTACTAAGCTAGACCATTTCACTCACACACCATCGATTTTAGATGCCACAGAGATTTTATTACATTGCATGACTGGTGGAGGGGAGGTGACAAAATTCTGGCCATGAAAAGCCAGCTGCGTTTCAATCCACTGAGTCAACGTATTGAGGCTTTGCAAGTGAAAAGCAATGAAAACTCAAGATGGGCATGAACTGCTTCGAGGCGCTTCGTGCCAAACTGGTTAAGGCAGCACCACAGGCCCTGCACTTAACCCTCCCCCCTCCCTCATGGCTGGGATCCCCACTCACCTAAGCCAGCGTGGCGCTAAGTGTCCTCCCACGCCCATCCGGCAAGAAGCTCGGGCTGCCCTTCCCTGCCTCCTCAGGCAGCTGTCCGCTCCCAATTTGGCACGAAGCGCAACGAAGCGCTTTGCCCATCTCTATCGGAGAGGGAAAGTTCCCCGTTAAGCAGAGAGAGAGAGCTTAAGAGCAGCGCTTTGCGGCTTTGCATCCACGTCTAGAATGGAAAGCATCTTTCTCAGCCATGCGACTTCTGCTCGTTAAACGTACTTTGAAAAAAGCCCCCCCCCCGCATGCGCGCGCGCGCCGGTCGCTTGAAGCCCGTTCTCGCCCTGACACAAAGGTACACTGGCAAATGACATGAGTTATTTTACAACAGGCTGTTGACCTGAGCGGCTTATCCACCGGCTCAAGTGCTCCCAGCTAACATCCCAATTTATTTGTCTAGTCACAAGCAAGTGCTACAGATATATGCATACATTCATCCAGACACTCCTTCACAGCCTGGAACTCCCAGTAACTTCGCCCATGGTGTGAAACGTGGAGGACTGCAGCCTGATGTTCAAAGGGCCACGTTTCGCGTCACTTCCACGCTCTCCCCCCCCCCACCCCATCAGAAGCAGATTTTGAAAGACAGAACAGGTCAAGGTCCATTCCGACACCAGAGGGAGAAGCTCATGGCCCTTCCTCAAGGTCCGCGAGAGACCCCAGGTAGAAAGAGAAGCTGAGACACTGATTAAGCACCCCGGCCTCGCTCCAAGATCCCCTGCGCCAACGACAGCACCCAGCAGAAAGAACAACCCGACACAAGAGAAATAATCGCAGAAATTCAAATATACATGTTAGATACTAACGACCATGCTCTGCAGATGTCACAGAACGGAGAGCATTTAGGAAAAAAAAAACATTATGGGAAACACTGTTCCCGATAATTTACACACCCTTAGTGCAACATATGGAGGTCACTGCCCCCGATACAACACTGTGGTAGGCAAAAACTACCTTGATCTTTAACATTATGGGAGACGCTGCCCCCGATAATGTGTTCCAAGTTCTCATGATACGTCATAGCACTGGAGCTTCCACACCGTAGCTGCCATTTGGATCCAAGCAAAACCAAGCGCAAGCCTGCAGTGGGGGCTGCCTCGGCTTACACAGAGCCCAAAGGAAGGAAGAATTAGGTGTGCCTCAAAGGATCATCTTGGAGGCACTCTTCCCCTTTGGCCTGGATGCAAGGACAAGACACCTCGTGAGGCAGGAGGCCCTCAACCCTCCACCGGACATCATGGGAAGACCGATGATGCTTCTCCTCGGAAGTCCTGGATGCTAGGTCTGATCTCAAAGCTTCTGTCCCCCCCTCTGGGTGAGTTCAAGAAGACCCAAAGAGACACTCTCTTGGGGAACCCTTTTCCTCCGCCTTGATCTGCCTGAGCCAAAAAGACAGGAAGACGCAGGGCACCCCAGATCAGCTTCTCAGCTAGAGACGGGCATAAACCGGATCACCCCAGTTTGTAAACAGGAGCCCTCCCCTGGCTCCATCAGCCACTCACCCGGCCCAGCGTGGATGCTTCTCCTGCCTCCGCGGCTGATCGTCCAGTTCCAGCTACAGTTTCAGGGTTCTTTTGTCCTGCCCTCTTGGCTGAGTTCTCCCTCAAGACAAAAGGGCGAGGCAGGAAGATCTGTGCTCCTGCCCACGACTGGGAGATTAGCCGAGGAGGTGGGAAAATAAGCACAAACTAGGCCGGAGCGGCTGAGGCGGCAGGGGAAGGGACCACCAGCTCCTGTGCCGTTGCCTGTACAAACTGGCGCGAGGTGGTTCACGCCCATCTCTATTCCCATCTAATACGGAGGAGGCCACTGCAGGCTTGACGGTAAAAGCTCCAGCGATCATGGTTGGACTGTACTAGCAGATGCTGCTTTTCTCTTTAAATATCAAAAACGACAGTATAACTGTCATAATTATGGAAGTCACTGCTTCCGATAATTATCTGTAGAAAACAAATACTTTTTATAGTGAACACTGTCACTGATAAATAAATAACAAATAAATTATCTCAATACCCAATCCCAGCAGGGAGCTGCCTAAGCAAATTGTGTGTGTGTGTGTGTGTGTGTGTGTGTGTGTGTGTGTGTGTGTGTGTGTGTGTGTGTGTGTGTGTGTGTGTGTGTGTGTGTGTGTCGCTGTCGCTGTCTGTCTGTGTGTCTGTGTCTGTGTGTGTGTTTCCCGGAACGCCTCAGCTTAGGGGTTGAGTGCAAAGATTAGCTTCTCCCCGCAAGAGGTAGGGCTGCCCCGGCCATTTTTCGGTTGAACCATGGGACCACTCAAGGCGCTGTGGACTTTACCTTGTCTTTGGCTTGTCCATCCTGAATAAAGAAAGAAGCCATCCGAGAAGAGGTCTGCAAACACTCCATCTCCTCTTTCCCTTGGGAAGGCAGAAGGCATCGTGTCTGGTGTGGGTTAGGCTGGATGGGTTGCATGTGTCTGAGAAGGGGGGGGGGAACCAGGAGTCGGGAAGGAGCAACGAAGCTTTTGCATACAAGACAAGTCCTAACCCATACTGGGAGTTTCAGGGCCGCCTTCTGCCTTCCCAAGGGCTCGTGCAACTCCAGTAGGTGCTTTTTTAAATTCACTGCCTCTGTGCCAAGAGCACGTGAGGCTGCTCCAGCTCTCGTTCCTATTTTCAGGCTGGGATCTATTAAATCTTTTAAAAAAAATAAACACCAGCCTTCTTCTTGACTTTCGGATTTGGAGAGCACATTTAAAAGGGCATCTACATACATCTAACTTCACACCAAGACTTAACTATGTGTTTGGAGTTGCTCTACACCAGTGGTTCTCAACCGACGGGTCCCCAGATGTTCCTGGACTGCAACTCCCAGAAACACCTTCCAGCACAGCGAGTGGTGGTGGAGGCTTCTGGGCGTTGCAGTCCAGGAACATCTGGGGACTTACAGGTTGAGAACCACTGCTCTACAGTAGTCAGGGGACCACGGTAGTCAGGGGCTCTGAATTGACACTGGAGGGAAGAGGGAGTTTGTCCCCCACTACTGGTTGAGGAGAGAGGATTATTTTTTTTTAAATCTGTATCTCACAATGCAGTGCGTTACGTTTTTAGAATTCGTTGTCAATGTTCCAGATGTCGCCCGAGATGGCGTTTGCAGCTCCCTGGATGGTCCAAGTGATCAAGGCGAGTTGATTCTTGAACACGGTTTCGTTGAAAGCGCTCGGGTCGGTCTTCCGGAGCTGGAGGTGGTCCAGCAGCGCTTGGACGGTGTGGGAGCCGGAGCCGTAGAAGATGTGACGGAGGGGGCTGTCCTTCGGAGACACGTAGGGGGAGAGGAAGTGGTACTCCACCTTAAGAGGAGAGAGACACTCGTGATACCCAGGGGTTTTTTGGGGGGTGGGGGTAAGGCAGGAATACAGAGTGATGTTCAAGAGGCAGCCACTAAAGGCTCAGAAGAAGGCAAAAAGCTCAGAGATTTCAAAAACGAGCCAATACTCTTTGGAAGAAGAGCTGGAGAATCTTTGTGGGACAGGCTAAATTCCTCGGTGGCTGCACTTTTTGTTACAGATGTTCTGTAACATTTTATTTGTTTGTTTGTTTGTTTGTTTGTTTGTTTTTTGTTTTAGAGTAATTTTTACCCTGCCTTTCTCCTTGGAAAAGGACCCAAACAATGTTCTGCAGCATCAACCTATCTGACTTCAGGTGACCCAAAACAAGAGCTTTTAAGCCACAGGAACTATTTAAATGTGGGTTTTCACCACTGCCAAGGTATTCATTTGGAGTCAAGAGAGGCTTTTAATTGGTGAAGATCAATTAATTCTCCACTTCGGATGTGTACACAAGGGCGTGGCATCAAATTAACACTTACTTTCATGATCCGGTCATTCAACGCACGGCAAGCCACCTTGTTCTCGAGATCCGTTTTCATGACGTCTTGATCCAGAGCCGTGGTCGCTCGGCTGAAGTCTCCACGAGCCACAAAAAGCCACGTCAAACTCAACCCCATGCTCTGTGAGAGGAGGAAGAAGAAAGCGCCTGCACGTGAGTGACCTACGCCGGCAGGGGCGCACGGGTGGCGTCGCGGGCCAAACTGCCGAGCCCCCTGTGCTTGCTAGTTGAAAGTCGACAGCTTGCAAGGTGAAAACCTGTGGCTTATGCCAGCTCCTGTGAGCTCGGCAGTGGGCCAGCAGGTAAAAAATGCAAGCAGGTGCCATTTCAGTGGGAAGATCAAGACCTTCCATGCATTTGCGTGTTTCAGTCGTGCCAGCCATGCGGGCACGGAAATAGGGCTATGGACAAATGCTGGCTCTTCGGCTTACCAATGGGAGATACAGTTCTCCCCTGCCCTTTTGCGGTTCATAGACTGCGGTCCCGGTATATCGCAGGTCCGCAATATATGAAAAAAGCCCCCCTGGGTTAAGGAGGAAAGGCCTTACCCAGGCCCCTCGGAGGCCCCAAAAGTGCTTCCCTGCAAACCGGAAGTGGGTTCCGGTAAACCAGAAGTGACCTCCAGATCACTAGAAAGCGCTTTTGAGGCCTCTGGGGGACTGGAAAGCCCCTTGCAGGCCCATTTGGGGCAGCACCAGGCCTGGGGTAAGTACAAGAGCCCCCAGAGAGCCCGCCCAGTCCCGACCTGACCCAGCATCCGCATATTGCGGATTTTCAATTGTTGCGGGTCGCGTCGGGTCCCTAACCCCTGCGATAGGTGGGGGTTTACTCAACCCGTATAGACTCGAGGAGTATAAGTCAACACGAGTGTAAGTCGAGGCCCCTAATTTTGCCTTTAAAAAGTGGGGAAACTGGTTGACTCGAGTATAACCCAAGTCATTATTTCCCTCCAGTGCCTTCTCCAAGCTGGTGGTGGCAGCAGCAGTGGCAATGGCTACTGTCACTGCAGTGGTTCCCTCGTTCCCTTCCTCCTCCTCCTCCTCCTCTTCTTCTTCTGATTGGGGGGGGGGAGAGAAGCAGCCGATTTTTAAACTTTTTTTTCTTTCCCGAAGCAAGGGCTGAAGCCACCATCGGCGCTTGCTTCAGGAGAGAAATTTTTTTAAAACCCTGCCACTTCTCCTTCACCGGAATACGTCGAGGAAAAACCCCCCAAAATAAGGGCTGAAAGACTTGACTTATATTCGAGTATATACGGTAAGTGTGGCCCCTTGAGTCGGAAACAACTGGACATAACTGTGGGAGGGAACTTTTCACCTTTACAACCGGGACCTGTTCTAATAACCGCTGGCGCTAGTTTCTGCGCGAACTCCACAGTGCGGGAAAGGCACCGTCTGACCCTTAACAACGGGAACGGACCAGGAGTCTCAGCTGGGGTGCCTGTGCGGCTGCAGTGTTTCCAGCCAAATGCATAATCATGGGTCGCTGTGCTATGTTTATACTTATGGTTTCGAAACAGTGACGTTGAGCCACTCCGTGAGTAGCAAAATACCACAAGCAAGCGGAGCCCAGGGACAAATGCAATCCGAGCCCACAAAACAAGACCCAAACCATTCCACGAAACCACCACGGGCTATCTCAATAGGGCAGGGGTGTTCAAACTTTTCTGCAAGGAGGGCCAAATTTGGTGAGATGAAAAATGTGTGGGGGCCAACCATTCAGCCCCATTTGGCCCCCGGGCCGGACTTTGGACAAGTCTCTATAACATGCAAGGAGGAAGGGAGGGATGCTGCAGCAACGGAGCCAGGGGTGGGTAGAGTGGCCGATTGGTTGGGGGGGATGGACAGAGACAGGGAGGGCAAGCAAGCCATAAAACTGCATGCCCCATCCGGTATGGGGAGGGGCCAGCTGGCGGGGATGCGTGACAGGCTGAGCCATTGGGGAGAAGAGGCCGCGGGCCACTCAGATTTTGAAAACCGGCCGGGTTTGGCCCCCGGGCCTGACTTTGGACATGCCTGCAATAAGGGCTTGCCCTCATCCGAAAGGGGCGGACAGGCACTGGAGTCTGAAGGAAAGCAATGCAACTATGCCACCAAATTTTCCCTGTCCGCCCGGATCCTGGGGAACTTCCTCCCCCCGCCATGTGTGGTTGTGCCTGATAGACAAGTGTTTACGTAAAAAAGCATGGCAAACCAACGGAAGACACGGAGCTCAGCCACCGAGCCGGGAACGCTGCGCCATCGCCGCTTACCTGCAGCTCTCGGCGGTAAGGGACCATGCTTGAGACAAAGCTGCGCATTTTGTCATCGTAGCTCTTGTAGTCCAGGTAGAGTTCGTGGTCGTGCGTCATCCTGAGAGCCATCCGGCCGGCTACCTCGGCCGCTGCGCGCATCGTTTTCTCCAGCGCAGCCACGGAGTTGCCGAAGGTGCGCAATAAGCTGTTCATGTTATCTGCCGTTGTGCCGAGATAGGGGTAGCTTTTTCTGCCCTGCAGGACATTAAAAAAAGGGTCACCGAAGATGCTGTTGGTTTAAATTACCAAAGGCATCTCCCAGGTACCGGGGTCAGTTCCCCCCCCCCCCGACACGGATGGCATCTCACATTCCTGAGTAACATTTCCGTCTCGCGTTCCTGAGTAGATCTTATGGGACAGAATGGCAGAGCCATCAGAAAATCTAAAGCCACCGTAGAATGTCTGTCGTAGGACAGGTAGCCAAGTACCCGAAGCTTTCCATTTCAAAGGGCAAAAAGGGAGAGGGAAAGGAGGCCTGGAGCCGCTTGACATTTTGAGGTGCGGCTAAGAGCTTACGCTGTGGAAGCCGAACGAAACGGCGGGAATCCCCGAGTACGACAGGAAAGGAAAGCTGGCGTCGTCCATACGAAACGGGACCCTGCAAAAGACAAAAGGGTTCTAGCCACACCACTCCTCCAGGCATTTGAGAGAGAGAGAGAGAGAGAGAGAGAGAGAGAGAGAGAGAGAGAGAGCTCCAACAGTCCAACATCCACGCCTGGGTCCTGGAATCCCAGCAGTTGCCTGCGTTGGACCTTGGGCCCACCCTAGCCTAGCACAGGCAAGGCGGAGTGTTCCCAGCCCTACCGGGAGCTTCTGGCAAAGGAGGAATCTTTGCTACTAAGCTACCATCACTCCCCCAGGGCCTTGCCCAGGGCAGGATCCACACCAGGGCCAACCAATTACACTATTAATCTGGGGGGGGAGGGGGGCATTGTCAGATGTCATCCCATCACCCGGTGGAAGAATCATAGAATCATGGAGTTGGAAGAGACCTCAAGGGCCATCCGGTCCAACCCCTGCCATGCAGGAACCCCCATCACTGGACTCCCAACAGATGGCCCTCCAGCCTCTGCTTAAAAACCTCCAAAGAAGGAGACTCCACCACCCTCCTTTGGGGCAGCATCTTCCACTGTCGAACAGCTCTAACCACCATGAAGTTCTTCCTAATGTTCGAATAAAATCTCTTTTCCTCCAGTTTGAAACCATTGCCCCGAGTCCTAGTCTCTGAAGCCATGGAAAACAAACCTGTTCCCTCTTCAATATGACATCCTTTCACATATTTAAACATAGCTATCATATCCCCCCTCAGCCTTCTTTTGGAAAGGCTAAACATTCCCAGTTCCCTAAGCCGTTCCTCATAAGACATTTCCTCCAGACCTTCAGCCATCCTGGTCGCCCTCCTCTGTACCCGCTCGAGGTTGTCAACATCCTTTTTAAACTGAGGCGCACAGAACTGGACACAGTACTCCAGGTGGGGTGTGACCAGAGCAGAATAGAGTGGCACTATCACTTCCCTTGATCTAGACACGATGGTTTTATTGATGCAACCAAGAATCGCATTGGCTTTCTTGGCCGTCGCATCACACTGCTGACTCATGTTCAATTTGTGGTCCACCCAGACTCCCAAATCCCTTTCCCAGTTCAACGCTACTTACTCTTTTTGGGCTAAAGTGTTAGCGAGGTTAACCAGTGGCAACTGGATCTAAACAAGAAAAATACACACACACAGCAATCCAATTAGTTTTCATCGAGGGACACACACACAGGCCCTTGCTCAGTATTGGTAAAATCAGACACAACAATGATGCAAAACCGAACACTTCCGTGGCACTTTTCAGAGCAAGAAGGTGAGGCTAAACACTCACGGATAATAACCCTCTTCCTCCCAGCACCTGTTTCTACAGAGAACGGTGGCCGCTGCAAAACAGGTTACATGGTATTTCCCCTTCATGGTTTTGTATTTGCAAATTATTTCCCAAGGGACTCTTCCAAGCAGTCCTTACCCCTGAAATGGCTTCTTTCAGGAGGCTTTTTAACATGGGGCTGCCAGAGAATTTGAAATCCTGTGATCCTGCAGGGAAAAACCATGAGATTGTGATTTTGAAGTCCAAGTGGCCAAGGGCTACTCAAAGTCCTGACGGCATATGCAGTTTAGAGGCGATGCCGTACGTTCCAGATGCCCCACAGCTCAAAACCCAAAGTTCAAAACTACTCTTTGGGCCCCAGGAGATCTGAAATGGGAAGAGCTTAAGAAAGGGTGCAGAGCAGAAAGCCCTTTTAATCCCATAAAGATGGGAGAACGCTCACAGGGCATGTGCAAATAAGACCAGGGCAGTTTTCATGAGACCCCTGGCATGGAATGGAAGAGAAGAAGCTGACGAAACCCAGAGCCCTCCCTGCTGTCTGCACGGCCCCTCCATGGTGGATGCAGACGACACAGCATGACTTCAAAGTCCACAACCAAAAACAGTCTTTGAGAAATGAATTCTTCTCAGCCAATCAAAGACTCGGTCAAAGATCACCAACAGATAGTACAGACTGTTCTGGGGGTACGCCTGTGTATTCAAATGACCCCAAACAACAGCTGCCGTTACTCCTTTGCCAAACCCGCGTCCCAGAATTCGGATCCTCTGCGTTATACCTTGAGTATCAGGCTACCATTCAAGGGAACTGACATCGCATCAGGCTGTGGAGAACTCTCTAAGATTAGATTTCTACACCCCTCGTCTAGCTCCAAGGCCACTTCTGGCCGTTTGCAACAGTAAGAGACAACAGTAAATAACAATCAACAGTGCTGTGTGAATTAAGCTTTTAGCATTTAACCTTTGCCTGGACAACCCAAGAAAGAATGACTGCTGCCTGTTACCTGCAACAGCTGCATCCAGGTTGATGTATGCAAATGCCTTCAGGTGGAGGGAGGCAGCGTAGCCCTGAAGAGGAGGAGAGAGAAGACACCCTGTGAGACGGCAGCCACCGTCACTGCACAGATCTTACTTTGGAACCAGGGCAGCCAAATACGGAGGCTGCCCGATCCTTCCTGGAAAGGCTTTAAACAGGAAAGCAAGTACCTCCAGCCACTCCGTGGCACCAACAGCCCCGAAATCTCCGGCGCTCCAGCTGGCAAAGACAATGCTTCTGCGAGGTTTGTAGCCATCTGCAAAGAGAAGAGGAGGAGAGATAGAGAGACTGCATCCAACGCGGCGCGCGTCAACCACACCCTGTCCCGCCTGTCAGGGGTCTCACCTGTTTGCACCATGTCGGAAAGAACGCCGGCCAGCGTCAGTAACAGGGCAGTCCCAACTCCGGCTTTCACTGTTCCAGGGCCCCAGGCATCACGCTGGGCTCCGATCACGATGTAGCGATCTGCAAAAGGAACAGGGACTGTGCCTCCTTCCTCGCCATCCTCTCAGGCTGAGAGCAGTTCGAAGGCATTCAGGATTTAAGCACGCCACCCTCAAGAGGGCTCAACAGAGAGTTCTACTGATAAGGGCTGGCACTCCTTAGGATCCTGGGTTCAAGTGGCCATGGTGTGGCAGGAAATAAACCCATCGCTGGCTCTTCATGCTCCCACCACCTATTCTGTGTAGAAGAAAATCTAAACATGGAGTGCAGTATCCACAGAATCAGTATCCACTGATTGACTTATCCATAGTCTGAGAATATGTAAATAAAAAAAAAATCTCTTCAGGTGCCCTCTTTTTCACCTGTATTACTAGAACCTGCCACTAGAAGGAGCCAGAGACCATGATATTTGATAGTGAGGAATACATTGTGCAGTCTCTAGTGGCCAATTTTAGCAATACAACGAGATATATATATATATATACAGTGAACCCTTGTATAACAAATGGTTCGTATAACATAAAATTTGTACAACATAAAAAATTCCGGAGATAGGGGAAATTTGCTTAACATAATCGCCTATGGGGTGAATCTGTACAACATAAAAAATGGAATCACTCTGTTTTCAATGCATTCCTATGAGAATTTGTATAAAGGAAAATTTGCTTAACATAAATTCATTTGGAACGAATTAATTCCTTTATACAAGGTACCGCTGTATATCCATCCTTCCCTGTTTGTACATGGTTTTTAGTATCCATGATGTTCCAGTATTGGAACCAATCTCCAGCAAATATGGAGGGCAGTGGTATAGCTGTATTTGAAAAATGCATATTTGAAGGGACTTATTATGGACTCAAAAATGGTTTCCAAAACATGTAAGATATTTCAGGAGTGGTGTTGCCGGTGCCACCACCTTAGCAAGTTTCTATGGCCAAATGTGGATTAGAACCCAAGACTCCTGGGACCAAGCTTGTCACTCTGTCCACTATATTACACTGCCCCAACCGGACATGGCAAGGACATGTATATCCAATATTCCTTGAGGCAAGGGGGTGGGGAGGGAAAGGGAGCCTTGCAACCTGATTATGGTGCTCAACGGTCCTGAGAAATCCTTCTTAAAGGTGACGGAAGAACGTTGGCCACGGCCCATCATCAAAAACCCCCACAGACCTGAGATCCTTTCTAGCTTTTTACCTTGTTCCTCAACACCTTTGATCACGCCAAAGATATTCAGGAGTTTCCTCTCCACAAACTCATTGTTGACGCGGAGGGTCACATTTCTGCCAGGTTCCAAGCCACACTTAGCCGGGACGTTTCCTTTCCAAGGAGGTTGACAGTCTGGGCCATTCATCAGCCTGGAAACAGATCCATAAATAGCCACCTGCAGGTATACGGGCCCTACGCGTCAAGCCGCTTTCAAAGTTTTACTTACAAAAACCCAGACTTGTATGGAGGCAATAAAATAAAATAAAATGTGGCATTTTAAAGACCAACCATTTTGTTTCAGTGAGAACGTTCTAGATCAAACTTGGTCCGATGAAGCGGGGGCAAGGATCTACAGTGAAACAAAATTGTTGATCCTGAAGTCCCACAGTAGTTTACTTATCCCCTTCCTTTTCTTCCAGTACTAGATGTCTAAGCCAGGCATGTCCAAACTTCGACCCTCCAAATGTTTTGGACTGCAACTCCCACAGTCCTTTGCCATTGGCAATCTAAGCTTAGAATTCTGGGAGTTGTGGTCGAAAACATCAGGAGGGCTGGAGTTTGGACATGCCTGGTTTAAGCCATCTGAGCCCCAATAAGAGCAAATAAACTAAGCACAAACCCACTCCTGAGTTTAAGATGCTCTACACTTCTTAGATAATGGGAGAAGACTCTGAGAACAGAGCACTAACTGTTAGGTGGAAAATAGGCATAGGCATTTCGTTTTGGAAGTGGTCCAGTTCCGAAATGAAACGTGGGAGTCCAGCTGGTGTTTGGAACCAGACCAACTCTCTGGAACGAATTCGGCCAATCCCTTACCTTGCCTTACCTCATTTAGGACTAAACTCCACCCAGGAAGGAGCCTCTGAGACATTATCACTCCTTCTTGCCGGCGCTGGCCAATCAGGAGCTGAGCAGAGAAATGCATCATCCCGCCTCCCTGTCTGATTAACTGGCACCAGCGAGAAGGAAAAATGACGTCGGAGGCTTCTTGCTCATTGGAACTTAGCCCCACGCAACCCCAGAGCAAGGTAAGGGATTGGCTGATTTCGTTCTGAAGGGTTGGCCCAGTTCTGAACGCCAGCTGGGCTCCCATGTTTCGTTTCAGAACTGGACGACTTCCAAAATGAAACGCCCTTGCCTACTGGAAAACTCCCAATGTTTAATTCCAAAGAGGGAAGCTACTAGAAAATGAGGAGGTAAAACATCTTAACTGTTACAGAAGTATGACAACAGAGCCCATTATGTTGGAAAGTGGCGGATACTCCAACATCGTAGGCATTCAAGAGAAAACTTGACAGCTATTTGTCAAATCTGCTTTAGAATCACAGAACCACAGAGTTGGAAGGGGTTTATAAAGCAAGACGAACCCCCTGCTGAGTGCAGGAAACCAAATCAAAGTACCATATTTTTTCTGTACATGTATAAGATGACCCCCCCACACACACACACACACTTTTCGAACCCAAAAATACAGTTTCGCTACTGTGCAGTTTTCTCTTCGGCTTACTTCTGAGTATAGGATGACCCTCAAATTTTAATCTGACAATTTTAGACAAAAAAATCTAGTCTTATACACAGAACAATACTGTATTTCTGACAGATAGTGGTGGTCCCATTTTCTGTTGAATCCCTCCAGCATTGGGGTGCTCATGACCTCCCGAGGTTCCGTTGTCGTACTGCTCTAACAGTTAAGAAGCTTTTTCTGATATTTGCCTGCATTTGTGTTCCTTTAACTCAGGCATGTCCAAACTTTGGTCCTCCAGATGTTTTGGACTACAACTCCCACAGTCCTTTGCCATTGGCAATCTAAGCTTAGAATTCTGGGAGTTGTGGTCCAAAACATCAGGAGGGCCGGAGTTTGGACATGCCTGCCTTAGCGTAAGCCCATTACTACATGCCCTGCATGTAATCTGAATCTGAAATCCTCTGATTAGGATTCCTGCCTTGAGCAGGGGTTGGACTTACGGCCTTTTAGGCCCTTTCCAACTGCACGATTCTACGATTCTGAAAGCCATGCAACCAACAGAAGTTCTTCTCAAGTCAACTGCTGACTGCAGAAATGGAGGAGAAATCACAAAACTCAATGAACAGGGTACCAGCAGAAAGGCAGGGTAAAAATATTCTCAATAGATAAAACAGAGCCAAGGGAGATGGTGAAAGAAAAGAACGCTTTCCAGCCATAAGGAGGTAGGTAGGTAAGCGAGTAAATAAATAAGGTTGCATTGCATGAAGCCATCAGGCCTTGCAGCAATTCCAGGCAGGGCCCGGCATGAATGTGCAACCTAAACTCCATGTTCTCTCCACAAATGATTATTCCGTTCCATTCAACACTCTTGCCACATTTGCCCAATGGGGGAGGAAGTGTGACAGCCCTAGGAAACGCTCCATAGGCTCCTGTGAAAATCTAGAATTTATGGGGTCCCGGAGAGACCACTCTGTTTTGGAAAAATCTGAGGAGGAGGAAGGTTACCTGAAGAGTTTACTGGCGGTAGTACTGGAAATGGTTTGCACAGGGATGACCGGAAGTCCAGAAGATTTGGCAGGCGGGAACTGAGTATGGTTGAAAGACGGGAATCCGGGCGTAAAAGGGTCCCCAGTTCCCAGATGAGCCTGCAAAGACGGTGCCCAGGTGACAAACGGAAAGCGAAACCCTCCGGCCGCCATTTTGAACGGCAGCAGGACATGCCCCCCCCCTTCCGAGGTACTCACATGCCCAAACAAGCCGTCGACTGACCCCAGGCCAGGATAGTCTGCAGGATCAGGGTAGATCAGGACTCCAACAGCACCCCGCTTCTGGGCATTGGCCACCTGTGGGAGGAGACCGTGGCATCTTCCAGGGAATGGTGGCAAGGATGCAATCTATGCAAACGGAGCCATCACCTTGTGGCCTACAAGCAGTATCTACAGTGGTACCTCTTAAAGACAGATGCCTCGTCAGACAAAAAGAACTTGTAGGAAGAAAAAAAAAACATTCCAGGAATAGGCATGTTTTGCATGACAAAAAATTCCCTATGGCTTGCTTTGCAAGACAAAAAAAAGTTCCACATGTACCCGGGGGGGGACGGGACGGGGCGTTATTTTTGTCTTTATTCTAGCCCACGGAATGGATTAATTGTTTAATTAATTCCTATGGGAAACCGCTTTTCATAAGACTAAGTCTTCTTAAAACAAACTGACCCACAGAACGAATTAAATTTGTTTTAAGAGCGCCACTGTACTGTATTTGGTTCTCCAGCCCAAGGAGCCTTCATGCTTCGCAGAAACCCCTTACGCGCGGCCGACACACCTCGGACTGGCACCTTGCTTGCGCACCCAGGTTGGGGGGGAGGGCAGAACAGGCTTATATGGGGCAGGCCTTATATGTTCCCCTCCCTCGGTCCCTTTTTCTTGAGCGGGCTCTGGTTTCCTTCCCCCGGAGCGAAGGACAAAACCCACCTTTTCAGCAAACGTGATTTCTCCAGCCCTGAAGAGCATCACTGTCCCAGCCAGGCTGCCATTGCCCTTGAACAGCTCGCGGAAGTCTTCCTCGCGGCCGTAATTGCCATAGACGGGCTTTCCCTAAAAGGAGGGACGATTACAACCCGTCAACACAACACAGCCATTCAAGCAGGCCAAGAGGGAGCCTGAGCTGCAGTTGAGAGCGCCTGATGTGGGACTGCATAAGGGTGCGCGCGTGCGCGTCTGTCTCTCTCTCTCTCTCTCTCTCTCTCTCTCTCTCTCTCTGCTTTGATGTGATATGGAAAAGACTGTGGGCGATTTATGTCCTCAGATCGTATTTGTGATTCTATTACCTCCTGTCTGGTTTTGGCTTCATAGATCTTTTTTTTGCAAATTTTCTTTTCAAAGACATGAACCTTGCTGCAAGATGAACTATGGGAGCATGATAGATGACATTCTACAGTAAATTCATTATTCTTTTATTTTACTTGCGATGGATTCATTCAGATTAACTGATGCACATATCTCTCTCTCTCTCTCTCTCTCTCTCTCTCTGAGGTTCAGTCCCAAGCCCTGAAAGCAGGCGTCTAATATCAGCCATTGCTCTGAGTGAAAAACTGCCACCTCATGGGGCAACTCCTGCTCAGAAGCCCAAAGCCTGCCTTCCTAGTTCCTAACCCTCCCTAACATGGGGAAGAGGCCGCTTAGGTGCCTGCAACGGGGACCACACTTTGAGACCTGCAAGGACCAGGCCTTGCAGGTGAACGCCACCGTTTGCAGCCCCTTTCTGGGCTGGGTCCAATTGCCTCCAAGGCTTGTCCCATCCATTAAAAGCTGCCAAGGACGGAGTTATTTGCTCCATATTTATTGTTATTTATTTTCAGATTTATATACCGCTCCTACTTCCCGAGTGAGAACTCAGGACGGTTCACATAAAAATTTAAAAAAAGGAGACTAAAAACAGACACGTACAGTACCACCCTCTACGGTGGCTATATGGCTATTTCTCCGTTTCTACACAACGTGCTCTCTCCTGTCTTGCGCCATTCACACCCACCCGCCCTGATTTCTCGGGCTTTTTTGTTCTTCCAGAAAGTGCACCCGGTTTTCAGTTTGTTCTGCAATTGTGCTTTTGGGTGAAAAATCCATGCCCTCGTCGAGTGCGTCTCCGTCAGAAAACAGCGCTTGGAAGCAGAGACGCCACCGCAGAAAAAGGAGTTCCCTGCCTTGTCCTTAAATTGATTTCTTAGAAACCTTTTTTTTTTTTTTACAGACAGTCAATCTCCCTTCAACCTTTGCCCGGACGTTGAGTCTCAGGAAAAAGTATGCCGCTCTGACAACATGCACCAAGAAGGGGAGGGAGCAGACATTTCGTCTTGAAAAGCCCTAAATTGCCTAAAAGTTGAGTTACAGCCACCAAAAAAGAAAAGAAAAACCGACTTACTGATACTTCGGCGCTTTTGCTGTATGCGACGTAACCCTTCGGCGTCTCCAAAAGCTCCCTTGGTCCATCTATGAAAACTTCATTGGGCGCGCTAAGAGAAGAAGATGGCAAGCATTTGCCCCAGAAATCTGCCTCCTAGTCTTCCAGACCATTGGCATTCCCATCCATGTTCTTTTTAAACTAGGGGTTGCCAACAACTGACCCCCCTCTTTTGCTGTCCTTCCAGAAGCAAGAAAAGGCCTTTCTGTTCAAGCAAGTCTTCCTGCAGTAACTAGGTAGCTGTTACGTCATTTTTAGATGGCTTTTTAAATCCATCCATCCCTTATTGGACTTGTATACCACTCCTTCTAGCCTATAGGCAACGCTGGGCAGTGTACAACATCATATTAGGCATTATTTTGACTAGATATTTATTTATTTATTTATTTATTTATTTATTTATTTATTTACAAGATTTTTTTCAGCCGCCCCACTACCAAGAGGTCTCTGGGCGGCATACAGAAAGTATTAAAAACTATAAAACAATAAACATTATTAAAGCTATAAAGGACAATACAGTTAAAACAACATACAGTACAAATTATAAATTGTAAAACCCTGCTGCTCATGTGTCCAGCCAAATAATCTAAGTAAAATGCTGGCCAAACAGGAAGGTTTTTGCCTGGCGCCAGAAAGCTAAAAGTGTTGGCGCCAGGCGGATCTCTGTAGGGAGGGCATTCCAGAGATGGGGGGGAGGGGGCAACTGCCGAGAAGGCCCTGCTTCGACCTGCCACCCCCCCTTACCTCTTTGAGGGATGGCACCTTCAGCAGGGCCTCCTGGCCTGACCTTAGAGTATGGGCAGGCTCATATGGAAGAAGGAGGTCCTTTAGGTAGCCGTACCCACACTGTGTTTTTTCATTTCTCAGAGTGACATTTTTTAACAGAGAGAGAGAGAGAGAGAGAGAGAGAGAGAGAGAGAGAGAGAGAGAGAGAGAGAGTTTCTACTGTTCTAAGCTTTTAATATTGCCCTTTAATGATGCCTCTTGTTTCCTCATTGTTCTTAGCTTTAATTATTGACTTTTAATTACAGATGGGCACAAAATGATTTTTTGTTCTGTTTCGGAACTAAATGAAAAACGAACGGATTTTTAAAGAAAAATGAAACAAAATGAACTGGAAATTTTCCGTTTCATTTTTCATTAATGGCAAAGGTTGCCATAGAAATGCATTGAAAAGCAATGTATTCCCATGGGAAGCTGCTTTAAACAACCTGTGCCTTCCCCCCAATCGGGCATGTGGGAGGAGAAGCGGCGGTTTTTAATAAAAAAGTATTTGTGGCAAGCAGTGACAGCAGACCATTCTGCCACCACCGCTTGCCGCAAAGAGTAAAAAAAAAAATGAAAAAAATGAAAAAATGATTTTTTAAAAAAAAATTCAAGCAAAATGAAATAAAAAAAAAACGAAACAAAAAACGAAATGAAATGGCATTTTCCTCTTTCATGCCCATCTCTACTTTTAATGTTAACCACCATTGCATACTCATTGTTTTCTACTTCAAATATTGTCTTTCAATGTTTCAAGCTGCCTGGGGTACTTTTTGGAATTGGAACTGGAACTGGAATTGGAATGAAATTTATTTATTTATTTATTTTTACAACTTATATGCCGCCCACTACCCAAAGGTCTCTGGGCGGCTTCCAATCAAAAAATTAAAACAGTTAAAAACATCAAACAACAATAAATAATTAAAACAATAATAAAAACCTTATACTAAAATCATCACACTAAAATTGTCATTGTATGACCATTTTTGTCATTGTATAAATACAACGAGATTAAAAAGTGCCATCCAGTCAGCTCCTTCTCTCACCCCAGTATAAAAATCCAAGACCTAAAATTTACCATTTAAGAACAAAACTTCCGTACACAGACTCCTACATTCACATTAAGGAAAGGGTGGGTTAAAAATACCGTCATAATCAATGTTGCCATTTTGATAAGAGGCACGAAGCTGAACGCTTGCAGACTCCGGGCAGGTCTCACAAGGCCAATCAACATCTTATCATACTGTCGCCTGGTGGAAACCAGGCCACACGGTACTCAAGAACCTATCATCCCTTCCTCCTGAAGAGTCCCACCATTCTAGAACCCCAGCCACATACCTTCCTGGGACCTGCAGCGTAACATAGTGCTCGTCATTCCACACTTTGTCCAGCTTATATTTCTGCAGCTGCATATGAATGTCGTTGGCCAGGATCTCATCCCCTGGACTGCCAGCCTCGCGAGAAGAGGCAGAGAATTTCCTGGAAACAGAATCAAAATGCCGGTCAAATCAACACTTATTACGGCCAGATTTGTCCTGAAACGCTTCTTTCACGGAAGCACGGAGCCAACCTCCAGGGAAACAGTACCTGATGTCGTTTTCAAAGGCCGCAGCATTCAGCTTCTGGGACAGTTTCTCTTTGAGGTCACCCCAGTATAGGACAAGCTCCTGTGTCGGTGCCTCATCTTCCTGGTAGTCATTCTTGTGCATATCGGTTCCAGTGTTTCTGCATTCTCCAGGGGCCTGCCTGCGTCCGTGATAACTCAAGTAGCCCATCAGAAAACCTGCAAGTGTCAATGGGCAATTTTCACAATGGAGAGAGGTGAAAAGCGGTGTGCCCCAGGGATCTGTCCTAGGACGGGTGCTTTTCAGGCTATTCAGAGAGGACCTAGAGACCAGAAGAAGCAATGAGGCAGCCAGGGTTGCAGATAACACAAAACATTTCTGGGTGGTGAAGACCAAAAAGGATCGTGAAGCACTCCAAAAGGATCTCTTCAAGGGGGAGAATGGCAAATGGCATTCATAAAATGAAATGGCAAATGTGTTTTAATGTAGGAAAATGTAAAGTTAATGCCTATTGGGGCAAAACTTTATTTATTAGCTCGTGGGTTCTGAGCTATCTGTGATGGATCAGGAAAGAGACCTTGGTGTGCTGGTGGACAGCTCAACTGAAGTGTCAACCCAGTGTGTGGCGCTGGTGAAGAAGGATCAATTCCATGCTAGGGATCATCAAAAATGTTGATTGAAAATAAAACAGCCAACATTATAATGCCATTGTACAAAACGATAGTAAGGCCCCACCTGGAGTATTGTGTACAGTTCTGGTCACCGCATCTCAAAAAAGACATAGTGGAACTGGAAAACATAAGAACATAAGAAGAGCCCTGTGGATCAGGCCAAAGGCCCATCTAGTCCAGCTTCCTGTATCTCAAAGCTGCAGAAGAGAGCGACTACAATGATTACTGGGCTCTGGGACCTCCCTTATGAGGAAAGACTAAAAATTTGGGGCTCTTTAATCTGGAAAAAAGGCTAGGGGTCATCAAAAAGGGGACTGAAAACAAAACAGCCTAATATTACTGTATAAAACAATGGTAAGGCCACACCTGGAATAATGCCTACAATTCTGGTTGCCATATCTCATAAAAGACATTGTGGAACTGGAAAAGGTGCAGAAGAGAGCGACTAAAATGATTCCTGGGCTGGGGCACTTTCCTTAGGAGGAAGTAGCTACAGCATTTAGGTCTTTTTAGTCTAGAAGACAGGCGCCTGCAGGGGGATATGACTGAGACATACAAAACTATCCAAGCGGGTAGAAGGAAGATCTTTTCTCTCTTATGCAATACCGGAACCACGGGGTCATTCACTCCAATGGAGGGTAGGGAGAATGAGGACAGACAAAAGAAAACATTTATTTCTTCTGCTCAGGGGCCCACACCCTCCCAACTCACCTATAAGAAAAAAGAGGGCTATGCCGAGGGCCAAGTAGCAAAGCTGCCGGTTATTTCTCCTTGGTGCCGCTGTCCGAGTATGGAGATGGTCGATGGAGCCATTTTCGCCTCCTCCCTCCTCGTCATCCGTGGACAGCTTCATTTCCACATGGCTGTTGTCGCCGTCCGGCTGCCGGGCGAGGCTGAAGCGGGTGTAGGAGAGAGGCTCCCCTCCAAACTGGATGAAAAGGATTTGACCAGGGGGTAGAGATGGGCACGACTCAAAAAAATGGTGTTTCGTTTGTCGTTTGGTCATTTAGGGGTCCGTTTCGGTTCGTTTTCGTGACATTTTTTGCAAAAAAAAATTGTTTTCGTTTCGTTAGGTAACGAAACGAAAAAACGAAACCGAAAACGAAAAATTGCTGTTTTGTTAGCATTCTTTTTAGTTCAATGCATCTGCTGCAACGAAAACGAAAAACACGGCAAATTTGGTCGTTTCGTTTTCGTTTCATTTTAAAAACAATTTCATTTCGTTTTCGTTGCGTAACGAAACGAAAAAAACGAAAACCAAAAATCGCTGATTTCGTGCCCATTTCTACCGGGCGGGGGGGTCACATACAACATGCAGGACCAGAAATGCAATCACCAGCGCTCACACCTGTCTCAAGGGCGGCGGGGGGGTAAAGTTCTTTTATCATCTTTGACCTCCGTTTTGGTTGCTTTGCAACGGGACAGCTACTGAATACTGGAGATTAGAAGGAAGCTGAATAGACACCTATCTCTCTCTACTATCTACATCCGGGTCAGAAAAGGAAACATGCCAAGAGGTTGCAAGAAGGCAATTTAAGCAAGATCTCAAAGGCACTGGGCAAGCACTGGGAGCCTGTGAACCTAAGAAGAGCCCTGCTGGATCAGGCCAAAGGCCCATCTAGTCCAGCTTCCTGTATCTCACAGTGGCCCCACCAAATGCATCTGGGAGCGCACGAGACTAGATCTCTGTCTCCTGATACCATCCCCTTGCATCTGGCCCTTGAAGTACCCCGGGGATTTTTTAAAATATTTTTTAAATTTTATTTTATTATTACAAAACCAATCACCAACAACCCAGACAAAGACGGTGACCCCCCCCAGGCATCCGATACATTGGATATACATTAACAATGAAACATATTCAAATTAACAAAGTGTACAATTCTATATAAATTAATAATTAACAATCTGCAAGGTTTATTTAGCTTTTAATGTTTTAATTACCCCAAATTGATCAAACATACTCAAATAATTCAGTAGCTTCTCAAACCATTCCTCCTCTTTCTCATTGACCTTAAACCCTTTCATTCTGAGTATCTTCACAGTTAGGTACAGTATTTTAAAATTATATTATTTAATTTGTTCCTCCACTGGTTCACCGCTAACTCTTCTGCATTTTTCCAATTACTCGCTATAACCTGTCTGGCTGCAATTATCATCTGTCTCCTGATACCATTCCCTTGCATCTGGTCCCTGAAGTACCCTGTTTTATTAAGCCTGGAGATTGTACATCTCCATCATGGTTTGTAACCTGTGATGGATCTTCATAAGGGGACACTCAGACTTAAAGTACTGGGACGATCCTCGTTTCCACCAAGAAGCCAACTGGTGAAAAAGCCCAAGTTGCCTTCCTATGAATCTAGCAAAGAAACGAAGCATGATGATGATGAGAGATGCCTACGTTGTTCCACGCCTCTCCTGACTTCTAGTTCTCAGGATTCCTGAACAGTTTTGTGTTTGACTCAACAGAAGCTACCACAGGAGGGGGGGGGGGACTATTCCAGCCATCCTTTGCAAGGATCCTCCTTCAAGTAAAAAAAACCCACCAATGAAACAATTTCAGGACACTTCATTTCCCACAAGCTTATTAATGTGGCTTGTTTAAAAATATTCTAATTGCCAATTCAAACGGTGGCCCGAATGCAGCTAGGGAGCTGATTCTAAAAGCTTACTTATACAATACAGCTGCACTATAAACCTAAGAGAACAAATCAATTTATATCAACTAAATGGTGGGATTGCACTCTGGCCTGGAATGGTATTTTTTTTGGGGGGGGGTGTTGTTGTCCATAAACACAAAGAGTGCACCCTTACTTACCATGTTAAAGATGGCTTTTCTGGCATGATCCATCGCTCCAAGCAGCCCTTGAGTGAAACCTGGAAATGAGGAGACACATTAGCCAAGGAGGCGTTTTACTGGTAAAGTACAGACTGCATTTGTAGAGCGCCCGAGTTCTCATGTGCTGGCTGGACAGGATGATGGATTAGGAATCTGCCTGTGGAGCCAGAGTTTCGGAGTTCAAGTCCCCCCCCCTGGGAGTAGAACCAGCCTGGGTGGCCTTGGCCAAGCTGTAGAGTCCAGGGATTCCCCCAAAACCCATTCAAGAAAAAGGGAGCAGCAAACTTATTTCTAATTATTCTCAACCTGGAAAATCCTGAGAAGGGTTGCGATCGGCTCAGAAACGGACTTGACAGCACACAATTTGTTATTTTTACTACTACTGCTTTCTCAATCACTGGCTATCCCTAAAAGAATCACGATTCAACTTCCAAAAGCTGCCAGTCTCCACTACAAAACCCTCAACACCTAAAATCATGTGCAGCAGCGCCATAGATTTATATAATAATGTTGCAGGCAGAAACTTTTTATCCAGCACGGGGAGTTTGGCTTCACCCACCCATGGCTCCCTTTTGAGATGCTGCCGCAAGGCCTTCATCTTCCTAGGGGCAGGGGATGGGCCTTTTTTACCCTCCAAGTGTCTTGGACTACAACTCCCATAAATCCTTGATCACTAGTGGTACAGGCCCGGGGATTCTGGGAGTTGTACTCTAAAAACCTCTGGAGCGCCAAAGGTTTGCCAGCCCTGCACTAGATAGGTGGCTCTCCAACTTGGGGTCCCCAGATCTTCTTGGACTGCAACTCCCAGAAGTCTTCATCGCTCACCGTGAAGGCAAAGGCTTCTGGGAGTTGCAGTCCAAGAACATCTGGGGACTCATAGCCACCTCAGCTCAACGGTAGTTTTTCCTGTCAGAGAATTAACAGCAAACCCAAGTGTTCGTAGGGACGCAAACCATGGGTGCTTCCCCCAGACGTGGCTCGGTCAGTGGGATTCAATGTCATGGTGGTGGCGAAAGCCAATATGAAGGTCTCTGCGGCTACTCCAGTGTTACATGCGGAAGATTCCCAGATGCCATTCCTGACACTGTCAGGTAAAGTGAGAAGAGGAAAATGCCGGAATCCCTAACTGAGCGATTACCGGCCCCATGGACAAGCAATGGCCTTGTAGGCTCCTTCCAACTTCACAATTCTACGGCACCAAAGGTCTAGCTTAAGAGATGTAACATTTCCAGAAACATCTCTAGGTCTGACCCAAACCAGAGGACCACCTTGCCTTTCTTTATGATCTCCAGTGTTCTCCAGAGTACTGCCTCCCATGACTCCTATTCTTCAAATCAGGCCCTTTCGCAAGTGAATACACTGAAGCCGTACGCGTATAAATGCAGTACACTGAAACCATTGAAATGTATCATCTACAGTAGGACCTCAGTATCCGCTGGGGATTGGTTCCAGGCCTTCCAGTGGATAATGAAAACCGTGGATAAGAGAGAATGCCTGCCCACCCACCCACCCACCCACCCACCCCAAACTGTTGTTTCCTGACAGTAGCTTGCTTTATCCGGATCCAGACCCCACGAGACGTCGCAGGCGCGCTCATTGAGAGTGGCCACACCCAGGAGAGGCGCGCGGAAAACACTCACGCGAAAACGCACCCTTCTCTGTGGTGGGGCCCTCGCTCTGGAACCATCTTCCTTCTGAGCTGCGCCTGCTGGAGTCCCTGCCCGCCTTTAAAAGGGCTTTGAAGACCTTTAACTGCTGTTTTGAGACAGTAGCTTGCTTTATAGCTGCTGTTTGTGAAAGCAGCTTGCTTTACAGATGCCATTTGTGACAATAGCTTTGTGGCTGCTGAATTATTTAATTTTTTCCTCTGCCAACCGTGGATAACTCAATCAGTGGATACGGGGGTCCTACTGTACAATATTTACCCCAGTTCATAAACCTATCAGGATTGGTCCTTCGTGAGTTTAAAGATGGATGCTAACAAGATTTGAGAATCTGAACTACGATTTGATGTGAGGAAGATTAATGCTAGATGCAGAAGACCCCCTCAGACCAAGGAAGATAACGGATTGCAATTTACTGCTGTTTCACCCGCTATTACTACTTTCTTTGACATGATATCAGCCCGACACATCTAATACAGCAAGACTTTCCACTTAAGACCCCAAATTTGGCTGTCAATAAGACAAGCCCAAGTTTTCACTGTAACTTATTTAGCTTCCATATTAGTTATTGTTCCACATTAAATGTGCGTGTCTTTTTTTTTTGTAAGGTGGAAACGGAATACAGTGGTACCTTGTATAAAGGAAGTAATTCGTTCCAAATGAAATTATGGTTAAGCAAATTTTCCTTTATACAAGTTTCCCACAGGAATGCATTGAAAACGGAGTGATCCCATTTTTATGTTGTACGGATTCTCCCCATAGGCGATTATATTAAGCAAATTTCCCCTATCCCCAGAATTTTATATGTTGTACAAATTTTATGTTATACAAGCTGTTTGTTATACAAGGGTCCACTGTAGTAGACATGTTGATACCTATTTTAAGTCTAGCATTCCATACTTGGTTTGCACTGCTGCAAAGCATTCTAAGCACGGTCTACCCTGGAAAATGAATACAGGAACAAACCAAAGCCTTTAAGAGCAGCACCTAGCCTCATATCCTGTCTTATACAGCAGCCAAAATGTCCATGGGGGGCCATATGGTACCCCTGGCACATCAGAAGGGGACCAAGACTGGAAATAATTCTTTACACACCACTTGATAAAGATTCATTATGTGCCTCATACAATCCCGATTTGGCCTACATGTCTTTCATATTGTGTTTCTGGTCACGGCCAAAAAAAGGTCGAGAATAGCTGCTCTAGAGCTATGAGGGTCAGATTATCATTTAGTTGCTCCTGCTAAATTTATCTTCTTTCTAGGATACAATGCAAAAAAAAATCTGATATAACAGATTTCAGTCCATTAAATTACAGATATGAGATGTCAGCTCAATAGAGACCGCTAGAAAATACTGATGTTTCTGTATCATTTCTTTTAACCTCTATCTAACTACAGTAATACCTCAGAAAACGAATGCCTCTGTTAACAAAGGGATCATGTAATGAAATGGAATTTCCCGGTAGGGATGTTTCGGTTAATGGAGAATTCCAATGGGGGTGCCTTGGTTTACAACTTTTGGGCGCACCCCATTGGAAACTGGGTGGGAATGAAGCCACTGGCCAGCGAGTGAGTGCCTTCGGCTTTCAGGGCCACCTTTCACCCCCCCCCCACACGCTTGTCCTTATCCACTCCCAAAAAGGCACCCCATAGTTTCCCCACATGGCTGGGTTCGGGCTTGGGGTGTCTGATCGAACACTTCCTTTCCCCCGCTGGGCACCACAGCCAGGCAAAGGAGGTGACTGTCAATTAATCCAACCTCCAGAACGGATTAATTGGTCTCCAGTTCATTTCAGTGGGAAACCACGTTACAGATAACGAATTTTTCAGTTCGCGAACTGACCCGCAGAACGGATTAATTTCGTTATCCGAGGGACCACTGTACATGTAACCTACACCCATCCCATGCTTCCTGCTGTACAAAATATTTTCATCTTTCAAACCCATTTCTACTGTGGAACGCCCATTTCCCCCACTCCCAAACCTTCTAAATATCACATGCATCCAAGACACTCAGATTATACCAAATGCTTGCAGCACTCCCGATAACATATACACAATCGTCTACCTTTCCTGGCAACCAGACAAAAATGCTGGCCTTTGACAACCTGTCCCTGCCTAAACAGTCAGCTACTTAAACTCCGGTCAGTCTTCAGAACTGCTGGATAGTTCAGTGGCTTAGGAGGCGTTTGGCTACGCAGCCAAAAGTTGAGAGTTCAAATCCTTTCTGTGCCTTCCTGGCAGGAGTTTGACTTGATGGATCCCCTCCAGTTCTACGACGATGGTGAATAACCTATTTAACATGCATATCTTTTTACCTTATACCAATAAATGTAATGGATCAAGCAAGCAGCAGTATGTCTCACTGGTCACAAAACACAGCAGCTGCAAGGGATGTTCTGTGGACATACAAGTGCGGAGTATTTTCTAAGCAATGGCGTTCCATGGGACTTAGTAGCCAAAATCCTGATGCTTAGCCTACTAAACCTCACTGGAGTAAGCCCACTGGACCAATGGAGATGGTCCTTCTGTAAATGGAAATCCTCCCCAAATGAGGAAAATAAAAAGGAACACAAACTCTGGCAAAAGAAATGTAAAAAGATGATAAGGGAGGCAAAGAAAGACTTTGAGGAACGCATGGCTAGCAATATAAAGGGTAATAATAAAAGCTTCTTTAAATATGTTAGAAGTAGAAAACCTGCCAGAGAACCAATTGGGCCTCTGGATGGTGAGGGAGGAAAAGGGGAGGTTAAGGAGGACTTGGACATTGCAGAGAAACTGAACGAGTTCTTTGCGTCTGTCTTCACGACAGAGGACCTTGAGCGGATTCCGCTGCCTGAGCCGCCCCTCTTGACTAAAGAATTAAATCAAATACAGGTTAAAAGAGAGGAGGTTTTAGGACTAATTGATAAATTGAGGATTAACAAGTCACCGGGCCCAGATGGCATCCACCCAAGGGTTATTAGGGAACTGAGAAATGAAATTGCAGATCTCTTAACGGTTATATGCAACTTGTCTCTTAAAACGGCCACAGTGCCGGAGGACTGGAGGATAGCAGATGTCACACCAATTTTTAAAAAAGGAAGGCGGGGGGACCCAGGAAACTACAGGCCGGTTAGCCTTACATCTGTCCCAGGGAAGATGGTGGAAGGCCTCATCCAAGAGAAAATCTTAAAACACATAAAAGAACAAACCTTGCTGAGAGAAAATCAGCATGGCTTCTGTAAGGGTAAATCTTGTCTTACAAACTTTTAGAATTTTTTGAAAAGGTCAACAGGCACGTGGATTTGGGTGAACCAGTGGATATGTCTATCTGGATTTTCAAAAGGCTTTTGACACAGTCCCTCACTATAGGCTGCTGAGAAAATTGCATAGTCAGGGGATAAGAGGGCAGGTCCTCTTATGGATTGAGAACATGGTTGAGATCCCGGAAACAAAGAGTAGGTGTCAATGGGAAATTTTCACAATGGAGAGAAGTGAAAAGCGGTGTGCCCCAGGGCTCTGTCCTGGGACCGGTGCTTTTCAATCTGTTCATAAATGACCTGGAGACAGGGATAAACAGTGAGGTGGCCAAGTTTGCCGATGACACAAAACTTTTCCGTGTGGTAAAAACCAGAGAGATTGTGAAGAGCTCCAGAAGGATCTCTCCAAACTAGGGGAATGGGCTGAGAAATGGCAAATGCGTTTTAATGTAACCAAATGTAAAGTAATGCATATTGGGGCAAAAAATCCAAACTTCATCTATCAACTCATGGGCTCTGAGTTATCCGTGACGGATCAGGAAAGAGATCTTGGTGTGTTGGTGGACAGCTCCATGAAGGTGTCTCCCCAATGTGTGGCAGCAGTGAAGAAGGCCATTTCCATGCTAGGGATTATCAAAAAGGGGATTGAAAATAAAACAGCCAACATTATAATGCGTTATATAAAACAATAGTAAGGCCCCACCTGGAGTATTGTGTACAATTCTGGTCACCGCATCTCAACAAAAGACATAGTGGAACTGGAAAAGGTGCAGAAGAGAGCGACTAAAATGATTACTGGGCTGGGGCACCTCCCTTATGAAGAAGCTACTTAAAACAATTGGGCCTCTTTAGTCTGGAAAAAAGGCGCTTGAGGGGACTGATTTATTTTTCGTGTTCTTTGTTTTTGAGTTTTTTTTTTTGTTTTTGGTTTTGCTTTTAGTATTGATTGAGACATACAAAATAATGCAGGGTATGATTAAAGTGGATAGAGGGAAGCTCTTCTCCCTCTCCCAAAATACCAGAACTAGGGGACATACACTCAAATTGAGGGCTGGGAGAGTAAGAACAGACAAAAGAAAATATTTTTTCACCCAGCGTGTTGTAAGTCTATGGAACTCCCTGCCACAGGATGTGGTGATGGCATCTGGCCTGGATGCCTTCAAAAGGGGATTGGACAGATTCCTAGAGGAAAAGTCCATCACGGGTTACAAACCATGATGGAGATGTGTAATCTCTAGGGATGTTAAACCAGGGTACTTCAAGGGCCAGATGCAGGGGAGTGGTATCAGGAGACAGAGATCTAGTCTTGTGCGCTCCCAAACGCATCTGGTGGGGCCGCTGTGAGATACAGGAAGCTGGACTAGATGGGCCTTTGGCCTGATCCAGCATGGCTCTTCTTATGTTCTTATGTTCTTATGTGGCGAATCAATTTACCCATATTTTCCACTGATTCCAATGGACCTACACCACCTGCTCAAGTCCGTCATGCTAAATTAAGTTACTGTAGGGTCTACAGCAGATCCATTTGAATTAATGCACATTGTATTAATGAAACCCTCATTGACTCAACGGGCCTAGACTAGTGCAATCCACTATGATAAACAGGATTTAGACCAGTCATGCTTCACTACTGACAAACTGCAATGCGCTTTACGTGGGGCTGCCTTTGAAGACGGTTCGGCGATTGCAACTGGTTCAGAATCGTGCGGCGCGGCTGGTAAGCAGTGGGGCCGCCAGGGATCACATCACACGGATTCTAAAGTGCTTGTTTTGACATATAAAGCCCTAAATGGCGTAGGACCTAGATACCTGAAGGACCGTCTCCTTCCATAGGAACCTACCCGGCAATTAAGATTGAACCAGGGGGCCCTCCTGAAAGAGCCATCCCTCAAGGAGGTGAGAGAGATGGCTTGTAGGAACAGGGCCTTCTCAGCAGTTGCCCCCAAGCTATGGAATGCCCTCCCAAGTGAGATCCGCCTGGCGCCAACATCGATAACATTTCGGCACCAGGTAAAAACCTTCCTGTTCCAGAAGTTTTTTTAACTGATACAACATAGACTGTGGGTCCTTTGATGGCAATTTTAGTGTAATGATTTCAGTGTAAGGTTTTTGTTATTGTTTTAATTATTTATTGATATTTGATGTTTTAACTGTTTTAATTCTTTGATTGGCAGCCGCCCAGAGACCTTTGGGTAGTGGGCGGCATATCAGTTGTAAAAATAAATAAAATAAATAAATAAAATAAGCACTAGATATTAATTTTGTACATGTTCTGGCCACCACAGATAAATTTCTAGTATTCGTTTCAAGGAATATTGGAGCATATAATCAGCTATGCTCAGCTGAAATATACTAGATTGTTGGGGGGGGGGAGGCAGAACCACACCTTACTGTAGGGAGGGCAGCGAGGCTTCTGCACGGGTGGCAACTGATATGCACTTTCCAGACCTCAACTTGAAACTGAGTTTGGCAATAGGAACATAACAGCTTTAGCTCCGGTTGCAACAGGGCCTGACGTGCCTACAGAAGCAGGAAGTAAATGCAGTCAAATTTAACAGAGTGATCCGTGTGAGCTTCAGGGTGACATTCGTATCACGGCGTGACCCAAGTCTGCCAATGAACTTTTGGAAGAGATTACCGCACTGGACTTAACAAAGTCACTGTGACAGAGTTATGCTGGAATTACTAGTCTGTTCAAACAACTCATTTTTTACAAAGGGGTCAAACCAGTCTGGGTTTCTTCTTACAACCACTTGTACCACTGCAGGTATTTAGTAATTCAAATTTCAGCATAATGCATAAAGTCAGAAATTAGCAGGCCTTAAAGACACGTGTGATCAAAAATCATTTTACGGACAGACACAAACTTTACATCACATTGCAACAGAATGCCCCCTTAGAAGGTTCCCTGAAATAATTACATCGTCTTGAGGGCACTGCTGTTCCGTGGTTAAAGGATTTAAATATCCAGCCTTAGGGTTAGTCGCTCTCCCAACGGCTCACACATAATTTACTTCACCAATTGTTCATTATTCGTATTGCACATTTTATTACCTCACATAATGTTTTCCATTTTATACGTATTTTATATTGTCTTTGTAACGTCTTGCACAATAACGCCGTACTGTTACACAATGCAAAATGAATAAATAACTAGGCTTGCAATACAAGTGGTGTCTCAAGCAAATATTTAACCACCTGAACGTACACTACCCTGTCCTCCAATGCAAAAGAGAATAAAATGCACACATGTGCTCACCCACAGAGAGAGAAGGAAGTGTGAGGCATTAAGTTTTAACAGGCTCTACCCGTTGTCGCTCAAGGGAACAAAAAGCCTAAACCTCCCTTTCATGCAAAAGAACCAAGTAAAATAGAAAATACTAGAAACAGAAAAACAGAAATACACAATAGTCTAACATCAAGGGAAACAGCTGCCATATTAGGTCAAGCGATGGATCGGACCTAAATTTAGAACCAAAAAAAGGGGTGCCAGGGAGAGTGTTGTAGCACAGTAGGTACACCCCATCCTCCACACACAAACCACACCCGCACAAAGAACAACAGGCCTCTGGCACACAACCCCTTCATTGAGAAGGCCGTTCGCTGGACCCAGCCACCCAAGAGTCAGGAAGCAGGTCAATCAAGTCTTGGGTTATTTGAAGCCATGCGGAAAAAACATTTTTTTTTTGGGGGGGGGGGGGGGAGAAAAATGTGGGAGATGAAATATGGAAAATTAACATCTCTGGCAACACAGAGCAGTGTATTTCTGAAATGTTTTTATTGTGCCTTGCAATACTTTCCTCCTTTTAAAAAAAAAAAAGGCTCCAAGTCGTCCGACACCCTTAAAAGCTGACCTGCTCGCAGCCCGATTATTCAGCAATCTAATTAAGGAGGTTATTTATTTATTTATTTATTTATTTATTTATTTATTTTATTTATTTATTTATTTATTGCATTTGTATCCCGCCCATCTTCCCGGACGAACTCTGGGCGGCTTACATAGTAGCGACAAAGGCGCAATATTCAGAGTACAATATAACATAATAAAAGCAAAATAAAACAATAAAGGCAAAAAGCACGAGGAAGGGGGGGAAATGCAATTTAGAAGCGCGTATCCAAAGCCGCCGCCGCCGCAAGCCCTCCCACTGGCAGTTGTCACGCATCAAGGCCAGGCACACGGATCCCGCGCGTTCAGACGGGCGCGCCCGACCCCGACCCGCAACCCTCGCGGGAACCTCCACCCAAGGTAGGGTGGGGCTTCCGGGTTCCACGCGGTCGCCTGGATCCCCTTCTCCCGGCCCGTCCCCGTGCATTGGCACTAAGGCCCCCGCGGAACCCTTTCCCACGTTCCTAAAGACACGCGAGTCGTCCTCCGAAGAAACGGGAGCCTCTTCTGCCAAACACCCCCGGGGGAAAAAAAGGAAAGACGGGGGGGGGTGGGGTGGGGGGGGCAAGGAAGGTTCCCGGCCGCCCTCCAGGAACCTTCTCGAGGTCCTGCCTCTCTCCTGGAAAGACCCGCAAAGGCCCGAGCCGACGAACAGCCCCAGACACGCGTGTTAACTCCTTACAGCACCCCCCGCCCCTTGCTCTCTTCCCCCCCCCCCAACCCGCCCCCGCAGTCCAGGGAGAAGGTCATCCCAAAGGGTGTCCAGAGGGAGAGGAAGGGAGGAAGCGGCGATCCCCGCAGGAAGGCAGCCTCCCCCCCCCTCTCCGTCCGTCCCCACGTGCAAGGCTGCCCCGGGTCTCGCCGTGCAAAGCCGGGCCCGCCAGGCCTGCCTGCAATCCCGCCCAATGCACGCGGAGGCTGCAAGGCAAAGCCTGTGATTAAGGCAGGCAAGGCGGGCAAGGCGGGCAGGCAGGGCCAGGTTGGCAAGAGGAGAAGCCCCGTCCCCAAATGCAAGCCATACACGGGTCCAAGGAGGAGGAGGAGGAGCAGCAGCAGCAGCAGCAGCAGCAGCAGCAGCAGCAGCAGCCACGACCCCGCCGGGCTCACCTTCGCCGCAGCTCGACCTGCAAGCAGGCCCCCTTCCTGGAGGACAGAAAAGAGACTGGCGCCCCTTGGCCCCGCCCCTAAGCGCGCCCCCTCGCAGGCCCCGCCCCTAAGCGCCCCCTCGCAAGCCCCGCCCCTAAGCGCGCCCCCTCGCAAGCCCCGCCCCTAAGCGCGCCCCCGCCCTCAGGAGCCTCTGCGCCCTGGAGGACAGAAAAGAGACCGGCGCCCCTTGGCCCCGCCCCTAAGCGCGCCCCCTCGCAAGCCCCGCCCCTAAGCGCCCCCTCGCAAGCCCCGCCCCTAAGCGCGCCCCCTCGCAAGCCCCGCCCTCAGGAGCCTCCGCGCCCTGGAGGACAGAAAAGAGACCGGCGCCCCTTGGCCCCGCCCCTAAGCGCCCCCTCGCAAGCCCCGCCCTCAGGAGCCTCCGCGCCCTGGAGGACAGAAAAGAGACCGGCGCCCCTTGGCCCCGCCCCCTCGCAAGCCCCGCCCCTAAGCGCCCCCCCCTCGCAAGCCCCGCCCTCAGGAGCCTCCGCGCCCTGGAGGACAGAAAAGAGACCGGCGCCCCTCTCAAGCCCCTCCCCTAAGCGCGCCCCCTCGCAAGCCCCGCCCCCAGGAGCCTTCATGCGTTGATGGACACCAAAACGGACGAATGAGGAGGGTGTGTGTGGGGGGGGAAGCGGCGCAGCCATTACGAATGGAGTCATGGGGGGGAGGGGAAAAGGAAAATAAAAGGTGGCGTCGCCTGAGGCGTCCTTCTTCGGACCTGCTTTTTATTCCCTCTGGCGGAGATGGCCCAAATTTATTTTAATTATTTTTGAATTTATATCCCGCCAAGTTGGATAATTCAGTTCCTTTGTGGGAAGTTCGATCTTAGCTCCCCGTCTTTTCCGATACAAAAGCCCCCAAGAGCCGCATGGAGAGAGAGAGGATGTGTGTGAAAGTGTGTGTACGTGCGCCGCCACACGTTGTTTGAAGGACTGAGACAATGTATTTTTTTAAGAGTGTTTTTTTTACCCCGCCTTTCTCCTGGGAAAAGGACCCAAGGCGGCTTACAGTCATGACAGACAATATACAGTCCAATACAATTAAGACATTTATTTATTCATATTTTTTTAGACTTGTATTTTTTACCCCACCTTTCTCCTTTGGAAAGGACCCAAGGCGGCTTACAGTCATGACAGACAATATACAGTCCAATACAATTAAGACATTTATTTTTCATATTTTTTATTTTAGAGTATTTTTTTACCCTGCTTTCTCCTTTGGAAAGGACCCAAGGCGGCTTACAGTCATGACAGACAATATACAGTCCAATACAATTAAGACATTTATTTATTCATATTTTTTATTTTAGAGTATTTTTTACCCCGCCTTTCTCCTCAGAAAAGGACCCAAGGCGGCTTACAGTCATGACAGACAATATACAGCCCAAAACAAGAGAGAGACATTAGAGGATCATATTTTTTATTTTAGAGTTTTTTGTACCCCGCCTTTCTCCTCAGAAAAGGACCCAAGGCGGCTTACAGTCATGACAGACAATATACAGCCCAAAACAATTAAGACATTTAGTTATTCATATTTTTTATTTTAGAGTATTTTTTACCCCACCTTTCTCCTCTGAAAAGGACCCAAGGCGGCTTACAGTCATGACAGACAATATACAGCCCAATACAATTAGGACATTTATTCATTCATATTTTTTATTTTAGAGTATTTTTTTACCCTGCTTTCTCCTTTGGAAAGGACCCAAGGCGGCTTACAGTCATGACAGACAATATACAGCCCAATACAATTAAGACATTTATTTATTCATATATTTTTTATTTTAGAGTATTTTTTTACCCCGCCTTTCTCCTCGGAAAAGGACCCAAGGCAGCTTAGGGTCATGAGGGACAATATACAGCCCAGTACAATTAAGACATTTATTTTATTCATTTTTTATTTTAGAGTATTTTTTTACCCCGCCTTTCTCCTTTGGAAAGGACCCAAGGCGGCTTACAGTCATGACAGACAATATACAGTCCAATACAATTAAGACATCTGGAGTCTGAGGAGAATCAGCCTTGAGCCTCGTCCAGGAAATAGGTGGCAGGATAGCCATTACGTCTCAAGATGGCCGAGCACCAATAATGTTCCTGAGGCAACAGCTCTCAATCGCTGTCCAAAGAGGGAATGCCTGCTGTGTGCTTGGCACTCTAGGCCAGCTGACTAAATAATGGTGTTTTTTTAATAAAGTGATTTTAACCAGTAAAATAAATAAATAAATAAATAAAATTAAGACATTTATTTATTTATTTTAGAGTATTTTTTACCTTGCCTTTCTCCTCGGAAAAGGACCCAAGGCAGCTTACAGTCATGAGGGACAATATACAGTCCAGTTCAATTAAGACATACCTGTACATTTATTTATTTATTTTAGAGTCTTTACCCCGCCTTTTACCATAAAAGCACCACCGTTTACTTCAGATGCAGCCTCAGAACATCAAAGCCTCCCGGCTTCAACTAAAAAACTGCCTTACATATTTTCCACTTAGCCAAGGACTTGGCATCCAAGAAATCACTCCTGGCAACTCCGTCTTTTGCCATGTTTTAATCCTTTGGTACAATATTAGCAACTTCTTTGTTGTTATTTTTCTAGTAGCCTAAAGGTATCACCTGTTCTACTTTTGTAGTTGGTTTTTGTGAAGGCTACACGGCTCCTCAACTTGTTTTGCTTCAATTGTTTTATCCGAGTATGTGAGGCAGTTCGAAAGCGTGTAAAATGCAAGTAGATAAATAGGTACCGACTTAAAAAAAGCGGGAAGGCAAAACCGTGTTTCCTTGCAACCAGGGACTCGCACAACACTGGCTCTTCGGCTAGAATACAGAGATGAGCACCGCCCCTAGAGCCGGACACGAGTAGCACACATGTGTTCGTCGGGGGAACCTTTACCTATACCAGCCAGAGAGCAAACGGGCAATAATATTAATAAAATACTGTACTGTTGTGTACAATAAAAGGTCTCGCTCATTTTAAGCCTCCAGCGAGAAACGTCCAAAACCACCTCAGCGCCCTTAAGTGGCGCGTGGGCGGGATCACCCCTCAAGCCGCCTCACAGAGCACCGCCTCCTCCTCCTCCTCCAATCAGAGGGCGGTGCGGAGACTTGCGGGCCAATCGCCAACGCCATCTTCAGAGTGTCCTTGAAGGTTCCCACCTGGAGAAAATGGCGGGAAGCAAGTCGGGGGGGCCCGCGAACGTTAACCTGGCGGTTGCCTTCGACCCGGCCTCGCCTCTCTTTCCCCTCACAGTTACTTTCTCCAGCGCTGTCCCGCACTCCACAAAACCCCGGAATCCGTTCATTCTCGTCTGAAATGCCACTGGCTTTAAAAAATATATATAAATAGGACATTGAACCAGAGCCAGCCCTGAGGGGAGCTTTGGAGGCAGGAATTAAATAAATAAACAAATAAAAAATAAACAAACAATTTATAGCTACTTGTAATTGTTTAATGTGGTCTTCATTGAACCTTTCAGGATTGTGTGCCCGATCAAGCATACAGTGTACAGTATAAAGAAGAAACATAAAAATAACATCAAGGCTTTCCTTGGATTGATGTAAGGAACTGGCAAACCACTCCAGTATTATTGCCAAGAAAACTCCACGGACATGGGGTTACAGAGAGTCGGTCACGACTGTAATGACACAACACACACAAGCCGCCTGGGGTCCTTTTGAAGGAGAAAGATGGGGTGAAAATGTTCTAAATAACCAAATAAAAGTATGCTCGTGGTTCTTTGCTTTTTTAAACTATTGCCTTTTAATTATGTAAAAAACCACTGTTGCAAACCCATTGCTTTCAGTGTTAAAACTTACATTCAATTATGTAAACTGCCTTGAGTACTTTTGAAGGAGAAAGATGGGTTTAAAATATTGTAAATAAATATATATAAATTATTTGTGAACTGTTTTCTTTGGTGATTAAAGTGATATTTTTAGTAAATTTTAATTGCTATTATGTTTTAAATTCTTTTAATGATTTGTGAGCTGAGGTTGAGTCCCACTGTCAAGAGAAAGGCAGTGAACAAACCAACACATTGATTTTAAGAAGGATAAAGAAAAGGCTTAATTATGTTAAGCAAATTTTCCTTTATCCAATTTTCCATAGGAATTCATTGAAAACAGTAATCCCTAATTGCAACTATTTTTATGTTGTACAGATTCGTCCCATAGGCAATTCTGTTAAGCAAATTTCCCCTATCTCCGGAATTTTTTATGACCAAAGCCAAAGAGGAAAAGCCAGAGGTTCTGGGAAAATATTTGTTGCTTGCTTCCAAAGATAGAACCATACATGCACACTTGACCCCCCCCGCCCAGATCTTTGACTTTACAGCATTTCCAGAGAAGCTCATTTCTTTTTTAATATGAGCAAGCAGTCTTCATCGTTTATAGAAATCTGCAGGGGATCTAGCTGACATATTTATTTATATTTTATTTTATTTTTATATTTCTATACCGCACCTTTGAAAATCTATCTGATTGTGGTCAAGGAGCACGAAAGGCGTGACAGTTTGTTACCAAGATGTTGCACTATTGCTTGTGTTCACTGGGATAATTTTGCTGACTCTCCCACAGGAGGAATAGATCCTGGATACCATTCATTAGCAACTGTTCTTTATTTGTGTTAATTCTACAGCATCTGCAGCTGGGAAGAAGAGCAGTTGTTCTGGACATGTTTTTGCACCTTACAATTGCAATCAGTCTTCAAACAAACTTATAAAGGAATGAGAGGGAAATGAAGTGAGACCTGCTTAGAAGAGGAAGATATACAGTTTTTTTCCCCAGTTTTATTTGAGTTGCATAGGCTTACTTGTAGTAGGGCATGGGGAAGAATTGTGTGTGCTCAAAGGTTTAAGGGAAGTAAAATCTTTTAGCATTATGTTTAAAACCCTGCTATCTCTTAATAGCCCAATATAAACAGTCACACACTATTTTAACAGCTTCCCACCCCCCAAGACAATGCATTTCTGTTCTCTATCCCTGAATGCTGTAATAAAGATCAAGAATGATAATAAGTACTATAGGGCTCAGGTACTATTCAAGATCAAGAATGATAAAAAGTTCTACTATTGTTACAAGGGTCATCAGGATTACTATGTCATACACATGCCCCCCCAGCAAGCTGGGTACTCTTCTTAAAACCTCAGGGGTTAGGACTCGCAGAACGTCCCTGTGAGCAGCCGAAACATTTTACACTTGTTCTGGGAAGAAAGAATGGCAACGTTAAAAGCTGACAATTTGCAATTGCAAATGGAAATACATTGAAAATAGTCCATAAATGTGCATGGAAACACGCCATCAAAAAAACAGACCTGGCAAGCTGAAAGCAATGCAAGAGGGAGCAAGGTCCAATTAAGTACTGTAATTATTATTTATTCTGACTTGTTTATTAATATTGCTAGCTGCTCCTTGTGACACACATCCTCATGTGAAGTAGTGCAGGTTGACAGGAGAGGTACCGGTACCAAATCTATCTGTGCAAAGAGGGAAATTAAAAAAGAACTAGCAAGTTGTTTTGGGAACTTTGTTTCTTGACTTAGCACAGAAAAGAAGAATGTTTGGTTTTTATTGGGTCTCGGGCTATAAACACCCATCTCCTCCCCACTCCTGGCTGGCGCCAGGGCTCACAGACTTAGCACCAAGGTTGCATATGTAGTATTTATTTAGGAAATAGTTCAGAAAAGCCAAATTCTCTCTCACACACACACATGTGCAAATACATTATTTTGCAAGTGCTACCCGAAGCCCTGACCCCTGCAGCCTCCCAGGGGCTCATCCTCATTGCCTCCTTATGCCTCGGGAAATACGCGTTTCCTGACCTAGCAAGCTTTTTTTTATCACTCACACTCCTTGCACCTAGCCCTGCGTATCAAATATTGCAAAGGATGTGTTCAGAGCTCTTGAGACTTTGTTTGCTCTCATAGGGCCTGTCCGGACAGGGAAATCTGAAGCAGTTTGGTCCCCACCTAAAAGGTTCTTTCTTGTGCATCTATTTTACCTCTTACTCGGGGATCCTTCTTTTTAAACTGGAGATGTTTATTGCCCCACAAGAAGCGTGCATACAAGCCTTTGGATTGACGGGTTTACCTGGTTTACTTGTGAGCAATAAGTAACTGCCAGTTATCACTTCGGCAGGCAAAGCATTTTAAGGATGGTGGGATGTATTCTCTGAAAACCATTTCTAACCCCCATTGCTCACCGCAACACATGTGGCCATGTTTATGTAAAAGAGACAGTACTCGCACTGAAGATGGAGAGAATTTGGAAATAATGTGCTTTCTTAACACCCCACCTTCTGCTTCTTGGGGTAGGACAGCAAGCTATGGAGGCAGCTGGTCTTACTGGGCAGGAGAAATCTAATTTTAGGCTTCTTTCCCCACCTTTTGAAGTAAAACAAGAAAAAGTTCAGAGGCGGGTAAACAAGGATGATCAAGGAGATAGAAACCAAACCCTAGGAGGAATGCTGAAAGAACTGGGTATGTTTAGCCTTGCCATGATAGCTTTGTCATACCGAGGACGTGCAGTATCTGTTCTTGATTATTAGGAGGATAGGCAACAGTGGGCTCAAGTTACAAGAACCCACTTTCTGGCTGAGGATCAGGGGAAAAAACTTCTTAACTGTTAGAGCAGTACAGCAATGGAACCCAGGCTTTGGCGGAAATCACTCCCTATTTGGTCTATGAGGTGCACGAAATAAAGGTACATCATACTGTGTGGAAGGTGCTAACACATTGGGGCTTTTAGTAATAGCACAGCAAAGAAAGGGGCCCCGACATCTGTTTTTCAGTGTACAGGAGAATAGCAGTGCAGTTGGGATCTGGTATCACTCGCCTGCTACAGTTGGCAATTGACACTACTTGGATTGATGGCCCCTCATTCTTAAACTGGAAAGTTTTCTAGAGTCAGAGAGAGAGAGGCTGTATGACTCTCACATTGGTTTAGTGGGATGCAGAGTAGTTCATCTGGACGTTGAGTCGTGGCAACTGGACTTCTTTTTCTTGAGAGAGCAAAACGTTTCGCTGCTCATCCAAGCAGCTTCGTCAGTCTGCCATGACTCAACTCCCAGATAACCTCATCTGGATGACTGAGAATCTTCACAGAGTAGTTCATGTATTTATTTCTGTATTTATTTATTTGATTTCCATGCTACTTGTTTGGCAGCAAGGGCCGCTCTGGGCAGTTTCCAAGACTAACAAAGAATAACAATTGAAAACAATACACCACAGTGTACATAATAAACTCGACTCAAATTAAATCACACACACTGAAACAATGCACCATAAACCTAAAATGAAATAAAATAATTAGCAAAGTTTAAAGGCAGTGGAACTGGTATATTGTGCTGGACCCCCACTGTATGATCATGTTACCAGCCCTGGGGAAGCCTCCTTGAAGAGCTATGTGTTTAACAAGTGTGAGCGGGCCAGGCTGATTTCTGGTGGGAGATTGTTCCAAGGGAGAGGAGACACCACCAATAAGGTACAGCAATTTGTTTTCTTTTTTCCAGGTCTCTCTGGGGTCAAATTTCTCATCCACCTGGCTTAGGACGAATGAGTAATATGGGCAGTTCTCATTGGAAGCAGGTATACCCCTAAAGCAGTTCAGGTACTGCGTATTGTAAGATCTGAGATTGCACAATATTCAACTTTAACACATTGGGAGCACAACTGCTCCTTCATACTGTGCTACTCTGCCAAGTTGCATGATTTATCCTGTGAAATAACATATTGGTGAGACTGAACCTATCAGCACCTTTGGCACACCGTCACTCTTATAACTTTGGTTGTTGCCTTTTAAAATTATAACTGTGGGGGTTGTTCCTAACTGACTGGTGTGTTTGGATTCAAATACTACTTTTTCCAGAGAAATTATGCAAACATACTTAAATGCAAATGTTATTGCACCAGTTTTTTTAAAAGGTGTTTCGTTGACTCTCCAGTGTAGTTCTGACATTTCCAACCTTCAAACTTCTACCCCACCCCCCAAAAGGTTGAGGAATAAAACGAACCTTTTAAAATGCCACGGTTTATGAATTAAACAAGAGTATGGATCGTCATCATAATTAAAAACAGCAAAGGACCAAATGCACCAGGAGTTCAAGCAATATTATAACAGATTTAATGTGAGACTCTATTAGCTTTTAAAAGGATGGATTTTCTGCCTATGGTTCATGTTGATGATGTCCCAAAGAGGTCTATATGGGAATACACTAGTCAGTTCTATCTGACCAACAGGTTTGGGTAGCTAAAATGTTGGTCTCTGCATCAGCTTTTGACCTACCATTCTTCATCTCTGCGTGTTGCATGCCTGTTGGTGTTTTTTTTATAAATTTTATATTTTTCATGCTTTTTGTGGCTCAAGTGGAAACATCTGACTCTCACATTACCATGTGGGTAGCATGTGTTCCTCTTTCAAAACCACTAAAGAGAACAGTAGAGGAGCCAAGGAGAAGAACAGAGCTACGAAAACAGGGTTTGAAATAAAGAAACAGCCACTAATTTCAGGAAACGTGGGCAACATAAAAACACAAGTGTGCAGAAAGAGTTGTTCAACAGAAGTGGGGGAAACGAGAGATGAGCTATGGCTGTTATTATTATTATTATTTTTTAAAAAAAGCAGCTGGTTCAGCACAGACCATGCTGGAGACCTGAGATATTTTATATTCTGCCATGTCAGCTACCTGGGGGTAGTTGTATCCCGTATTTCCACCGAGACTGGAAACACGAGATGGCTTGCAACATAATTCGCTGACAAAGGTAGACTTTGGTGGAGGGCTGCTGGGCAGACCACAAAAAAGCTGAACCTCCAGTCTGCAATGGAGGGGGAAGCCAGAGCCCCATTTTCAAGGCCCCTAGAGCCCCGCAGGATGAGGGCACATGCCAGGCTAAAAGTTCCCAGGTGAAGGACTTGGTTGTAGGGAAGACTCTTCAAGAGAAGAGAGGCTTTGGAGGAGAAGGAGGTCTCCTTGAGAGAAAAGGCCTTCCTACCAAGGAGTCCAGAGAGGACCAAAACCGGCTCCTGAAGTTCTCCAGCACAGTGCAGCTGTAGAAAACCTCAGCTTTGGATTGGGTGTGATTTGGAAAAGTAGACCTAGATCCTGTTGCATCACCATATTCATTCAGGTCCGTTCCTTTGCCAGTGAACCGAGAGCGTGCAGTTCTCAGGGATGTTTGAGCAATTGCGTGATGAGTGCTGCCCTTTATTCGGCAGACGGTTCGTTGCTATCTCATGCTCTACTGCAGGCAGGACCAAACTTCAGCCCCCCTGATGTTTTAGACCACAGCTCCCAGAATTCCAAGCCTGCATTCCCAATGGCAAAGGACTGTGGGAGTTGTCGTCCAAAACATCTGGAGGGCCAAAGTTTGGACATGCCTGCTCTACTGGCACAATCAGTTGGGCTACAGACAGCCTGAACAAAAGGGGTACTTCAATGGTTCTTTAGAAGAGAGAATGGCTATTCTAAAGAGGCTTTTTCTGCACCAGGAACAAAATACAGTAATATGGGTAAGGACCAGGGAGAATATCCACAGACACAAGTACCAGTGCATTCAAACCAGCTCCTCCCTTTCCATAGTAATAATAAGTACTAATAATCACATGCCATCACAGTTACTCCTAATGAGGTTGGCTGCATCTCAGTCTGGTGTCTCAGCTGTGGACGTTCTGCCTTGGTTGGCCCTCCTAGGGCCCGGGTCTCCAGCAAGGGCCACTCATTAAGCCAGTTCTAGATCAAATCAGCTGCCTAGATGCCCTAAGCACATCCGATCTCGACTGATCTTGGAAGCTAAGCAGGGTCAGGCCTGGTTAGTACTTGGATGGGAGACCACCAGGGAACACCAGGTGCTGTAGGCATCTGGAGTAGGAACTGGCAAGCCACTCCAGTATTCCTGCCAAGAAAACTCCATGGACACGGGGTCATGAAGGGTCAGTCATGACTGTAATGACACAACACACACACACACACACAGAGATCAAATCAAGCCTGAACTCCTTCTGGAGGCAAAAATAAATGAATCTGGAACTGTCTTACTTTTGGGCACACATCATGAGAAAGCAGGATTCTTTGGACAAGACAAAAATGTTGGGAAAGGTGGAAGATGATTCCCATTCTTGACCACCTTCCCAAGCTTTCTAAGTCATGCAGTATAAAGTACTAGGGTTCCTGTGGGACTATCATGCAGCTTTGCTCAAGGCCACACAGGTTGGATTTTTCTCTGACAAGTCTCAGGAGGAAATCAAACCACACTCCATCTCACTGGGCTATGATATGTATTCAGCCTTCCTGGGCCAACACTGGTGCCTTTGTAACGGTATAATGGTAAGTCCCTAAAACAAGGGGGGGGAGGAGAGAGAGAGAGAGAGAGAGAGAGAGAGAGCTCCATATTTCTTAGGGTAACCACCTAATACTGTAAGCCACCGCAAGAACGATAAACACTAATTATAGCATTATTTTGATAATAGGAAAATCCCTGCTTAACTGCTCGACCTTTCGAGACATCACTTTGTTTCTCTTCCTCTTTAATATTTCAGAGGAACACCACACACACACACACACACACACACACACACACACACACACACACACAGAGAGAGAGAGAGAGAGAGAGAGAGAGAGAGAGAGAGAGAGAGAGAGAGAGAGAGAGAGAGTATAACAGAATAGTAATTTTCTCCATTCTCGTCTGGCCCTCGTTCACACATTCCTGCAGGAGGTCTGTTTGTAGGAGGTGTATCCGACACCACACTGGGCTGTTCATTTGAATTATCTTTTGTTGACTGATTTATTTATTTATTTATTTATTTATTTATTTTGAATATTTTTACCCCACCTTTCTCCTTGGGAAAGGACCCAAGGTGACTTACAATAATGAGAGACAATATATAGCCCAGAACATATAAGACATATTCAAATTAAGAACAGGGAATTAGAAGAGGCATCTTAGAATATTAAAAGGGAACATTAGAGCAGTGGTGTCCAAACTTCAGCCCTCTAGATCTTTTGGACCACAACTCCCATATCCTTTGTCATTGGTAATACCTGCTTGGAATTCTGGGAGTTGTGGTTCAAAACATCCGGAGGGCTGAAGGTTGGACACCCCTGCATTAGAGCAACAAAGAGCACGAGGAAGAAAAGAAAAATCCATTATGAGGGGTGGAAAATAACATGGAAAATACTGGTGTTCTTATGAAATCAGTAAATGCAATAATGTATGGTAATCCGTATAAAGTCACATTGTAGGTGGACCCTCGTTTAAGAAAAGTTTGCCTGAAGAGGAAGGTCTTTGCCTGCTTCTGGAAAAACGGCAGAGGTGGGGCAGTCCTGGCCTCCAACAGGAGGGAGATCCAAAGTCTGGGAGCAGCCACAGAGAAGGCCCTTTCATGTGTTCTTGTGAGATTCACCTGTGAAGGTGGTAGGATGGAGAGAAAGGCGTCTCCTGATGACCTTAACACCCGAGCCGGTTCATACTGTGAGATTCGATCTTTGAGGTAGCTTGGACCCAGGTCGTACCGTGCTTTGTAGGTTAAGGTCAGCACCTTGAATTGTGCCCGATAGCTGATTGGCAGCCAGTGGAGCTGCTTTAGTAGGGGTGTAATGTGATCTCTGTAACCCGCCCCAGTCAGCAATCTGGCCGCTGTGTTCTGGACCTGTTGAAGTTTCCTGAGCCTTTCCATTGGTAGCCCCACATAGAGCGCATTACAGTAGTCCAGCCGGGAGGTCACTAGGGCATGTGCCACCATGGCCAGAGCAGGTTTCTGAAGAAACGGGTGTAACTGGCGTACTATTTTTAATTTTGCAAATGCATTCCTGGGCACAGCTGTCACCTGGGCAGTGGGCATCTAGGCTCAAGGATGAGTCCAGGAGCACCCTCAAACTATGTACCTCTTTTTTTCAATTGGGGGGGGGAGTTAATGACATCCATTACAGGTTGCATCCCTACCCCTTGATTCCCCCTTTCGACTGACCAGAAGCATCTCTGTCTTGTCTGGGTTAGTTTCAGTTTGTTTTTCCACATCCAGTTCATTACTGAAGCTAAGCACTGTTCTAAAGTTGAAACAGGTTTAGGGTCAGGTCTCCTATGTTATTTAACATTTATATGAAACCACTGGGAGAAGTTATTGGGAGTTTTAGGGTGAAGTGTCACCAGCCACATGGCCACGGACCTGCACAACACTGGCTCTTTGGCTTGAAAATGGAGATGAGCACTGCCCCTAGAGTCAGACATGACTAGCATGCAACAGGGGGGGGGAACCGTTACCTTTTAATAAGGCTTCCAAGATAAGTGGGATATTTAAGGGGTGGTTTTAACAGTCCTCCAACACCCCCATGAGTCTCAATCACAGGACATCAATCCTGAGTGAAAACTAGGTCCTTTTAAAAAACCCCAGTGGGTATAACCAGAAATGATACTAAAACGCTTGTAGGTATAATCAATGGAAATATTTAAATCACAGCAGATAAACGGAATAAAATTCATGAAATGAAGACACAATGTAAAAGAAATCTAAGGAAAATCAATGAATTTCTAACACAGTTCAAGGCAGTGATTAAATGAAAAGTGCAAAGCAGACCAATTTGTATTTGAGTATCAGATGAAATTACACAGTTATGCAGAATCAACCACAGTGAACCATTATAAAGCATTATGTTTGCCCCTAACCTTCCACCAGCCCTCTAGTTGAAACTCAGTATGTTCCAGCTGTTTGACCTAAAGATTTCAGGAGAAGAAGAAAATCTAAAATAGAGCATCTTTTCAAGGTATGGTCTGAACCTTCATGAAGCCACTGAAAGTATTCAGCCTTGTAGCCTGTCCATACTCTCCCATGGTCTTCTGGTTGGATCAGAGCCTTGTTGCCACAGCAATCAAATATCAGTCTTTTTCCTTTCACTCCACCATGCAAAAATCCAGGCTTGAATGAATCCTCGGCTGTTTTGCCAACAGGAAAGAGTCAACTGTGCTGTGCATGAAATAAAGATCTCCTCTTGTTCAGTCATTCAGTCGTGTCCGACTCTTCGTGACCCCATGGACCAGAGCTCACCAGGCCTTCCTATCTTCCACTGCCTCCCGGAGTTTTGTCAAATCCATGTTGGTTGCATCGATGACACCGTCCAACCATCTCATTCTCTGCCATCCTCTTTTCCTTTTGCCTTCGATCTTTCCCAACATCAGGGACTTTTCCAAGGAGTCCTCTCTCCTTATGAGGTGGCCAAAGTAGTGGAGCCTCAGCTTCAAAATCTGTCCTTCCAGTGAACATTCGGGGTTGATTTCTTTCAGGATGGATCGGTTTGATCTCCTTGCAGTCCAGGGGACTCTCAAGACTCTCCTCCAGCACCACAGCTCAAAAGCATCAATTCTGCGGCAACCAGCCTTACATAAGAACATAACATAAGAAGAGCCATGCTGGATCAGGCCAAAGGCCCATCTAGTCCAGCTTCCTGTATCTCACAGCGGCCCCACGAGATGCGTTTGGGAGCGCATGAGACTAGATATCTGTCTCCTAATACCATTCCCCTGCATCTGGTCCTTGAAGTACCCGGTTTTTTTTTAAAGGTTGGAGATGACACATCTCCATCATGGTTTGTAACCTGTGATGGACTTTTCCTCCAGGAATCTGTCCAATCCCCTTTTGAAGGCATCCAGGCCAGATGCCATCACCACATCCTGTGGCAGGGAGTTCCATAGACTAACAACGCGCTGGGTGAAAAAATATTTTCTTTTGTCTCTTCTTACTCTCCCAGCCCTCAATTTGAGTGTATGTCCCCTAGTTCTGGTATTTTGTGAGAGGGAGAAGAGCGTCCCTCTATTCAGTTTACTCATACCCTGCATTATTTTGTACGTCTCAAATCATATCCCCCCTCAGGCGCCTTTTTTCCAGACTAAAGAGCCCCAAATGTTTTAGCCTTTCCTCATAAGGGAGGTGCCCCAGCCCAGTAATCATTTTGGTCGCTCTCTTCTGCACCTTTTCCAGTTCCACTATGTCTTTCTTGAGATGCGGTGATCAGAATTGTACACAATACTCCAGGTGCGGCCTTACTATTGTTTTGTATAATGGCATTATAATGGTGGCTGTTTTATTTTCAATCCCCTTTTTGATAATCCCTAGCATGGAATTGGCGTTCTTCACCGCTGCCACACATTGGGGAGACACCTTCATGGAGCTGTCCACCAACACACCAAGATCTCTTTCCTGATCTGTCACGGATAACTCAGAGCCCATGAGTTGAAAGATAAAGTTTTGATTTTTTGCCCCAATATGCATTACTTTACATTTGGCTACATTAAAACGCATTTGCCATTTCGTAGCCCATTCCCCCAGTTTGGAGAGATCCTTCTGGAGCTCTTCACAATCTTCTCTGGTTTTTACCACACAGAAAAGTTTTGTGTCATCTGCAAACTTGGCCACCTCACTGCTTATCCCTGTCTCCAGGTCATTTATGAACAGATTGAAAAGCACTGGTCCCAGGACAGATCCCTGGGGCACACCGCTTTTCACTTCTCTCCATTGTGAAAATTTCCCATTGACACTTACTCTTTGTTTCCTGGATTTCAACCAATTCTCAATCCATAAGAGGACCTGCCCTCTTATCCCCTGACTGTGCAATTTTCTCAGCAGCCTCTGGTGAGGGACTGTGTCAAAAGCCTTTTGAAAATTGAGATAGACTGTATCCACCGGTTCACCCAAATCTACATGCCTGTTGACCTTTTCAAAAAATTCTAAAAGATTTGTCAGACAAGACTTACCCTTGCAGAAGCCATGCTGATTTTCTCTCAGCAAGGTTTGTTCTTCTATGTGTTTTAAGATTTTCTCTTGGATGAGGCTTTCCACCATCTTCCCTGGGACAGATGTAAGGCTAACTGGCCTGTAGTTTCCCGGGTCCCCCCTCCTTCCTTTTTTAAAAATTGGTGTGACATCTGCTATCCTCCAGTCCTCCGGCACTGTGGCCGTTTTAAGAGACAAGTTGCATATTACCGTTAAGAGATCTGCAATTTCATTTCTCAGTTCCCTAATAACCCTTGGGTGGATGCCATCTGGGCCCGGTGACTTGTTAATCTTCAATTTATCAATTAGTCCTAAAACATCCTCTCTTTTAACCTGTATTTGATTTAATTCTTTAGTCAAGAGGGGCCGTTCAGGCAGCGGAATCTGTTCAAGGTCTTCTGTCGTGAAGACAGAAGCAAAGAACTCATTTAATTTTTCTGCAATTTCCAAGTCCTCCTTAATCTCCCCTTTTCCTCCCTCACCATCCAGAGGGCCAACTGGTTCTCTGGCAGGTTTTCTACTTCTAACATATTTAAAGAAGCTTTTATTATTACCCTTTATATTGCTAGCCATGTGTTCCTCAAAGTCTTTCTTTGCCTCTCTTATCATCTTCTTACATTTCTTTTGCCAGAGTTTGTGTTCCTTTTTATTTTCCTCATTTGGGGAGGATTTCCATTTACAGAAAGACCTCTCCCTGCGCTTTAGAGCCTCTCTAACTCCACTCGTTAACCATGCCTGTGTCCTCTTGGACTTTAAATGAGCTCTTCTTTCTTTGTGGTATGCACTTGTGCTGGGCCTCTGTTACTGTTGTTTTAAACAGGTTCCATGCACTCTGAAGAGATTGGATTCTTCCAACCTTCCCCTTCAATTTCTTTCTAACTAGTTTCCTCATCGGAGGGAAGTTTGCCCTTTGAAAATCAAGGGTTTTAATGTCTGATTTGCTTGACACTCTTCCTCCAACATGCATGGCAAAGGAGATTGCAGCATGGTCACTGTTCCCCAGAGGCTCAGTGACATTCACATCCCTGACCAGGTCCTGAGTATCACACAGTATTAGATCCAGAGTTGCCTGTTTACAGTCCAGCTCTCACTTCCATACATCACTACTGGAAAAAACATAGCTGTGACTATCCTGACCTTAGTTGGCAAAGTGATGTCTCTGCTCTTTAGGATGCTACCTAGGTTTGCCATTGCTTTCCTCCCAAGAAGCAGGCGTCTTTTTATTTCGTTGCTGCAGTCGCCATCTGCAGTGATCAAGGAGCCCATAGAGGATCTCCTCTATGCCCTTCCAAAGGCCAGCAGTCCATTCTGTCAGGATATCTATAGGCCAGTTCAGTCCATCTATCAACAGGCATTCTGTCCTACATACCCTTCTGTCATTAAAGTAGGACTTGGTGAACATTGCGTTTCATTATGTCAACTCTATTCGCTATACCACGCTGGGTATCTTACATGTAAAGTTGGTAAGAAGTGGAGGCTCTCTAGGTGGCTTTTGTTTTGTTTTGTTTTTGGTTTTAGTTTAACCGATCAATTATACAGTATTCTACTTCTACTTCCAAGAAAAACAACAACAAACCAGCTGTTTGCTTCTGCTGCCTTGCATGAAACACAGAGCCTTATGAAAAGGGAGCCTGGAAGGTTTAGCACAACACATGAATGTAAAGAGGATTAGCCTGGTAACAGAAGAACAAAAGTTCCAAAGGTTCAGATTTCTGCCTCTCAAGGATAAATTAATTGGATCCAAGCCATGCTGATTTTCTAAGTCCTAATCACTTGCAAGCACCTCAGCCTATGATCGGCAAGCAAGTCTTTTGAACTTGGCAATTCAAGACAACATTTATTTATTTATTTATTTATTTATTTATTTATTTATTTATTTATTTAATATACTCATTAACCACCTGACTTTCCCTCAGGAACTCTGAGTGGTGTACAACAAATTGCAAAATAAACAACTAGCTTAAGAATGACAAGGCTAGCACCTCCCCACACCAAAGGGGGAAACATTCACATGACAGTTCCCCAAAAGCAAAAACTAGGGACAAATGAGGACACATTTAAGCACACGAAGAACAGCTGATACTTTTGGAGTTCTGTTACGTTGCAGAAAGTTCACCAAAACTGGTTCTGGCTGCCTAGGAGAAAGGTTGTTACAGCCTAAAACCACCACCACACCACTGCTGGGTTTGACTCAAAGCAGCTGAGGCATGTTGTTTTTTAAACCTACTCTGTTTTGGTTGGAGAACATGGGAGTGGAAGCGTGGAATCGCCCGGCAAAACTTTCCAATCCACACAGAAAACATAAGCAGCCTTTTAATGGAGCATGAACAGAAAATCTTCCCAGTGGGGCCGACTTGTGTGTCACCATTTTGGCTGCTCTTCACAGGACCCACCACAACTGCTCCACGTTGTTAGGGGGGCATAATAACTTGAGAAAGAATGAACACCAAGGAAGGAGTGAAGGACAGCTTATCTGGAAGAATTCTTTGCCAGCTGAGCTTGTCATCTGCATTACTCAGATGAGCCCCCCCCCTTAGCTAACGCTTATCATGTTTCAGCAAGGACGTCTTGCGTTCGGAGATGTGCTGGCCTTCTCCAGAGTGCCCTTGACTAGGAGGAGATACTTATCCAGACACGAGCCAAGGGCAGCATAATGATAGTGAGGGAGCTAATGCATCAATACCAGCTACAGGTCTTGTCGGGCCCGTGTTTATGAAAGAGAAACCAACAAGCCCAAGGTGGGTTTTGGGGATGGGAAGCATTGGCAGAACTCATGGAGCTCTACATTGGAGAAACCCAATAGCCACTGAACAGGAGGATGGCCCAACATAGGAGGGGCAAGAATCAGCAGTACACCTCCACTTGAAGGACAAAGGGCACTCATTCAAAGATGAGGATGGGCACATATTAGACAAGAGAATATACGTAGGTGGTTTGAGAGAGGGGTCAGGGAAGCCATTCATGTGAGCATTGAAAATCCCTCTCTCAACAGAGGTAGGGGGCTCAGACACAGTCTGTCTGTTACTTATCAAGCGGCCATTTCATCAATCCACAGACAAATCAAAAGCACTTCACACCTCCATCAGGAAGGCCACTGCTAACAACCCATACTTAATGGGTGTTGGGAAAGGTTGCATAAGTGGGACTTTCCATGCACCCTAGGCCAGTGACAGTGAACCTTTTAGAGACTGAGTGCCCAAACTGCGATTCAAAACCCACTGATTGTTCGCCAAGTGCCAATATAGCCATTTAACCTGAATATAGGTGGCTGTGAAGGGGCGATGTCAGGTGCCCACAGAAAGGGCTCCAAGTGCCACCTTTGGCACCCGTGCCATAGGTTCGCCAACACTTCCCTAGGCCATTGTCCACCTAACAAGCCTATTCAGACCACTGTCCAACTTATAAGCCTATTCAAGCCCTCTCCGCTGTCCACCTAAGAAGCCTATTCAGACCAGGGTGGCATGAAACTGTGAACTATAAATTGGAAGACTCTTACCAATGTTCCTCAGACTGATGAAGCTACTGTTTCAGTCTCCCATGAAAAGAAATCCAATTGCCATGACTCAGCTTCCAGATAACCTCACCTAGATGATCATGGTTTATTTTTAGAATGACTTTGTCTCTATCTCTCCCAAAATACCAGAACTAGGGGACATACACTCAAATTGAGGGCTGGGAGAGTAAGAACTGACAAAAGAAAATATTTTTTTCACCCAGCACGTTGTAAGTCTATGGAACTCCCTGCCACAGGATGTGGTGATGGCATCTGGCCTGGATGCCTTCAAAAGGGGATTGGACAGATTCCTGGAGGAAAAGTCCATCACAGGTTACAAACCATGATGGAGAAACCAGGGTACTTCAAGGGCCAGATGCAGGGGAGTGGTATTAGGAGGCAGATATCTAGTCTCATGCGCTCCCAAACGCATCTGGTGTGGCCGCTGTGATATACAGGAAGCTGGACTAGGTGGGCCTTTGGCCTGATCCAGCAGGGCTCTTCTTAGGTTCTTATGTTCTTATGTTCCTGTGGAGTGATGTTCAGCACGAAGTCCCTGATCAGAAGCTGTTGGTTATTCCAAGCAAACAGAAGTAAACATTTAGAGCAGTTCCAGCAGAAGAGTAGAGCTGGAGCTGGAGATATAGGTATTATAGGTTTCCTAGAGAGAAGTGGTTTTCTTGCAGAAAAGAGAACAACTGTAGCTTTTTAGAAGGAAACCAGAATATGAATCATGGTTAAAAGAAAACCTTACTCATTTATGATAAAGAGAGAGAAAAAAGAGGCGGGAACTTTCCTGGATCTGGAGGAGCACAAAGTGAAAATGAGAAAAAGCTGATTTCCAGCTTTAGGCAGGACCAAGTATTTCTCAATGCTACCATCTCAGATTCCCAAGTCTCGGGATGCTACTTGGTTGATGTCTGAAGGAACTGGTCTTCAGGTAGGGAGACAGACATTTGTTTTCTCTTTGTGCTGTCTCTTTAAAGCCAGATTACCAGCGGAGGCTCAAGGCCTTAAAGTCCCAACCCATTCCCCACATGTCACCAGGGTTTCAAACATCCTGCTTGAACGGTGTAGGTACCCATAAGAACATAAGAAGAGCCCTGCTGGATCAGGCCAAGGACCCATCTAGTCCAGCTTCCTGGATCTCACAGTGGCCCCACCAGATGCATCTGGGAGTGCAGGAGACTAGATATCTGTCTCCTGATACCACTCCTCTGCATCTGGCCCTTGAAGTGCCCCAGTATTAAGCCTGGAGATGACACATCTCCATCATGGTTTGTCACCTGTGATGGACTTTTCCTCCAGGAATCTGTCCAATCCCCTTTTGAAGGCATCCAGGCTAGATGCCATCACCACATCTTGTGTCAGGGAGTTCCACAGACTAACTACACGCTGGGTAAAAAAATGTTTTCTTTTGTCTGGTCTTACTCTCCCACCCACCCCAGTTTGAATGGATGTCCCCTAGTTCTGGTATTTTGTGAGAGGGAGAAGAGCGTCCCTCTATCCACTTGACTCATGCCCTGCATTATTTTGTACGTCTCCATCATATCCCCCCTCATGAAAGTGGGACAGATGAGGGCAGGGATTTGAGGTAAGATCCAGTGGGTGGCTTGGCTTTGGGATCCTCCTATCCTCTGGATTGAAGTAGAGCATGGAGCAGCAGTGTCAGGACAGTGGAAACGATTCTCCTTGGATCTGGTTGTAGAAGAGCCTGGCAAACCTCCCCACAGCTCAGTGGTGACTCTTCCATGTACCCCATCATCACGACCCGGCCTGGAGAAACACCGATGGCCAAAATCTTGTTGCACCAATTTTGCAGGAGCAAAGCAAGTAATGTCGCCAGCAAGGGGGGATTGAGATCAATTATTAAGAAGTTCCCGCTTTCATCCTGGGGCTCTCACAGCTCACAATGGTATGTGAGCTTTGAGAGCCCAGGGTTTGAAGGCGGAAATCTTTGATTACTGATAACCTCCCCCTGCCAATGTGTCACACACTGCAGTTTGTTCGATGGTCTGTGGGTTTTTTTCCTTTTTCCGCTAAACTGCTCTATGGCTCTGCCTCATGGGTTTTATATGGCTCTGCAGCCTCTTCATCCAGATTCCCCCTTTAAACCCACTTTCCTGTCTAGTTGGTCCAGAAGCTGTTTTGCCCACTCCCAACATTTGCCTGACCTGCCGCTTTGACCTTCAAAGCCCTAATGCTGTGACCTCTGGTGTTGTCCCTGAGATCAAGAGGAAAAGATTCAGCTGATGAGACTTGTCAATACTGTATGACATTTTTCCTTGGAGATGCAGTTCCTCATTGTTCTTTCAGCCAACCTGCTGGTCTTAATGTAAGTCAGGCATGCCCAAAGTCAGGCCCGGGGGCCAAATGCAGCCCGTTTTCAAATGTTGAGCGGCCCGCAGCCTCTTTTCCCACCAGCTCAGCCTGTCATGAATCTCCGCCAGCTGGCCCATCCCCATACTGGGTGGAGATGTCAGCTTGCAGTTTTATGGCTTGCTTGCCCTCCCTGCCTCTGTCCATCCCCCCAGCCACCTGCCCAGCCTACCCACCCCTAGCTGTGTTGCTGCAGCATCCTCCCCGCCTCCTTGCATGTCCTAGAGGCTTGTGCAAACTCCAGCCCAGGGGCCAAATGCAGCTGAATGGTCAAAAAAAGGGGCCAACATGGAAAAAAGGGGGACACAGTTTTCACCTCACCAAGTCTGGCACTCCTTGCAAAACTGGGTGGTTGAAGCGACATAGCCCCTGATGTAAGTCAAACAGAAGCAACTGCCAAATCTTGCCGTTCAGGTTTAACATTCAGGACCTTGGGGGGCCGCAGCCCCCCAAGGTTGAGGACCCATGTCCTAGAGATTTTTGTGTGTGGCCCAACACGGAGATCTACGTTCAATCTGGGATTATTCTCCCTGGGGGGCCCCCTCTGTTTTTCTAGTCTAGACACAATCCACAGAATATACTCCTGAGCAAACCAGATTGTCAAGTCTCCGTCTAGGCAAAGCTGGGGCTTTCTTATGGGACTGAACCCTCTCCCCCACTTTGAAATTGCTGATGGGGAGGAATTAAAAACAATTGGGAATGAGCTGGGGGGGTGTCTGTCCTAATCTCCTATAATACTGTATCTCTGAAGATGGATCAGCCTCTTTTCCCTCTGATCCCCTTATTTCTCCCCCCCCTTTAAAAAATAAAGAAACAACAACCAGCATGTATTGGTTTAATTATACTGGGATTAGTGAAAGCATTCTGAGACAAGGAAAGCAGACAAGCAGCTGCTTGGTGGGTGTATATACCTTATCTTGCAGAAAACATGCTAATTCCACCCTCTTTTACCTCCTGGAATTGGTTTCGGGCAGGAAAGCAGATAAAGGCCTTTCTGCTGTCGTGACGGCTCTGCTTCTCCCATGATAAAAACGTTAGCCGTAGCGTGACCGACGGTCCTGATCCGTTCCAGTTCTAAGATCAACCTTCCCTTCCCTTTCAGCATGGTCGGTTTGGCAACATGTTGCGGGTCCAGTAGCATGCATTTGTTCCTCTGATCCTCCAGATCTCGGAATAGTTGTCGATCAGAAGAGGAATACGAGCTAACAGGGTGACGTGGCTGCAAAGAGATTCCATTTGAACATTAGGAAGAACGTCCTGACGTTTGGAGCTGTCCAGCAGTGGAATAATATGCTGCCACAAAGGCAGGGTGGTGGAATCTCCTTCTTTGGAGGGTTGTAAGCCGAGGCTGGATGGCCATCTGTCGGGAGTCCTGTGATGGGGGGTTCCTGCATGGCAGGGGGTTGGACTGGATGGCCCTTGGAGGTCTCTTCCAACTCTATGATTCTATGATTCTATGAAAAGACACTAGTGTGATTTTAGAAGTAGGGTCTCCAAATCCCCTGAGGTACTGTATCCAGTTCTGGACACCACATTTTAAGAAGGTTGTGAAAAACTGGAGCAAGTTCAGAGGAGGGCGACAAGGATGATCAGCGGGCTGGAAACCAAGTCCCAGGAGCAAAGACTCAAAGAACTGCGTATCTTTAGCCTCAAGAAAAGGAGGCACTGCTGGGGGGATAGGGGAGCACTTTTTCAAATCCTCCCCTACAGGAGAGGGGCAGGATCTGTTTGCAACCATCCCAAAAATGCAGGACATGTCATGATAAGGCTCAAACCACTGGATGCCAGATTTAGACTGAATATCAAGAAAAACTTCTCAACTGTTAGAGCAGCCCAACGATGGAACCCATGATCTCTGGAGATGGCGAGCGCGCCAACGTTGGAGGCCTTCAAGAGAAAACTGGAGAGCCCGCTGTCAGACTGGCTTTGATCCGGGTTTCTGCCTTGTGCAAGAGGTTGGATTTGATGGCCGTAGAGGCTCCTTCTGACTCTACGGTTCTATGATCCCATGTTCCTTGGCATGGTTAATATCAACCACCAAGCGTCTTCAGCTTGTCAGAGGACACATAGAAAACACCGGTGATAGTCGTTATCTAAGGCCAATGATACGCAATGTTTATGAAAGAGTTTCAACAATGGTATGTTTTAACAGTCCTGCACCTTCTTGATATATAGGTAAAAGGTAAAGGTCCCCCCCACCCCCGCACATGCATGCTAGTCGTGTCCGACTCTAGGGGCGGTGCTCATCGCTGTATTCAAGCCGAAGAGCCAGTGTTATGCAAGTCCATGTACCACGTGGCCAGCACGGTTGTACAGAAACACTGTTTTACCTTCCCGCTTTTTACGGTGGTACCTATTTATCTACTTGCATTGACATGCTTTTGAACTGCTAGGATGGCAGGAGCAGGGGTTATCAGTGGGAGCTCACTTTGTTGTGTGGCACCCGGGATTTGAACCACCGAGCTGCTGAGTTTGCAAGCGACAGTTTTTGGAGCCTTAGTCCACTGAGCCACCACGCCCCTTATATACCTACATTGCACATATACATCGTCAAATGGATTCTGACTGAAAGTGAACTTCCCAGGGTTTTTCGTGTGTAAATTCTCAGAAATGAGTTACCAGCCTCTCGTTCTGGAGGTGCTGTGGGGCCGTTGTGTGCTTGACCAAGGCTGCAGATGTGCCAGGGGACAACTGCCATGTCATCCACAAACCCTCCAGGTTATCTTGGCTGCTCTCTCTCTCTGTCATGGGAGGCCCAGCAGGAATTCCACTCTTCCAATCCCAACACATTGTGGAAGATTAAAGTTACTTGGTATGACAAGTCCTGATTTTTGAGACATCCTTACATTACTATCAAGAGGCACTTTTAGGGGACCTTAAAAGGGCATATTTCACGATCCCTTGCCAATTTCTCAACCAAAACTCAATAAACAAACAAGGGAGGGAAAGGAACTGAAAAAATAAAATACTTTTTTCTCCAACACAACATGCAATAATAGCAACAGACTACTTTGCAATTACTCACTGCAATGAGTAATGTATACACATAAATGAGATATATACTGTGTGTTTGTGTGTGCGTGTGCGTGTGGGTGTCTCATTTAGAGGAGATGTAGGAAAGCTCACTGGGGCCAGAAAATATCCCACAAATAATTGCAAGTATTATTTAAAGCGCATAATGCTAAAGGGGTTAACCTGTGCAGAGGAACAGTGGCAGGAGCATCTTTTAGCTTTTTTCTCCTAATAAGTCTCTCCCACATTGGGAGGGGAGGCAACTGGGCAGAGTGCCACGGAAAAGAACACATGTTTTAACAAACATTCACCTCTTGCAGCTTCAAAATTGCAGCTTCCTAAGGCTGCTTTGTAATTAAAAACAGGTTGAGACACATGTGTCGCTAACATGTAATTTTGCTTCTAACAGTCACTCAAAAACCAGCTCACTTGGAGGATGTGTTGAAGGCATCTGGCCTGGATGCCTTCAAAAGGGGATTGGACAGATTCCTAGAGGAAAAGTCCATCGCAGGTTGCAAACCATGATGGAGATGTGTCATCTCCAACCTTAAAAAAAAACGGGGTCCTTCAAGGACCAGATGCAGGGGAGTGGTATTAGGAGACAGAGATCTAGTCTCGTGCGCTCCCAGAGGCATCTGGTGAAGCCACTGTGAGATACAGGAAGCTGGACTAGATGGGCCTTTGGCCTGATCCAGCAGGGCTCTTCTTATGTTCTTATGAGTTTGTCTATTTTCTCTCTCCTCCAAATGTACAAACGGGTATCTGTGTCTGCGTCTTGTGGCAATTAGTTCCAGGGGGATTAAAAATTTCAGGGAGTTGGAATACCTCTCCCATGAAAACATTTGATCGTGGTGAAATTAAAACGGCTGCTTTGTAACTCTAGCACAAATTTGAGCGCTCCTGCAAAACTGGATGGGGGGGGATTCTGGCATCTGGACGGTCCTTCCTCTGGACGGTCCTTCCTCTGACTTGACTTTGTAAGATGATCAAGGAGTTGAATCTGACCAGGAAAGGTAGTAATATGATTTCAGCAGGAAGGCTATTTAATACCTAATCCATTAAAGAATCTAATCTGTGACGCGTCTTCTGATTCCCTTCAAAAAGCAGAGTGTTCTGCTTATATACCGCCCCATACCACTTCAAGTAGTCTCTGGGCAGTTTACAGTTTTTTAATTACAGTATGCAGGCTACACATTGCCCCCCCCCCCCACCCCCAGCAAGATGGGTACTCATTTTACCAACCTTGGAAGGATGGAAGGCTGAGTCAACCCTGAGCCTGCTACTGGGATTGAACCCCAGGTCGTAAGCACAGCTTTACCTGCAGTACAGGCAATTAACCACTGTGGCATGAGGCGCAAAAGAGCTGATTGGATTAGAAAGAGAAAAGAGAAGGTGCAGAGGGTTTCACATTTCCCCCTTTGCATGCTGAAAACATCCACCCACAAAAAACTGGTATTTATTACCCTACAGGCCTAGATTCTAGAGATGGGCACGAATCAAAAAATGGTGTTTCGTTTGTCGTTTGGTCGTTTAGGGGTCCGGTTCGGTTCGTTTTTGTTTTCCTCACGTTTTTTGCAAAAAAATTCGTTTTCGTTTCATTAGGTAACGAAACGAAAAAACAAAAACAAAAATGAAAAATTGCTGTTTCGTTAGCAATCTTTTTAGTTCAATGCATCTGCTGCAACAAAAACGAAAAACACGGCAAATTTGGTCATTTCGTTTTCGTTTTTGTTTTTTAAAAAAGTTTTCATTTTGTTTTCGTTGCGTAATGAAACAAAAAAACGAAAACGAAAACGAAAAATCGCTCGTTTTGTGCCCATCTCTACTAGATTCATTTCTATGTGTCCTTTAGGTGTCAATCAGTTGCAACTCATCATGCATATTCCTGGGTAGCCATGTGCAAAATAAGTGTGGGATTAATTTATTTATTTATTCATTATTTCATTTTTGAATATTTTTAACCCAACCTTTCTCCTTGGAAAAGGACCCAAGGTGGCTTACAATAATGAGGGGCAATATATGGCCCGGAACATTTAAGACATATTCAAGTTAAGAACAGGGAATTTAAAGAGGCATCTTAGAACATTAAAAGGTAACAGTAGAGCTACAGAGAGCACACAAAAAGAAAAGAAAAATCCATTATGAGGTGTGGAAAGTAACACGGCAAATACTGGTGTTCTTATTAAATCAGGCAATGCAATTGTGTATAGTAACCCATATAAAGTTACATAGTACGAAGTTTCTGTAGCTTTAATTGGGATCCAGAAGAAGAAATAAATTTCAGCAGGCATAGTTTCTCATGCAGACCATGTCTCTTTGAGTGTTTTCTTTTATACAACAGTTAATGGGACAGGAACCCTGCTCCTTACCCCAGCTGGCCACCCAAAACTGATGTGCCATTCCTTGCCAGCCCAGAGTGCAAGACACACAACAATGGGCTCAAGTTTCAGGAAGCCAGATTTTGGTTGAATATCGGGGGGGGGGGGACTGAACTGTTCAAGCAGTACAACAATGGAACTTATGTTCCTGAGAGGTGGTGAGCGCTCCAGTGCTGGAGGCAGTCAAGAGAAATTGGGACAACCACTTGACTGATATTCTTTGATCTGTATATTCCTGCCTTGAGCAGGGGGCTGGACTCAATGGCCTTCTGTAGAGTCATGGATTCATGTAGTTGGAAGGGGTCTGTAATGCTATCAAGTCCACCCCCTCACTCTTTGAGCCCAAGTACATTATTATATGGTTCTACGTTTTCATTCATGGGCCACCAGGTGCACAACAGCCGCACAGACCCATCTCATTGGGCTTTCCAACAAAAAGTGTCCTAAAGTCCTCAAATGAGATACTTATTAAGCAAAGGATGCTGACAACCTCGAGCGGGTGCAGAATAGGGGGACCAGGATGGTTGAAGGTCTGGAGGAAATGTCTTACGAGGAACAGCTTAGGGAGCTGGGAATGTTTAGCCTTTCAAAAAGAAGGCTGAGGGGAGATATGATAGCTATGTTTAAATATTTGATAGGATGTCATATTGAAGAGGGAACAGGTTTGTTTTCCATGGCTTCAGAGACTAGGACTCGGGGCAATGGTTTCAAACTGTTAGCTACGTTTCGGGGTTCTATGCCGCCGATTTGGGGGACCGAGAGTTCAAAGAAAAGCCAAAGTTCCAAAGAACGGAGAAAAGTTTAATGACCACTGCAGCGGGCGCTCAGCCGAATAGCTTCGGAAAGTCTGAGGCCCCGAACAAAGAAATTACACACTTTTTATAAGAGTTTTACACTCCTCAGCAGCCCCTCCCTTATCTAAATTGATAAGGATGCAGCTGTGGGACATAAATTGAACATAGAACAAAGAGATACATAATTGACACAAAGTTCATACAAGGTAACATATCAATTTGACACTTTATTGAGGGAGGAAGACATTCATCTTGCACTCTGGCGCCATCTGGGCTGCACTTCCCAGGACTCTTCGCCGCTTCGTGACAGGAGCCTCTTGACAGGCGGAGATCGATAACTGCTTCAAGGATACCTGGCTTATCTCCCTAAAAACCAACTCAGCTAACTGTCTTCTTACAGAGCTGAGTGTTTACACAGGCATTTATTTATTGCCCTACGTGGCTGGGAAGGAATCTGGGGTGAAATGAAGGCCAAGACAGCACGGTCAAGAGGGAGAGTGAAAGCGGGAAATGGGTAAGGAGAGCAGAAGCGCTGCCATTTTATTTTATCAATGGCAGTTATAGGCTTATTAAAATATTATTCCCTTCAAAACTACAGGAAAAGAGATTCCATTTGAATGTGAGGAAGAACTTCATGACACTTAGGGCCTTTTCACACGACCCCTAAGATCCGCTGGCCCCTTAAATTCGGACCAGAAATCTTGGGGGTTCGTTGCTCTTCCTTCCTCCCCACCACTCCGCACTTTCTTGCTTCTGTGTGCGTGAGGGGAGGGAGAAAAAAAAGCCTTAAAAGGGGACAAAAGAATAAAGCCTTACCTCCCATGCTGGTGGAAGTTGCTCCGAGCCCCGGTCACTTCCTGGTTCCTCTTAAAGGGGTGGGAGGCAAAACAACAACAACAAAAAGAAGCGAGGAGAGCCCGGCACTCTCCGTATCAAAATTTTTCACTCTCCCAGAGCAGGTACTTGAAAGCTGCGCTGGGTCGCGCTTAGGTGGGCGGGGTCGCACTTAATTTTCTGTTAGCTCCGGAGCTGATGGGGAAACATTTTTAAGCTCCGGAGCTGGGAGCCATTTGCAGTGGAGCTTAGGGGTCGTGTATAAACGCCCTTAGAGCTGTTCGGCAGTGGAATAATATGCTGCTACAAAGGAGGGTGGTGGAGTCTCCTTCTTTGGAGGTTTTTAAGCAGAGGCTGGATGGCCATCTGTCGGAAATATTGTGATGGGGTTCCTGCATGGCAGGGGGTTGAACTAGATGGCCCTTAAGGTCTCTTCCAACTCTATGATTCTATGATTCAGAGATGATGCAAACAGAACTGGTTTGGCCAACATTCTCGTTGGTTGTTGCTCCTCACCCAGTTTTCTGCATGGAGACAACCACTTGCTTTCCCAAGACCAAATTTCAGCACCTAGTAAACAGCCCCAATGTACTCATCTTTCTTTAATGTTTGTGTTTTTGTTGGCAGGGGATTAAAACAATTCAGGTGACCCTACGAAGGGCGCCTGAAGCTTCCCAGAACTGATATTTTTGCAAACAACCAGATATGGCCTCTGTCAGCCCTATCTTGAATCATAGGCTAAAGGCACGGAGTGTTTGACCCTGAGGCAGGGTCTCCTATTTACAAAAGGCACCCCTATGTTGCTGGCTGCTTTGCGTGTGGAGGGAAGACTCCTTATCGCTTGTTTTTACCTGCCATTCCATTCATACCCCCCCCCGTCGACTCACACCTATAAGCTGCCCTTGAGAGAGAGGCCACTGCTTGGTTTGTAGATACACAACCACACAAGATGAGGCACTTAAGTGTGACCAGGTGGGCTGTGTCGCCTGCTGTCTGGAGTGCTGCACAAACGGGCTGGTGTGCTCTTAAAAATGCCATTCAGACCACGTCTTTGCTAGAGCACGCCTCCCAGACGGTTCCCACATACACCTTTCTGGGCCCCTTTTTAAGGGTCTTCTACTTTTCTGGTGCAGATCAGATCACACTGTAGCAAATCGGTTCCAGTGAACCCATCCGAAGCAAGGGTGTTGTGTATTGATCTGTATTCCTATTATCTGTACTTGCTTTTGTTGAAGTAACTGCCTTCCTGTTCCAAAGGGAACAGGCCTATTGGTTTATTCAAGTTGCTGCATTTGGATCCTCAATCCTATTGGTCTCTGCCAAAAGGCAGCTTTGTGATTGGTTGTAATTGTTCCCTCCAAAATGTATCTTTTCCTAGCCAGTCCTGGCTCCTATAAATGTAGCTCCCTCTCCCCAGTCCCCAGTCTTGTCTCTCCCTGAATAAAGAGCTGTTACATTAGAAGCTGTCTCCAGCCTGCTATGTCTAAGAGCTGAAATCACTGCTGAAATCACTAAACCCCATGTCACAACACTGGCGACGAAGGTGGGATCCGGAATGCTGAGAAGCAGAGGATCATCACGCTGACTCAGAGTCCGGATCGCAGTGGAGAACAGGACTCACCAGCTGGCTTAGAAGACGACCCTGCCCGCTGGAGAGAATGGAAAGTCCACGGGTATTGGAGCCCTTCCAGCCATTGGAGCCCCACACTTGGGAGGACTATGTTGAACACTTCGAGTTCTTCGTGGTGGCTCAAGGAATCACTGATGACAGCAAAAGAAGGGCCACATTCCTGAGTTGCTGTGGGCGTGAGACCTTCTTGTTGGCCAAGGTACTGCTCGCCCCAGCAAAGCTGAGTGAGACATCACTCACAGACATTTTCGCCCGGCTGACAAGCCACTTGGCACCTACCAAAACCAAGATGGCCTGGCAGATGGAGTCTCAGAAAAGGCAACAGCAAGCCGGAGAATCTGTGGCTGCATTCCTGGCAGGACTCCGGGAGCTTGCTCAGCACTGTGGCTTCCCAGATCTTGAAGACACTCTCTTGAATCGATTTGTTGGGGGGGCTTAGCAGCAAAAAAGCCCGAAGGCACATTGTGGCAAAGGAAGATGTCACCCTTGCCTCCGCCTTGAAAGAGGCCACCGCCACAGAGAATTATGAGCAGGAAGAGCTCAATGCCAGTTGCAAGGCCACGAAGGTGCAGGTAGAGGCTGCCCATGACATGGATGAACCAGAGGCTAGTCCAAGCCAGAGCCCAGTCCGTGGTGTCGAGTTGGTGCGTCAGGCTGATGCACGGCCCAAAGATCGCCAAGGCGCTTGCCCAGGCAGTGGCGGCAACCATGAGTGGAAAAGCTGCCGTTTTCGTGATGCTATGTGCAGGGCATGCGGGAAGTCAGGACACATCGCCAGGGCCTGTAGGTCAGGGGCAACTGGAACAACGGAATCACCTAGATCAACGCGTCGCAGATAATCCACCATGATTCATCTCCTGGACGACTGCAATTATCTCACAGAGATCAATGGACAGACCGTGCAGTTCCCGGCGCAAGGCAAAACATCAGTCAGAGTGAAGATTGAAGGTCAACCATGCGACATGGAGGTGGATTCCGGATCTGGATTCACCATTGTTTCAGACCAGACTGCAAGGGGGCTCTTCCCTGGGGGTAAGATCCCCTCTCTGGAACCATTCCCAGCAACCTTGCAATCATACACGGCTGGCCGCATCCACGTTCTAGGAATGTTTGCGGTGAGGGTACAATTCTGGGAGAAACAGGCCGTGCTTAAATTGGTGATTGCAAAGGGGAGTCGCCACAGTCTCCTGGGTACTGACTGGTTTCCCGCCTTGGGACTGTGTATATCAGGACTCAACTCAGTCCAAACTTCCCCAGAGTTGGGCAAGGCGTTAGGCCAGAACTCTTCAGTGGAAAACTGGGTTGTTATAAGGGGCCTCCAACTGACTTTGAGCTGGACCCCAGAGTGGCCCCAATCCGACTCAAGCCAAGGCGAGTGCCATTTGCGCTGCAACCCAAGATTGAGGCGGAACTGGACAAATTGGTCAAACAGGGAGTTCTTTCACCTGTGGACTCTTCTAAGTGGGAGACTCCTATCGTCACACCCCTTAAGGCAAATGGGGAAGTGAGAATTTGTGCCGATTACAAATGTACAATCAACAAGGCACTCAGGGGAAATTCATACCCCATTCCAGTCGTCTCACAGCTGTTGGCAAAACTAGCTGGGGGAAATTTTTTCGCCAAAATTGACCTGGCACAAGCTTACCAGCAGCTGCCAGTGACTCCGCAATCTGCGGAAGCACAGACTATCGTAACACACAAAGGGGCTTTCCGAGTAAACAGGTTACAGTTTGGAGTTTGTGTGGCCCCAGGGATTTTTCAAGGACTAATGGAGCACCTGTTAAGGGGTCTGCCAGGGGTCTTGCCATTTTTTGATGATGTTCTGATTGCTGGGAAAGACCCCCAGGGCGTATCCGTGCTGTGTTAATCAAATTTAAAGAGGCGGGGCTGCAGCTAAAAAAGGAAAAATGCAGTTTTGGGGTGCCATCTGTGGATTTCTTGGGGTTTAAAATTGATGCAATGGGCATCCACCCCACTGACTCTAAAATTGAAGCCATTACTGAGGCACCACGCCCACGGAACAAGACGGAGTTACAGTCATTCCTGGGACTTATTAACTTTTATCATTCATTCCTACCTCAGAAAGCTTCAATAGCGGAACCGTTGCACAAACTATTGAAGAAAAAGAGTGTGTGGCGTTGGGCTCAGGCACAGCAGAAGGCTTTTGACACCTTGCAGGGCATGCTGACTAGCAGGAGCGTCCTTGCTCATTATGACGAGTCGAAACCTCTTGTCCTGGCATGTGATGCCTCTCAGTATGGGCTGGGAGCTGTGCTCAGCCATAGGGAAGCGGATGGGTCAGAAAAGCCCATCTCATTCTATTCTCATACGTTGTCGCCAACGGAGCGCAACTACGCACAAATTGACAAGGAAGGAAGGACGAAGAGGAAATCCTCTTTGAATTGGCCAATGTTGTGAAGTGGCTTAATAATCTAGCCACTTAAAGCCAAAATGCAGCAGGGAATATTCTATATTGGTGTTGGAGGAGGGGATTGAAGCACCCCCACCTCCCCATGGGTACTGGAATGATTTCAAACCAACGTACAACACAGAACTCTGCTAGATGCCTGCCGGATTATTTTTGCTAATTTGTCAACGTTAGCGGGACATTGCTGCGAGTTTAGAAATCAACGTAGGCTTTTACAGATCACACTGATGGGATTCTGTCAGTGAGTGTATTCAACAGAGTTCTGGTCATCCAGGAACTTAGAATAGGTATTTTTAAGAACTTAGAAGGAATTTAGAAGAGGAACCTCTAAGTTCCTTTAAGTTCTTAGAAATGCCTCTTCGGAGAGAAATGTCTCTTCTAAGGAACTTCTAAGGTCCTGGAAGAGAGCCTTCTCTGTTGCTGCTCCCAAATTCTGGAACTCCCTCCCGTTGGAGGCCAGGACTGCCCCGTCTCTGCTGTCTTTCCAGAAGCAGGCAAAGACCTTCCTCTTCAGGCAAGCTTTCTCTGAATGAGGGACAACCTATTATGTGACTTTTAGATGGATCACTATGCATGATTGCATCAACTGATCTCCTAAGAACACCAATGTTTTCCATGTTGCTTTCCACCCCTCATAAGGGATTTTTCTTTTCTTCTTGCATGATCTTTGTAGCTTTAATGTAACCTTTTAATGTTCTAAGATGCCTCTTCTAATTCCTTGTTCCTAACTTGAATGTGTCTTAAATGTTTTGGGATGTATATTGTCCCTCATTAATTATTGTAAGCTGCCTTGGGTCCTTTTCCAAGGAGAAAGGTGGGGTAAAAATATTCAAAATTAAATAAAATAAATAAATTTCTCCAGGTTTCAAGAGAAAAGTCTTTCCACATCTTCTGCTGATTTATCAGCCATTTTCACTGGAAACTTGAGCGATTACAAATTCTGGAGGCCAAGCAGGGACTCTCTAGCACTTATCTACAAAGATGATCACCAGTTTTAACACATTGTCCGCTCTCTCTCTCTCTCTCTCTCTCTCTCTCTCTCTGTGTGTGTGTGTGTGTGTGTCTGCGGTATTTCTTTAGCCTTGCCCCATTCCACATCCCCACTTTCATTTCCTGGAAAATAGCAGTCATTTTATGCTGGCAAATGCCATAAAGGCATCACACATTTTGTGAAACTTGGGTAGCAAATGATGACAAGCCTTGTGGCTCAGTGGTTAAATGCTTGTACAGTACTGCAGCTAAAACTGTGCTCACAACCTGGGGTTAAATCCCAGGTAGCCGGCTCAAGGTTCACTCAGCCTTCCAGCCTTCTGAGGTCAGTAAAATGAGGACCCAGCTTGCTGGAGGGGGGGGAATGTGTAGCCTGCATACTGTAATTAAAACTGTAAATTGACCAGAGAATACATGAAGTGGTATGGGCAGGTATATAAGCAGAACACTTTGCTTTTTGCTTTTGCTTTAGAACAGCGGTTAGAGGGGAAACCACCCCACCATTTCCTGAGACGGAAGGCACAAGTTCGTTTGCGAATCTTTAAGACCTCAAAGGCAGTAAAAGCGATAGGCAAGCAACGACAGGGCCATTTCTGAGGCTCACCAGGTTACGTACTTCCCTCACATAGGGGAGGCAGCTGCATTTTGCACTTGGGGCAAAAAGGGTGCAACAGGTAACAAACATAACTGCAGCAAGGAGTTAGAAAGGCGGGAGTGGCGTGATCACGAGAAGTCTATTTTGTTTCAAAGGCGGTATCGTTCACATTTCACACAGAAATCTCAGCCTCTGTGAACCTTGGAGCCGTTCCCAGGGTGGGGCTGCCGCTCCGTAGTAGTGGAACAATCGTTGTGATAGTCTTAAGCACTGGACTGGAAACGACAGAAAGAAATTGAAGAGGGATATGTGCCAAGTTCTACACCCAGGGATAGACAAACAAAGGCACAGTTGTAAGGTGGGGAGATACTTGGCTTCCTAGTACTACAAGGGAGAAGGAATGCAGATCATAAGCTGATTCTAGCCCGATTTAGGATGGAGATCAGGGGAAACTTCTCAACTGTTAGAGTGGCACGGCAATGGAACAAATGACCACAGGAGGTGCTGAGTGCACTGGAGGCATGGAAGCCGGACCACCATCTGTCCAATTTGCTTTGTTTAGGATTCCTGCATTGAGCAAGGATTTGGACTTGGTAGTCTTAGGCGGTTACTTAACATCCTACCTTGTTCCGCGATTACGTTTGTACCGTGACAGCGTTGTTTGCGGTCACGTGGTTTTGTCCCTGTTCAGTCCCTGTTTCCGTTTACTCACAGGCATGAGTACTTCTCTTGTGACAACTGTTACTTCACGGTCTTGTTCTGTGACAAATTCTGAAGTTGTCTTGCTTTCTTAACCCTTTTTTTAAATATCGTAAATAAAACTTTTTTGATATTTCGATTTACTGGTCTTCCAGGATTTACACGGCAATGCTACAGGATTTTCAGCACTTTCTTTAATAAACATTTGCACTGCATGGTGTTTCCCATAGGGAAACTAATGTCGAATGCCGCTTCAACCACTCATCACTAGGTGGACACTGGTTGTTGCTTGACAGTTGTTACCTCATGGTCCCTTGTCTCAGAACAGGAACCAGGAACCAATCGTGACAAGAAAATTCCCCAGCCCAGGGGCAGGTATGACTTGTCACGTTCTGTTCCCAGTTCCCGGGCCGTGGGCGAGACAACTTTTTGCTGTCACGCTATGGACGTGAAGTAAGATTTTTTTGTACCGGTCCCAAGTGGGACAGTACGGAGGGACAAACGGAACGTGAAGTAACTGCCGTAGAGGCCCCTTCCAACTCTATTATTCTATAATTCGATGAACCATTATGCAGAAGGGAGCAGGTAGCAGCTGTGCCTATTAGCACAACTAGAGACCTGGACAAAACCATGCCTGCAGAGGTGTGGCCAGGCAGGGAGACACCAGATATTAAGGAGAATAAAGACTCCCCAAGATTAACCTGGGGTCAAACCAGATAGTAACAATTAGTGTTCTTTTTGTGACTTTCCCCGTTGCACTTTGATTTTGCAATTGGTTATTAGAAGATCAACAAGGGCCTGATTTGAAAGTCTGATCATCAAGGTTAAGTGGAAGACACATTCCCCTTAAATGCCCAATTTGACCTTCACTTTCCCTCCCTCAAAACAATTTTTCAGAGATGTTTGTGTCAGCAATCAGATCTGCTCATTATTTCTCTTCCTAGCGAATTACAAAGCAAAGCAAAGCATGCTAAATGCAATATACACAGGTGAGGAAAAGCACCTTAGCAAGGAAAAAACCCCATATTGGACAAACCTGTGGAAGCCTCAACTTGGGGAAGCATTTCTAGTGGTGCATCTCTGCATCTAGGCAAGCCAGTGGCAGCTCATCCAGAGGGCACAGCAGACTGGCTCGCTGTGTCATGGGTGAGGTGGTCAATGCACTGGAAGTGCAGATGCTCTTCCTGATAATCCCCATAGCCACACATTGCACACAACAGAGAGGCCAAAATGCAAGCAGCTAGATTAGCCCCTGAGCAGCAGGTCTTTTGTAAAGGCAATGGCTCTTGATGGCTTTTTCAAAAACCAAACCACCCTCAGCTTTGACAGTATAACAAGCAGAGTTTGGAGCAGCGTTCCCTTCCTGACCAAATCCATTTTCTCTTCTAGTGCTTGCGAGGATAGCAGATAAGCTTAGAGAGAGAGAAAAGGAACGTTGGGGAGGGCGGATGATGTCCTAGTTCCTGCTAGGTGGTTCCAGCTACTTTGGCCCTACAAGGCCTGGCTCCACTTCTCCATTAGCTGGAAGTCACTGAGGCTTTGCTTCAAGCAGGGGGGAATTAATTGCATTTATATATAAATTTCTATCCTGCCTTTCTCCCTGAAGGAACACAAGCTTGGGTAAGAAGCACTAACGCTGAATGTAGGTGCTATTGTTTTTCGACCATAACTGACTTGTTGGCCCAGAGGCTGCCATGTTGTGGGAGGTAGTTTTTTTTCCCCCTCATGGAAAAGCGGGATATAAATATTTTAAATAAACAAACATTTCGCTCGTCTCTCTTTCTAGGCGTCAAAATTTAGTAGTCTCCACGATGTCTCGTTGTAACAGATTCTGCCAGCTCGTTCTGCCTCCTGGATGAGCAAATATTTTCCCTCTCGTGAAGGCGCCAGGGCGCGATCACTCGGCGCGTCCTTGGCCTGCTGGATCCTCGCCAGGCCTCATGTGCGCCCCCCCCCCGTCTGTGGCCTTATCCCGGGTGCTGCTGTTGCCTCTCCAAAAACATAGGAATGGCGCTCCAAACAAGCTCTTAATAGAATGGGCAGCCCCTCGGTTGCGACGCTCGATCCGGCCAGAGTGAGCCATCCCTCTCATAGTTACATCCCGACTGGATTACTGCAATGCTTTCTACCTGGGGCTGCCTTTGGAAACTGTTTGGGAACTTCAGCTGCAGCCAGAAGTGTGTGTGTGTGTGTGTGTGTGTGTGTGTGTGTGTGTGTGTGTGTGTGTATTTATGTTACAATGTCCATTTATTAGCCTATATATTTATTTATTATTTATTTATTTTTACATTTGTATACCGCACCAAGTTCCCAAAGGGAACTCTGGGCAGTTTACGTCAAACTGAACATGTGAAAAAAACCCCAAAGCAAAAATCAAACATTAAATGCAATAAAGCACATAAAAACAGACAAATAGCCTGGCATGAGGCAAAGACCAAAAAATAACAAAACAACATCTAACACGGGGAGCACAAAACACATTAACAATTGGTCACCACATCTCAAAAAAGACATAGTGGGACTGGAAAAGGTGCAGAAGATTACTGGGCTGGGGGACCTCCCTGATGAGAAAAGGCTAAAACATTTGGGGCTCTTTAGTCTGGAAAAAAGAAGCCTGAAGGAGGATATGATTCATACAAAATAATGCAGGGCATGAGTCAAGTGGCTAGAGAAACGCTCTTTTCTCTCTCACAAAATACCAGAACTAGGGGACATCCACTCAAATTGTGGGCTGGGAGAGTAAGAATGGACAAAGAAAATATATTTTTTTACCCAGCATGTTGTTTGTCTGTGGAACTCCCTGCCATAGGAGGTGGTGATGGCATCTGGCCTGGATGCCTTCAAAAGGGGATTGGACAGATTCCTGGATGAAAAGTCCATCACAAGTTACAAACCATGAGGGAGATTTATCATCTCCATGCTTAAAACCGGGGTACCTCAAGGACCAGATGCAGGGGAGTGGTATCAGGAGACAGAGATCTAGTCTCATGCACTCCCAGGCGCATCTGGTGGGGCGACTGTGAGATCCAGGAAGCTGGACTAGATGGGCCGTTGGCCTGATCCAGCATGGTTCTCTTCTTATGCTCTTATCACATGAGTTCTCCTGCCTTGGGCAAGGGATTTGTACTAAAAAAAAAAAAACCTCCAAGGTCCCTTCCAACCCTCTGATGATTCTATTATTCTATCCCTTCCTCCTGCTGTACTTTCCTTGAGATAGATCTCTTGGCCAGGACACCAGGTGAGACACAGCCATGTCCTGATGCCTCGGCCAGTGCCCTGAGATCTGGAGATCCCCAGAAATTCCTACAGTACTTACTTACAGTATTTTCCCCTCTTCCTGCTGAAAGAGAACTGGTGTGATGTATGAGGTAACAGGGTCATATTAGGATGCAGGGGTCTTGGGTTCAGATTCCTGCTTGACTTGTGGAATCTCCCTAAAAACACTTTGCACGTGAGAAGGAACGTGACTGCAGAAATCAAAAACTTTTTTCTAACACTGACAACTGGTTCAGAACTGATTGTCTACTATTTAATGTTTAAACCCGCTGATTGCATGTAAGCAAACAGATGTAACAGCAAAGCATGAGTGCACTTCGGAGCGAGTGATCTCCTGGGATCTCCTTTTCATCCTTGTTTCTATTCAGACAGCATCTTATAGATCCACACAAATAACATAACATGTCTACTCATGTGTGCTGTTTATATGCCTTTATGGATAATTGATTTCATTCCCTATTTGTGCAGAATCTTGCGTTTTATCTTGTTGATTACTGTTATGCTTCCTTGAGCATTATCTGTGATGGAAACGACGATGGAAATGTAGTAAATAATGACACTTAATAAAATTGCCTCCACCGATAAATCAGCTCAGTTTTAATGCAGAGATTAAAAAGGCAGGCCTTGGTCATAGGTTGCTCACTTAGGAGGTCCCTTCCCCCTAAAATGTGAAATACCTCCAGTTCTTTAAAAAAAATTCTCCCTCATTAGAACTTAAGACCCTAAGAAGAGCCCTGCTGGATCAGGCCAACGGCCCATCTAGTCCAGCTTCCTGGATCTCACAGTGGCCCCACCGGATGCATCTGGAAGCGCATGAGACTAGATCTCTGTCTCTTCAAACCACTCCCATGCATCTGGCCCTTGAAGTACCCCGGTTTTAAGCCTGGAGATGACACATCTCCCCATCATGGTTTGTAACCTGTGATGGACTTTTCCTCCAGGAATCTGTCCAGTCTCCTTTTGAAGGCATCCAGGCCAGATGCCGTCACCACATCCTCTCAACATGTGTTACACTTAAAGAAAAAGAAAAACACCCCTGCCTCAATTTCCAGATGCTATGAAGTGTTTTATCAAGTGTGGTTTTTCTTTCCTTTTTAATTTTTTTTAATTTAATTTTTTTAAAATTTTTTAAATTTTCTGTCAGAAGCGCTAGTGGCCACAGTGGCTTGCCAGGGGGCCACCGAAGGCCACATCCATCCCGATTTAAGCGGGACTCTGTGTCCATCTTATGTGTTTCCGTATTCCACCCAGAAAGCAGAGCATCTCAGCCACAGCTGGAAAAGTGTCAGCCCTGGCGCGAGGGCGAAGGATGGAGGCGATCTGTTTTGCTTGGTCTGGGTGGTCAGCTGGAAAATGTGCCTTCAAAACCCAGAATGCGCGTAATGCTTTCCAGATTCCAGTCACCTCTCCTTCGGAAATAAAAAGCCACAGTTCCGTTTTGGGATAACATTGCACACAGAGCAGGACGGGGGGGGGGAGGATGAATAAGAGACCGGATGGCCTATAGATGTGCCGCCCCCCCCCCCCCCGCAGAAATATGTTGCCTTTAAGGGCAGGATAAGTCTCCCTCGTGGCAAATGCACTCCTCTTCAGCCTCGGTAAGCCATTGCACAGCTTATGGAGAAAGCCCACTAGGTGAAACTGCCATGCCCTTGAAAGTGCTTGCCATAATGAATGCATTCATCTTTCAAGTCCTACAAGGCTCCTCATCTACCGACAGAGGAAGGCCACTGGCAGGACAAAGTGTTTATCCCTTTCCCTTTTGAGGGGGGGGGGTTAGGTAAATTTGGAAGGCACTTCCACTCATCATGAGTCCCCATAGCTAGCCATCCCTATCAGAAGAGTCCAAAAAGGCAGCCAGCTGGTTTAGTTCATATTAATAAAGAAGTAGCTCTTTTGTAAAGGTAATGGCTCTTAATTGCACATTCCAGACTAAACTACCCCTCAATACTGTGAATGGGACACCATATGATAAGATCTTTTACTTCTAACCTGCTATGAAATGCCAGTTTAGCCCAAAGGGCTCTAAGAAAGAACAGGGCTGTGAGTCAGAGATCTGGATCAGAAAGAGCAGGAGAACTGACCAGGCTGGAGCAGCTGATGCCACTTTGGCTTCGTTTGAAGAGTGCATGGGGGGATAATTCTTCTATATTGTGGGTACCCTACCTAGTGGCGCAGTGGTTAAATGCCTGTCCTGCAGCTTATTTCCATTTATAAGACAACACTAAATTTTAGTCTAACAGTTTTAGTAAAAAAAATTATAGCCTTATACATGGGCAAATACAGTTGGAAATAAATGAGATACCAAAACAAGAAGAATCAATGCATTTGAAAGCATGGAACCATTTTATAGGGGAATTTGCAATAAGGTTTGAAGGAAAACTTTTACAAATGTAATGGAAATAGATGGTAAAGAAAACTAATAAGAGCAACAATGATTTGACAGTAGGGCCAATCCATTATAAAATGTAATATGCTGGAATAAGTTTAGAATTACAAATATTATTGTACTCGTCTCCCTCCAAAAAGACTGCGCAGCAAAAGATCGTGCCTTCACTCTGAAGAGCAGTATTTTGGTACCCTCGCTGACCACACCCCCGGAAGTGCACTTTAACCGTTGCTTTTTGTACCACTTCTAGGGGTTGTGCTAAAATACTTCTGTTATTGATGCACATTTTTAATGCCTCAAATGAGGTGCAACCGCAGAAAATTCGCACCAACTAGATTTGTACCCTGTTTCTGCCACTTCCTGTAGTTCTGCCTTGGTAATTGTTTATGCTACTGACTTGGTGGCATACTGGCATGCTGGCACGATTTTTACTGGCTTTCCGCCTGCAATTACAATTGATTTTAAGAAGAAAAACTGCTACCTGGCTGCAACGCAGGTATTCACCACAAGGGAAAAGATGCGCAGTAAGCAAGTCGGGATGGATGCAGAGAAGTAAAATACTCCCCTGTCGTTGGGGCGCTAACTGTGCATCAAACGTCACGTGACCGCCCGAAAAAATAGTACACATCATATTAAGATGTGCAGATAACGGTAGTGAGACCGGGGCCTTTGACTCATAGGGAGGATCTGCAGCTGTTCAAGTGGTATCAAATCGGCATAATTGTGCAGTGTAAATATGACCTTCAAGAATTTTATTCATCTGACATTGAGGATCTGTGGATTCACATCCCCCCCTTCTCAAATCCTGTTAACAGCTATATATCACTGTTGCATTATTTGAATATATGCATTATATTCTGTAGATAACTAGCCTTTAAAAGTAGCTACAATGATTTATTTTAAAATGATTTAAATAAATGATCAATTATCCATTTATCACAGACAATGTGTGCCTTTATGAGAAGACCCTGCTGAAGCTGCATCCCCGCCAGCCGGCTTCTTGAAATGAAGTTAAGAGCAACAGATCTGTCAGGTTACACTCGCTCGGGGTATTTTTCTTTGCAGTCCAGCGAAAGAGACATGCCATCTAAAAAAACATTTTGAAATGAAACCGGAGCAGAAGACTTCGGTCTATAGGTTGAAAATGTTTTCCTCCCCGCAAAATTCCTCCTGTTCAAAAGCCAGCAATAACAACCTTCCCCTGGACTTAATATTTGAAGTGGCCAGGGATAAAAAGAGTGTCTTGTGTCTTTCAACAAGACATCTTTGGTTAAGAAACTTGGGTTTCACTCAACAGAATCACAGGTGTTCAAAGTTTATGGAAGGAGAGGCCACCCTTTAGTAAAATGTTTTTTCCTGCTGAAGTACACTTGGCTGCGGCCGGTAAAGAGATAGTGGATTACAGTATGAACCTGCTCGGGCGTGAAGATCACCAGGGGAGGCCTTTCTCTCAGCCCCACCACTTTCGGAGGTGTGACTGGAGGGGACGCAGGAGAGGGTCTTCTCTGTGGTTGCTCTCAGACTGTGGAACTCCCTGCCACTGGAAGCCAGGTTGGCCCATCTTTGTTGTCCGTCTACAGTGGTTCTCAACCCGTGGGTCCCCAGATGTTCCTGGACTGCAACTCCCAGAAGCCTCCACCACTCGCTGTGCTAGAAGGGATTTCTGGGAGTTGCAGTCCAGGAACATGTGGGGACCCACAAGCTGAGAACCACAAGCAGGTGAAGACCTTTCTCTTCAGGCAAGCTTTCCCTCAGTGCGTGGCTGCCTAAGTAGGATATACAAATGGATTGGTACAGTTTATTGCTTTGGATGTGTTTTTAATACTCCTTTTCTTTACCATTTTTCAGAGCGGCATAAAATTACATACATAGGCACCATCAGAAAGAAGAGTGGTCTCCACCACAACCTCCCTTGTCTTCAAGGCATTTTCTTTAGTCCAGGACTTATTTTAGGGGTTATTTGTTAGGCTGAATTCTTTGGCATACTCTTATGACCATGCAGGTTAAGATGCAAATTATTTGCAGTGCTGATGTGAACTGTTATAGTTTTTGTGTAAATATCATGACGGCAGAAGAAGCATACAGCATGACAATGAAAAAATTGAAATAGAGATTTTTTATACCTTGTTTTATTTATTAATCCAAAGGGAGATAGCAGTCAATAATCTAGAAGACTGAGATTAGGAAGGGCAGTAATGAAGGAATTAGAAAAGATCCTCCATGTCAGGATGTGTCACTGGAAATAATACAGTACATATTATTTCCACTGGAAATAATACATATTTCCCGTCACCAATTATGGGTATGAAATCTGGACAGCGAAGAAAACTAACCGGGGGGGGCGGGGATGAATTTAACTATGATGGCATCTGGCCTGGATGCCTTCAAAAGGGGATTGGTCAGATTCCTGGAGGAAAAGTCCATCACAGGTGACAAACCATGATGGAGATGTGTCATCTCCAGGCTTAAAACCAGGGTGCTTCAAGGGCCAGATGCAGGGGAGTGGGATCAGGAGACAGGGATCTATTCTCGTCCGCTCCCAGGGGCATCTGGTGGGACCATTGTGAGATACAGGAAGCTGGACTAGATGGGCCTTTGGCCTGATCCAGCAGGGCTCTTCTTAGGTTCTTATGTAAGCTTTGCAGATACCATGGATTGCTAGAAAGACACACAAGTGGGTCTAATCACACCTGAAGTATATCTAGACCTGGGATCAAACCTGGGATCAAATATCACACCTGGGTCAAATCACACCTGAAGTATATCTAGAGGCAACAATTTTGAAACCAAGGCTGTCCTATTCCCATCCTGAGAAGGCAGGATTCTCTGGGAATGACCTTCATGCTGGTGGGAAAGGCAGGGGCCAACAGGGAAAGAGGAAGGCCAAATATCAGATGGACTGACTCCCTAAAGGAAGCCAGAGGCTTGAGTCTACAAGAGCTGAGCAGGGCAGTTTGACGGATGGGGGACATCGGGGAGAGGGCTCATTCGTGGGTCCCTGTAAATCGAGGTGGTTTGGAAACACGCAACAACATACTGTACTTTTTGGTTATTCTGTGAAATATTTTGGCCATTAATAGGTGGCAAGTGGGAAATAAATAAGCTGAGCTGATGAAAAATAAGCATTTGTGCAACTATTAATTACTACAGCTGGTTCATGCCTTGGTCACTTGTCCCCCCCCCCCCCGGCCGTGATAGGAACCGAGAGAATCTGTGAATGTCCATTTCATGCAAGTTCTGGTGGTCATGTTTTGACTTTTCAGCTAGATTGGTGTATCTTTAGTTTGCACGAACACCTGCCTGTATTTGTGCACAATTTCTTTGTCTACAACATACCTTTGAACAACTAGTTAAAACCCACCTTTGGTACATGTTTTACAATTACATGCTTTCTGCCTTTCTTTTGCTAATTGCAGTAGTTCAACACAAGTTTGGAAAGGGATTAAAAAACACACACAGGGACCTGACCCACCAAACATGCTCCATAGTACTGAGAATTGAGAATTGCCTTTTTGTCTCCCCATTTCAGCCTGTGACTTGACTGACCATCTATGAACTAGACCAGTGGTTCTCCACCTGTGGGTCCCCAGATGTTCCTGGATAGCAACTCCCAGAAGTCTTCATCACTAGCTGAGCTGGCCAGCATTTCTGGGAGTTGCAGTCCTGGAACATCTGGGGACTCACAGGTTGAGAACCACTGAACGCGACTATGAGGAGCAACCACTTGTAAAGAAAAAATTATGCCACTTGGCCAAAGTGAGGTAGCCAAAATTAATGGGTAGGAGCCAAGCACAGGAACAATTAATTCAGTACAGCTGGCTTGTGGGAATCGGAACTGCTGAAACATCACCTCTAAGGCCACAGAGACGAGCCTGGGCCTCTTTTTTGAAGCTTCAGAAGGAGATTCCTCCCACCCAAAAGGGAAGGGTTTAGAACCAGCTGAGTTTCCTTTTAATTCTTCCACTTAATCATTCATGAACTCTCAACCTCTCATCGCCCTGGGAGCTGTTCTTCACAGCTGGGAAGGTTCTGAATAACTCAGAAAATAATACCCAGTTGAACTCAGAATCTTAACAGCAAATGTGGCCAGAAGATTGGGAAAAGAAAAGAAAATGTAACTTTTGCAGGCTCTGGGTGGATGGTAGGATACCATATTCTGGAAAGATGCATCCTAGATAGACAGTTTGTTCTAATATTGTTTACTCTGAGTAGCAGTGCTTGTCCAGAATCGTAGGCATTTTGCTGCTAAGCTACTGGTCATCTCAAGAGCTGGCCGTGGGACCTTCCTTCCTGTTCCCTTCCTGACCTCTGGATTTTCCTCCATGTTTCAAGGTCCTACCAAGCCGAGTTCTGGAACTATGTTTCCCAACAGGGTGTTAACTTCCAGATATTCTGAACTGCAACCCCCATAATTCTGGGTCATTGGCTATGTTATATTGGGCTCATGATAGTTGTAGTCTAAGCTATCATGAGCCCAAGATAACAGAGAGCAATGGGTGGAACAAAGCTCGGGTACACTTGCCTTCACCTTCAGACTCAGTGGTTATATGAACCTTTAGACTGCAGCTCCCAGAAGCCTTCAACACTAGCTGTGCTGGCCAAGATATCTGGGAGGTGTAGTCCATGAACATCTGGGGACCCGAGGTTGGGAAGCGCTTTTCCTCTGCTTGTTTGGACTGAAACACAGAGAGTTGCTTGCTTCAAAGTTAAATATGACTGATTCAATCTGTGTATGTATTGCAAGCTGCTTCCAACCTATCTCAACCCTATAAACCAGGGGTCCTCAAACTACGGCCCAGGGGCCGGATACGACCCCTAAGGGTCCTGAATCCGGCCCACAGAACCTATTGCAGACACCCCCCACTCCCCCCCCCCCCCCCCGCTTTGAGAGCTAGCAAGCGAGTTGGCCTCTGTGGTTGTTTCTATTGCTGAGGTGGGCTGCTATTCCCCCCACCCACTGCTTAGATGATCGGCGCACCTGCTAGTAGGGAGGTTCAAAGCGGAAGGGCCATGGCAAGGTCTCCCGCTCTCCCCACCCGCCGCCCAAATGGTTGGGGGTGCCCTGCTGCAGCCGAGTGGGGCACTTTAAAATGGGAGGGCTGTGGAGGCGCACCAGAAGTATCCCAGTGGTGGTGATCTGGAGAAGGAGGCATCATTGGGGGCCCGGATATGTGTCAATCATGGGCTGATCATGGGGGGCTCTTGCTACTTACCCCTCCCTCCCCCTTTTCTCCATGTCACCTTGTTTTGGACTGTGGTCCGGCCCCCAGCGGTATCTGGGGGGCGGTGGACTGGCCCGCTGTTTGAAAACTTTGAGGACCCCTGCTATAAATGAATGGGCCTCAAAATGTCCTGTACAATACTTGACAGCCCTACTCAGCACTGACAAACTCAAGACCATGGTTTCCTTTATTAAGTCTGTCCATCTCCTCTTCAGTGTTCCTCTTTTCCTACTACTGTGAAGATTTTCAGTCATCCAGGTGAGCTTACCTGGAAGTTGAGTCATGGCAACTGGACTTCTTTTCTTGAGAGAGCGAAAGGTTTCACTGCTCATCCAAGCTGAATGAGTAGTGAAACGTTTTGATCCCTCACGAAAAGAAGTCCAGTTGCCATGACTCAACTTCCAGATCTTATCCTATTGCCTTCAACTTTTTCTAGCCTTACAATTTCTTCTGTTGGGCCTTGTCTTCTCATGGTAGTTTAGTCAGTGTTGCTTTTAGTAGGAGTTGAGGTTTTTTATTTGTCCAGAACTCACTTATTTTGTCCATGGTATCATCTGGTAATGAACAGTAAAGTATGACCCTGGTATCTGCTGGGGATTGGTTCCAGGCCTACCCGTGGATAATGAAATCCATGGATAAGAGAGAACGCCACCCCCCCCCCAAAAAAAAACTGCTGTTTTATCACAGTAGCTTGCTTTCTGGCTGCAGTTTTGAGACAGTAGCTTGCTTTCTGGCTGCTGTTTGTGACATTAGCTTGCTTTACACTGCTGTTTTATGAGAGCAGTTTGCTTTACAGCTGCTGTCTGTGACAGTAGCATGTTTTCCCGCTGCTGAATTATTTATTTATTTTTCCTGCAAACCGTGGATAACTGAATCAGTGGATAATGAATCAGTGGCTATGGGAGTCCTACTGTATTGTGGTATTTACGAAGAGAGATGCTCTTTTAGGGTTTCAGGTCTTATGTCATCTGTGCTTTACTCATCTCCAGCAGGGCCTCTGCCTCTTCCTCCACAATGAGCCAAAATCCTACTGATGTTCACCTAAGATTTGGGTAACTTGCCACAGCGAAGCGCAGTTAATTGACCAAGTCTTCAGCGTTGGGTCGGCAGCCAAGGTGCTTTATGGCACCTTTTCCATCCGTCGCATTCAGCTGTGAACAATTGCTCAGGCATATTACACGCATGCCAATAAAATTTTGGCCAGTATTGCCCCAAATGGTGCTCACCCTGGGGAGAGACCAAGTGAAGGGGACAGTGAGAGGGTTGCTTGCAGCCCAAGAGATAGGCCATGAGCTAGCCGGGGAATGGCTTGCATCTTTCCATGTGTCCCTCCTGTCTGCAGGGGCAGATAAGCTGCGTTTGCGAGTGCAACAGGAACTGACAGATATAAACGCAGAGCCTCTCTCTATAATCTTTAAGACCTCTAGTAACCAGGCGGGGGCGGGGGGGGGGGAAGAGGGCAAACCTTGTCCCCATCTTCAGAAAAATAAAATGAATATTTTAGAGGACTGGAGGAACAGGAGAAGGTGGCCCTCAAGTTCTAATGAAATGCCTGGATCCATGTGAAGGCCCTGGACACCCCCCCCCCACCGTTTCGTAGGAAGTTTTACCAAGGGTTTTTCTGATTCCCAAACCCATAAAACCATCTGCTACTCACAGCTCCCCTTATCTTGTCTGGATCCAGCTTAAATTTTGTAATCAGGCGTATCACTCTCTAATCATGATCATCAGGCTCTAACCCAGCTCTCAGCCAGAGAAAAAGGGTAGCAAAGAGCCGAGCACACCTGAAAGCTACTTCATGGACTACAACTCCCAGAATCCTTCTGCCCAGGTGGGCACTTCATGGGTTAGCTCCCACCCACCTGAGAGTAGCCTTCCATACAAGTGTAAATTAATGACTTTATTTAACGTATTTGAATATGTGAAGATTCTCAGTTATCCAGGTGAGGTTATCTGGAAGTTGTGTCATGGCAACTGGACTTCTTTTCTTGATACAAAAGTGGAACAAAAACGTTGCTAATATTTTGAGAGCAAAATCCTCTTCATCAGAGTAGTATCAATAGGTTATAACATGACAAAAGATGGATTTGCCAGGAGTTATTTCTTAGATTAAGGCCCCTGGCAAGATGGAAAAAAAGCCAGGCAGTTTTCTTTGAGGCTCGGAGCTTGGATGTTTTCTTGAGAGATCAAAATGTTTCAATGCTCATCCAAGCAGCTCCGTTACCTTGTTTTTCTCCTTAAAAGGACCCCAAGGTGGCTTCCATCATTGCAAAGACAATATTCAAAAGCCAAAAGCAGGAAGAACACAAAGGTTAAAAAAGAACTGAATGAGCGTTATATTAAAAAAAATGGCAAATAAAACCAATGCAAAGAACACATCAAGGAACCACCATCTTTCACTCAAACAAATAAGATCTCAAACAAATCAGAAATAAGAGAAAGTCCTTTTGCACCCAGAGGATCACTGATCTATGGAACTCCCTGTCAGGAGAAGTGGTGACAGCTGTCAGCCTTGACAGCTTTAAGAAAGGATTAGACAAGTTCATGTAGAACAAGGGTATCTCAATGGCTCTCATGATGGATGCCTAAGGACAACCTCCTGGATTGGAGAGAGAGGCAGGATATCTCTCAATGTCATTTGCAGGGAATTGTAAGCAGGTGAAGACATCTGCTTGGGAATACCCTGAAGCAAATGGTGAGCCACTGTGTGAGACAGAATGCTGGTCTGGATGGGCTGTGGCCTTTTACAGCAAGGCTGCTCTTATGTTCTTATGACAGCTTTAAGAAAGGATTTGACAAGTTCATGGAGAATAAGGGTATCATCAACATAACACACACACACACACACACATATGGTTTGTATAACATAAGTATATATATATGGTTTGTATAACATAAAATTTGTACAACATAAAAAATTCCAGAGATAGGGGAAATTTGCTTAACAGAATGTATATGCAGTAAAAAATAATAATCCAAATTGGGACAGGTCCTCAGAAAACCAATGGGTCCTAGAGAAAGGAGTAACACACCCTTTGCCAGATGTGTTACAGATGTGCAAGTCCCAGCCAGCAACAGAATCCAACACACTTTTGCACGCCTGCAGAACACCACCTTTCTCCATGCTGATACCCACGTCCTGAGCTTTTACTCCGAGTTCCCTTTTGAACTGAGGCTGGCAAGTCATTCCTTCAATGCTTGAAAAAGGTTTATGGTGTGGAGCATCTGTTTACCTCCCAAAGGCCAATCACACATGGAAACAAGACTATTTCCAGCCCGATGAGTCAGGCAGACTCATGTTAAGAGAGATAGACTTTTTTTAAATCTCTAGTGTGCTTCTAACCCAGTACAGTGGTACCTTGTATAAAGGAATTAATTCGTTCCAAATGAAATGCTGTTAAGCAAATTTTCCTTTATACAAATTTCCCATAGGAATGCATTGAAAACGGAGTAATCCCTAATCGCGACCATTTTTATGTTGTATGGATTCGCCCCATAGGCAATTCTGTGAAGCAAATTTTCCCTGTCTCCGGAATTTTTTATGTTTTAAAGATTTTATGTTATACAAACCGTTTGTTATACAAGGGTCCACTGTACTAACTGGGTTGGCTCAAATGATTCTTGATTTTTCAGACTCTGGATAAAACTCAGCTCTGAGATACTATTAGTATTAGCAAATTGTAATATGATTGGTAAATAGAAGCTGGTTTGTTCAGGGTATCTCATTTTTACAACAGATTTCAAAAAGCAGAATGTTAGCTCTTTTGAAAAGAAAAGAAAAACAACAACAGGAGATAATATATTTACCTCCAAAAGGTTTCCCTTAGATCTATTTGTTGATGGTCTGGATCAAGCCTTGTGTTTTAGGTTTTTCTTGGAGTGCAACGGGTTAATGCAGGGGAGGGGGGGTGGGGGGAAGCCGCCAGATGTTGAATATTTGCAACAAAGTGCTGCCATCTAAAGGTATATAATGTTAGTTTTCAAAGTTGCAGCTGTGTTGGCCTCCATTTGCATTTCAACAAGAAAGACAAAACAAAGCAAAACAAAAGTCCTCCTGGCACCTTCAAGTCTAATTGCATACTGTATTTTAATACTGGATATGCTTTTGTGGTATACCTCCAATTCTTCAGGCACATAAATTAGAAGACGCAGACTAAAACAATGGTGATAATAATGATACTTTTCAGGTCAGGAATTTACTTATTGATGGATGGGTTTAAAATATTTTACCCTGCCTTTCTCCTTAAAAAAAAAAGACCCAACATTATTAAAAAGGCAATGTTTAAAAGATAAAAACAGTAAGTATAGAAATATGAAAAAGCTAAGACAGATACCGCACTAAAATGGTAAACAACATAAACGGCCAAAACAGAGTCAAAGGAAGAAGGCACAACAATCTATTTAAAAACATTGCTTGATGTGAAGTCACTTCAGACAAATGCTAGACTAGGCAATAAGCAATACCTATATAGGCCACTAATAAAATTTTATAAAAAAAAAACATTGCGTGGAGACATGGCTTCTGCTCTTTTACTTCAGACTAATGGTGACCCTACAAGTTAAGTACGGTACTTCCAACATGTCCTGTCATTTAACAGCCTACCTCAGGTCTTGCAAAACCAATACTGTACTGTGCCTTCTTTTATTGAGTCAATCCGTGTCATGTTTCAGCTTCTTCTCTTCCTGCTGTCTTCAACTTCTCTCAGCACTGTTGGCTTTTCCCCGGGAGTTTTGTCTTCTCATACTGTCCTTAAAGCATGACAGCCTCAATTTCACCTTTTTCTTGCCTCTGGAGAAAACTCAGTCTTGATTTGTTCTTGGAAACACCTATCTTTCTAGTAGTTAACAGTAAATAAACAAAACAAGCAAATAAATTGCCATCACCATCACCACCACCAGCAGCAGCAGCGTCATGGCTACGAAACAATGCAGAGCAAAAGAAATTTAGCCCCACGTAATGACGATGCTCTAAATAGTTGGGAAAACATTTAGGAAAGGCCAACGGGGCATCACAAAAAAGCCTCGTGGGTTAAAGACACTTGTAAAGTCATTCAAAACTCGGACCACATGTCTTCTGAACAGTTTTCATCCCAGAGCTCTAATTGCACTTAATAATGAACTCATGGACCAACAGCAGTGAGCACTTGAACTGTATTACCTAGACTGTTGTGTAGATGCTTTGTTTTTTTGGGGTGGTGGGTTGGTGGGTGGGGGAGTGTTCGAGGATTTTGTGTGTGTGTGTGTTGAGGGGATTTTTTAATGTGTGTGAGAGTGTTCGGGGATTTGTGTGTGTGTGTGTGTGTGTGTGTGTGTGTGTGTGTTTGGAATCTAGTCTCTGGGTGTCTGAATTTCGTTGTATGTGTATACTGTGTATATACACACAATGACAATAAATTATTATTGTTATTAAGACATTCAAACATAAGGATGGTTTCTAACAAAGATGAGGATGTACACATATTAGACAGAGAAGATAGGTGGTTCGAGAGGGGAGTAAGGGAAGCCATTCATGTGAGCATTGAAACCCCCTCCCTCAACAGAGGTGGTGGCCTCAGGCATAGTCTAGCTGCTACTTATCAGGGTGTGCTTTCCAAAGTACCCAGACAAATAAAAAAGCCTTCACCACCAAGGCCATAGCTAACAACCCATATTTTATGTTTCATTGTTCACCTTAAGGCTACGGATACTGTTGTCTACCTAACAAGCCTATTCATGCTATTGTCCATCTTATGAGCCTATTTCAGACCAGGGTGACAAGAGGTCAAAGTGGACTATAAGATGGAGGACTCGCAACTAGCTGTATTCAGACTGATGAAGCAGTTTGGATGAGCAGTGAAACACTTCTATGTCTCAAGAAAAAGAAGTCCAGTTGCCATGACTCAACTTCCAAACAATAACTGAAATGATTAAGGGGCAGGTAAAGGCTGTGAAAAACTCGAGTTTAACTGGTCCAGATGACCTGTGTGGCTTTTGGTTAAACAAGCATTTCACGTTTTCAAACCACGTGTAGCAGTACCATTTAATCACTTACTGTAGAATTCTACAATTGAAGACGGGATGACAACATAGAATCCTAGAGTTGGAAGAGGCCTTAAATTATATGCAAAAAGATCCACGGAGATAGAATCTCCGGTAAAACACAGTATGAATATTTAGATTTTCAGATGAAATTTGGAGTTGATAAATGTGGCAAAATCCAAAAACCAAATGGAACGGGGTTAAAATCTTATATTCTAGCGTCACTATCGAGTGATGACTAGGACTATCTCAGAATACTAGAAGCAGATAACGCCTTGCACACAAAAGTTAAAGAACTGAAAGTTAATAATCAGAAGATGGAGCGGAGGAAAATCTTAAAATCAAATTGGAGTAGTGGAAATATAATCACAGATAAAGAATAAAAACACAGGTACTTCAGTGAGTTAGATGCCCAGGTGGAATAGTAAATTGGAACCAAAATGAACTCGAGTCAACTGCCAGGGCCAGCTGTTAGTTAAAGCGAGCCAGTGGCCTCAGGCAGGTGATATTTGGGGGCAGCAACGTTTGCAGGAGATCTGTTTTCCCTCTCGGCACCCTGTGAGCTAGGCTGCTCCCTTGCAGGGAAGGGCAGAATGCTGACTCAAGCCCTCCCCACTTGCTGAGCAGAAGAGAACTTTAATTGCCAATCCAGTCAGGTTTTTGTACACACCATGGGACAGAATGCCATTTTTAATTTGCCTCAGGCAGCAGGATAAACCTTGAGCCATCCCCGTCCACGGCAGGTGAGCTTGTGTGCGATGCGGAGTTTGTTTATCACTTCCAAGGGAGGGCATTTTCTTTCATCCGAAGAGATCTCTTGGGGAACTTCCTTTAAAAAAATAGGACTACAATTCCCATAAGGCTGTCTCCCAGCTTTCCATGCCCTGCCCAACTCCACTCCATAATAGACACGGCGCTGGACCCACTATGACGTGAAGACAAACCACGTATATACGCACACAGAGAGAGAACAGTTGCTTTGCAAAATGCTTTTATTCTGTTTCCCTAAGTAAACAAAACTACGGTTGACTGGGAGGACAAGAGAGCCCGTGGGACTCCCTTCAGATGTCGGACACAGAGAGGAGCGTGGCCGTGGGCAAGGACGAGGCCTTCCGACTGCAGTGGATCTGGCATTTCCAATGTGCGTCCTGGTCCCGGGCCAGCAGCTCTGTGGCATCCAGCATGTCAGGGACTGGAAGCGAAAACACAGCGAAATGAGTGAGGGGCCAGTGGCATATCGGTTCTGTTCACAACGGCAATCACGCTTTTATCCTGCACCAGATGTTCTACAGAGTGAAGAGCGTCTGCCATCTCAGGACAGGGAGGGGGCGCCAACCGAACTCAACCTTTGGATCCAGTCGCATGATAAGAACATAACAACATAAGAAGAGCGCTACTGGATCAGGCCAACAGCCCATCTAGTCCAGCTTCCTGGATCTCACAGTGGCCCCACCAGATGCCTCTGGGAGCGCACGAGATTCGATCCCTGTCTCCCCTGCATCTGGCCCTTGAAGGACCCCAGTTTTAAGCCTGGAGATGACACATCTCCATCATGGTTTGTCACCTGGGATGGACTTTTCCTCCAGGAATCTGCCCAATCCCCTTTTGAAGGCATCCAGGCCAGATGCCATCACCACCTCCTGTGGCAGGGAGTTCCACAGACTAACAACACGCTGGGTAAAAAAAAAATTCTTTTGTCTGTTCTGTACTCTCCCAACTCACAGTTTGAGTGGATGTCCCCTTGTTCTGGTATTTTGTGAGAGGGAAAAGAGCGTCCCTCTATCCACTTTACTCATGCCCTGCATTATTTTGTACGTCTCTATGGTGGTCTGAGACACCTTGCTGAATTTAATGCAGTGACCAGCAGTAGGTGTAGGGGCCAATTGAGGGAGGGGAGATGCCTACCCCTGAAATTAGAAACAGTTGACCTGGCTCATGGTTTAAAATCTCACTGCAGGTTAACACACACACACACACACACACACACACACACACACACACACACACACACACACACACACACACACACACACACACACACACACACACACACACACACACACTGTACTTCAACCCAATCGATTTTCCATTAGGAACAGAACCGTAGAATCATGAACGTAGAAGGGCCAACCCCCTGATCATGGCAGATATGCCAACCAAAATATATCTACCAGGTGGTTGCCTAAATGTCTCTCGAACACCTCCAGCGTTGGAGCGCTCACCAGGTCTCTCTGGTTCTATTGCCACACTGCTCTAACAGTTAGGAAATTTCCCCTGAAATCTGGTTTCCTGTAACTTGACCCCATTGTTATGTGTCCTCCATTCAGAGATGATGGAAGGCAGCCTTTCAAGGATTTGAAAAGAGCTATATCACTTTTCTTTCCCTCCACTCACAGTGGCAGCCCGTGAGTAAAAAACTTTTGGAAAGCCTTCTTTTTGGGAGTAGGGGAAGGATCCCATCCGTGCCACCCAGCTGTTCCTCCCTGTGATGCCCTCGACCCCCTCCAGCAGGAAATCTTGCGAGCGGTGCCCATCCTTGGCACCTGATCGTCCAGCTGGGCTAGCTCAAAATATTTAGCAGCCTGAGACAGGATAGCTCTTGATAGGCATCATCGTCTGTCCAGATGACCCAGGAGGGGAAACACCTCCTCAAACACCTTTTCCTGTTGCGAGGAAGGACACCCCTCAAGCAACTGGTAATTTCCTGTCCTTCTACAATCTGCTGCCTCCCTCTGCCTCATGCGGGGGTATGCAGACTTTTTGCAAGAAGGGCCAGATTTGGTGAGGTGAAAATGTGTGGGGGCCCACCATTTAGCTGCATTTGGCCCCCAGGCTGGACTTTGGACAAGCCTCTAGAACAGTGATGACGAACCTATGGCATGGGTGACAAAGGTGGCACTCGGAGCCCTTTCTGTGGGCACCCGACATCGCCCCCTCACAACTACCTGCATTCTGGTTAATTTGCTGCTGGTCACTGCAAAAAAATAGTGGGTCTTGAATTGCAGTTTGGGCACTTGGTCTCTAAAAGGTTCGCCATCACTGCTCTAGGACATGCAAGGAGACAGGGAGGATGCCAGGGGCGGGTAGGCTGGGCAGGTGGCTGGGGAGGACAGACAGAGGCAGGGAGTGCAGGCAAACCATAAAACTATAAGCTGATGTCCCATCAGGTATGGGGAGAGGCCAGCTAGTGGGGATGCATGGCAGGCTGACTGGCGGGGAGAAGAGGCTGCGAGCCACTCAGAATTTGAAAACGGGCCACATTTGGCCCCCGGACGTGACTTTGGACATGCCTGGCCTAATGGGAGAGGCCTATAATCTCAGCAGATAACCCCCACACACACACACACACCACCAATTATCCCATCCATCTTCCTTCTTTACCACAATAACAACCTCAGAACTGCAGAGCTGGAAGGGACCCCATGGATCATGGGGCCCAGCCCCTCTCTCAAGGAGTACCCACTGGGGAATCGAACTCCCAGCCTCCCTCTCCATAGCCAAAGGCTCAAACCGCTGAGCTATCCAGCAGTTTCCCCTCCTGCTCCTAAATGCCCGCCATCTGCCCATCTCAGACCCCAGTGTCCTGTCAGCTCAAGCGCCTAGCCCCAGCCCCCCCCCCCCCCCCCCCGGAGTCAAGCAGCCCCATCTTCACCCTTGACGGATCCTTTGGCAGAGGGAGGCTGGCGGACACTCCATCTACTCACTGTTGATCTTCACGCCTCTGTCTGGGATGTTCAGCTGACAGGCGGTTTTCTCCCTGCCCTCCTGCTAAGAAGAGAATTTAGTCGTCACCACCAAAGAGGAAGATGTATCTGTCAAGTAATGTAACTTTTAACAGAATGTATGTAATATAGCTCGACAGTACTGTTCTATATCAAAAGCTGCATTGATGTTGTCACTACCATCAGACAAGTACGGGTGTTTCCTAACAACAAGCCCTGGCTAAATAGAGATGTGCACCTTCTGTTAAAGGCCAGAAATGCTGCTTTTCACTCTGGTGATGCACTACAGTACAGAGAGGCCAGAGCTAAATTGAAAAAGGGCATGAGGGATGCCAAAGGTATGTACTGTCGGAGGATTGAAGATCATTTTGAGAGCTCTGATCCTCGTCGGGTATGGCAAGGTTTGCGACAAATCACGGGGCAGAATATTAAAAATAATCTGTCTAGCAGCAGTGAGTCTTTGGCTGAGCAGCTGAATCAGTTCTTCAGCCGTTTTGAGGTGGAAACTGGAACCACTATCACTACAGCATCGACCATCAATAGCACACCAATAGAATCTACTACTGATAGACAACCACTTCTACTGCAGATTTCTGATGTGCAACGCGCTTTCCAGAACATTAATGCTAGGAAGGCAGCTGGACCGGATGGAATCATGGGACTAGTTATTAGGGACTGTGCTGCAGAAGTATTAGCTGGAGTATTTACAGACATTTTTAATCTATCTTTGTTGCAGTGCTCTGTCCCTACTTGCCTGAAGACATCTATTATAGTGCCACTCCCTAAGCAGTCAGTAGTGGCATCTCTCAATGACTATAGACCAATAGCTTTAACATCTGTTGTTATGAAGTGTTTTGAGAGATTGGTGCTAGATTATATTAAGGCTAGACTTCCATCTACTCTGGACCCGTTTCAGTTTGCATACAGGAGTAACAGATCCACTGATGATGCTATATCCATTGTTGTCCATACTGTACTGAACCATTTAGAAAAACAGGGAACATATGCAAGGCTGTTATTTGTGGATTATAGCTCTGCTTTTAACACAATTCTACCTAATAGGTTGTTTTTCAAAATGGTACATCAGAAGATTTGTTTGTGGGTAAGGAATTTTCTGACTGATAGGCCACAGTCAGTAAGGATGGGATCCCACCATTCTTCTACTCTAGTATTAAGTACAGGAGCTCCTCAGGGTTGTGTGCTAAGACCCTTCCTCTACTCCTTGTACACACATGATTGCACCCCACTGTATAACATCAACACAATGATCAAATTTGCAGACGATACAACAGTGGTGGGGCTCATTAGTAAGAACGATGAGTCTGCTTATAGGAAAGAAGTACAAGGGTTGACTCAGTGGTGTAAAGAAAACAATCTTATGTTGTTGTTGTTGTTCAGTCGTTCAGTCGTGTCCGACTCTTCGTGACCCCATGGACCAGAGCTCGCCAGGCCTTCCTATCCTCCACTGCCTCCCGGAGTTTTGTCAAATTCATTTTGGTTGCATCGATGACACCGTCCAACCATCTCATTCTCTGTCGTCCTCTTTTCCTTTTGCCTTCGATTTTTCCCAGCATCAGGGCCTTTTCCAGGGAGTCCTCTCTTCTCATGAGGTGGCCAAAGTACTGGAGCCTCACCTTCAAAATCTGTCCTTCCAGTGAGCATTCGGGGTTGATTTCTTTCAGAATGGATAGGTTTGATCTCCTTGCAGTCCAGGGGACTCTCAAGACTCTCCTCCAGCACCACAGCTCAAAAGCATCAATTCTGCGGCGATCAGCCTTCTTTATAGTCCAGCTCTCACTTCCATACATCACTACTGGAAAAACCATAGCTTTAACCATCCTGACCTTAGTTGGCAAAGTGATGTCTCTGCTCTTTAGGATGCTATCTAGGTTTGCCATTGCTTTCCTCCCAAGAAGCAGGCGTCTTTTTATTTCGTTGCTGCAGTCGCCATCTGCAGTGATCAAGGAGCCCAAGAAAATAAACTCTGTCATTGCCTCCATTTCTTCCCCTTCTATTTGCCAGGAGGTGATGGGACCAGTGGCCATGATCTTAGTTTTTTTGATGTTGAGCTTCAGCCCATTTTTTTCACTCTCCTCTTTCACCCTCATTAAGAGGTTCTTTAATTCTTCCTCACTCTCTGCTATTAGAGTAGTATCATCTGCGTATCTGAGGTTGTTGATATTTCTTCCAGCAATCTTAATTCCGTCTTGAGATTCATCCAGACCGGCCTTTCTCATGATGTACTCTGCATATAAGTTAAATAGGCAAGGTGACAGTATACAGCCTTGTCGTACTCCTTTCCCGATTCTAAACCAGTCAGTTGTTCCATATCCAGTTCTGACGGTTGCTGCTTGTCCCACATATAGATTTCTTAGGAGACAGATAAGGTGGTCAGGCACTCCCATTCCTTTAAGGACTTGCCATAGTTTGTTGTGGTCTACACAGTCGAAGGCTTTGGCATAGTCAATGAAGCAGAAGTAGATGTTTTTCTGGAACTCTCTGGCTTTCTCCATAATCCAGCGCATGTTGGCGATTTGGTCTCTAGTTCCTCTGCCCCTTCGAAATCCAGCTTGTAGTTCTGGAAGTTCTCTTTCCACATACTGCTGAAGCCTGCCTTGTAGAATTTTGAGCATAACCTTGCTAGCATGTGAAATGAGTGCAATTGTGCGATAGTTGGAGCATTCTTTGGCGTTTCCTTTCTTTGGGATTGGAATGTAGACCGATCTTTTCCAGTACTCTGGCCACTGCTGGGTTTTCCAAATTTGCTGGCATATCTTATGCAGCACCTTTACAGCATCCTCTTTTAAGATTTTAAAGAGTTCAATTGGAATGCCATCACCTCCACTGGCCTTGTTGTTTGCAATGCTTTCTAAGGCCCACTTGACTTCACTTTCCAGGATGTCTGGCTCCAGGTCAGCAGCTACGCTATCTTGGTTATCAGGGACGTCCAGATCTTTCTGATATAATTCTTCTGTATATTCTTGCCATCTCTTCTTGATCTCTTCTGCTTCAGTTAGGTCCCTACCATTTTTGTCCTTTATCATATCCATCTTTGCACGAAATGCCCCTTTAATATCTCCAATTTTCTTGAACAGATCTCTGGTTTTTCCTTTTCTATTGTTTTCCTCTATTTCTTTGCACTGTTCATTCAAGAAGGCCGCCCTGTCTCTCCTTGCTATTCTTTGGAAGTCTGCATTCAATTTTCTGTATCTTTCCCTTTCTCCCTTGCATTTTGCGTCCCTTCTCTCCTCCGCTATTTGTAGGGCCTTGTTGGACAACCACTTTGCTTTCTTGCATTTTCTTTTCTTTGGAATATTTTTCATTGCAGCCTCCTGTACAATGTTACAAGCCTCCATCCATAGTTCTTCAGGTGTTCTGTCCACCAAATCTAGTTCCTTGAATCTATTCTTCACTTCCACTGTGTATTCATATGGGATTTGACTTAGGTTATACCTGACTGGCCCAGTGATCTTCCCTACTTTCTTCAGTTTGAGTTTGAATTTTGAAATAAGAAGCTGATGATCTGAGCCACAGTCAGCACCAGGTCTTGTTTTTGCTGACTGTATAGAGCTCCTCCATCTTTGGCTGCAGAGAACATAGTCAATCTGATTCCGGTATTGTCCATCTGGTGATGTCCATGTGTAGAGTCGCCTTTTGTGTTGTTGGAAAAGAGTGTTTGCAATGACCAGCTTGTTCTCTTGACAAAACTCAATTAGCCTTTGCCCTGCTTCATTTGGAACTCCAAGGCCAAACTTGCTGGTTATTCCTTTTATCACTTGACTCCCTACTTTAGCATTCCAATCCCCTATGATGAGAAGAACATCTTTCTTTGGTGTCAGTTCTAGAAGGTCTT